>JALPQD010000246.1:1660471-2260471 GCA_023101885.1 Typhlomys cinereus
TATCTTTGATCTGACAAAAAAAGACACAAAAGAGTGATCAAAGGTCATGCACTTCAGTAATACCAAAGGTGAGATGGCTGAAAACAGAATCCAAGTTCTTTAAGATTTAAGATACTTTTGGGCAGCTTTGGATTTTGCATGAGAAAGAGTCAAAGACTTAATATCATGTAAGTGAGAAACAAAACAGGGGCTGCCTGCCTGAATTTGAAGGAGAGTTAATAAGTGGCAGGCTGCTTCCAGTATGCTGTTGGTTTTTGTTCTGTTGGAACATCAGTTTCTCGGGCCTCTATTATCTCTTCCTCCTCTGTGAACTTTTATCTAGCGTTCAGCAGTTTCAGGCATATGAGGATATGCAGCATCTTTAGGGAAAAACACATTTGGTCCAAACAAAGGAGGACTTTCACTTCCATTCCTAAGTCAGTGTGTGATGTTCTTGAAAGACAAGTCTAAATTATGACTAAATGTCTCCTATAACACATCACCCTCCTTCAATGCTTTATTTGAAAGCTTGTGAATTTATATCATTAAGAGACATGGCCCTATCTAAGTCTCGGAATAGCTTTCTCAAATGGCTGTGATTTTATGCTTAAGCAGATGTCTATAAAAGAGAAAGAAAAACAATTTACTTCCAAGGCAGTTCACCAATCCCTGGTGAGCAGCCATCTTCTAATACCTGTCTCCAAGTTTGTCTTTCTCCACCAACTGTAACAACTGCCAACTTGTCAAAAGAGGCAGCTTTGGCTTCCCGTGGCAACAGATTCATGCCCCCAGTGATGAAATTTCCATAATGACAACTGGAAAGTGTCCCAAATTACTCTGAGAGGCACCTGGAGTTTAATTTCACATCTTAACATCCAGAAGGAATCTTCTTTATTATTCTCACACGTTAAACCGAAGTAATTTATGTGCCTCACAGCTGATGGCGTGGTGACAGTCAAGCTAAGCAGAGAGTGTTTGAGAGATTCAATAAACTTAGCTTCCCTGGAAATGGTAAACTAACATCTTTCAAAAGATTTGAATGATCTGCCAAAAATAGCCAAGAATCTAAAGACGCACTTGCTTTGAGAATAATGACAACTTAACAGCATCTTATCACCTTAACAACAAAAATGGTCAGGATGGAATAATTTGCTATAGAGACTTCATGCTTTCCATGTCAGAGTGTAAGTAAATGAGAGAGAACGAGTGAATAATGTGGTTTTTTTTTTCTGTTACAGGGTAAGTATCTATGAACAAAAGAGGTAGAGAGTCCTTTCTCTCTGATGGCAACTAAAAATAGCACACTGAAAACTAGGTGGAACATTTTTAATAAGTTTGAATTATAGATAGTGATCTGAATAGAAACACTGAAAATTATTCAAATCCATGCACGCTGGTAGTTCTTGTCAAGGATATAGTAATCTTGAAGGTGCCTAATTGGTGTGTGTGTGTGTGTGTGTGTGTGTGTGTGTGTGTGTGTGTGTGTGTATGAGCATGTGTGTTAGTGTATAGTCATAAGAATTTGAGATTTGACTTGTTTCACTTCAACATATAAATTCGAATTATGTTCTCAATCTAGGGACAGATTTATCTTAGCATTCTGCATTTGATTTCCTGTAACAGCAGAAATTAACAAAGCTGCAACAGATTTTCCTAAAACTAGACATGGATGTCCTTTCTTACATAATTCCGTGTGTGCCAGATGTTTTCTTTCTTTTTCACCTTTTTTTGAGCTAACAAACGTAAATGGCACATCCCGTCATAGTCTTTATTCTCTTTCTTTATATACAATATTGAAGACTTTGCTTCTCAGACCAGAAAGAGGCTGACTACCTCCTGTAAAGTCCAAAAATACAGACCGACCTCTCACCTTTCACGAAATGAAAATGGGCGCCTCCTCTTCCCTTCTGACAAAATCAGAAACCCCATGACTGACATTGGATGGCTGCACATGAGAGTGGTGTGAGGGATTATGAGCTACGTACCTCTGTCTCTAAGGGCTCAAAGGTAATTCAGATACTGGGTACCCCAAAAGGATATGTGCAAGGATGGACATACCTTCTCTAAACAGTAGTTCATCCTGCTTGTTGGACTGAAAGGAAATAAAAATAATTTACTTTTCAGATAGTACAAAACACTGGTGAGTTGTTTTTTTTTTTCATCCATCCTGAGAATTTGGTCAAATCATCGCATTCTCTCAGGTGGTCAGTTTTTTTGTTACATTTCCTTAAACAGTCAGAGGAACTTTGGTCTAGCCTAGGTCCCTCTTCTGTTGATCTTTTCTATCTTGCACAGAACAATGGAACTTAAATGCTCGCATATCATTATAGTGAAGGAATCCACCCACTCTTCCCTCCTTTATTAACATAAATTAGCATATTTTTCACAGATTCAAGACTATCTCTTATCTGACCCTAGAAACAAAGGACTCAACCATGTTCTTAACCATTCCGTGATCAGATTTTAACCTAGGGACCTAGGGGCCATCTTGGTGCTGCTGATCACCACAGATAGAAGGGTTAACTAACTAGAAGTGCCTGGTCACAGAGACCCAGAGAGGCTGCTCAGTTCCATCAGATATAAATGATTCCTAGCGACAACAAGACTCTGGCCCCAAATGGTCTCAGTGCTGAGGTATAAGAAGTTCTTCTTCAGCTCAGCTGTTCTGTGATACCTGGGTCATTTTCTCGCATGTTCCTTCTTGCTTCCTTCTTCATGATATCACTGCAATCTTCCCTCCAGTCCTCCCTCCATTTCTCCCTCTCATTCACTCCACTGATCACCCCTGCTAACCAAGTAAGGAACACCTACAGTAGTTTACAATTCTCCCACAAGTCATACCTCTGACGAGATGTAACTTCCAAACCCTGGTGGGAACATTTGTGGAATAGCAACTGATTGAGAATCCAACTGGACCAAGCCAAATTGAACCCACATTCTGAACAGACCAATAATTATGCATTTGAGGATTTTTTTTTCTTTTGTTCTCTGGTCCCTTCACACATAAATGCAACAGTCGCTTTCCCTCTACTTTCGTGATTTTTGCATTCGTGACACTTTTGGTTTCAGGTGGGTAGCCTGCATTGGCAATCAGCTAAGCACCTGCTGGGGCACGGATAACGCATAAGTCGGTAAATATCATCAAGTAAAGAAACTCCCCTCCTCCTGTCTGCCATTACCTTTCTATTGTCTCTCATGGAGGTATGGTGTTTCTTGAGACCTTCCATTTTCTGTGACAAATTCTTAAACTCCTTATATTAGCTGTAAACACTGAATAAACTGGTTTCTTATTTATGTATCTTCATATTATTATTTCAATAATTTTTATATTGATAGACTGATGAGTGAGTAGAGTTTTGACTGAAAGAGAAACCGTTCTATCCTTTTTCATGCTGAAGAGAAAAACAATCCTTTCTATTCTGTCTCATACTTATGGAATAAGATTGTAGTATACTCTTTATTATTTCATGTTGTATCTTGATCAGCCTAAAAAGTGGCTCATTGGTTGACGTTTTCAACCATACTGTGGATATTGACGCAAAATGCCTTAGACATCATTGGTCTACACTCATCAACCAGAGAATCTTAAGCCAGCAATAATTAAAAATTGCCACGGGTGTAAGGAGCGCTTATTTTCTACCAGATATTGTTATGCAAGGACAGTGTTGCCACAAAACCTTCTAACATATAAAGACTCTGGGAAACAGAGGCTAAAGGATTTTTAAAGATCTTGAGCCATCACTTGGGCCGCTGCACTTTGACTGAAGTCACAGAGTGCCAGTGTCTGAGTACACCATGATGATTCTGCTAACAGCAAATGGGAAGATGTTAGGGATATTACTATGCTTGCTTTCATTCCGGCAAAAATAACTGACGAGGGGCTGGAAAGATGGCTCAGCAGATAAGCTAAGCTTCTGCATTGAAAGCAGAAAGTCCTGAGTTCGCATCCCACGTGAAAACACCAGGAAGGAAAGGAAGCAGCTTGGACTTCTAGTCCTGGAAGGTGGAGCCGGGAAAACTGCAGGACAAGGCAAAGAAGAAGTAGTGCAATGAGGATGACTCCTGAAGTCATCCTTGAGACTCCATGGGTACACACAGCGAGTGCCCTCTGAGACACACAGAGATATACACACAGAGAGACACACATTCAAAAAAATAAAAAAAAAAAGGACAAGAAGAAACATAAGAAAGGAAGAATTTATTTTGGCTCATAGTTCCAGGCTGTGGCTACTTGTGATAGGGAAGACTATGGAGCAAGTGCTTGGGGCACCTGGTCGTCTCGCATCTGCAGCTGTGAAGCTCACAGGTATGCATGCTCATGTTCATCCTGCTTTATGTTTTTTATTTAACCCAAGACCCACCCTGATGCTTCTCACAGTTAAAGTGGGTCTTCCCACCTTAGCTAATCCCATCCAACTGATTCCTTTTATCGTAGCCAAAGCCTTGTCTTCTGGCTGACTGACCCCAGTAAGGTGTCCAATCAATAATAATTAGCATCACTCATTTCTTCCTGCTTGCTTGCAAGGAAACTGTCCGTCTCTCCTCCCAATCTCTGCCTAGCTCCATATTAATGTATCCGGCGCTCTGATGTTAATATTTGCATTAGCTTCAGTTAAAAGTTCTATATGTAAATTCATTTCTATTTTGGATTCTCACCTTTTGTTAAACAATAAAAGTAATAAAGATTGTTGAGTCATTTAACTAGATTGAGGGGACAGATAAATTCTTCTGATCTTTATTATCTAAAATGAAGAAATATCTGAAATAAATGTTTCTAGCACAGAAGTTACCTAAAACCATAATCTGCTATCTGTTCCTTAGAGATGCACTTAGTGCAATGGTTAAATACAAGAGACCACCTGCATGTAAATTTCAAATTCTATGACTTAGACAAATAACTTATTTTTCCCTGAGCCTTAATGAACTCATTTGAAGCTCTTCATATCAGACTCTCATTTCCGTTTGGATAGTCTCTAATGTAGGAGAGTTCTGAATCAGTAGGTCAAGAAGGAAAATCCACACTAACTTTTAAACATGCATTTGTATAATTCTGCATCATGCAATCTTCTCAAGCACTTTTCAAAGGTTCCCTTGTGTAACTCACACAAATCTGGAGACAGAATTTCATAGCTGAAGAGAGGCTTGCTCTTAGAGAGATTAATGTTAGAACCTTGGACCCAGCTGGCTCAGAGTCCCTGGGCTTCCCACCTGGCTTGTTGTAGTTTCTTTGGCATGAAGATGTGGAGCTTTTTTTGTTTCCTACTAAGAGATGCACTGGTGAGTTTTGAGAAAGATACAAGACAATCAGAGTTACCCAAGCAGTTGGACTATAGCGGTGAAAAACCAATAAACAAATGTGTATTTATTTAAGAATTCTTTCTTAAAAATTACACAATTTGAAAAAGAATTCCTGAGGAAAATAAAAAGAACATTTACATGTCACAGGTTTTGCATCCATATAAAAGATTTAATTAATAGATTAGAAAAGATAATAGCTTTGAAGGATCTAATATGGAAGTTCTAAATGAACCATCGTTAGAGAAAAAGTTTGATTTGAGGTTTTCAAGCTCAGATTAAAAATAAACACCTAAGTAAGAGAATCTTCCATTTAGAATTAGCATGTATACATTTAAACAGATTTTTGTTTAAGCTTATTTAAAATTATAGGCATTTCTTGCATTTCTGGGCACTCTTACCACTTTGTATAATTATTTTTCTCCCACCTAAGTCCCTTCAGAATGTCAGTTCAAAGATATTTCATTTGTAGACCATTATAGTTATTGTATCTTTTAGGCAATTGATCCATTCACTTTCAGAGGTGATGCATTGAAACCGAGGATAAAATATTTGCCTTCAGATAATCTCATTAAGAGATCTCTCTAGGCTTTCAAATAATATAATCTCCTTAAATTCTGATTTCATAATCACAAGTGCTAGTCCGGTTTAACAGAAATCATAATAGACAACACACCCTTATAATTACGAGCACATTCATTATTTTTTGGAATTCCCAAAGCATTTTCTCAAATTTATTACTTAATGTTCTTCATATAAGGAAGCTAGTGTCCTCTTTGTGTAAGCAGAAAATTCAACAATCCATAAAGTAAGAGAATTAGAGAGAAACATATACAAGAAGAAATCAATAAAAATCAAGATCTTGCTTTTATTCTGTGTATGAGGCTAATATTCTTTCTTGATTTAGTTTTTAAAATTGAGTTTTGCATTACAATGTTATCATGATCATTTTAAGGCAGGTTATTTGTAAATGTATGAATAGAATTTGTTTCTTTTTTGCTTTTAAACAAATAGACTGGATGAACAGATAATTTTTCAATGTTCTGTGATGTGCCTTAGTAGGTTCAAGCAATTGTAGAAAGGGATTGCATATTTCTTTGAAAAAATTATTTTCTCTCTATCTAAATGCCTAATATAAAGAATGGTCTAGAAGAGTGAATGAATGAATGTACAAGCAAAAGCATGAGTGAATGAATGAATGAGTGGATGGATGGATGGATGAATGAGCACACAAATGAAATTTTATTACACAGATACCTAATATGTCCTGACATGAAAAGTATATAAATGGTTTGCCTTTCTCACCTCTTCCTCTATGTCTGTTACCCAATTATCTCACCTCTCCCAGTGTGTAAACATTCTTCCACAGAAAAGTTTCAATGCTGAGATTCAGAGTTTAGAAAATGTACATCAATATACTTGGATATGTGGATAGCTGATCATGGTTTTAGGTAATTTCTGTGTTAGAAATGTTTATTCGAATAATCCTTTATTTTCTAAAGTCATATGAGGTTGTGATTTATGTACAGGTTTTATATAATAAAGATAATTTCAGAAAATCAAGTATTTAGAAATAAAGATAAAATATTTTCAAACAATAGAAGAATTTTTCTGTCCTCTTAATCTGGTTAAATTATCCAACAATATTTTATTACTTTTATTGTTTAATGAAAGGTGAGAATCCAAAAAAGAAATGAATTTACATTCATAGCTAAAGCTACTGCAAATACCAACATAAGAGCAACAGATATATTAATATGCTTGGATATGTGGTGTTTTAATGCCAAAAGAAGTCATTTCTGTGCCAACAATATTTATAGCTATTAGTTAGATGGACTCTCATTCAGGGAGCTTAGAGGAAAGGGCACTTAATTAAGGATTTGGTCCTATTTGCTGCGTCTTCTTAAACAAGCTCCTGGCAGGTGCTTGATGTTGTTACCATGGCAGACTGTGAATCTTCCTCATTTAACAATTGCCTTTTTGAAAAGACACTTGGTTAACTCTTGCTAGACACGATCAGCACTTTAGATTTTCATCACCTAGACCAATAATCATGTATGTGTGTCATGAACATCAATGTAGAGTAAAAATATCCAAAGAAGTTTGTTACCAAAGGCACTGTGAGTTAATACAATGATGATAAAGAAAATTGGAAGAGAAATTAATCAAGTTGTGAGTCCACCAAAAGAGCTGATTTATTGAAAGAACTTTGTTTAACTGTCAGGAAAGTCTCTTCTTGCCTTATACCGGAGTGACCCTGCTTCTGTAACGCTAAGGTTGGAAGAGGGAAACCCTGGAAGTTAACCAAGTATCAGCCTAGCTTCACGCCATGGAGAAGAAAAGAAACCTTTGATAAATTATGAATGCCAAACTTCCTAATTGTAGCCAAAATAAATTCATAAAGTTGATCATTTCTGTCCAGCAACCTATAGCACATCAAAAGCACAGTTGGTTGAAGACAAAGGGAAATCTTTAAATCGTGAATGTCAAAGGCAAGTGGAGTTTCAGACATGTGAAAGAAACATGAATTGCTAAGAGGCCACTAATCAAGGAGTCCTAAGTATTTCTCCAGCTCAGGAAATGCCAGTTCTAGAATTGCAAACCTGCCCCGCGGATGGAACCTCAGGAATCTCTCATGAGCAATTGGTTTGCTCTCTCTCTCTTTGGTGTCTCAATACCTCCTGGGCCACTCTGCTAGGCTCATGCTCGCCTTTAATCATTGACCTCTGGAGATCAGAGAGGGAAGCAGATTGTAAGGCCACATCATACAACCCAGTGGGTTCCTGAGCTTCCTGTTTGCTGGCTGCCAATTCGCAGTTTGTTTTAGGTATGAGTCTAGCATTAAATTCAAAAAGACATTATTTAGGACCAGGATTAATCCTCTGCTGAACGCAGAAAAATCTGAGTTCATATCCCATATGCCATGCACAAATGCCAAAGGCATGGGGCAGCAGCCTGCACTTATGTCCCTGGAAGGTGGAGTCTAGGAAACCTCATCAAAGCATAAAGGAGGTAGAGAGATTCAGAATAATTCCCAATGTTACCCTTGGGTCTCCACGGGCACCCACAGTGTCCTCTGATATGCATGGACACACACACACACACACACACTCACACACACACACAGGTGTGCATGAAGAAGAAGAAGGAATAGAAAGAGGAGAAAGGAGGAGGAAGAGGAGGAGGAAAAAGAGAAGGAGGAGAAGGATGAGGAAGAAGATAAAGAGGAGGGGGAAAAGGAGGAGAAGGACAAGGAGTAGGAGGAAGAGGAAGAAGAGGAAAAGAAAGAAGAGGAGGAGGAAAAGGAAGAGGAGGAGGAGGAGGAGGAGGAGGAGAAAAGTACATTATTTAGTCCATGGATAATTCATTCTCCAGCAGTTAGCAGTGTACTCTGATTAGATGTTTTATATGGATAAGTTCAAACTTAGGGTGCTAAAACTCCAAAGTTCCCTCTTCTCTGGGAACATGTTTCATTTCAGGCAACAGCCTTCTGACACATGTCCTTGTTACACTAAGCTCAGGGCAGATGTTGCTTATGACAAAGAGGACAGATTTTTTATGGTTTATTTGAATTTCAGTATGCTAAAGTTACAAATTCGTAACTTTAGCTTTTAATATACTTAAATGTAGCTGTCAAATTCTATTCCCCTATAGGATTCAACTACTTCTGTCCCCCACCACTATATTTTACTTTTTTCTGTGCTAGAGATTGAACCCAGGGCATGCAAATGGTAAGTATTCTGAAAAATGAGCTATACCATGGCATAAAAACAATGATCTTTATAGCACACCGAATTTTGCTTGATTGTATTTACCAAGTTAGCTAAATGATTTATATATTTTAAGAACAAAAGTAAAATACCTTCAAGATTCATCTGGAACAGTTTGACTTTCCAGTAAAAAATGATTCTCAATTATTAGGGATTTTTTTAAAAAAACTAACATATTATATTTGTTATAAAATTTGTATAAATAACATATATAAACTTAGGAAGATTTTAGTTAATAAACCTAACCACACAATAACATATTTTAAGCACAGTTAAACACAGTTCGAGTAACACAGTCACTCAAACATATCAATTATACTTAATTTCACTTACAAAATAATTGATGCCTAGTTTCTGTCTTAAGGAAAAAAGTCATATTTATCTTGAAAACACACATGTATTTTCTTTAATACCACTTAGAGTTTAAATATATAAACCAATTAAAAATGCATGCATATAGACAGGCAGGAGGGTGGGAGGGAATGGGATGGATTGACAAAGGGAAGGGAGGAGGATTGGTGGGAGGGGGGATGGAAGGAAGCAGGGATAAGTACTCAATATGCTTGTAAAACTAGAATAATAAAAAAAATTCAGGCATCTATAAAATTTAAGTGTGGGTGGACAGTTTAGCTGGTCATGATCTAACTTGATGAATTCACACTTCTAACTCAACTGTCACTACCTGATACAAATTCAGATACCCCTCCCCCCATATATGGGAGTGCTCTCTCCTCATGATCTTTTTTGTTAATATTTATTTATTTATTTATTCATTCATTCATTCATTCATTTATTATTTATTTATTTAGTGTGGGGGGTGGGTGGGGGGTGGGTGTCAAAAGGCCCTGTGTACAACTGTGGAGGATCAAGGGTGACTCCAAGGGGATTATCCTGCATTGCTTCTATCTCCTTCTTGCTTCACTCTGAGATTTCCCTGGTGCTGCCCACCATTTTGGGAAGTATGGACGACTGCCTTTTCTGCCTGGCCTTTTTATGTGGGACCTGGGTTCCAAAGTCAGGACCTTCTGCTTACAAGACAGAGTCTTAACCCCCAGCCATCTCTCCTGCCCCTCATGATCTTCTTGTGTGAATTATTTCTGGGTGTCTTACGCACACAGTCTAAACTACATATGGAGTTCAGGGCAAGGATTCCAGAGCATCATGAAGCTCACAATGTGATTTTGTTCAGCTGCCCAGACAACTTATTACAAACATCCACATCACGTAGCCCTTTTAAGAACTCCTCAAATCTCTAATATATCCATTGCAACAAGATTGGATTTTGCATTTGTCTTTCTCTTAAAACATTCAACTCTTTTAGTCTAATGTTAAAGACATCTGTATTTAATAATATAGTTAAATGTCTTTCTATTATAAATATAGTTCAACTAAAAAAAACCCTTTATTCTTGCTATGTGTTAGCTTTCAGTACTAGAAAACTGTTACAGATACTAACTTTTAATATATCTAAAATGGAAAATCATGGTCAAAAGGTAGATGACTCACAATTCTTTTTCTCTGAGGCTAGAACTATTTTCTAAGGTTCTAATTCTATGAATTTGTTGACAATATTTATGCTTGGATGTTTCCATGTACCTCAGATAAAACTTACCCCCAAACCTAAACTTACTACTCTATCTTTATCTTGCTCTTTCAAAGTTCTACTCATGTGTAATGGCTCATTTGTCAACTCTTGTCCCCAAGTGTAGCTTACATTTGCAATTTCCTATTATTTCTACTAAAAATGGTCCTCAAGATGCCATTTTGTCACTATATCTTTAACCCGTTAAGAGTATCAGATCATATATGACAAGGTCAGATATGATAATGAAAGTTGCAGGTAAGATTGCTACAAGCCATTTTTCTAGTTTTTCAGCCCTCAAATTTGGCTGGTTCATGGACTTGCTTTAACCAATGAGGCATTAGCTCTTCCACATAGTCCTTGCTTCTCACAGAATAAAGAACCACAGAGCACAAATTGAAAGGGCTCTAGTTAGTCTAATTGAGGATGGAAAACATGCCTGTTTAAGCTCTTTGACCAATCAGCCTCCGTCAAGTTAGGCTCTAATCACAAATGCAGTTTATCAGAGATCTCAGGAAGATCTCAGAGATCTATGGAGACAAAAGCAAGAGCTAACCTGCCAAATAATGAAATGGCTCTTATTTAAGCAATTAAATCATGGAGTGGCTAGTTTCTTATTAAGAGCATAATTGTGTAAATGCCTGTATTAAAACTAATTTGTCACATACTAAAACCATTTTGCTGTAAAGTCCTGGCAGGAGAAGAGATGTTCTAACGAGTCATGTGCTCCCTCCCTCCTCCTTCCTCTTTCTACTGTAGTGTCAATATGTTTTATGTGTTTTATAGACATTTAGGAGTGAAAAGTGAGTGGCATTTCAAGAAATGATGAAAAATAGTTCCACTACTGTGATAGTTAATCCTGGGTGTCAACTTGACCCCCCTGGCATTAACTAAGATCAGCTGAGATCACACGAAAAGATTATCTGGATAGTACAAAGACCAGCCCTAGAACCTATCCAAACCTCCCCAGATCTCATTGGAACCTCCCACTAGGGGACCAGATAAATGGAACCACAATATAGAAGAAGAGAAACTCTCCCAGAAAACTCCAGCCATGTGGATGTCTGCTGTGACTTAACCTGCTGGCAGCTTCAAAGCCAGCCGTGTCACTGCCACCATGAAAGACTGTTTCTACCCTCTAGAACTGTAAGTAGAATAAATCTCCCTTTCTCTCTTATTTGACGCTGGGTGCTTTCTCACAGCAATAGTTAAGAGTAACAATTATAACTACACTCCTATGAAGGACTGGACCACAGGAAAAAGGATTCTGCCCGGTTACAAATGGCTAAGTGCCATACACACACACACACACACACACACACACACACACAGGAAAAAAGAAATACATAAATAAAATATTTTCTTTCTTTTTTGAAAGCGGGAAGTCTTTTCTAATTCTTTTAAAATTTCAGATCTTTAGTGGCCAAATTCCCTCAGGCAGATGGGCATTCAAAACTTTCTCTGCAACAGAGAACTAAGGCAGCTAGACTAGGATCGAAGAATAAATTTGCTTAACCCACAGTAAATTTGTGCATGCTCTCCTCAGTCTTGTGACTTCTATATAAGTGATGATATAACTGCAGAATTGGGGAGAGGGGCACAGATTAGTCCATCCATTTGTCCTAATTGTCAATAAATCTACTTCCCCTAGTCAATTTCTTGTGTCTTTCAGACACAAGGCAACGAAGGTAGTGGATTTTAGACCTAAGAATTGGTAACTATACTGATATCTTAAAGCACAATGCAGACCTGTGAAAGACACCAGTAAAAAAATAAAATAGGAATGAAAAATACTTAACGGGTAGGTTCCTGTGTGATTCAATAACAAAGATGACTGCATCTCTGAGGATCTTAGTTCAATCCTAATGTCCACATGGCAAGAGAGAACTCAAGATCTCTTAAAATTTACCAATGAAAAACTGCTAAATTTTGTGACAGACAAAACCATATAGAGTTTTCAAGAAGCCCCACAGGGAATATAACTCAAATCAATTCCAGGAAATGTGGTCAAATTTCTGACACCTGAAGATCGAAGACCACTGAAAAAGAAATGACCTGTTATTCACAAGTTGAATAATTTAAACGGTAGAGATGGTCTCATCATGAAATGTAAAGGTTAAAGGAAAGTCACTTAATAGCATTCAAATGTTAAAAGAGAATTGTCAATCTTGAATACTATGTACATTGAAAATGTTACATTACTGTGAGGGGAAATTAAGAATTACTGACTAGAGTGATTAAAACAAGATTTTCCTACCAGGCTTACTAAAAATAATAATGGCTGCAGAAAATGTATTCACATTGACAAGTTTTGAACAAAAAATGTAGTAAACAAAAATGTGAAAAAAAAAACAGTGAACTGTCTTCTCTTGGGGTTTTAATACTCTGAGAGATGAAAATAATTGCATTTATTATATGATTTTAAATGTTTATGGATGAACTATATATATAATATAAATAACATTAGCAAAAAAGACAAAGAAGGTAAGATTTCTCCATGTCTCTCAAACTGCATAATCACTACACCATGAGACTGTGCTAATTGATGCAGACATAATTTAATACCAAAAGCAGCCACTAAGAATGTTATGCTAATCAATGCACTCCAAAATGTTTTAGATAATCAAAATGGAATTCTGAAATGTGTTCATGCAAATCACAAAAGGCAGGAAAACTGAAGCAGAAAAACAAAGAGAAAATGAAATTGCAGATTTCAGTCCTAAGAAATCAATTATTAAATTAAAAGAAAATGTCTAAAGACACTAATTAAAGGAGATTGACAGAGTCAATTAAAAAAATCATGATCCACCATATGTAGAACTGAGGCACTCACTTGAAACATAATGATGTGGTTAAGTTTAAGATAAAATAAAAGTTGGGGCTGGAGAGATGGCTCAGGGGTTAAAACTCTGCCTCACAAGCAGAAGATACTCACCAAATTTATCAAAATTGAGTCTAACTAGAAATCAATAGCAAAAAGATACCAGTCGTGTCTCTAAATATTTAGTAATCTAGGCATCAGGAAAGTATCACAAGAAATAAAATGCACACAAGTGAATGAGAAGAACAAAAATATTAGCCACTTTCATTTCAGTATGTTATAGCTGTAGCTATCAAAACAGTACATTATTGGAAAAATTGTCAACACATAGTCAATGGAACAAAATTTAAACAGAAATCAGCCTACATAGGCACTCCCAATTGATCATATAAAGCATTGAAATTAATTCTGAGAAGGTATTATAGCCTATTCAACAAATGGTATTGGCATAATTAGATATTTTCAAGCAGACAAAAAACATACCTTAGCTGAAGTTTTTCATATTACAAACAGTATACTGAAAAGAGATCGCAGACTAAAAGTAGAATAGATTGAGCTTAACTGGTTGATTCTCTAATATCCTCACCAACCTCCAATTGTTCAGGAGATTTCACGAAGTCCAGTTCTACATTCTCCCATCATTTTCTCCTGAACACTACACTTATAAATTAACTTAGCTCTTGCAGAATATGATGCACAGTGGTATGAATATCATTACTCTACTCTGTATAGGAACATCATTATGTGTTCCTCTTATCTCATGGTAAATTTTTCCCATTGACCAACTCACTATCCTAGTCTATAGCAACAATAATCACACCCTCTATTTATTTGTGATTTTTAAATAAAAAATCAAACTTGAATTTTTTAAATTACATTATTACTTTATTACATGTTGGTAGGTGATGTGGAAGGGACACAAATACCACCATGAATGTATGCAGTTCGGTAGACAAAGAAAGTTATCTCCTTCCATCATGTGTGTTCCAGGAATCAAACTCAGGACACCAGACTTGTCAGTAGACTCCTGTATCCATTGCCATCTTTTCAGGTTTTTCTAATATTGCCTTAAAATTTGCAGAAAACATAATCTGTATCTTTGAAGTGAAGAAGTTTATGTGTCCCATGTGATGAGATCCTATGATATTGTCTTTCTGTGCTTTTTTTTAATTAGCATGTCACTCATTTTCATAAATGCTATCACAAATAACAGGATTTCAGCTTTATATGAGCAAACCACGTTATACTGCTTTCTGTGTATCACACTTTCTTTAGTGAATCTTGCTGTAATAAACATGGGAGAACAAATATCTCTTCAACGAACTGTTCTCATTTCTCTTGAATCTATATGGGGTGGGTTTGCTGAATCTCAGGGTATTTGAGTTTGTAATTTTATAGGGAGATGTGATTGTATGTTCTCTAAAGGATCTCATATTTCATCACCACAGCAATGTATACAAGTCCTGAATGATTTTTACTTTGGTCAACACTTGGAATGTTTTGTCTTCTTCCCAATAGCTGTTCTAATTGGAGTGAGGTAACGTCTCATGATGGTTTCATTTGCAATTCCTAGCAAAGTAGTAATGTTGAATACGATTTTATATACTCATTGGCTATTCTTATGTCTTCTTTGGGAAATGTTTATTCAGCTCTTTGACTCAGTTGGATTGGATTGTTGTCATTGGCTACTGGGTGGCTACTGGGTTTTCATCTTCCTTGTGTATTCCAGATATTAGCATATCTTAAATCTATACTTTGCATATGCTATCTTATACACAATGGATTTTTTTCCTTTTCTTTACTCTTTAGTTTAATTCCTTCATTGTTTGGATTTCCCATTAGTTTTCTGTGCTCTTTAGGGTCTTATCCAAATTTTGTTTGCATTCAGGAAGATGGAAACACATAGTTGAGACTTGCTGCATGTTGCACTGAGTAAGTAGAAAGTAAATGTCAGAACCAGATCCAGGTAAATCTTTCAAAGGTCTGCAGCTAGCAAATCCACAGTATCTCAAAGCTTCACAGCCTTCAAAGCATCAGCACCTACTGGTGAAATAAGCCCCTCTGGGGAGCATCTAATTTAAGTCATAGTAGAGATCTAGGTTCTTTACTCTGCATGTAGATGTCCAAATTTTCCAACATACTTTCTTGACAAGGTTTTTCCATTATCCAGTATGGATTCTTGTCAACTTTCTCAAAAATCAGTAGGCAGAAGACAGGTATATATTTTTTCCTTACAACTCTGTTCTGCTCCATTGACCAAGGTGTCAGTTTATATTCTAATATTACACTTTTTTGTTACTACTACACATTGGGATGTATTTCAAAGTTAAGCATTTGTAACTCTTCTAACTTTGTTCCTTCTCTGCTTGTTTGTAGTCTTCCACACTTTCTTCATGAAAACTCTAGGGTACTTTTCCTAGTTATATGATGGGTAGCACTGAAATTATGATAGAAATCTGTAGATTGCATTCAATAGTATAGATGTTTAACAAATTATTTACTTCAGTATACAGATGAGGGGATGGAGAGATGGCTCACAAACAGAAGGGCCTGAGTTTAGATCCCAGGTCCCACCTAAAAACACTGGACTGAAAAGCCAGCAGCCTTCACTTCTGGCTCTGGTGGGCAGAGCCTGGGAAATCCCAGAGCTAAACAAAGAAGAGATGGAAGCAATCCAGAATGATTCCCAAAGTCATTCTTGATCCTCCACAGGACTCACAATGTGCTTTCTGTCTCTCTTTCTCTCTTTCTCTCTGTCAATAAGTGAATAAATTTTAAAAAGCATAAAATATGGGATATCTCTGCTTAATTGTAGTTTCCATTTCTTTTCCTAATCAATGTTTTATTGATTTTTCACAAGAGCTATCATGTTTTCTTGTTTGAATTTGCTTCTGAATATTTTGTTATTATAATTATTGTAAACAACAGTTTTTTTTTTATCAATTAGCTTTCTTCTGATATACAAAATTTTAGTTTCTGCTCCTTTACTGAATTCACTCACTATTTCAAGTGTTCTATTGTATCATCTATAGAGTTTTTTATGCATAAGATCATGTCATTTGCAAATATTGAATTTCTTCTCCAGTTTGAATGGCCCTTTATTTCTCTTGTCTTATATGAGTGACATTTCCAGTACTATACTAATTGGAAACATCGAAAGTGTTTGCCTTTGTCTTCTTTAAGGTGTTACACATAATGCTTTCAATGTTTCTCTGCATGGTATGATTTTAGCTGTGGTTTTTAACACATTAAAATATTTTATTGCGCTAAGGTATATCTCTCTTCTACCTAATTTTGGGGAGATTTTTAGTTACGCAAACAAATAAAAATTTCCATTTTAACTTTGTTTTCAATGCTTCATGGGATTCTTATTTTATTATTTGAAACTTTTCTTGGGGTTACTTTCACACAGCTCCAAGCCATCACTTTTAAATAGAGGCTACGTTGCTTAACTAAGCAGATATATTGATTCTTTGTTTCAAATTTGTAAGCTTGTTTATGCCTTAGTTCCTTCCTTAACTGCAAGAGACCATGGTGACATTTATGTTGGCTTAAACATTAGAAATTATTTGCCAGGGCTAGAGAGATGGATCAGGATTGAGACTCTACCTCATAAGCAGAAGGTCCTGAGTTCGGATCCCACATCCCACTTAAAAACAGCAGGCAGAGTCTTATGATTCCCGCCCTGGTGGGTGGAGCCTGGGAAATCCCAGAGCAAAGGAAGAAGGAGGTAGAAGCAATCCAGGATGATTCCCAATCCCTTGACCCTCCACAGGGACACATAGTGCCTTCCAATGCGCACACACACAAACACACACACACACACACACACACACAGAACAAATAAATAAAATACCTGATTTAAAAAAAGAGAAATGTATCCTCCAAGAAGCATGTGTTCAATGTATTGTAGCTATTATGGTTCCTGATTTTTTAGAATTGATATATGAATTTGGTTACCAAATGAGACTATCTACTACTTAAATCACTTTCCCATGATTTAAAAAGCATATATATGGAATAGGATTTCAACATTTATTCACACTACATCTCTGATGTGCATAGAACATGAAGCCACATTATTATGACTATGACTAATCTAATCCTGCTAAACTATTTCATGACATGTCTGAATTCATCCAGAGAGTAGACAAAATATTCCTGGGTAGGTTGATCTCTTCAACATTTGCTCTTTTGTGGAACACATGCTGTATTTTTTTTTTCTTTTGTAACTCATGGACATTTTTTCTTGGTCACCTTTGTAAGTTACTGTTATCTAATCACCTGTCAAATGCTGGATTTTCTAACCTTGGTTCACATCTATTTTAAATACATTCTTATGATGCACTTTTTTCAAGTTTTACTTACACTGATCATCAAGGATGGAGCCTTCAAAATTTACTCATTACCCACCCCTTCTCCAAGTCTAGATCCACGTCATTAATTTTTCTATTTAGCACACAACCTGAATATTTCCTGGAAAGCTCAGTTGACTTTTCCAGTGAAGTCATTTATCATCATCCTTCATAAAAACCGTATCTTCCTCCCCTTCTGATTTTCACATATCTGTAAATTGGAGCAGCACTTTCTTCATAGGTTCTTTCAGAAACATGAGAATGAACCTCTTCTGTCCTGTAGCAATTGTTGGAGAGCAGCTGTCAGACTCACATTTCTCTCATTCCATCACTGTTTCTGTGATACAATGTGTCATGCAGCCTCCCATAGATAACTAAAAGGCTGACTATACTCTCCAGTTAGTTTACAATATATTCTGTCACTGCATAGCAAAGCCATATGTGTATTGAGAAGGCTAGCAATAAAAATGAGCAATTCTGGTTCGTTTGTTTGTAGTTCATAAAGCAAAAATAATTCCACCTTCCTCCTTTTCCCAATGGAGCCAAAGTTGGCACATCCTACCACAACCTCTAGGGAAGGAATATGCTTTTCCCTTCCTCCTTTTGACAGTTTACTGTCCTCCATACAAAGCACGTGCCACTCTCAACAAAGACCTGGCTTCCTTTACAGCCCAGTGAGTTTTGCAATGTGGAAAATAATTATCAGCGCTTGGTAAGATGAAATCTATTGAATCTAATATTCCATATTCATCCTTTCCATTTGTTACATGTTATAATGTACTACAAACTCATGTGACACTAATTTGTAAGTATGTCTGTAGTTAAATTGACATATAATTTTCAGAGTTCCCATCAAATTTTTGGAGTCTAAATTCAGCCTGCAACATGAAGGAATGATTGATTGTATAAATTGTTCACTGGGTAGCTGGCATACATTAAAGTAACTAATTTGGTGTCTCATTCCTGAAGGTTGGCTAATAGTTAAGGTGTAAATTTTTTCACTTTAGGACATTCTTTCTCTTTGTCCTACTTGACTGATCTTGACTGATACTCACTATTCCTTATGCAAGTCTTAAACAAGCGCTAATATTATATTTGCTTTACTGCACAGAAAACTGAAGACAAAGAACAGTGCAATGATTTCTATTGTTTTGCACCAAGGACAAGCTAATAATATGTGGCAGGATTTGACTTCAGAATAACTTATCTAATCTAAGAACTTCACACCTAGAGGTCAGATAGCTTTATTTTCTATGTCTTTCAAGGGCATTTGCATGCCATTGCTGGTAACATTTTGTATTAAGTACATTCTTCATAAAGTACAGGTGTTCCTGGAATAAAATTGACTCTATTTGTAGATATTACACAGGCCCCATGTTTTCTGCAGAGCTAATCACATCTCAGCTACTTTGCATACATTTTTGACATGCTTTAGAGACAGCGAGAATGGAAAATACATTTTTATACATCTACTTCCATAAGCAATTTTGTACATTAAATCACACACATATCAGATCTAGAGCATTTACTTTAAATCTTTTAAATTGCTGCAGTTCAAAGAACTTAAAATTTCTGAGTTCTTAATTCTAGTCTTATAATGGAGTCATTATTGAATCAATGACTTGTCCTAATAGGTAGAGGTGTCTTTTTTGCCAAACCAAGGATTAATAATTGAATCAGAGATAATACAAAGGTCACATGTTCTTTTTCAAATTAAATAAATTGCTTAAATGTAGTTTCCATGTCCAAAAATATGAGAAATTGCAACAAAACTGAAGTGATGAATTTATCTTAATAATAGTTTTCCACCTTTATAGCAATGTTATATAAAAGGTGAATGATTATAAATGTTTTATCATCAGTGTTTGTGTGGGAAATCAGAATTGAGCAGAGTCACATGAAGAAGGTAACACAGTCATAGGTGATTCATTTGTGGACAAGGTTATGTGAGTGTTGACAGGCAACACAAGTAGGAAAGAAAAGACGCTCAGCTTCTTCAGTCTTGATTTCTCACTGTACACAGAGATACCTGTAGTAAAATACAGAAAGTGATGCTCCGGTGGCTTCAGTAAGAGCATAAAAGTGCATATGTGTGTAACAAATCTGTTCTTTTGCAGTGTGAACAGAGAGAGTACAAATCACAAAACCCACAAGTAGTGCTCATCTAAAATGTAACTTGACTACAGGTAGAGTCCCCAAATATTCCAGATGTCATTAATGGGACATAGGGCACTTAGGTTACTAATGGTAGATAAAATAGATAAAGTTTGTGCTGTAGTGTGTATGCAATGTCAAATAATTCCTAGTACATGGTATAGCAATACTACTACACTTAAAATTATTTTATACAGACTGTACCTGTTAATTTCAAAGGGGTCCCCTGACAATTGAGAACTGAGCATTTGGATACACTCAGGAGGGATTATTTAGTTAAGGATGATCATGCCTCTAGGAGACTGTCTGAATTATATAAACGACGTGGAAAAGAAAATCCACATGGGTAAACCATTCTCCAGACTGGTGGATAAGGTGGAAAGAGAACACGATGAAATTTGGTAAAATGGTAAGCCACGAGGTTTGGGTTAGCCTGTGTCCCTCTCTTCCTCCAGCTGCGGACTGGTGTTGGCAGTTTCTCTTCCTTTGTTGCTCACTGGCCATCATGAGCTAAAACCATAAACTATTAAAAATGCCCTGGGTGGTTGGGGGTCTTGCATTCATTACAGCAACAGGCAAAGGCACCTAGCAACGAGCATAGTGTAATGCAATTTTTGCAACCGTCACAACCTTTGCAACTCTGTTCCCAAAATGCCTCCTTTGGCAGCTCGAGGCAACTGCTGTTCATATTGTGGCAGACGAAGGAGGAAATGCAGGATTGGAAGTAGGAGGCCAATATAAATACTCTGAAAAGACAATGCCTGACTCCGTGCCTTGCTTCCACGGACCACACCCTTCATCCATCTGACCCCTCCCCCACTCCTGCACCAACAAAGGCTGCATGTCCTGATCGCTGTCACCGGCTGGCAAACAGTTGTCAAACCAGGAGTCTATGGACACGTTTCCATTTCGAACTACAGTACGTGTGAAGTCACAAGACATGCTCAAAGCAATGTTCAAGTCCTGAATTCTATAAGCATAAAGAAGCTTTGTTTTATAACATAAGAGTATAATTTTCAAGGTTTACAAAAGATCTGGTAAATTGAGAGTAATGGCTAAAACTGAAAAGACATTCTACACCATTCTAGACCTTGACAGTGGCTTACGGGGCAACAGGTCTTAGTGCCAAGCATAAACATGAGTTCAATCCCCAGAACTTGCAAGATGGAAAGAGAAAAACATATCCACTCCCAAGTTATCTTCTGACCTACATTTCTATACACACGCATGCACACACACACACAGACACACACATATAAGTTTAAGTAAGCAAGTATGGAAAATAAAATTAGGCAACATTTTTGGAGTTTGAGAGGTGTCCCCAGGAAATGTGAGTATATCAGAACTCAATGGGGAAAAAAAAAAAAAAAAAAAAAACAGAAGCAAAAGCCAAGAAAGAGTTAAAAGGCTACAATGATCACCCAGGGTAATGTTGCCTAACAATGAGTAAAAACAACCAGAAAAAGAAAGATTGCAGGAAGGATATGGTCACATGACCAAGGCTTAAGAAAAAAGTTCTGGTTTACAATGCCTTGATATTTTCTTTATTTTGCCCCTTAATTTAGTGAGGAACTTACAATTGTTTTCATCGTTAATGTATGGGGTTAAATGAAATGATTTTGAAATCTATTAATAGTTAATGGGTCTGAAGGCTGCAGAGTTATACCCACGCAGTAACGCAAGGACACTAGTCTAGGACACTCATTTATTAGTTATCTAGCACATTTCTAGATAATCAGGGGAAAAAAATCAAAGTAGTTGAAGTAGAGTCCTTTATATGACTGATACATTAAGGGGATCATAAAATAACTCAGCCTTATCTTGGCAGCACTTTTGGAAATATGTGAAACGTGAAACAAAAGATATGAAGACCACAGAAAAAAAAACAAATGTGTTTTTCAGTGGCTAAAAGCAAGGTGCTGGGAATCACATTGACATGGATTTAAGAGCAAAGATAGCACATTAGCTTTGAGAACTTTGGGGGAGTTTATTATTCTTCTAGGGCTTTAGTTTTCTCATCTTTAAGATGAGTATAAAATATCACAGCAATCCATAGGTGGAAATGACTACAACTCTCTGATAAGTCATAAGCATCCATGTTCCTTACTGCTGCCTTTATCTCTCATTCTTAGACTTTTGCTGCCTTTTCATAACTCCTGTTGTGCATCTTCCAGAGTGACATAAAGAAATATATATTCAGCCCAGAAAGGAAGGGCCCCCCACTGACCAAAGAAACAATTCCACCCAATACAATCAGGCAAGTCACTAACTTCACTGTGATAACTTCCAGGAGAATGGGATGCACTGGGGCAGGTGCATTGCCAAGTGTGTCATGCCCGGCAAAGCAGTTGTACTATCAGTCAACCTTCCACTTCCTATGGAAGCTTGTAGCTCCACCACAACACGATGTGTGTTAATGGATCAAGAGGGAATTTTGACTGGAACGTAAGTGTTGCAGTTTGCCTGCATGGTTGCTGATAAATGACCATCAAATAGCTTAAGGGAACAAAGGGTTTATTTTCATAAGGATAGGTTACAGTTCATAGTCCAACTTGAAGGGAGACCATGCACCAACACCAGGGCCAAGGGAATACCATCACCACATAATAGCTGAGAGATGGACAATCTTTACTTGCTAGACCAGTATGTCTGGCCAAGTGTACACAAGGATGCCCACTCTCTCAACCAGCTGTCTGTATTTTATTCCAGGGTCCAGTCCCTCCCACCTTGGGCTGGGTCTTCCCCATCAACCAGACAATCTCCTGCAGGTTCGCTCTGGGCTTCACTCAGCCACTAATTCTCTACAACTGTGCCCAGAGCTCAAACCCTCAACTGTCAAGTTGACCTCTGTCCATAACCATGACACTAAGTGAGCGGCCCTCTGAGCCTGAGGGAGGGTTAGTATCTTCATCATATCTTCATTGGCCTTACCATAGCCCAGATGTGGCTACAAGGTTGCTGTCACTGAAGGTCACAGTCTTCCCTGGGTCACCAAAACCAATCTGTCTAATGATGTTATGTCAGATCAGGAGGAGACAGCAATGCCACAGTCACAACTGGTGACCCTCCCCTCTTGATTAGAGCTGAGGTCTTCGGACAGTACAACTTCAGGAAAGCCAGCTATGCTGTCTTGGGTTCTGGGTCATTAAACACTCCCTTGCTTTTGTGTGACCTGGGAGCCCTATGAATCAGAATGTAAATATTTGCTCAGGAAATTAAAAAAAAATAATTGCGATGAAATAATTACCTCATTAATGAAATGAAGAGGTACTTGATCTCATTCTCCACACACAAAACATTATTACAATGGGCCTAATAGATACATAAGACCTTGTCGAATTACTATGCTCCAGATGGAAAATCTGCAAGATAATTTCAACCTGTCATAGAAAATACATCATTTTTCTCTGGGGCTCAGCACAAACCTTCAGCCATAGGAAATGACAGAGACAAAAATATTTGTTTCAGATCCTTGGCTGCATCTCAGACCTATGGATTTGAATCTCATGGTATCATCAACTGAATGGATTCTGTCTTTCTCACATGATTCTTTTAAAAATTATTTAATTTATGGGGCCAATACATTAGTTAACCATATGTTACTGTGAGACCATATCCAGAGTCAAGCAACTTCAGGGAGAAAAGAAGATTTAATTCAACTTGCAGTTCTGGAGAGGAAATGCTGAAAGCAGGGCTAAGTCACTGCAAACATCTTGGCAGCTGAGAGGGGCAAAACTGCCCAATGCCAAAAAAGGCCTCTCTCAGAAGCAGGGTGGGACTAATCCACCTCAAAGCCTACTACCTATGACTACCCTCTTCCAGCAAGGCTCCATCTCCTAAAGGTGCCATGACCTTCCCAAATGCATGAGACTCTGGGAGACACAGTTCAAACCATGACAGGGAGTGAGAGAGGAAAGTTGGTATTTTTTTTGCATTTAAATGTCCCTTACTGATTATGGGTAATTTGAACAATTAGTTCTCCTTGGAAGTGACGCCCCAAACTGCTAGATCCTGAAAGATCTGCAAGGTTCTGAGCTATTCACTGCATCTTCTTCTTCATGATTTCTAACTTAGTGCACAGTGAGTTGTTCTTTTCTGAGGTTGTCACTTAAAGGACTCATCAGTTTTATCGTGTGCTGATTAGGTTAGAATCAATCACCCTCAACTCTGAGAACTTCTAACTCTCAAAATGGTCTCATTTCTGTTTATAATCAGACACGTTCCTTTACATTATCCATCTAAACAAAATAAAATAAAAGAAGCAGTCTCCATCAAAACTAACTAGTATTGTGAGCAAACTTCTCTCTCTTTCTCTCTCTCTCTCTCTCTCTCTCTCTCTCTCAATTAAAATTAGCTCATTAAGGGTTTTATCTACATTTCAATTCATTACAAAATTGCATGGTAATTACAGATCATTACATGAATGTTTCCTTCGTTGTTGAGTCTGGGTTTCTGATCCCAGGTCTCAATCAATTGCTCACCAATTGTGTTACCTTCTTAACTCTCTCCCCAATCCTGTTTGTACTATTTTCCCTGTCCAGGGTCATGTTCTATAGGTGCTTGCTATAGCATCCTGTTTCTATGACTAATGTCTGTGAGTTTCAGGATCAATTGAATATACTGAAGTAACAAATAAGTGGCAAAGCTCAGTTGTTCACAATACAAACATATAAATGTAATTCTCATGAATCTTTGAAAGTCAGATACAAGCCCAGTACCCTCAATAAACTGACCCTGGACCACTTACTAAGCATCCATACCCCTCGGCCCACACAAATAGTGTGTTCATGCCAGAGCTTAATAGAATAAGGTAATTTATTCTTCACTGGGGGAAGATAGCAAGGAATCAGGCAAATCCCAACTAGGGCAGAGAGTAGAACACTTTAAAATAATTATTCTTTACAGCTGAAGTCCACTTTGTAACACATAAATCATAATGGGGACATCATTTTAAGAACTTGAAAAAATAGCGTAGTTTTGAATAAAAAGATCTCAGGTTTCCTTGTGCTTCAGAGCAACCACCAGAAAATTAGCCCCCCCCCCCGCAAAAAAAGCAAACAACTAAAATACAACCCTGTGATATCCATGGATCCAAATGGCTCTCCTTATAAAGGTTCTCCTTATAGTCGATTGTGATCAGTCCAGCCTGCTGCCTGCATCCTGCTCTGTCATTGTTAGCACAATGAGTTCCACTTTATTTGATTTGCTCTAAAGAAGCCACCTCTTTGGTACTGGCAACTTCTGTGATTGTAGGGCAGATTCCATAGCCACGGAAACAAGAAACGTCCCTGGATTCTATCCCATGAAAAGGAATTCCAAAATATCACCTTTCCATTGGTCAGTTTTTGAGATATCACCTTTCCATTGGTCAAATGAATTTGTTCTCTTGCTGAAATTCCTTTTAATAAGATGCATCATGTATCCATTAGCTACATCTCCCCTTACCATCTGCACCTATCACCAATTAGAAGCTGAAATAAGGGATGTGTGCCCACACCTTTCTCTCAAAGGAAAATGAAATGTCAGGTCTTCGCTCTTTTTTTTTTCCTTTCTCTCCTGGAGAATATTAAACTTAACATCATGCAGGTAACTAGCGAGATCCAGCACCTCACAAGCTCTCATTGTATTCAGAATCACAGTAGGTCCCCAGAAGAGCTCCAAAAATGAATATTCGGATTCTGAAATTAAAGCAATCTTTCAGAGCAACTGTACTAAACCCACACGTGTGTTATATCCGTGAATATTCATTTAAGTGGCAGATCTTTCACTGCTTTTCCGAGCGTGATTTTTCTCTCATCCCTAGCAACCTGACGCTTCAGCCACACTCCTATCAAACTGATGTTTCACATCTCCAGTCTTTCAACCTCCGCCTCAGATTGAATGAAGAATCTTCAAGGATATGAGGAGAGGGAGATATTTGAGGAGAAATTCAGCATAGAAAGTGAGCATGATTAGTAAAGTTCAG
Source organism: Typhlomys cinereus (assembly GCA_023101885.1). Classification (NCBI taxonomy): domain Eukaryota; kingdom Metazoa; phylum Chordata; class Mammalia; order Rodentia; family Platacanthomyidae; genus Typhlomys; species Typhlomys cinereus. The sequence continues at coordinate 1,686,393 of JALPQD010000246.1, forward strand.
CTTCTCAGGGTTTGGGAAGAAGTGAGGTTACAGGATGCAGTAGCTTCTAGAACATGAAGCTCAAGATTAGTCTTTAAGTCCTTAAGTTTAGAGAAAGCCAGAAACAATATTTGCTAGATTGTACTAAACTGATATTACAACATACTGCAGATGAAATAGGTTTAAAAATATTTATATTTTGGAGGACTTTACACATTTTTATAGTGATCTCTGGGCACTCTGTAGAGAATTAGTATTTGAGTGCAAACCTGTGAAACCTTCAGAGACTGTCTAATTGAAGGGAAGACCCAATCTATGATGGATGGGATTAGTCCACGGGAAGGTGAGTAAGATGGAAGGCCCTGGTTAAGGAAGTTGGAGTTCTTAGGCACACTTGGCCAGACACGCGGGTCTGACAAATGAAGAATTTCCCTCTTTCCGCTCTGGACATGGTGTGGCCAATCTCGTCGGCCTCTGGTCTGTCATGGATTCTCCTGATAAGCTGAACTAAGAACTACAGTCAGACAATCAGAAGTCAAACAAATGTATCTTCTTGACTTAAACTGTTCTGTCATAAATTTATAAGCACTAGGCAGGCAGACTGAAACGCATATGCATGTGTGTCATTTCATGCTTGTTACCCAATCCCAATCCAATGAAGATTTCTTCTCCCCCTACCCAAATTTCCACCCTAATACGTCCCATCTTGGATACCATTGAGGATATTTGTCTGGGTGATTGCTAGACCATAAAAGGAGGGACCTAACTAGGAAACATTCACATATAGAAAATGGCAACTAGATTGTTGCTGTTTCCTCACACAGAATGGAACTAAGAACTCAGAAAATTAAATTTCAATGTCAGTGGGAGCAATATCCTAATGAACCCCACAGATCTGTCTGTACTTGCCCAACTGAAAGCTACATCTTCTGGGGTCTCATATATACCAAAATAACCTAGGTCTAACATGCCCTGAAGTACATAGGGACACATAGAAAAGCAAATAAACATGTCAAACACTGTACCAGCATCTCATCCTCATGTATTTTAATGACCAACTCCCAGTAGAATGTGTCAGCCCCTAAGTTTATTTTTGAGCATACACACACAGTGCTATTAAAATGCAGAACTGATTTCTTGCATGTATTTGAAGTTTTCGCCTTTAATATATACACAATAACAGTTCAATGATAACTGCAAATTATCATGTGATTGATGTGCAATGTCACTGTGCCTCATCAAAGTTCAGGACAAACTCTACATTTCATTAAAAACGTGGACTTTTATCCATGAACAGAAAAAATGTGCTACTGAAACTTTTTTTTTCCAGAATGAAGACATCAAGAAATGGGTCAAATTGTGGTTAAAATATACTAAAAGGGTAAAATACAAAGTTTTTAAAGGTATCTAAACAATGTACTACATAAAACAATGTATAAGGTCATATCTCAGTTACTAGAACACAATACACAATTGTTAGTGCCTTCTGTGTGTATGTCTGTGTGTGGATGTGTGTGTGTGTGTGCGTGTGTGCAAGCTCATATTGTGCTTATATGTATACAGGTACATGTTGTATGTGCATTGATACACGCTGCATGTGTGTGCAGTGCATTGGTACATGTGTGAGCAGACGAATATCACTTGTGTGCTGGTGGCATTTTGTATGCATATATGCGCTGGTGCATAGAACATATGTATGTATGTGTGTGTGTGAGCATGTGTGCATTTGTGTGTGTTCTGCTGCATGATATCTGCCTATTTTTGCAGGTAGATGTTGTGCACATGGAGCCCAATGAACAACCTTGGCTGAAGTTGCTCATTCACCATCTGTGCTGGTTTTTAGAGGTAGGATTTCTCTTTGGCCTAGAATTCAAGAGGAATCCCTAGACGGTTCTGCTGGCTGGCAAAACCCCCAGGATCTACCTAGGTCTACTTTCCCTGTGTTAGATTACAAACATGCACCACCAAGATTTTTTTTTTGACATACCTTCCTTCAAACTCAGGATCTCATGCTTGCAAAGTTATTGACTGAGCCTTTTCCCAGTCTAATCACTAGAAGTAGCAATGTGACCAGTCATGAGTTGTATATTCTACACTGAGAGTCCTCTTCTAAGTAATGAATACCTCTGACATGATTTATAGTCCAGAATCTGGAGCACAAATTCTTCACTGGTAATATGCTAGGGGAATCATTTTATGAAAACTAAAGTGTTTAGGAAACCATGCTAATAACTTCTCATGGGCATTGGAGTTTTAACAGCATTTCAAAGATTGGGTTCTATTTCTTAATACAGAAAAATTCCAAAAGAATGTGCTCCTAGTTATAAGGCATGACGAGTTCAATTGGCTTTACTAACCAATGAAATTCCACAATGATTGACAGCATCTCACTAGGAGGTGAAAGGCTCTCATCACTTTTCTGAGCATTTCTGCTTGTCTTTGGTCCCCTCAGTGTCTCACTGACTCACTAGCTAGAAAAGAACTTAGTTATTTCAGGATTTTTTTTTTTTACATCACTTGTTATATTTTGGTGACAAATCATGAGCTTAGCCTCTGCATTAGTCAGTTTGCCATTACTGTAAGAAAATACTTGAGACACACAAAATAAAAAGAGGAAAGGTATATTTTCATTGATAGTTTCCAAGGTTTCAGATCACGAGTAAGTGGCTCTGCTGTGTTGAGCTTATGGCCACGTCCATATGGGGAGTTCGTGATGTAGCCAGCTCGCTGCCTCAGTGACTGGCAAATGAAGAGAGAGACAAGAGGAGAGTCACTGTACCTGTGCATTACCCTTCTCTGTCCTGACTTCCTTCCACCAGATTCTACCTCATAAACACTTTGCAACAGTGATGTATGTAGTCTCAGGGCCAAGCCATCAATATCTGGATTCCTAGGGAATGTTCCATATTGTATGACACTGTTTCAGATAGCCCAGGAGGGCATAACATTTAGATTTTTTTTAAAAAAAGGTCTCAACTAATGAAAGGCATCACGACGACGTCCCTAAAATACTTTAAATTTTTTTCCCTGATATGGAAGTCTTGTAGTGTTCACTTGGCTCTATCCCTGCAGTGAGGAACCTACAGCCAGATACAGTGCCAGTCAGTCTTACAGCAACTCAAATGTGGGCAGCAACTCAATTGTCCATTCTGTGCTTCATCTAGACACATGACCAAGGCCAAGTTCTCAGTGTTAAACTTTATCGAATGTACTCTACTTTTTTACCATTTACTTATTTATCGTGTTGGGATGGGGGAACACATTCCATAAACCATGTATGGAGGTCAGTGTATAAATGTGTATACTTGGTTCTTTTTTTCTCCAAATTTACTTGGTTTTCAAGGATCACACTTAGGTCATCAGGCCTGGTGGAAGCTTCTTTATCAACTGTGTTATCACACTGGTCCACTATCTCTAGTATCTTACCATTTATTATTATTACTATTATCATTATTGTGTCTGTACTTTGTGGTATAATTCACCTACTGTAGTGTGCATGTTTGTTGAGTGAGCAAACTCCATACAACTTTTTATGATTTCATGATTAGCTTTAATTTTCAAGCTGGCATCTAGTGAGCAGGCTCCTGGGTGGCCCCCGAAACTGAATCTCTTGATTAAAGTTAGCTTCTGAGCATGCTTGAAAAACGACTATCCTGATTGCAATAGCTGATGTGGGAGATCCAGTCCACGTTCTCTAGGCAGGGGATACAGAAGTGTATTAACTACAGTGAATAGAACCAAACGTCAGCAAACATTCCTTGTTTATTCTGTGGACTGTAGAAATAGGAGACCAGCTGCTTCAAACTCCTGCCACCATTCTTCCTTGCAATGGTGGACATGACCTGAAATTGTACCCCAGTAATCCTGTTTCCCTTAGGATTTTTCTCTTTTTCTGTCATGCAATTTGTCAAAGAGAAAGAAAAGGAAGTTGAAGCATGAATTGCAGAACTCCCTGCCTTGTGTGGGAGGTACCTTATCCAGTGAGTCATCTCACCTGAAAAGGCACGCTTTCTTGCTTCTCAGTCTTTTCATTTCTGAAACCGAACTGCTGAAGTCATTACCACTTAAATTTGGATAAAAGGAGAAACGCATGAAATGTGGTACACCGTGTAAAATGCCAATATGTTGGAAACAGCAAATCTGACATAACCATTGGATATGAATAATAGCACCATTAGAAATATAAGATAAACTTGCACAATAAAAAAATGTATAAACTAAATGGCTACCAGAAAAAAAAGACTTTCTGGAAATTAAATAGGACTGATGTCAAGATATGTAAGACTGACTTAGTTACTTTATTTGAAGAGATTAAATATGCTTTAATGACAATATTTTCAAGCTTGGAAATGTGGAGAAGCACTTGGACATGAGGAATTCTTTAGCTAAACTTATAGTTCTGACTGTGTTGGGATCTTTGTTTATTCAATTCCTATGCTGTCAAATACTTGGTGAAATTCTTACCAGAACATTTATCTACAAGCTTCTATGACTAGAAGAACAATAGCTTCTGCTTTTTAATTCGTGAAGGTTTTGCATATAAAATTACTTATAATTATAGCATTTCTTCTAAATTTCCTAGTATTAATTTTTTGGAAATATTTTGGACTTCATTAACAATTAATAGGGAAAAGTATTTCCTACTAGCAATAGGAATGCTATCAAAGAAATAAAATATCTAATGTTCTTAAAATTTCCACACTTCTGGGAAATCTTCAAAGTTCTTTAAAGTGCAGTTTTCAAATCTTGTAAAAGCTTAAACTTTCTGCCAAAAGGAGGCTGCCTTCCTTTGTCCGGATGATAGGACCTAGACATGCAGGGAAAGCAAATGGCATGTCCAGAGGAAATCTTTTCATCAAAAAATTAAACCATGATAAAAAAATTGATGAATTGTATAGCGATGAGTAATCAATAACAAAAACGTCCAAGGGAACATGCCTGAGTAAGATATGCAAAGACTTAGATAAGAATGAAAGGTGGGTATTTAGCAATGAACTCCCACCTCTGTGGTAGATGGGCAGAATCACTGCAGGCTAGGGAGAATTCTCTTTGCGCCTATCAGTTCATGTGACAGCAAACATGAATACTTCAAGGGGTCCCTTGACAATCGACCAGACTAAGAAACCAATATTTAAGCTTGATACACTCATTAGTGCACCTTCCTTTCAATGGGGCAACCAAGCATCATAGGTGCTGGTGATCAACTTACTGGCAAAGCCTCTTTTCAAAACCCTGACCACATTGAATTTTGGGCCCCAGTACAGTTGGGCTGGAATGTATTAGGCACCTATGTTTTACATTCAGAGAAGAGAGATCCTTGTTCTCCTCTGCACTCCAGCATGTAATGAGACTTTATTTAATGACATGACAGCTTAAGCACAGGCTAACTCCTCGTGAACTAAGGTTAAAAAGTGAGAAGATTGATTAATTCTTTAACGGGGCCCTTATTCCGTGAATAATATATTATGTTATTTCACACCAAAATCACTGCAACATTATCAATTCAAGCAGAATGGAGTACATGAAATATTAATAAGGTTAGTTAGCACTCATCTCGTTTTCAAAGTGATGCCTTATATGTAGGGCACAGACGCAGTCCCAGAATAAGTCCCAAAATAAGCAAGGGTTCACTAGTCAAGGATATGCAGCCTCTATCTGTAAGTAGAGGTAGCCACCTAGAATTCCACCAGGACAAAGGGTCTTTCCTTTTCAATTATTTATGTTTATAACTGAATTTAGGAGAAAGAAAGTAATAAATTTTAGTAGGACTAATTCCCAAGGCCAAAATATATAGTGGGATGAAGCTATGTGTGGGTGTAAAGAACCTTCACTAGTTAGATGGGAGCTTTGATTATCAGCTACCTAATACTGAATTAGCTGGGAAAGTATTAACACTGAAATTTAGGATTTTATTTTTTTAGCAGCATACAATGAAAAAGCAAATGCCCTTTCACAGGGAAGTGATGTAGAACAAACAAAATTAAATACATGATAAACAGTTTGAATGTTTTATTATTGAGATGAACATTGCTGTCTTTCTTTGACCAGCTGACTCTTTTAAAGTTAATGTAACTGTTCACTTAAATATTTATTCAGTTATTCACTGATTGTCTTTTAAACTTTTACCATGCCCATGAATATGTTGTTAAATCACATCAGTGGGACACATAAAATAAGTTTATGTTAAGGCAGTGAGCTCTGAGTATTTCCACTATGGTTAAAAGTGAAATTAGGAAAATAATTTCCCTACAATGCAAAACAAATGAGAATAAAATAATCTGCCCTGTATAGCTAATGTGAGTATTTAATAAAATATCATATAATGTTTTAGAAGAGTTAATAAGATATAGTAACTACTTAGTAAATTTTGCCTGCTGCAGTGTTTTGCTTAAAAATAATTATATTACACTATTAACTGTAAACCATGTCTTTGAGATTATGCACATAGGAAGGACTATGAGTCTATAAAATTGTGCCTTACTAAAAGAATTGAATTTAAACTCAGTATACTTCATATAAACTTTTCTAAGAAATTTAAATTATGCTTTTCTATCTCATCATAAATAATATTTTATTACACTACTCTCCAGTGACAGTCTCAATATTATTTACATGTCATCTTACATACAGTCTTTGTAGAAAAATAACAGAGAAACAAATGAAATTTCCCATCATTATATATCTTTTTATCCCTACTCCTTAAAATTATTCACAATTCATATGCTCTGATTTTTTTCCTCTTGATATTTCCTATGTTCCCCTTCATGACGTTCGGATAGTGAAACAGAGAAATAAATGGCTAGGAAGAGTGCTTGCTTCTGTACAGTGAACACAACTTCTGTTCTTCAATCCATTTCAACAATTGTGTGGATATAGCAGAAAGAATGCATTAGGTAGGGGCTGGTTGGACCAGAGGACCTCAGAAAGTAAATTCACTTATTAGATTGTCATGTATGCGAAGACCAAACTATGATGTACCTAGGATCGGTCCTCTGAGTGAGCCTACTTTTGGGAAGATGCCATCAGTCATGTAGAACACAGCAGTCTACATTATCACCTAGTCTCAGAAGAAGAACTTGTCCCAACTCCTCTCTTTCTGTGCAAGGTCACAGACTCCACAGAGTTGAGCCTCAACTAGATGATGGGAATTCATAAATCTTATCATATCAAGGCTATTTGCTGGCTAGGTAAGGTCTATCTATACTTGTGAGGACTTTTATTATGAGTAAAAATGGTTTCAGTCATAGAGAGTGCTTAGGTCATTTATGTTTGCAAATGCCTTCATTAAGTATAACTCTTTGATCTTGAGGTATGTTAACATTCCTAAAAATACACGTTCTCAATGTTAACAAAAAGGTCTGTGCACGATGAAGAATGTATCACAAGCCATCTATAGCCTTAGGATTGATAAATGAATCTTTGAACAACTCAGTATTCTCACAGTCTATAATCACCAAGAACAGAGACCCACACATATGGATCACTTACATGGCAACCAATAATCAAAGATTCAAGTGGTGAAAAAAATTGTAATGACTGTGAATGCAGATGTTATCAAAAATTTAGTTTTGAGCTTTCTTGCTCCTTTCCGACCAAGTGTCTGAGACTTCCTACTCTTTAGTCTTGCTCCCAATAAATCCTGCTTTAGCTTCAAAATAATTAATTTTGCCATCACACTTTCTCCTTTTTCTGAAAATTGCTATGTCTGTTATACTTCTCTGGGTTTATTGTGGACTTCACTTGTCACTGTATCTACTAAAAATTTCTTTTTCACCTTTCAAGTTATCTTCTCTAATGTACTGGGAAATTTTGTAAAAATTTAATATGTTCCAATTTAAACAGTAGAAAGAGAAATGTAAACCTCAGAAACATATTTCAACTACATATATTTTAGAATTATTCAGCAGAATAAAAATTCTACTTCTATGCTTATATCTTTCTCTTTTTTAAAATTTCTTATTCTTATTTTTTATTAAATTGTGCGTGTATGCATGTGTGCATATGTGTGTGTATGTATGTGTGTGTGTGTAGAACCATGGACGAATCTGGGAACCACCCCGGACCGCCTCCACCTCCTCCTTGTTTACTCTGCCCCGGGATTCACAGGCTCCGCCCTACCAGGACCAGAAACACAGGCCGCCCCCGCTTCCGCCCGGTGTCTATACATGGGGTCTAGGATCCGAACTCAGGACCTTTTGCCTGCAAGGTAGAGGCTTAACCCCTGAGCCGCCTCTCCAGCCCCTGTGCCTGTATCTTTCATTAAGATGTTGATGTCCTTGGAATTCTAAATCATACTAAAAGTTCTTCATTTCTACTGTACTTTTCTAAATTTTTGTTTTCAGATGTTTATGCCCATGATCTAAAAAGCAATTAGCACTTTCTTTTAAAAGCAAGGGCTGAAACCAACAAAAATGTAATTTAAGCAGCTTAATGAAGGTTGTGCAGTTCATTGTAAGACCTTTGGTGACATTTTTAAAACCTATTTCAGTCCTTATTTAGGAGTGTTCTTTGGATTGCATATAAACAGTCAGGCCACAGAAGGGATAAATAATAAAAAAGCAACAGTGAAAATACAGAGTTGCCTAATTAGTCTGTGTTTCATGAAATCATCCTGCCCATCAGTGTGCATTCTTCTTGGAGTCTCCGCAGTGATTCAGAAGGTATCCCACATAGCATCCTGGGCTCTACCCGTACTGAAGAAAATTAGTGGTCGCCAATAACCTTGTTACTTTCTCTCAGACAACACTCCTCACACTTCATTTTTATTTAATTTTTGGTGTGTGTGTGCATGCACACATACATGGTTAGGCCACAGGACAACCACAATTTTTTTTGTGTGTGCCAGAGATAGTACTCAGTTCCTGGTTTGCATAGCCAGATTTTACCAACTCAGGCATCTCCTGTCTTCAGCTGAGTTTTGGCCTCCAGTTCTGGGTTCCAATTCCCATCGGTCCTTCTGGACTCCAACACAATATGGAAGCTAACCACATAACTCTCAGGAGAAACTGATTTTTCCTTGGGTTAGTGATGTGCTTCCTCCCTAGACAAATGCCTGTGGCTGATTTGGAAGAGATACTCCAGGTCAAACAAACATAAAGCAAAACCAAGAGTGAGAATCTGCCTATACATTTGTGAAATATGACCAGTTTTGAAGTGTGTTTGGATTCTGCCATGCTTAAATGTGAAATATGTCTCTTGACAAATTTTTCAAGTGTTTACTTCATTATTGGCTCATGATTTTTGAAGTTCTTAACAATTTGGATTCAAGTTTTAAGGAAATGCTCTATAAAGGTTTAGAGAACACTAACCATAGATTTCAGGCAATGCCCAGTCTTTTCTGCACTATCAATATTACTTCAAGCAAATAATTTTAAAGTGAAATGCTTTCAGATGTTCAAGATGGAAATAATAACTTTGAATCCTAAAATGGTAAAACCTGGTGAGTATTAAGCAAAAATATCCTGTACAGCTTTCATTTGGGTACTGTTTTCTTAGAGAGAAAATGATTTATTTGCTAACCATGTGTTTTGCTTGGCTTTGGTTATGTAAACTACTTTAGAAAAGCAACTTAACCAACAACTTCATAAACATCTCTCCCATACAACCATAGACACACACTGATAAAGAATAAATGTAATCCTTCATGAGATTTCCATTCCTTAAAGAAATGCTTTATACAAATAGTGAAGTGGAAAATGTTAGTTTAAACAAATTCTTCAAACAATATTTCAGCTTAACTTTGCTTGTTTAGAGTTCTTTTCTTCTCTCATTTTTTAAATTCTTGTATGTTTCACATAGAACACTGTGCACTTATGATATACACACCCTAATCCTAAATTCCACCCTCTCTATTCCCATGTAACCTACTTGTCCCCTGCCAGAATCCCTCCCACATTCCAGTTTTCTTTTTTCCATCTGTGACCCACTGAGTTTCTTCTTATCTACCCATGATTGCTATATGCTCAAGAACTTGATGGAGCATGAATCTCCTCCACATCTCCATTTCCAACCATTAACATTTCTTATATCTAGACTCCAAGACTTAAATACCACTCTCCTCTATGGTATGTATTATCCATCAAGACCTCCCAGCCATAATTGTACAGAATTCCCAAGAACATGGAATTTTTACAGTGAGCACGGGAACATGTCCACATGAGGACTCCTTTGTGTGTATATAATGGACAATCTGTAAAATTAGTCTGTCTTCCAATTATTCTGACAGTTTGGAGATTTGCATTACATCACTTCCTTTCCTCATTACCTCTGAAACTCTGAAAGCGGGGGGTTGAAGAATCATGTTTAGTCATAACTTGAAGTAGTTTATCATGACATTTAAGATAGGTGGAAACTATATGTATAGATACATATCCATTATTACACATGGCTCTGAACACAGACAACTACAGTCAAAGATAAATTCAAAAATTTCTATTGATATCTTATAGGACAGCAATAAATCTTTTCTTATTTCATCTTATTTATGCATGGTTTTCCCAGTTGGACTAGAAACCACTATATATATAGCCCAGTGTAGACTTAAAATTGTGATCATCCTGCCTCAGTATCCCTAGTGCTGATCTGTATCACCACATCCAGTTTAACTTTGAGGTTTAGTAAAATGATAAAGTAAGGTACAGTAGCGGTGAGAAGAGAAAACGTCAATAGTAAGAAGGATGTTAGAAGGCAATGTGATTCCATATCATTTTCCAAACTCTATCTAACATAATCTTCTCTGAACTGTTTGGTTTTCTAACATTATTAAACACCACACACCCATCCTGAGCTAATGAGTTTGATTTGTCACTGCATAGTAATCTCTTGAAAATTCAGGTCTGATTTTTTTCCCCCTCACTTGCATAAAGGTTGATTTTCTAGAGAGTGTTTAAACGATAGTGAGTGTTGGATCCAGGAAGATGAGATGGCCCAATAGGTAAGGCATAAATCCACTTGGTGGAAGAACTGAAAACTGACTATCAAAATTTCTCCTCTGACCTCCACTCATGTACCATGTCATGAGCACACCAGTGTATCTCTGTGTGTGTGTGTGTGTGTGTGTGTGTGTGTGTGTGTGTGTCAACAGCCAATGGTGTTGGCATCTTTAGAGCAGAGGACAGGCTCCAATGTGGGATGTTCACTCACAGGATAAAATACAATTAATTGCTTTGAAAAATGAGAAGCCAGAGTGATAAATTCTATATAATTTTTTGCTGGCTATAAAAAGGAATATTCTTTGATACAGTTTTCTAGATTCCCTTCCTGGGTCACTTCTTCTGTGTCTCATTCATGTAGATGGTATACATTGTCATCTATCTTCTTCTGCTAGTGCCACAGAGCACACAATAGTTTGTAACTATCAATAGTATCACAGGCCTTTCTCTCACTAGAAAAAGTACCTGAAAATAGACGAATGGAAGATCAGCATATATAAGGAGAAAATGGATTGTTTCATTGAACCGTTTCATAGATTTCTGTCTATATAGGCTTGATCCTTTGGGTTTCGGCCTGTGGTAGGAAGAGCAGCCAAATGAAATGGGTCTGTTCTTGAGAGGAAAGCCAAAGAGAGAGTGAGGGAAGCGCTGGGTTCCAATTACCTCAAAAAGGAATGCTACTAACAGGACTAAAGTCTGAACATTTAGCCCATCCTCTAACATTTCTGTACTTCCCTACACTACCCAGCTCTCATGTGAGATTCCAACATAGTAGCAAGAACACAAAATGGCAACTTGGTCACACAGTAGACTAGGACTCCAGGAACTCAGGCTAGAATCAGATTTGGGTGCCTTTGCAAGACTTGCCTCATCAAGCCATCTCTACCCCCAGGTCTCAAGTCCCAAGGGTTCCACAACTTCCCAAATACAATGTGATCAGCTGAAAGTATTCAAACCCATGAGCTTGCGGTGGCCCTTAAGCAGAAACAGAGCCTTCGAGGTAAGTACAACAATTTATAGAATGAGAAACCATTGACTTCTCATAAGATTCCATGAGGTCACACTTTGAAAGCAGTTGTTTCAGATGCTGTCTAGTTAGGTTGTTACTTTCTGAATTTTGCCTTAGTGTTATCTACATTTACACAAATATGAAGCCTCTAAGAATCAGATTTCAAAATTTGCTTTAATCTTCAAAATGAGGAGTCTCAGTGGAGTTTTACAACCATCTGCTCACACATCTAACAATTTTCCCCCATCTAAATTATTTGAAAGAACAACTGACAGATACTAGAAATGATAGAAATTAGCCAGGTGAGTTCCAACAAAATCCTCTATGAAATTCCTCAGATAGATGAAATTTGAAAATAAATATGATGATTTGAGAAGTGTGGTTGGTGGCCTATTCCTCTGTTTGCATTTCTGCTTCTTTGTAAGGCAGTCTTGTCTGTAAAATCTATGGAAATCGAAAGAGTTAAATATGCTTACAGTCAGAAAAATTTCCCCATTGCTTATACAAATGTGGATTGAATTATGCTTTTGTAAAAATTACCATTATTAAGGACATTCTCATTATAAATATTTTTCAGTCACAATCAGTACAGTGAAATGGACTGGGAGGTGATAAATATATTGGTAGTATGAAACCATGTGGTTAGTTACTAATACTAATTATACTAATTTAAATACTAATTATACACTAGTAATGATAATACACTATTAGATCAGGTATATTATCTTAATCTATGTAGAGAGAAAAGTAAATATAATGAGAGAGTTTAAAATATTATATTAGACTCCTATTATCTTCTTTCTTTGGTCCTTATGTTTATTCTTTTAAAAAAGAAGCTGTGGGGGCTGGAGGGGTGGCTCAGGGGTTAAGCCTCTGCCTTGAAGGCGGAAAGATCCTGAGTTGGGATCCTAGACCCCACGTATAGACGCAGGGCGGAAGCGGGGGCGGCCTGCGTTTCTGGTCCTGGTAGGGTGGAGCCTGTGAATCCTGGGGCAGAGTAAACAAGGAGGAGGTGGAGGCGTCAATGGTGGTTCCCGAAGTAAACCATAGTTCTACACATACACATATACATACACACACGCGCACACATACAATTGAATAAATAAAAAAATTTTTAAAAAGAAGCTATGCTTTTGAAAACATGAAACATATACATTTTGGTTAACACATTTTATGTCAAATAGACCTGAGAAAGAGTAAATAAAAAGATTGATCCTTCTAGTTTGGTATGGTTTCGATACATATTACATTAATTCAATACAGTTGTTACTTGTGAATAAGTACGCATGTATGTATGGTAAGGGTAAAACCTTTCATATATGGTGTGCAGCTTCAGAATTGGCTAGCTATTTCTTATTTCCAAACCCAACTGTGTAGTCCTCTGCACAAATAAATTTTAGCATCAATTATATGGATAAATACAACATGCTATTCACAAGTACAGGAAGAAAATATTGAATTGCTACAAATTAATTTGTTTTGATTTGTATTATATGTCATCACTGTATATATGCATGCAGGTATGTGTGCATATTCTTGTCCTACTTCATATGTGTAGAGTTCAGGGGACCATTCGTAACAGTTCTCTATTTATTTGAACCATGTATGTTCCAGAGAACAGATTCAGATTATCAGACTTAGTGCCAATCACCTTCAATTGCTGAGCCATCTTACCAGCTCTAACTTTGCATATGTTCCTGAAATTTTAAAGTAGTAAATCAATTCTAAGTGAATTTTTCCTTACTTCATCCATTGGTCCACTTGTTCAACAGATAGATGTCATCTTAAGGTATGTTCTGCATGGATCCATGCCTTGATACAAAAGTGAAGCGAGTGCTACACTAGTGAAGCTTCTAGCCTGAAGACAGGAGAACGAGACATAATAGGACTGAAGCACACAATACCTTCTACCCAGTGATCCAGACACATTTTAATTCTGTCACCATCTGCACAGCCTCTCAATCCGTCCCAGAAGAAAATAAACCATGTATGTACTTCATGTTTTGTTTAGAAATTCTAAAAATCACTTCAATTTTTTTTAAAGTGATCGAAATTTGGGCTCAAGTGTTAAATTTTCCCCCACTTACCAGGCAAGCCTAATTTGAATGGTGCTTTTATACATAATATGTAAAAATCAGTCCTGAGCAAGTGGAATATTCATTTTTGGTTTTGGCACCTATCAATTTGAATCCTGATTCAGAAAAATCCAGGTTGTCTTTTAAAAAAAATTGATGTCATCGTTTCCATATCCTGAAGATTGTTTATCAGTAAAACCAGTAATATTCATCATTTCTCCCAGCTTGTATCTTCTTCCTTTTTTAAAGATATGTTGATCACTGACAGTAGTCCTGAGGGGGAAGTGTTGTTCTGTTGGAAAAGTAGTTGTGGAAAAGTAAAGCTAATGTGCTAGATGGGGAAGGAAATACTTGTTCTAATCTGTTCTCTGTTCTTTCCCGTAATCAAATAACTCTCTCCTTGTCACTTTGATCATTTTTATTAGACAATAAATTTGGAAAGCAATACATAGAACCAACTTTCTACTTTATTTAAACTATGTTACACACTGGCACTCACAGAGTTAATGAAGGAATTAAAAAGAGAAAGGACTGTGGCTGCTGAAATCCCTTCATTTGTTCTTATAAGTAAGTTTAATAAATTTTATTCACCCCAGTGAGATAGATATCAAATAGGTTCTTATCTAGCTCAGTGACCCAGAATTAACATAAAAAGTTGACAGACTTGATTTTACCTGGGCTCATTGGTAGCATGATAGGAAGCCTCTCTTCCTCTCTCTCTCTCTCTCTGTCTCTCTCTCCCATTTTCTCTAGTAATCGTGGTCTCTACCCTAACAGAATCTATTAGCCAGCTGTACTGGAAAAGAGAATAAGGAGGTTTGAACAATTTTTACCAAATCCATTCTAATCTTGGATGTTTTCTGAGTCACACACAGAGTTCTTGCTTCGTGCCAACCCCGTCCTTTTCTCTGGTGCGACATACAGGTACGTGGTTACTCTCTTGGCATCTTTTTCACTTTATTCTTCTCAGAAGTTTATTGATCTCCAGAGCTTCCATTTCCTCTGTGACTCAGGAAGCACCAGCCAAATGAGCAGCCCTGTCGGGAAGAGGAGGTTGTCCTCACAGGACTCCCTCACAGACTCTAGCCCAGTGCTAGTAGCATAAGGAAAAAAGAAAAGAGAAACTGTTGAAAAGATTGCATGTGTCTTTTCCTTATCGTCTATAAGGAAAACGGAGTTTCTACTACAAGCAAATTTAGACTGAACATGATGTTTGCCCCACTCATGCTCAGAATTAATACTAGATGTTGAAATTCTGCCATTAGCTAGATTGTTTTAAAAAATACCTCTAAAGGCCACTAGGTCCTTGTACATCATCGGAGAGGAGGGCCCAGAGGAAAATCAGACATGCACAAGAAAGGACTCTCTGGGAATTGGGGCGGGAGGCACTGGGGGATGGGGAAGAAGGAGGGTAGGGAGGAGGAGCAGGGGGTACGGGGGGAGGAGGAGGGAGGGAGGGAACTGGTGTACCTAATAAGTTTGTATGAGCTGAAATAATAATAAAAATGTATTAATAATAAAAAATACCTCTGTGAATATTTGACATATGAAGAATTTTATTAAGAGATAAATTATAAGAGATGAGCACACCACATCATTCACTTTATTTTCTAATACTGTCAGGACTATACAAGATTTGTTTGTGTGATGACATAGAGTCTTCGTCCTACGTTTCTATGGACTGTATTATAGATACATCTCCATGCCATGACAAAACCAAGAGAAACAACAGAAACAAGGCACAAAAGCAATTACACTTTGTCTGTACTAAGCCTAAACATCATATGTTATAGAGAAGAGAAAATTGAATCACAATTTTTCGGCGACCTGATGTTAGTGATCTAATTTATCTATAATTGCTCTTGTTTCAAGTGGATCAAGTGAAGGCCAACATACTACAATATGAGGCATTGAAGTAAATCACTGGCAACTGCTAGCAAAAAACAAAACAAAACAAAACAGAACAAAAAAAAGCCATTCTGTTTAAAGACATCACCAGCTGAGAATTAAAATACAAAGATTCATTTCTGAGACCTCTCATTTGGAATCTGAATTCTAACTTTTCACTTTAAAATGATAATGACTTCCTGCTTTGCAGATTTAATAGAATAGTTCTAAAACACAAGATCTAAAATAAATATGTCATCAATGCTGTATTTTTGTATAATTTTTTTCAAGTGTATGTTTATATTTTTATTTCTATAGCCATCTGAGTTGCATAATTTTTTGTTCTGAACAATATTATGTTTAAGGAAATACCCTAAAACTAATGCAATAATTTTAACCAAGGTCTATTCCTTTAATCTTCTTGAAATAAATTCAGCAACAATTACTCATATGTCCATTTATTTATGTATACTAACATGTTTATATACTCTAATTGTACACTAATAATAATACATTAATCAATCAGGTATATTATCTTTATGTAGAGAGAAAAGTAAATACTGTGAAAGAGTTTTAAATATTATATGAAGGAGTCTTATTATAATATCTTCTTTCTTTGGTACTTATATTTATTCTTTCAAAAAAGCTATGTTTTTGAAAACATGAAACATATAAATTTTGGTTCAAATGTCTTATGCTAAATAGATCTGAGAGAGTAGACAGAAAGATTGATCCTTCACAATATTTAAAGGTGTGAACAAAGCCCATGTAATTCTTTCATTAAAGAAAAAGGAAAGCAATCCTACAGAGAACTATTAAAGCTATTCACAATATTTAAAGGATTTAATTCATACACAAAGTTTATGATCCCTTAAACTGTAGTACAAAAATTGTGGAGGTTAATTAGATGGATTCAGTTTTTGCTCCAAGAAAATATAAGTTCGTATCTTTTTCACAAAAGCAAAAAATTCTCTCTTTAGTTCCTCATAGTCTATCCGGACATGTTGGTTGGTATTTTGTTCATTATGCAGGTGTGGTAAGGACACGTCTCACTGCTGTGAGTTCTTAGACACAGCATTCTTGCCTTGAGTGGAATGTCTTGTCCAACAGTGGACTTTCTTATCTTTAGGTTCTTACAATCTTACCATTCCCTGTTCTGAGAGGTTCCCCAAGCCTTAGAGATTCCCCAAGCCTGGGGAGATATTAGAATGGCTAGATTCTGGGTGAAGCGAAATGCACCTATCAGTGGGGTGGCTCAAGGAGGGGCAACTTGGTATGCCACAGAAGCCTGAACCCTGCAAGAGTAGACAAGCCAATGGGAACCCTGGGGTCCATAGAAGTAGGGTATTAATCACATTAAAAGATGTTCTCCCAAGTGCAAAACAAAGGTTCAGGAAAATGAGAAAAGAAGTAGGGAAGACACAAGACATCATCCTTTCTATCTTCCTAAAAAATGCATGGCAGATGGAAATAAGCTAAGAGTCAATGGAGAATAAAATAAAAAAAAAATTCTCGGCAGCTAAGATATCTGTGAATTCATGCAAAGAAACACATTGGGTACCAGGCAAAATTAAGTGGAAAATAACAATAGAAAGCTCTGGAAGACCAGTAAAGAAGAGCTATTCAGGCTTCTCCACGAAAACAGAAAAATCTCAAGAAGCTCCACACTTCTCTGAAAGTCTGATGAGGACTGAAACTGAAGAGGACAAAAAGGAGGATGCTTCCCTCAGTGGTGTGCACACTGATTCTGTGAGACTTGGTGGAGCATGAAGCACATCAGGCATATATCATCAAAGACAGTAGACGAAACACAGTGAGCCACACAAGTGGAAAGCTTTGCAAATAGGAGGGAGTTTGGCAGGGGAGACCAAGAGTTCTAAGGAGAAAAGGGGGGATGGGACTTGGGACTAAGGGGTGAAAACTGAAAATATTATGAATTCATTATATTCATGTGTGCTACATTAAAAAATGAAAGAATGGAAAAAATGGCTTTGCCACAGGCAAATTATTTGGCATTCAGATAACAAGTTCCAATCATTAGGTGAAATGTGTTAATTGACTGCCAAGTGATGGATAGATAGCAAAACAAAAGAACCTTAGGTATTGATTGTTTTTCAAACTACAAATGAGAATTAAAAGCAAAATATGCAATGAAAACTTCATAATGACCTTCCACAGTGACATAAACAAAATATATGCATCCTTTAAAAGAAGAAAAACTTGCATTTCATAAATTGTTTGAGTAATGTGAAAAATTACTGCATCCAGGAAAAAATGGTTTCAGCTGCACTGAGCATAGAGAAAAGTTACAGCAAAGTAAATGAATTAGAAATATGACCCATTAGAAAGTCCAAGAGACAGAGATACATACATACTCATGTATGACTGTGATTAGTGTTCTTTGGATTTGTACCTATGTATTCTATTTATTTTCTGTGGTTGCCAATATCTATGCATTGAAAGAAAGATAGAAGACATTAGTTCAATAAAAGAAAATTGAATTTACACAATTGATTTGCTTTTCTAAAGCCTTATATTTATCATATAATTTTGTAATCTGTGGATGTCAGTGTGCGTGTGTGTACTTATACATAGGAACACACATCCTGTGGATGTCAGTGTGCGCGTGTGTACTTATACATAGGAACACGCATCCTGTGGATGTCAGTGTGTGTGTGTGTACTTATACATAGGAACACGCATCCTATAGCTCATATGTGAGGTCAGAAGAAGCTTTCGAATATGGGTCTTGGTTTTCCAGCAGGTTCTTAAAGAAGTCTCTGTTGTCCTTGAGAACAAATACTTGGGTAGTGGGCCAAAGAGCTTTTAGGGACTCTACTGCTTCCATCTCCCATTTTGCCTTAGAGGTGTGGGGATTATCAATGTACAGTAGCACATCAATAGATGCATGAGTTCACAGCTCTGAATTTAGGAACCCAGGTTTCCAGAGAAAATGTTTTCACCATCGATCTATCTCTCCAACCTGCATTTTATTTATTACAAATATTTTACTGGTAAAATAATGTAAATAAAGTCCATTATGCACTACAGTGAGACTTGTCCTTAGACTTGCAACATGCCCCCACAAACTTTAGAGGAACTTAAGAGAGATAAGAACATACAGTGGAAACCTTGGGGACTAAAGCTGGATGAGTGAAGGGAAATGCCCCTATCAGTGGGGTGGCCCACAGAGATGTAACAAGAGGCCTGAACCCCCAGAAGAGTAGACAAGCCAGAAGGACCCTTAAGGTCTATTGACGCATACAGGCAGGAAAGTGGGAGAAAGTGGAATGGATTGATGAAAGGAAGGAAGGGACATGAGAGAGAGGGGAGATAGAAGCACGGATAAGTATTCAATATGCTTATAAAACTATAAAAATAAATAATAATTAAGAAATGAATCTGAAAACAAGTTAATATTGCAAATTTTACTTGAACAAGTAAAAAGGTTCTACAAACAATATCAGATCTAAGGTGATTCATTGCCCTCCTTGGTTTATACTTATGCCATCCAGAGAAAAAGACGCAAAGCATCTTGATTGGCCGTGGATACCATCACATTGTGTAATCAGCTGGCAGCTTGTGATTCCTCAGGCTCAACCCCTGTGGATAGCGGAGGCTCAACACCATGGTTATGGATCCGTAGTCAAGCTAGTTGATGAGCTACTACACAAATCACACTGTGTATGGAGTCTCCTTTGGGCCAAACATCATCACTGAAATGCAGAGATACATTTGAGCCAAACTAATTGAGTTTAATTGAACAAAATCACTTTACCAGTAACTGTTCACAGGGCTCATCAGTTGGTTGTTTTGAAATTTTGTGAAATTTCTAGTTTTTTTTAAATGCAGAAATTTAAATTTTTTTTTATTTATTCAACTGTGCACATGTGCATATGTATGTGCGGCGCGCACGCGCGCGCGCGCGCGCGCGTGTGTGTGTGTGTGTGTGTGTGTGTGTGTGTGTGTGTGTGTATGTAGAACCACGGACGAATTCGCGAACCACCATGGATGCCTCCACCTCCTCCTGCCCCGGGATTCACAGGCTCCGCCCTACCAGGACCAGAAGCGCAGGCCGCCCCTGCTTCCGCCTGGCGTCTATACATGGGATCTGGGATCCGAACTCAGGACCTTCCGCCTGCAAGGCGGAGGCTTAACCCCTGAGCCACCTCTCCAGCCCTAAATGCAGAAATTTAAAAGGACTGCAAATATCATTCTAAGTCATTTATTCCACTACGTGTCAGCATGTGAGCTTGGTATATTTTTTTCTTTTTTAGATGCACACTTAGCAAGTTAACACAGCACAGGAGGCTAATTATCAGAGTACAAGGAGAAATATTTACAAATCCCAAAATAGCCAGAATCTGTGAAGGACAAAAATGGACACAGAATTTCAGAGTTACAGTGTTCCAAAGGCTTTCCATTTTATGATTCCGTCTTTGGTATCATAGTTAGAAAGTTGATGTCAGTGTAAGTCAGAATTTATTAACAGCTCACAAAAATAAGAAGATTGTCTGGAAACAAACAATCCAATCAAATTTCAAATTTTGAAGCTTCCCAGTATGGGAAGAGAAACTACACATCATAAGTTTCTTATTTGATTATTTCTCCAAGCAAATTCAATTACTAAAGATGATTGACACATGGAACAGTGCCTGAAAGATGTTTTATTTGGAAATTCAGTAAAAATTTCATAAGTGATCTGGGAGATTTCATCTCTTTCCAGTCTTAACCGTTTGTGTTTTTTTTTTAATTGACAAAGTCAAAAACATTTATCTAAATAATTCTAGTACTTTTCATTCCAAAAACCTAGATTTTCATTTTCTTTTAATGTTTCTTTACCCCCATCTACCCTATAACAGTTAAGTATAGCTGTCAACTTGATGGTTGAGGGTTCAAACTTTGGGAATATTTGTAGATAATTGTAGTTGATTTAGGCCCAGAGCAAACCTTCAGGTGATTATTTAGTTGGTGGGTAAGGTCCAACCATGGTGGGTGGGATGAAGCCCTAGACAGGTGAATAAAATACAGAGAGTTGGTTGAGGAAGTTGGCATCCTTGTGCACACTTGGCCAGACATGCTGGTCTGGCAAGTAAGGATCGTCCGTCTCTCAGCTGTTAAGTGGAGATGGTTTGACTTGTTTCCTCAGCCCTGTTGCTGGTGTGAGCTCTCCTGCAAAGCTGGAGGAATTGTAGCCAGTATATCTTAAGAGAATAAACCCCTTGTTCCCTTAAGCCGTTTGATGGTGATTTTTATCAACAACCATGCAGAATAACTGCAACATACCATTAAATTGTCATTGAGCAATTTAGCAAAAGTGTTGAAACAATTTTCAAACCTACATCGATTCATTTACATTTTCTTTGTGTAATTTATCAATCTCCTTGTAATGAGCAAACATTCTGAATTTTAAGTGAGCAAGAGTCTAGTCATTTGGTGTACATATTTCAAACTTCAATGTGAACCTAAAGCATGCAGAGTTAGCTCAATACATAATCCTTAAGTTGTTGAATTAATTTTGAACAAACCTTTGTTCAAACCTTTGTATCTACCTGGAAAATGGGGTAATACTGATTTGGTCTGAAGCATGTTTGATCATGCTACATTTTTCTATGTGCTTTTATGACCAGATAATTAAGATGCATAAAGGAATTGTGACTCTTGATATTGGATACTTATAAATGCATGTATTAACACTATAAAATTAAGAGAACCCACTACTTCTTAGATAATTGTTCCATATTCTTTGGCTTCCTCAGTCTTTTCTCAAAGTATTGAAAACCTTTCTTGCTGGTAAGTTGATAAGGGGAGGAGTGAGTCATTTATTTAGAATCTGCAAGAAATTACATGTTCCCACTCATCAGTGACTAAGTCAGTAGTAAATGTAATTTAACATCAGAAGATCTCAGATACCTATGTATGATTTCATATAGCCATATTAAACATCAGTCCTATTTTTCTCTTTCTTCTTTTCATGTATATTACTAATATGACCAATAGCTTGTTCCTCATCATTCAGGGTTCCAAGTGAGATACATCAAGTCACAGTGATATAGTCATTTTACTATTCATATCTAAATGCAAATGAAGAATCCAAAACAGTTTGAAAGATGTCGTACATTAAAAAACATATGAATTACCACTTCCTTTTACCAAAAGATATCAGCAGCAATGCAGACAAGAAGACAGATAGCAAACAGAACATAAAGAGGAGTAGGAGAAGGAGGAGGAAGAAATAGGTAGAAGAAAGGAAATGGAATACTATGTTTTTCATGGGTGTGTGTGCATGTGTGTGTATGTGTGTGTGTGTGTGTGTGTGTGTGTGTGTGTGTGTTTGTGTTAGTACAAGAAGTCATTTCATATGTGCCTATGGAGAACAAACAGTGATATCAGGAATCATCCTGGATTGTCCCAACTCCTTATTGCTTTGCTCTAGTGGTTCTCAGACTCCACCTTCCAGGGCCAGAATTGCACACTCCCATTTCCACCAATCAATTTTAGGTAGGATCTGGGGAGCTGATCTCAGGTCCCTTTTGCTTGTGAGACAAAGACTTTAATCCCGAGTCATCTCCACAGCCTGGATCCCATATATTTGTGGGGCCTTTTTAAAAATTATGCAGTTTCAAGGACTACATGACTATCCTATGTCTTGCCTTTGATGGTGTTCTTCGAGATTATGGCATTTCAAAGTGCATAGAACTTCTAAAACTTTGTTTTAGATGAAAATCTGAAATACAATTCTGCCAAAAGTTCTTGTTACTATTGGCTAAGGGAATATTAATTCTAGTGGCATGCCTGTCTCCTTGAAAGTATGCTCTCATAGGTCACAGCTATTGTGGCCTTTCTTCTAAGGGGAAATACATTTCACCTGGCTCATAAGTTATACCAAGTAGAGACATCGATAATTTAAAATAGCTGTGGCACTGGATGCTTTATTTATCAATCACATTTTTCTAGACAGGGTCTTATGACAAAAAGACCCCGTAGAACAAGAAAAAAAGTGCTTATCCTTAAAGATATATTGCCTAGGAAGAGAAGCAGATCATAAAACGAAATGGAGTAATAAATTTAGATGGTATTATAATTTTCTGGGGTGTGTGTGTGTGTGTGTGTGTGTGTGTGTGTGTGTGTATGTGTGTACATGTGTATATGTTGTATGTACCTGAGCTGACATGAGTTCCCCCGCATATGTACGTGGAAGACAGGAAAGTCTATCAAATATCTTCCTCTCTTGTTTTCCATCTTACTCCCCTGAGATAGGATCTCTTACCAAACTTGAAGTTTGCCATTTTTTTCTAGGTGTATCCCAGAATCCACCTGTCTCCAACCTCTAGCACTGGAATAACAGTTGCAGGAAGTCCAATCTGGCTTTCACATGGGTGCTGGGGATTCGAACTCCTGTCTTCATTCATCCACAGCAATCAGTCTCTGAGCCACTTCCCCTTCCCAAATTTCAACAGTCTTACATCATGGTCAGTGCCCTGAGAAATAACATAGAATATTGGCACAGTGATTGGGAGAAGGAGCCGTTTTCATTGACAAGAGGTTTTTGTGGACTCCATGCAGGGTATGAGCATCTGCTTTGCTTTTTCACAATAGGTGGAGGTTAAATCCTGAACTATTAGATTCATTATCATTGTGAAAGATTATCATTGTCATATTGGCTCAGACTTGTGTTTGGCATTGCACATGATGGATAAGTAAAGTTAAACGATAATGTTAATACTATTTAATCCTATAACAAGGCATCTAAGATTTAACCTAGAAGTGTGTGTGTGTGTGTGTGCGCGCACGCGTGTGCGTGTGTGTGTGTGTGTATGTGTGTGAGATAGTTAGATACAGGTGTCAACTTAACTATTGAAGGTTTGAGAAAGAATTAGTAGTTGAATTAGATGCCAAGCAAACTGTAGGAGATTGCCTGATTGATGGGAAATCCCAGTTCATGTTGGCTAGGATTCACCTAGTCCCTGGGAATGTGAGCAAACTGGAGAGGCTGATTAAGGAAGCTGATATCCTGCATACTTGACCATGTAGACTTGATGGTTTGGCAAGTAAGGATTGCACCTCTTTTAATGGTCCTATAAATATGGTGTGGTCAGTGCCCTGGGCTTCTGGTGTTGGTTTCATTTCTTCTACCAAGTTGGACTAAGGATGTAACTGGACAATAATAAGCTAGTAAAACCCATGGTTCCCTTAAGACATTTTGTCATAAGTATATTGGCAAGGTGCTAGCAATCTGCAAGTGTGTGTGTGTGTGTGTGTGTGTGTGTGTGTGTGTGTGTGTGTTTGTGTGTTAATCTAATCATTAGCAGAATCATATAAAGTAAGTTTTTATCATCATCTCTTAAAAGTGAAAAAAGTGATATAAGTTTCATTGACATCTAAAGTACATACCTGTGTCTGAGCATTATTTCTTTGTGGATGTCTATACTTTTCTACTCAGTGTCAGTTGTACAACTGTGTACTGTTGCAGTTTGTCTGCAATTGGCAAACAACTAAAGGGCTAAAGAGCTTAAGGAAACAAGGGGTTTCATTTTGGGTTTTGATAAGTCAGGTTGGCAAGCTTGACAAGATTGTCCACACGAAGGGTAGAGGGAACGGGCCACAGCAAATACACATGACAGATGAGAGAGGGATGATCCTTCCTTGCCACACCAGCATGTCTGGCCAAGCACACAGAAGGATGCCAACTTTCTCAATCAGATCTCTACATCTTACTCGCCTGCTCAGGGACTCACCCCACCTACTATGGGTTCATTCTTCCCCATCATTTTGGCAATTTTCCGCAGGTTTGCTCTTGTAACTAAACTAGTAATTCTCTATAAATGTGTCCAGAGCTCAAACCTCCATTGTTAAGTGGAAACCTGAGTCTAAATACAATTTTCCACATTATTCTGAAATATGAATCTCTACTGGACAGAGAAATACTCATCTTGCCATTTCCTGTTTAATGTCAGTACCAGATTTAGTATTTTTAAAAAGGAGTTGAGGATGGTTGTACTTCTCAGCATTTTGAAAACATAGATTAAATTTTAAATGGGGATATGTTTTATTGTGTAAAGAAGAATCACAAGGGGGAGTCCTCCACTGTCTTTGCAATGAAATCTCCTCATTCTGTAAGGTCTCTTTCTCAGGCCAGCCCACTCACCCTCTGTTGCTGTGAGTGACCATGACTAACTACTAACGCTCTCCCTTGTCCAGAGATTTGCTAGCAGACCACAGCTGTCTTGTTTGGCAATGTTTGCATTTTTCTACATTTATTTATTTAATCTTTAAGGGAGAGGGCAAATGCCACAGCTTGCATGTAGAGGTCAGAGTACAATTTGTGGGGTTAGGTTATCTCTTTCTACCATGTGGGTTCCAGGTATCAAACTTGGGTCATTAGACACAGCAACGAATGTCTTTGCCCTCTGAGTCATTTGACTGGCCCCGATTGTTTATGAATCCTTAGTCGACCCTTCCTCCCATGTGTTATATAGTCGATAGCTAAAACATGTAAGAAGGCTAGCTTTCTTGTCTCTAGAAACTACAACATGGGAGGTCTCTTACTCTCCAGGAATAATCCAGAAATAGGCTGAGGCTCGACTTTGGATCTGACCACTTATTTGCTAGATTATTCTTTCTCTTTGCTTCGGCTTCTCTCATTCTCTATGTCCTTCTCATGAAACTCTTCTATAAAATAAATAACATCATATGAATTTTACTCTCTATCTCTCCTCGTAGGGAGTCTAACATAGGATATCTAGTTAACAAATGGTCATTTCATATTTGCTTTTGCTAGGGTTTTAACTATCCACTGAAGGTATAGATGTGACTATACTATGGTTTGTTGTTTACTGGAGTTTGGATTGAAAAAAAGGGTCGTTCACAGACAGCTGATGGAATATACAAGAGGTAACAAAAACCACTCATCACCAGATCAAAATGAAGAGAATGCGTGTCTGTCTTTTCTTGCAAAGGACAGAGCTCATGAGAAACTTCACAATTGTAAATGATAAACAGTCCATAAGGCTGGTGCATGTAGAAGAGTTTTTAAAGGGGAGAAAGACAGACCCTTGGATAGAAAAACAGAGATGAAAACAAGGCTAGATGAAGGGAATCTGAAGCCATTTGGTATGTCTAACATTCATACACTAAAGTTGAGTTCGTGTGCAAGAAAATATTGGCAAAGATAAAGAAAAAGCACAAACTGTAAAACTAGCATTCAGCCAATTTGCCTTCAGTGACTATTGGAAAGTCGGTTTGAATCGAATGCCTTAAAATATTCCATAAGGGATGAATGATGAACAGGGTAGATTCTTACTTTCCAAATCTAGTGTGTGATCAGAATTCAAATAGTGGAGCCGTTCTAACTCCTTCACCAAGTACAAGTAGTGGAGCCATCCTAACTGCCTCGCCAAGTACACAGCAGCTTCGGAATGTTCCTGTTTGGAGTTGAGCTTGTTGCTGCACAAGGCTGTGCAGAATTTTGTCATTGATGAACCGCTGCTCCCATGAAGTTAGTGTAAATCACATTCTTGCTAAGTGGGCATTGTTCAAATTATCTGCCACAGCCTGTTATTTTTGTATTCCTCTGTGTATCATTTGACCATGAGAATAGGACTGTGATTGGATTTCCTTATTATGCTGTTTAAAAATATTCTCTGTGACCTTCAGTGAACTGCTTATTTTACTCATTAAATTATGATTATTGTTCCAATGCTGTTTTTCAATTTATGTGTGAAG
This sequence comes from Typhlomys cinereus, assembly GCA_023101885.1. Lineage (NCBI taxonomy): Eukaryota > Metazoa > Chordata > Mammalia > Rodentia > Platacanthomyidae > Typhlomys > Typhlomys cinereus. The sequence goes on from JALPQD010000246.1 coordinate 1,712,999, forward strand.
CAAGGTCAGTGCTGGAGCACAAAGTTGTGAAGTCTTCTTTGGGTTTACAGTGCTCTCTAGTAGGTAGCCAGTTGTTACAAAGATTTCTAATATCCTCCTACTCTCCTCAAATTCCATTTTCAGAGTTCAAGAACATTAGGAAAGCTATCAAATTGCTAAAAATATATAATACACTGATGAGTCCAGGGAAGGGAGAATAACTATGGTACAGTGAGGCTCAAATAGGAAGAAGTTTCTACATGTTCTTTGTATCTAAGGCCATGGAGAAATTCTTCTTTTCATTAAGAATATGGGGACATGTGCTCACTTAGGCAGCACATATACTAAAATTGGAATGATACAGATATTGGGACTATTATTGGATAATATGTTTGTGTGTGTAGGTGTGTATGTGTATGTGCTATATATATGTACATATTTTCCTATGTGTAGATTCATATGCACATATGGAGGCCAGAGTTCAATGTCAGGTGTCTTCCTCTATTATTAATTGTGAGGCAGAACCTCTGAGACAGAACCTGTCAGTTTTTCAAGGTGAGCTGACCCTGATACCCCAGAGAATTTCTTGTCTCACCGCTGCAGAGCTGGTCTTGCAGGCTGGCTCTGCTCTGCCCAGGTTTTGCACATTGGGATTTGCATTCAATCTCACTCCTCACATGTGCATGGCAGGCATTGTGCCAACTGACCCACCTTCTTATCCTTAGATAGATGCATACCTTTCGTGAAATAAATTCTTTTGAAACCGAGCCCCTTACAGCAAAAGGTGAAGAAAAGGGGCAGAGAAAAGCTAGAGCAAAGGTTCTGAACAAAGTAAGAAAAGAAGCATTAGCTGAGCTCCAGTAAGAACCCTTATCTGTTTTAGAGCTTGAGAGTCATGAAATCTAGTTTTAGGAACATGCTATCATGTCTGACTTCAGTGGTTGTCTTTTCTTCCATTATCTGTCGTATCTGTGATTACATGAAAGTCACCAAACTTCATTTTCCTCTGTCCCTGGCTACACACAAATGTATCTATTCTCCTGATGGGTTGTAATTTTGTGATGATTACCCAATGCTATTTAGTTTGGAGTCTGGAAATCGCATGGGAATTTTCGTGGTCCATCTGAGGTTACCATTTTGATGCGTCAAGAAGAGTATTAAATACTTTTAAATAATGACTTTAATAATGAACACTAATGTGTCACAGTTTTGGTGATTAGAAATCTGGCATCCTGGTACTAACAGGGTACTAACAGGTACTAACAGGATGTAATAGACAGCCATCTTGTTCTACTCCTGCCAAATGTTTGAGAGCTCCCAAAGCATGACATCCCTTGCTAAACAGCTAAGTAGCTTCCCAAATCTCACCTCCAACTTAATGAATCTTCAGCTCCAACAGACAAACTCTGGACTGACATAAACGTTCAGTCCCTAGGACTCGTAGATGTTGCCTGTGGTTCCAACGGAGAGAAGTTGCTTCACACTTACAAGGGTCCTATCTGCAATCAGGTCTACACTCTCCCTAACGTATCACAGAGACTCCAGCCATGTCAGCGTGGAAGCCATTTAAAAGACTCTTATCTAGAAGTATGAACAAACTTCATATTGGAAAGTTTCAGTGGGAGCATGCATCCACATTTTCTTTTATTCAGATCTACTTAAGGAAGCACGCACATCACCTCCTTTTTGATTTGTTTGTTTGGGCGAAGTGGTGCATCCACTTGAGTAGGTCATTCTTTTGTTCTATCGCTTTCAACAGAATACCCAGAGGACTAATGATAAATAATGGCTGTCCACTGCAGAAAGAAACAATTCTCCTAAAGTGAGCGCCTCACAGATGTGTCCAAATCACCGTCACCTGGTTATTCTCAGAGTGTCAAATATGAGAAGGTTTTAACACAGTGCTCCTTCTCTCAAGTCTGTTTTATGCGAATCCAGACATCCCCCTGAGTTTTGTTGTTGTTTTGACAAGAAGAATAAAAAGCTCTTTATGACCAAAGCCATGTAGGCTTTGGACTACTTCACTCAGAGATGCTTCAGGGAACTTAATCAAGGAGCTTTTATAGAGTTTAATACAGAAAATAAAGCCGAGAAAGTAAGCACTGAAAATAAATTACCTTGAAAATGGTGTAAATCCTCTTTATCTGTCTGTCTATATTTAATTTCTCTCATTTTCACAGGAGAGAGGATGCTGCTTTGGAGAAGAGAGTTGTATCTCATGGTTAAGTTTCCTTATGCCAATTTTACAAGCAGGGGGATAGGTTTATCATGGTGCCTTTCTGTTATGCACCAACCGCTCATATCACTATCCCTGCCCATGATTTTCAAATGCTGGCTATGAACTGTTCATATTTTCAGAAGATTGCCAATATTTTTTACCCTTTTAGTGTCTCACACATGAACGTAATGAATTTATGAAATATTCACTACTTAATCACAAATCCCATATCCTCCCTCCTCCTCTCATTATAACCCTTCTTCTTCCCTGCCAGTCTCCCTCCAATTTGCATGTCTTTTCACATGCATGGGCCACTGAGCTTCATCTTGGTGGTGCTTTAGAGAATGCACTGAGCACTTGCTGGTGCATGTGTCATGTATGTGACTAGACCACTGAGGAAAGAAAGAAAACTGCCAACATTTCTGAGCCTTGCTATCTAATTACATGTACAAATGAGAGTACATAGAGCAAGTCAGTTTGAGTGTCCTGTATGCACATACCTGTCCTACATTCACATGTGTCCAATATACAAATATGTGTCCGTGTGCACATATGTGTCCTATATGCACATACACACTGTCAATTCCCTTCCTCTGAGAATTGAGCCTAGGAAAGAGAACTCTCAGGACACAAAGTTTGCAAGCGATAAAGCAGAGGAGAAGTTGACGTCAAACTTTGTTTTTCCAGAAATAATTCTAACCAGCTTCAAGCCTACTTTTTCTTCAGTGTTTTGGGCTTTGACTCTTCTCTTCTGTAAGAGAACAATAGCTATTGTTAAAAATTCAGAAAATCCAGGGCAACATTTTATCTCTGTCCTTTCCTTCAGCAGGGAATGACTTTCCTAGAAACATCACCAAATTAGAGTCGCGCTGACCCTGTGCACTTTGGAAACAAGCGGCTCAGGCTGAAACTTTCTCGTGCTCCTACCTTATTACTTTAGGCTTCACCTTTATCTGTGACTCTTATTTTAGCCTCGATGGGGTGTGCAGATCTGGACCTACATTTCTTGCTTTTTCTCCTCTACCAAGAGTTCTAGTCCCTGCCGCTTCCCAGACTCCTAAATACCAACCAGAGGAGGAAAGTTTTGAATGAGAAGCACTTCCTCAGCTCTGAGAGGCACTCACATTAAATTCCAAGCCACACGGAGTGGTAAGGGAGGGAATTCAAGAAACAAGGGCTTCGTGAAACCAGTGCCCTTCAGGAGCAGTTCGGCGCTATTGCTATAATTTATGTCCTTACAAATACCTTCTATATCATTTTCTGTTTCGTTTAAAGGCCTAATGTGAGTTCTGTTGAATTAGACCTGAATCCCTGGGCTGTGGGGCTGTCTTCGTGTCTGTCCTAAATGTTGCATGGGAGAGGAGCTGCCACTGATGTCAATAGAGTCCTATAAAGATTAATAGGGCCCCTGAAAAGCAACAAGGACTTTGAGTGATTTCAGGGATTTCAGCCTCCAGAAATCAATTTCCAAAAAAGTGTTCTTGCTAATTTAACTGATAGTGTTTGATACTGCTCTTGTATAGAGCTGGTTGTGAACATGAAAATCAAGGTTTCCTTTGTGACCCAAGGTATAAGTGAATACACTTTGATAGGCATGTGATCTTAAAGAACACATCATGTGTGTCCATGTGTATGAATCAGGTAAGAGAATTAACTCAAGCATTCATTCAAGAAAAATTTAAAGGAGTTTTGACATGTTCATTGGTACTAGCTTGATATAGTGTCCATGTTTGGTCATATCTATACTATCTTCAGCTCCATTAGAGAATTGAACAAGACAACTTATTAATCCCAGAAGAAACTGAGTTATAAACTGATGCTGTATTGACAAAGGACTACTGTATTGAAAACTCAAAGCAGGAGAAATTACCATTCAGAAATAATTATTTTAATCTAATTTTCATGAAACAGGGTGAAGGTGACTGAATCAGATTTCTTAAAAATGAATCTAGGAGAATTCTAGGTCGATTTAATTGTGCCACTCGAGTTTAGTAGCGTCCTCTGAAGATACTTGCCAGAATTTGCGAAATGAAAACACTGAGAAAAATGAAGATAGTCTCCAGAGTCTGTCCCTTTGCTTGACGCCACCAACTCTTAATCAGTCTGCATTTTGAGTCCTCATTGATCCTCAATGTGGGGTCACAGGTTCAGTGATAAAAGGAGACATGAAGGATTCACTCTAACACGGGGAAATCCATGCAAAAGCAAATGCAAAGTCCGACCTCATCAGAGCATTCTTGGCACACATCAGATCTCCCTGTTGTAATGCAGAATGCCCCGTGATCAATTTCGTTAGGATAGAAGCTGGCAGAGGGGTACTCAGCATTAAAGGAATCTCTCTCTCTCTCTCTCTATCTCTTCTCTTCCCTTCTGAGTCTCTCTGTATGTATCTCAGTTCTTTCTCTGTCTCTCTCTGTCTCTCTTTTTCTCTCTCTCTCTGTTCCGTTTTCTGTCTCTCATCTTACCCATAATACATAGATTCACAGGACATTTTTCTCCCTGTTCCCATTCTCTTCATAGCTCTTGGCTCAGTTGTCTGCAACCCAGTGCTTAAACTTTTCCTCAGCAGCAAACCTTACACTTAGACTTCTGGCTAGTCCTCAAGTTCACATGATACCATGATAATAATCATGGAGAAAATTTTTCAGAACACCTAAACTTAGCAGCAGATGCAATATTAAGATAAGGTGCCCAATTTCTCGAAAGATAAAGCAGAATTTAAAAAAAACTGTCCACTTAGACATAAACCTCAAAGAGGCAGAACTGAAGTAAACATTGTCAAGCTCACAGCCAGGTGTGTGAGATGAGATCAGTTGATTTTTCTGTTGTGATAGGAACAAGGTCATTACTTTGGTCTTGACACATCTGACTCACCTGACGCCTCTCCTCCTGGTCACTGTCGTAGGGAGAAGTTGACTTCTGGTGATCAGCTCTGCAGATGGGACTTGGGGATGGAAATGCCTGTTGCAAGCCATTGTGCCTTGGGTCATTACCAAACAAATTGTCAGGAGAGGCAGTAAAGTCATTGCTGATCAGTATCTCCTGCCATTACTCTTCACAATGAGGTGGAAATTCTTCCACCTCAACCAGCCCCTCAATTGTCAGGATGAGCAATGAAAAGGAGTCCTGCATCAAACCTACATAAACAAGTTGGCCTGGCTGTGAATTACAGACAATAGAATATTTTGGTTAACAAAGGAATTTTCATATTATGTTTATACAGCATATAGATCCCTTCTGAATTTTTATTTTGTAAAATCAATGCATAGACTATTTCTCTTTTGTTCACCAACAACTCCACCGCACTGTTATGTGGATGCTAATTCCCCAACACATGACCCATCTCTAAGCATTTTTATTTTGATAATTAAGTAGATACTTTGTTACTGATGATTGTAGCCCCTTCCTTCCGGATGAGAAAGAATAAAACATAAATGGAAGAAAAAAGAAGACTTTATGAAGAACCCATTATTTTCCTTTTCAAGAACATTTTATCTTTTCAAGGAACAAGAAGGCAGCCTTTAATTTTATTTCCCCAATCTTCTGCTTTGCTGATGCCTTTCTGAGGCTGAGGTTAGTGGATTAACACTGTCAGTGACATATAGTCATCCTGCCCCTGAAAGAAAGGGTCGCCTGCGAGGAGGTCTTGACGACCATATCTCCTAGTGGACAGAGACTCTCTTCACTTTAAGATGCAGTTGTTGATTTGCGAATGGAGGCTCCATTCTAACACACTCGAATGTGTATATTCTTTCCCTTTCATTCTGTCCTGTACCGAAGCACTATAGCCATGGCCCTCCATTCTCTGGATGTTGTAATAAAGATTATGAAGAGTAAGCATTAGCATTAAGAGAGGAAGAAATACTGAGCTTACACAGCTATCCAGTGTAAAAAGATAGATGGGTTCCCTCCCCCCAACACACACGTGTATCTTCTAACAATAAACTATTAGGACAGAAATATCTGTAATTCCAAAATATGGGAGGTAGAGGCAGGAGGGTGGTGAGCTCAGTCTGGGCTACCTAGTGAGTGTTCATCCAGCTTTGACAGGGCAGCAAAACAAAACCTGGGGAAATGTGTAAGGACACTTGCCTTGTAACCAAAGAAACCAGAAGTCTGATCCCCAAATCCTACACAGACAATGGACATAACCCATAAATCCAGCCTCTGAAGAAGGCAGAACATTGCAAATCTCTGACAAAGCGGCTGGTCAGACTAGATTTAATGGCAAACTCTGGGTAGAGACTCAGGCTTTTAACAAGGAGGAAGATCAATGGAGTACGATTGTTGATATTTGCTTTTGGCTTTCTATTTAATACACATGTGCACATGCAACAACACACATGCAAACAAGCATACACACATGCACACATATAACAAGAAAAGAAAAATATTCAAAAGGAAAAAACAAAGACAAACAAACAAATGTAAAACAAAGCAAAAAGAAAAAAGAAAAACCAACATGGTGTCTTTTGGTTCTATGTCATTTTCCAGTCCTGTCTTTACTAGCTTACACTTTCCTAGCTAGACATGTATATATTCATGCCATCATGATTTTAAAATCTCAGAAAGGCAGTACAAAGATCCCACTGGTGGACATCAGATGACAGACTGCAAAATGTTACAGGTTCCTCCTTCCTTCAGTGCCCCTGGTCATGGAGCTTTGGATGACAAAGACATCTGTGTGGCCAATGATTTTTTTTCTTTTTATTTATTTATTTATTTGTTTGTTTGTTTATTTATTTATTTACTTACTTACTTATTTATTTAATGTGGTATGAGTGCATATGTCCCACTTTTTTATATTTATTCATATTTTCCCCAATCATACAAGTTTAATAGGTACCCTGGTCCCCTCCCTCCCTCCACCCTTCCCCAGTCCCCCTTGTACCCTCCCCCACTTTTCCACTTCCTTTCACCCCTTCCCTCCCCTTTTCCCAGTGCCTCCCCCACCCACCCTCTCATTCCCTGGAGCATCCTTTAGTGTGAATGCCAAACTTCCCTCTGCATCCTCCACTCTAATGAGGTGTAAGGACTCAGTGGCATTGCCCAGAGCCCCTTCTTGGGCTCCCCTTTAGTATGGAAACACTATTATGACTGTTAATCCTTTGCCTCTAAGGATCCTAGTGCCTGTGATCCATGTTAGACTTTGGGGGGGAGTCTTTGACATGTCAGTCATTATGCAGGTCATACAAAGTCCAATGGTGGCTACTGTGGTCCTAGCTTTTGTGGAGTATCTTGCATATCATTGGTCCTCCCCATCTTTAGGCTCTTACAAATCTAAGCAGTCATTTGAGTTCGCTGTCTGCAAATGTTCTTCCAAGCACTCTGGAAATAACATAAACTTGCATCAGCAATGCACTTTACAATACAAACACAGTGCTCTCAAAGGTCCAAGACAGACAACACATGGACTTTGGACGTTAGATTCAAGCGTTTCTCGCTTCTAACTAGAAGTATACCCAGTATTCTTTAGTATCTGTTTACCTATTTTCTTCTGAATTAAAATTGCATGAGCCAGGCTAGAAGGATGGCTCAGGGATGCCACTCTTGCTTCCCAAGCAAAAAGACCCAAGTGAAAACACCAGCCAAAAATGGTGGCACCCTGCATTTCTGACCATGTATACTATTTACTCTTGTGTGTTGCTGTGTGAGAACACCCAAAGTCAAGCAACTTAAGGGAGAAAGGGAGATTCATTCAGTTTAAAGCTCCAGAGGGGAGATACAGTCTTTCATGGCAGAGGCAGCATGGCTGGCTGGCAGAAGCTGGAGGAAGCTCAATCACTGCAAACATCTTGGAAGTGAGAGCTGCAAGACTCCTTGCTGCAAAGGCAGACTTCTCAACAAGGTAGGGTGGGACTCATCCACCTCAAGGCCCACCCTCTGTGACTTCCTTCCTCTAGCAAGGCTCCATGTCCAAAGGGTGCCATGACCTTCCCAAACACATTTCAAACCATGACACCAAGGTAGTTGGATTCTGGGAAAAGCCAGAGCATAGTAATAAGGAGGTAGAGTAATCCGGGGGAGTTCCCAAAGTTACTCTTGGGCCTTCAAATAAACATACAGTGTTCCTTAATACACACACATACAAGTGCATATATACACACAAGTAAACACCTATGATCACACATAAAAATGTATAAATCAATATAAGATTACACTGAATTGTTTTTAAGTAAAAAGATACCCTTTTTAGTGTTTTTAATTAAACTAGTCACATCAACAGTTTTTGTCATTTCCAGAAGAAACTTTTTCAGGGTAGCAGTTAAAGGTCATCAGGCACCTTCTAAGAATTTAGTCTTGGATGAGAACATGTGTGAATGCTTTTGAATATTAAACATATTAACACAGCAATTAGACACTAGCAATTTAAAATGTGTATAAATTAAACTATAACTAGCATCTCATTTGACTTAATTTACACTAATTCAGAAAAATATCACTTATCTTCGTACTATGTTTAGATGTCTATCTGAGTTGTTTGTCCTTTGGACCAAGTTGCTTATTTATATTCTGCATTTCTTGGTAAGTAATATTTAACAGTTTTTTCTTCATCGGTAAAATTACACAAAATACTTTATAATGGCAACTTTTCAAGTCAGAAGAAATATTGAAAAATTAAGGAAAGTGATTTGATATGTTTGTTGAATTTCCTACATGAAATGCATGTAATATGATAGCTTTCAAAAAGTGCAAACTCATATGAGCTAATTAATAAAGCAAACAACTATTATACTGATCATAAAAAATTTCCTCATAGAAATCCCTTGAAAATAATTTGGATATTAAGAAAAGTGTGATTATGAATTTATAAACAATAACATTTCTTAGCAGTTAATCAGATCATTTGAAGTGTTTTTACATAAATGTATTTGGGTGATTTGGGCTCTAAATTCCTAATGAAAGATTTCTTTTTTTTTATTAATACATTTTTATTATTATTTCCACTCATACAAACTTAATAGGTACACCAGTTCCCTCCCTCCCTCCTCCTCCCCCCAAACCCCCTGCTCCCCCTCCCCTCACCCCTCCCTCCCGATCCCCCAGTGCCTCCCGCCCCAATTCCCAGAGAGTCCTTTATTGTGTATGCCTGACTCTCCTCTGGGCCCTCCTTTCCAACGACGTACAAGGACCCAGCGGCATTTCCCTGAACCCTTTCTCGTGTTCCCCTTAAGCATAGAAACACTACTGTGGCTGTCAATTCCTTGCTTCTAAGGATCTTGGTGCCTTTAGCAGATGCTAGACTTTGTGAGGTCAATAGGGCATGCAAAGTCCTATTATGATTGCTTCGGCCCTAACTTGTGTGGAGTATCTTGCAAATCATTGCTCCTCCCATCCTTTTGCTCTTACAATCTTACTGCCCCCTCTTCCGCAAATGTCCCTGAGCTTCAGGATGGGGAGAGATTAGTCTGGCCCAATTCTAGGTGGTTGATATAGAGTCTCTGAATTTCTGGATTGTGGTTTGTTGATTTTCTTTTGCAGTTTTGCTGCTCCTGCAATGCCCTTCACTCCATCCTGCTGGATACTGTATGTCACCCCCTGGCCAGAGACAAAAAGCTGTTAAACTGGAGTCTTGTTATAAGAGCACATTCAAGAGTAGATGTAATGAAAGTAGGAAACCTCAGTAAGGGAGGGGTCAATCACCCATTTGCAAAATGGTTACTTTTTATCTGCCAGACTATATGCCCTCCCCTTCTGTTGAGATCATACCCCCTCAGAAAGATTTCTTTTACAATTCTGATCTCTATTTTTCTGAAGGATGTCAAAGAATGTTGCTCTCAATTGCCTGCAGTAATGCAATAGTATTGTTAATTTTGGAAAGCCATCTCCTTTCTGTCAGGGCAAGCATATTTAACAGAAAGTGAAAGTCTTTGGTATCTTACTTTCCCTCATCCCCATACCGATACATTTGAAATTTGTATTTCCTACAAATATTCCTACAGGACACATCCTTCATACTCGCTGCTTCAGGACGACTACATTATGGACCTATAAATAGTATGATCTTCAACATGAAATCCTCAAATAATTCACAGCATTACTTACACAGATATAATCACATTATGCATATTTGTTCTTCAATTTCTATGATGTTGCCTCCAAAATAAAAATTCAAGTTGTATGCACAAATACATTTGGCTCCCATGAGGATTTGGTTTAGACTTGTTGGTAATTATTTAGTAATTAACAGTGTTTGTTCTGTACTTTTCACCCAGGCTCACAGCATTTGAAAATTAAACATAAGTTGCAAATCTGAAAGCATGCACACGGATACACGATATGTTGATATGAATGGAAGGAGACATGTCAGTCACCTTCTTCAAGCTTGGGAACCGCCATGAAGTAGGGAACAGGGTGGCTGTAAGAGCTGAAGGGTAGGTGACGATCTCTCAGCAGGACATACCCATGACCATCATGAACCCAGTGCTATTGGCACTGAGTCTACCCAATGTAGGCCCAGGGAACAGGCAGTTATGGACGGGGCGGGGCTCTTAGGGCCCATAATATGGAGTGTTCCTTAGAACAAACACCTGCTTTCTTTGTTTTGAGACTGTCTCGAGTACATCTGTCATCCATGGACTTTTTTAGGGACAGAAGAGCTGTAAAGGGTCATTGACACTCATCTATGGGCATGGCCTCGCTGCACATAGTTCTGCCCTAATTACATGTGCCCTCCAGCTCTTGAGGTCTGGGAGCACTAATGTACAGGGAGAGGAAGGTTAATTGAGAGCCCCACCTAGGAAGCCATGAGGTAGCCATCAGTCATGCTACATCCTCCCTGCTCCCTTAGGTAACCTTTTTCCCTACTCCTGTAAGCAAAGCCCAATGAACTCCTTGGTTCCTCAAGTTGGAGCTTGGGGTGATCATTACTTAAATAGGAAGATGGTTGTGTGGTATCTCCCGAGGAAAAGTCTTCAGATAACAGGCCCATACTGGGGTTATATTGAACTATTGAAAACTAACAGGGTTTCATAGAAGGAGAGATATAGCCAGCGTGTATCCACTGAGGAATCCATCAGAATCTAATAGTGAGTGCAAATTCATGTTCACACAAATAAGTCTGACCACACGCAGAGGGACACAAAGCATTTCTTAAAAAGTCACAAGTATGAAGCTGGAGAGATGGCTCTGGGCTAAAGCTGAGTGTTGGCTCTGACGATAGTCTGCAATTTCATCTCTGGAGAGTGGAGCCAGGAAACCCAGAGCAAAGCAATAAGAATATAACACAATCTAGGATGATTCCCGATGTCATGATGTCATCTTTGAACCCCAACAGCACACACACTCAAGTGCTTTCTTTTGCACTCATACACATGCACATGCATTCACGCTTGGTCACAAATATGAGAGAGAGATCTGTAGGGGAAAGACCCAAACTGTGTGGGAGAAATATGACAAATGGGAGGGAAAAAAGTCAAGAATTGGTGCATGGTTGATTTAAAAAATATTAACCCAATAGCATGCCATATATAACATACCAGATTTAAATCTTATTTGAAGATAAAATTAAATGCTGACTGTGAGCTGTGAGACAACCACTTCTAACTGCGACTTCATTTCAGCTCCCAGGAACCCTATCTAGACACAATGAATGGACCATCACCATCATTTTCTGTGGACTTCATTAGCATTTAAGGCGGAGTACAGAGAACATTCCTTTGGATGCTCTGAGAGTCACTGATTTCCACATGTTTGTTGTGAAGTTGTTTCTTGGGATAATAAAAAGTGATTTAGTGGCTAAGTGAAGATGTTTCTAATGCCTACCTGGACCCACTTATTCAAAACTAAATATTAACTTTTAATAAAATAGCTTTTAATGTGTTATTGCCACCCGTTAAAATAAAATATGTGGTGATGTCAGTTGACAACTTCATTTCAGGAAGAGAAAAAAAATCTCTCTCAGCCTTCTTTCTGCTGGAAGCATTTGATCATTTTCAAGTGAAGGTATAATTGTTATGAATTATATGCACTTTACTTACATAGTAAACTGGTGGAATTGGATCCACCTATCAAAGACAGCAGATGTACGTAAAGATGGATAGACACCACATAAAACCACTCTTGGTTTTAAAACAAGATGAAAAAAATGTGCTGTTTGTAATTCTGTCTTCCATTATGGCTCCATGCTTGTACTGCCTGAGGGGAAGTGGGAGGGTAGGAGGGGAATGGAGGGATGCAGGGATGAATACTCAATATGCTTGTAAAACTAAAATAATAAAATAACAAATTAAAAAATTAAAAATAAAGGAGATATTAAAGGTGAAAGAGGAGAGTGCAGGATTGAGTACAGCACATTGACAGCCTGTTATGCCAGAAGGGTTTCCAAGAAATAAATTCCTGTTACTGAATTCAAGAAGGGGAGCAAAGAAAACTAGGCATTTCCATAAGCAACAATATAAGTCTGCTTATGCCAAAGGCCTGCTTGAGAGAAAGTCAGGACTGGAGCCTAGTGTTGCTAAGGAGGAGAGACTGTATCTGAAGAATTCATACTGCAAAACTCAGATAAGCAAGAAATGAACATACTCTGAAAACATAAAACACCTTTCTCCCGAAACTAAAATCAAAGGAGAAAAGTTAGGATTGTTAATTTCGTAACTAGTTCGTGTTTTTACTATCAGTACTTGTTTTGATGGAAAGGTTGCTTTCTGACTTGTTTCTTCATTCAGTTTTTTTTCTACCTTTTTAATAAGAATTTTTATATACAAAGTCTTTTATGTCCCATCCCCCTTCCCTCTCATCTCCCTCCTTTTTTACCCTCCCCTCTCTTCACCAATCCAACCATGTCCCACCTGCCCTCCTGTCTTTCTGCATGCGTGGATCACAGAGCTCCACACTAGTAAGGGACCAGGTCTCCGTGGTAGTATATGTGGCCCTTCAGTGGACAAGCTAACAGGTGGAGATGGTCTTCTTCTATTGTCCAGCATCTACGCCAGAGACTTTCTGAGTATAGTTGTCTTTTCTGAGATCCTCACTGCCCATGGGAGAATGGTGACATGTCAGCCATTGTGTAGATCTTGTGGTAGTAGATCTCATCTCCGTGAGCTCCTGGATGCAGCGGCCCTGCCCTGACTTGAGTGTCCTGGTCTGCAGTACACCCCTCCAAGTTTAGACTTTTGCAATCTCACTCCTCCTCTTCTGCAAAGGTCCTTGGGATGGGGGGAGATTTTGGTGGGTTGATAAAGGCTGAGCATATCATGGTCATCAATGCTCTGCAGTCTGGTCAGTTGTGATATTCCAGCACTCTGCTCTTTCACTGTAATAGGGTGCCCCTTCCTTTGAACAAAGGCTAATGTATCAAAACAATTCAAGGGCTCAAGTCTACAGAACACTTGTACCACCACATAAATAATAGTACTGATCTTTATAAGATGCTTTTGCTTTTTATAAAGGAGTCCAGAAAGGAAGACAGAGATAGTCACACACACGCACACACACACACACACACACACACACACACACACACACAGAGGGAGAGAGAGAGTGGAGAGACTAAGAGAGAGAGAGATGTATTTAGTTGACTTCATTATTAATTCATCCATAAAATGATATGGAAACTTGCAGTAAACTTTCCCATCACACCTTAGCCACCTTCTGCTTTTCTGATTTAAAACCTTCATAAGTTTGTATTTTATTACATCTATGCTTATTTAGAACTTCTAGTCAGATCCCCTGGGTAAAGCAGCATTTCCCTGGAAATTATTCACCTAGGAAAACAATAAGCAAATGCTTTAACTGCAGACAAAGTTTGATTCGAAATTTAAGGTTTGAAAAGTTCCAAGATGAACTTGCCTTAGGATCCCTATATAAAACTGCAGGAGTTTTTTACTCTTCTTGCAATACCCATCAACCAGACAAAAAGGATGATGAAATGCTCATGTTCATCTCAAGCTCCTTACTGCAAGCATCACCAGACACAGACATAACTCTCCCCAAGTTACTTCACTAGCACTTGCATCTATTCTACTCTGATTCCCCTTACAGAATGCTGGGATATGACTCAGAGAACACCTGCTTCAGGCCACAAAACACTGGACTATATAACTTGGACTATATAGCTGCAGAGGTATGCAGTGTCTTTTGCCCTGTTGCATCATACATTAAGTTCCAACCAGGGCAGACTTACAATTGCTTGAGTATTTGCTTAATGGAACAGACTCTGCTCTGAAACGCAGAGAAGCAAAGCTGACTCTGCTGTTCATGTGACATTGGTTCACCCCAGTCTGATTGATTAGGGCATTAAAGAGAAGTTGTTGATATCCAGAGGAATATTGATGAATGTTGATTGACATTTCCTCTTGTCATGTAGTCCAAATATGCTTCAGAGCATCAATCTGTGGATATCTTTGTCTCTTAAAAACACAAAATACAGTAAGAAATTTTAAAGTGTTTCTTATGAAATTTGACCTAAAGTTAGGAAAATCTAGCAAGAACATGCAATGGTAACCAATTACATTACACAAAAGTAACAATAGGTTTAATGTCTAGGATTCTATGCCCTTCCCTGTCATAGATCCTTTTACTAATTTAGAGAACCAGGAATGTGATACTAACTGAAAAGTGGGCCTTAAATCCAATCAGAACATTGGGGGGTTCCCCCTTCACCTTCATGCCACTATTACACTAATGGTCACCTCTTGTCAGAGGTAATGACTATGACAGTCTGCCACTTTCACTGATTGATGAAACGGTTGGTTGCTTTTCTCCCCCACTAATTTCCATAGTACTTTCAGACACTTTGTGAGTTATCTGGCAAGGGGAAAGCTTGCAGTCTAGTTCCAGCTGGTGGTTTTTTTTTTTTGTACATGTGAATATCATTTTGCAAATAAATATTTACATATATTTATAAGTATATATGAACATATACACATATGTGTATATGACTTTCAAAATTTATGAAACAGAGATAAAAGAAAATTAACAATTTTAATAAGTTAAACCACACATATTTATCCTTACTTTGTACTTGTCACATCTTAATGATCATTTTTCCATGTCCTTAAAATTTTCAGGAAAAAGAGAAGCTGATATACATTACCCCACTGGAAGGATGCTGTAACTGGAACATTCTCCACTGCAGGTTGTTTAATTTCACATTACAGACCTATGGCCCTACATCCAGAGAATTTCTAATTTCATTTCACAGCATTTCCTTTGGCATCGATAATAAAAATGCTATTCGGTGATGTCCAGTATTGGTTGTTCTCACAAGAAACTCTATTACAGTCTCTTGACTTCCAGTATATAATGGTGCTATATCCTCTGAATATTCCATGAATATTCCATGCATGAATGTGGAAGGCAAAGTATTTTCCTAGAGACTGAAAAAGTGCTTACTATGCAAGCATAGGGACATGAGACTGATCCCCAGCAGTCAATATGACAAGTCAGGCAAGATGATAGGTGCCTGTTATCCAGGTGTGCAGGGTAAATGGTGACAGACAGATCCTTTGTGTTACTGACCAGTCATTTCAGCCAATCAGGCAGCCTCTTGTTCTAGTGAGAGATCCTGTCCTAAAACACACAGTCATGTCTACTGAGGAATGACAACAAGTTATGTACATGCAAAGTGTATGTCTCTCAAAGGCACACACAGGTGTTTACATTCACAATGCATATATCAAGTTATATGCATGTTAACAGAATATCCTTCACATGCATGCACATGTGTTGCACTCACGACACTCACAACAGTTATGTGCATGCTAAGTGTATGTCTCCCAAATGCAAACACACACACACACACACACACACACACACACACACACACACATTCACACTTATAAGGCACATACCAATTTATGCGCATATTAAATGCATGCTTCCCACATTCATACACACATTCACACTCACAATGCACACACCACATGCACTTGTTAAGCATAAGCTCCTTTTCCACACACAGTGTTCACACTCACAACATGCACACATGAAAACTAAAATATTTTAATTCTTAGTATTTTCTATATCCGTGAAGAAGCAATTAAAAATATGCCTATCCTAATCTTTGTTGTTGAAAGTATTTTCTATCCTAGTTTTCAACAGTATCTTAAAATAACATATCTACTTTGTTTTATTGTTAACTTCCTTAAAGAACATCTCATGTCAACTATCCAAAGAATAGAATCAGGCATCTTCACTAATTATTGGTTTACATACATGATGTTTTAACCCTCACATGATATAGTACAACGCTCCAAATAGTAACAGCATGAGTAGTGAAATGTACTAAAGTCAGTATTTGACAAGACAAGAAGATTGAATACATTAATAAGCCACAATTACCATATAGCAAGTTGACTCTGTGACATAGTAAAGTGCATGAAGATTTTGCCTGATGAATTGGTTTCTTCTTGGGCGATCAAAGCCAACCAGGAGCAGGACAAAGGGTTTTGCTATTAGCCTTGCTGACTTAATTTTTACAGTACAGTAGCTCTAGGGTCACTGAAAATTCTCATTTAATGAGGGAAGCTATATCTCTTGTCACATATTTGCTTCTTAGAATTGCAAAATTTTTTCAGGGCTTCGGAAAAATTCTAAGGTGATTTCTGCTAAACAGACTGGTAGCTTTTAACCTTGACCACATGGGAAAGAAATATATAGATAATCTCCCATGATTTCTACTTCTATACCAAAAAATGATGCAATTATTTTGTAATTATAAAGCAATCATTTACTGGCAACTAGAAGTTTTTTATTTTTTATGGTAATTCCAAGCAAAAAATACCATATAATTTATAAGAAAGAAAAAGCTGTGCAATTACTCTGTATTAACACAGCAGTTACCAAATATGTTCAGGCTTATTTTTGTCTCATGAAACAGAGATTCTCACACCTGCATATTGAAAATTGCAGAGTGGCTGCATGTGTTTCCTTCACAGTGGTCTGTTATAAAACAAGAGCAAGCAGGGGTAGTTTACATTTTATCATATCATTGTCTTCGGTTATCAGTCGAGCATGGTATTTTGTCACAGGACTGCCCTGTGAATACATCTGAATTTGCTCCTTTGTTAAAAAGAGCACTTATTTTCTAGCTGCATGACAAAGGTTAGTTCAGAGGGATTTGCTGTTAGATAGGTATGCATTATAATTTTGTTCTTTTTTTGGACAAAGGGCTTTTAAATAAATTGCTTGATTATCTTCATGTGTAAAACAATAGTTATGGGTTTCTATGTTCAGTAACACTGTAAGATTGGAAAGATAATGTATATGAGTGGAATGTCGTAGTGACAGGATTTTTTAATGGAAATTTATTTCACAAATACAGAGGAAATAGGTTCAGTCACTTAGTGGACTGTATCAGGTGACCATCGATATTCAGGTGTAATGGACTATAGAGTGAATTTCCCACAGTTCTGCAGACTGGCAAATCTAAGACCAGCATGTCAGCGTTGACAGACTCTGGGATCCTGGTTTGCGAAGGTCCACGTTCCTTTCCTTTCGTTACCTGATAGAGAACAGAGAAAGAAGCAGCTTTCTTTGCTTTGTCTCACAAAGAAACTCACTTGCTGAGTCCAGTCGCCATATCTCCATCTTCATGGATTCTTTGCTTTCTCTGAGTCACAGACTCTGCATACACTGGGTATGAGGCATCTTCACATGAATTCTGAGAGACAACAGCAGACAACCCTGAGTAAGACTCTATGCTACAAACTAGATTGTTAGTGACGCAGATAGTCAGCAGACTTCTTTGCTGCATGGAGCTTAAAGCAAGTAGAATACATTTCACTGCAGCCTAATACTCAAAGTCATGTGTATACAAAATGTTGACTCTCCTTATTAGACTGAACGAAGAACACATGCAAAGGAATTATAGCTATATGTTCTGTAGATTTATGAGAAGTCATTCCTAAACACCTATCAACACTTATGAATAGATGTAGAACAGTGGACGAATAAAATAAATCTTATGAATATACGCCATTCAGCAATACAAATTCCTCAGTGATGTGTAGAGAGAAACAATTTGATGTGTGATATTTTCCATAAATTTCCAAGGACTTACTTAGAGTCAGTGAAGAGTCTATCTGAAAAGGTTGCCCTATATGACTCCACTTGCATAATGTTTTTTTTAAAAATGACAAAATTTAAAGATTGACAGATATGTGATCACAAGAGCAGGGAAATAGTAGTGTGTTATAAAACTATAGGAAAAGAATCTGCTAGTCACAGAAATAATACTTTGATGATGATGGTTGATATATGAAACTACACAGATAATAAAATTGTATAGCAGTATGCAAGCAAGTGAGTGCAGTAAGACTAGGGAAATGTTATCAAAAGAGGGCAACTTTTTGATATCAACAATTTGGTTGTGATATTATATGATAGTTTACATATTAAACTTGGAGAAAGGATATAAGGATGTCTGAAAAATCATTCTATTACAGCTGCCTGTAAATTGATACTTAACTCAAATATTTTCCTTTGAAAAGCAATTTTGCACTTCGTGATTCCTTCCCACAAGCAAAATACATTACAACACAAACCTGAGAGAACCTGTAAAGAACTAGTTTCAGAGTGAGGTTTGTAACAGAAGCAGTAGAACACACTCAAAGAGCAATGAGTTTATGCTTGTGTGTGTGTGTGTGTGTGTGTGTTCATGCACGTGCATGCACATATGCACATGCACACACGTGTATGTATGTACATGTACAGTGCAAAGCAAGGGAAAGACACAAAGGTCAAAATGAGAGAAGCAACATTAAAGACACAATCAGACTTACGTTTCCAAACTGTTGAAGTCTAAATAACTACAGATTTGAAAGCATGCTAACTTTAAAGTCAAGTTGGTGTTCAGAGCAGAGGAGAAAGTATCCATTGTTGGGATGCATAGGATTTCATCGTATGTCATCTCTCAATAACACCCAATTTTACTATCACAGTTTCTGGGTTGGAAGATAAATTACGATATACTGACTCCTCTTAGTCAGCATGAAAAAATCCACATGGAAATCAAGGAAACCATCATCTTTCATTAGTCGTAAATATCTGATATACCGATTAGTAGCCATATCCAATCTCACATTGTTTTAGTAAAAAGCTAATGCTGAACCACATTGCAAGAAAAAAAATTAGCTCAATCGGTTCAGTAAACTGATTTCAACAAAGATTTCAAAGATTTCACAAAAATGATAGAGCACCCTATAAAAGCTTAGAAAATGCACATTTTTAACTGATAAAAGTGAGGAAATGGAAGTAATATTCAGATTTCAAAGATCAACTTCCTCATATTTATTTATTTATTTATTTAGGAGTATTTTGCGTGTGCTTGTGTGTATACCTGTGTGTGAGTACCTATATGAGCATATGTGTGTGTGTGTCAAAGTTAGAGACTAGTGTCCACATGGCGTTTGAAGGCTTTGAGTTCGGGGGCACAGTTGTGAGGAATTAGTAGTTGAATTAAATCCCCAGAAAACTGCAGTATATTATCTAATTGATGAAGAAGACTCAGCCCATGGTGGGCAGCATTAGGTCCTGGGCAGGTATATAAGATGGGGGGAACTGGTTAAGGAGTTGGCATTCTTTGGTTCACTTGGCCAGCCGTGGTGGTCTGGCATATGAGGACTATCCCTCTCAGCAGGCCTCTAGATATGACGTGCCAGTTCCCTCAGCCATTGGTGTGGGTGTATGCTCTCCTGCCAAACTGGACAAGAAACTGCAAATGTGAATGATGCGCTAAAATAAGACTCCTTTGCTCCTTTAAATTGTTTGGTCAGGAGACTGTAATAGTGTATAAGAATGTATATGTGTTTTTTAGGGGGAGGCGCCACTACCTATCTGTGGTAATCAGAAGATAAATGGAGAGACTCAGTTTTCTCCTCTATCATGGGCATTCTAGAGAAAAAAAAAAGCAGGCTGTCTTCCACATGACAGGCCATTTGCCTGCTATGCCAACCCTCTGCCCCTGGAGAGTCATCCCAAGGCTCCTCCTACTGCCTTTGCTGATGTGTCAAACATTTATTTTCTAGAGCTGGCAGAAAGAGGTCTCTCATAACTTATTTAAATTCATTTCCTGCTCTGTCAGCCATGGCAACTTATTGCTGGATTGTCCAGACTATCCAGAATATAATAACAGGACACAATATGATCTATTACCAAATATGGCAAGAAAAGAGGAACCTCAATTAGAAAGAGATGAAATTGTTTTAAGACTATAAAACTAAAATGTGTCCATTATTCATCATCACTCTGGCTTAAATGACCTAAAATTTCAAAGAAGCAAAGGATTTAATACATTCTTTTCAGCTAGTACATAGTTAGGAATCTGTTCATTCATTCAGTCTAGAGAGTTAATTCTTCCAATCTGATAAATTGACAAAAAATCGTATGTGGAAATGTATAGAAATGCCTCTGGAACCATTGCTATTCAACCTTCCGAGACAAAACAGGAGAAGGGTGATGATATATTTTCAGAAGCATCTGGAAAATGTCAGCGTAGCTCTAACGAGCACATTCTTCGGTCTGAATCTTTTGGGGGTCTCTTATAAATGAGAAAAGAGAACTCAGCCCAGCTGGAAAAGTTAGCTCCTTCAGAAAATAAAAGCACGTTACTCTTTTTGTTATTTGTTCAGAGGGCTCCTGATGCCTTAGGGTCAGGGGTACATTGTAGGTTTTCTATTAGTGGTAACTTTATGTTACAAGAGGCTTCCAGCCAAAAGGAAATCCCATATTCACATTACCTGCCCTTCATGCATGTTCATAGGCCTGGATTTCATAAAGTAAATTCTGTGTTTCAAGCAGTAAGAGACACTGAAGAAAATATACACAGGCACATATATGTTGAGGATTTAAAGAAATTCTTGAATAGTCATCTGAGAAGCAAAATTATTATCACAATAACGCCTGGTGTGCCAGGTAGCTACAGGTATCAACTTGACAATCGAAGGCTTGTGCTCTGAGCACATTCGTGAAGAATTAGCAGTTGAGTGATTCCTTCAGCAAGCCTGAAAAAGATTTGCAGGCTTATGAGGGAAGACTCTGCTCATGGTGGGTGAGATTTCTCCCTGGGCAGGTGGATAAGATGGAGGAAGTGGTCCAGGGAACTGACATTCCCTGGCATCCTTGTGTAGACATGTTGTCTGGCAAGTGAGTTTGCCCTTCTCTCAGTAATCTTGTGTGCATGTCATGACCAATTCTCTTAGCCCTGGTATTAGAATGAGCTCTCCTGTTAAGCTGGACCCAGAAACTATAACCGGAAAATCCTAACCAGAATAAAATTCTTTAATCTAAACGCCATTTTGTTGTGAATTTATCTCCAGCACACAAACTAACAGGGACATGTGCTAAATTGTTCACTGGTAATTCATTGTTGCTATATATGTTCATTCTTCCTTATTTATTTGCAGCTCACCTTCATTTCCAACAATGTGAATGTAGAATAAATGTGATTAATTTCATGAACTTCTGAAAAAGATCCCTGTACTAGACTCCCTTATACATTATGAACTATATTAAAAGCTAATATGCTGAATAAATATTTCTAATAATAAAACAGGACTTCTTATTGTCTTGGATCAAGAGACCCTAAGCCATTCTTTATGCAGGAAAAAGCATTTTGTTTACAGAGAAGCATGAGTTAATTTGATACTTTAAAATGTCCATTGAACACTAAAGATTTAAAACTTAAAACAGGGGGTTAGAGAGGTGGCTCAGGGGTTAAGCCTATGCCTCGCAGGCAGAAGGGCCTGAGTTCGGATCCTAGACCCCACGTATAGACACAGGGCAGAAGTGGGGGCGGCCTGCGTTTCTGGTCCTGGTAGGGCAGAGTTTGTGAATCCCGGGGCAGAAGTAAACAAGGAGGAGGTGGAGGCGTCCATGGTGGTTCCCGAATTCGCCCGTGGTTCTACACACACACACGCACAATTCAATAAATAATAAAAAATAACATTAAAAAAATAAAACAGTAGTCAGAGAAACAAGTTTCAGAGGAAACAGTGTATTCTATGCAGGATTCACCTCAGCTTACTCCTGCATCTCTGAGGCAAATGACAAGGTATTTCCCAGTAAACAAGGCACAAGAAAATATGCATTTCCCTGACAAGCACAGCCTTTTGCTTTGTCTTCCCACACCTGCCGGTCTCACCTGTAGTGGAGGTGATACTTCACTCCCTCTTTGTATTTTCTGCATCCACAACCCAACAGATGAAGGACTTGGTTTGGGAGCCTTTCTTTTCTTCTCAGTTCAGAATGAGAATCTGAATTTCATTAAGCCTCCACCAGAGATTAAGTTGCCAAAGATGCTAATGAGCATTCCCATCTTGTGACAAACTTTGAAGCGCTTAATCAGCATATGGATAGGCAGAGAAACCTGTGTGTGCTTCTTCCTCTTCCAGGCCAGAGATATATCAGCCACTACTGATATTAGACACTGCTGTTGGCCTTGTACAGGGAAGTAGATGGTTGCATGGTTGCAACTAGAAGGGTCATTTCTTGTAAATCCGCTTACGTGATGAATGTGGAAGCCTATTTCCACACATTCTTGGATGTTAATGTTGGCACAGAAAGACAACTTGTTTGAAGCAGCTCTGTCTCTAATATGATCGTATTTATTTCTCTCTAGGAGGAAGTGTTTTGCTGGGATGGTCTGATAGTGAAGATGGAGCTGCAGATGGAAACACAGGAAGGAAATGTCCTCTGATGGATGGAAGGGATTCATCAAGTCATTTTTGCTCAGTGTGACAGAAATACCAAGATTTGGCCACTTTGCTTTGCCTCAGTGATACTGCGTGAGAATCAATAGTTTTGCTGCTAGTTTTATTCCTAGGATTAGCACATTGTAAAGTTTTCACTGATCCTTGATGATGATGATAATGGTGATGATATTAATAAAGTTCTATTTTCTTCCTCCTCTGTAAGTAGAAATGGAGCTGAAATCTTCATGCTGGGGCTCAAAGGAGACTGCATTTGTTTAAAGCAGAGTCCCAAGAAAGGACAAGCTCATGGACTCAGAAAGGCACCTGGCACCACAAATCCCACAGGAAAACAGATTAGGGACTAGGGGCATGAACAAATTTTCAACACAGCTCCAAATCCTCTAACTTTTGACTCATTCATGTCCTGAGAGTTTGAATCAGAGACCTATTTCCATTGTCTTCCTTAATCATTAAAAACAGCAATTTCTGAAATTGCATGTCAGTTTTATTGTGCTCCTCAAGCTATTTTTCCCAGTTTCCCAGCAAAGAGAACTTTCAGACAGATTATTCCTAAATACTTACCAGTATGAAACTTCAATACCAAGGACAGCTCATCTACGAGTTCTTGTACTATCACACTCATGAAGTGTCATAAATCATTATACTGAGTGAGTAGACTTTGTCTCCAAATACACTCCAAATACTTTTACCACATTGGGAGCACTGTCACCCATTGAGAACAAAAGGTTTAACAGATTTCATTTGAATAATTCTATATAAGAATCAAAAGCCTAGAAAACATCAATTAAGGAATATAATTCCAAAATTACACAATTACATTTATGTGTATCATGGTTTGAAATGTGTCTCCCACAATCTCATGTGTTTGGGAATATCATGGCACCTTTAGGAGGTGGAGCCTTTCTAGAATAAGTGTCTTGAGATGGATTAGTCCCACCCTTCTTTTGGGAGAGGTCTGCTCTTGCGTTGGTAGTCTTGCAACAATTAGGCTCCCACATGAGTGTGACATAGCCTGTTTCCAGCTTTTGCTGCCAGCCAGGCCACTTCTGCCATGAAAGACTGTATCTAGCCTCTGGAACTGTAAGCCAAATAAATCTCCTTTTCTCACTTTAAGTTGCTTGACTTCAGGTATTGTCTCACAACACAAAGAGTAACTAGTACAATGTACTTATGCAGTAGTAATATAATTTATGCTTTCATTTTTATTTATTTGCTTTGCTTTCTTTTTGCATTTATTCTAAGACTTCAAATCCTACAGCAATCTCCCAAATGCTGAGTGACAGATATATGCTAATATATCTTGCTAAAATTCTTCTCTTGTTCTAGACTACAGTCAAATGTTGAAAGTAACAGTTCCACAGGTTAATATTGAAACAGTAATGTACATCATTCATGCACACACATAGGCATACTTGTACACATGTGCATTTGCAAGCATACACACTCAAACAACACACATAGCTACACTAATAAGAAGGAAAACCTTTCATGACAAATTTCAGCTGTGTTCTGGGTTGAAGGCAATAGGACGTTGTTGTCAGTCCGTGCGGAGTAGCCATTGGTTCCTATACTTTATCTGCTCAATTCCTAAGTGCTCTGCTGAGATCCTTACTGGGAGCAAGAAAGAAGACTATGTCTCAACTTAGTTCTTAGTAATTAAATCTTTCTTTCAATCAGTTATCACAGTTAGCAAACTCATAGCCAATCCCCTTATTTTTTCCATCAATGCTTTTATTTTAATAGAAAGTGTTATTGACATGAACATTGGTAACATCTTGTATGTATGTATAATTGCATATGTGTGCATGGAACTACAAATATATGTATGGGTTTACATGGGGATGTGTGTATGTGTGTGCATGTGTGTGAGTGTGTGTATGTGTGCATGTGTACACGTATGTGTGAAACAGAGTATTAATACAGAATCCAGAAGTCAATTTTGTATGTGCATTTTCTTGTGAAACATCCATCTCGATTTTTGAGGCAGGGTCTTTTATGAGTCTTAGACTTGAAATTCTTAATGGTTTGGAATATGTATAAAAAGAAAAAGCTGATCAGGGAAGAAGCCATCTACAAACTGTGACGGTGGTCACTGGTGGTGTTGGGAGACTATGACCTGCTACCACATGATGTGCCTATAAGAGCTACAGAGATGTGTAGAATTAGACCCACATTTGACATTTTTTTAAATAACCAAGAGGCCATGAACAGTTTAACCTGGAATTAGTGCCCAGTTGATTTACTGCAGAAGGATCCAAGATAACTGAGCTAACATCCACCTGAAACAGTCAGTTTGCAGCTTCTAGAGTGGTGAAAATGGTATGTTTTGATAGGACAGGACTGGTTTGCGGTTTTCTCTCTAGATTCTGTCTTGAAACAGAAACAGTGAGTCCACCCCAATGCAGAATTGGTTTGCCTTGTCTCCTTGCTGTGACAAAGTGCCAGTAGAGAAGGAAAAGAGTTTCATGAGTTCACAGGTCTATGTTACAGTCCATCATCCTGAGGAAGTGACGACAGCAGGAACTTTAGACAGGTGGTCACATCACATCCAGAGCAAAAGCTAGAAGCAATGAGTCAGTGCGTGTCTGCCTGCTCTCCTCATCCTTGTGCTGGTCTGGACCTTCTAGTTGAGGAATGGCCCCTCCCACCTTGGTCTTCCTATATCAGTTGATTCAACCCAGATAATCCTTCACAGGCATGCTAAGAGGAAAATCTTAGTCTGCAGAATTCCTCTTCAGTAAACTAAGGTTAGTCTTCCAGGTTTCAGGATGGCAAAACATAGGAGCCATCAAGAGTCCAAAACCGATTAATTTTGGTATATGTTGTTCATGTCCAAATACAGATGAGTACCCATAACTAAATTTAGTTATGATTACCAATGTATCTTGATGGCAGTTGATAGTGCCTTCTGAAGAAATAGCACAAGGACAAAACCAACAAATCATTTATTCAGATGTGATCAGTATCATGGTACCATGATGTCCGTAGCATTGTATAAAAGTTATCAAAAGCTGTGTTTCAGAAACTAAGCTTGCTGGACTGGCTGCTTGTGTTTGTAAATAGAGTTTCTTAGAACATAGGCTTATCCATTCATATAGCTGTTTTCCTTTGCTGTTTTTGAGCTACTTCTGAGTTGAAGAGCTATGATGATACTTATGATGGAGAAAAAATAAAGCTCATGAAAGAGACAAAAAATGATCATCTCTAAGGAATTTTAAACTAAATGCACTTACATTAAACATTACAAAATTAAACATATGCAACAAAATATGCATAGGCAAATATCAAAGAATGGAATATTCAGATTATATTCCAAAATATTTTCATGTAAGATATTTAAAATTGCTTATTAACATTAAAAGAAGACACAAATTATGGTGATTAAATATCAAAACGAACTTAAGATATCTAACTTAAAACTATTATATATTTTTATAATCATCACTAAATTTTATTATGTAATTTTGCTTAAAATGAAATTGCATGCATTTCAGTTTTAAATGTTAGTTTGCTTCCCAATGATTTTAAACATGCTCATGAATATTTATGAAAGAAAGATGCAATTTATTTAATATCACAGCTATTCATTCTTTCAGTTTCTGCAATAGTCAGAATTACCCCCTTCCTAGTATATGATTAACTCTAGAACTGCAATTTGGACAGAGAAAACAGAAGAAAGAAAATGGGCGTACAACATTCCTAACACAGGACACTTCGTTACACAAGATGTCATGATATTTATATCTCGGAAAAGTGATAACTGTTGTTCCCTCTTACACTTAAGTAGTGTCTTTCTCTCCTATGGGCTAAAGCCCACTCCAAACCTTCAAGCACCTGTACAATACTTTGGGCTTCAGAACCACAAATTAATCCTAGAGTCATTAGACATGAGACAGTCAATGAGTAATTAGTATTTCAGAAGCTGCCCACATTGGCGCTGAATGTTTGATTTCAAATGATAGCAGCAACGTACTTATTTTTGTTTTTACTAATTTTGTCATACTCCATGGTATGTGAGGTTTCGCTAAAGCATGGGTGCTAGAATGGGGTCCCTTCTTGTTTTTGTCTGGAGACAGCTCTACTGCTAGTAAACAACCTAGATTTTTTTTAATCTATGGATTCAGAACTCTGTGGAAAGAATGCATTTAGTAATAGATATTTTTCCTAGGACAAAGCAATTTTTACTTCCCTCCTAGAGGTCACTCTCAAGTCCATGCAATAGGGAATTTGGGAGTTTAGTGAAGGGAATGTAGAAAGAGGATTCAGAAAAAAAAAAAAAAAGCAATGAGAAATCTGCCTATTTCTCGAGGGCTAGCTAACATCTCTGGAATCAGCAGTAAGATAAAAGCGAAAATAGATCTGCATGCTAAGTCTGAAATTCAAGGGGAGGGAATATTTACACCAATTCCCAGAGAGCTATAGTTGGACTCCACTCAGCATGGATCAATCAGAGAACAAAGGTACTGGCACCATTCTGATCCTCCTCCACTTCAGATTCTTTCCCATGTCTGTCCATGGCTAATCCAATCAAAGCCACATGGCAAGGAGTCTTCTCACGCACACTCAGTGGATGAAGCAAAGAACAGACTGAGAGATGGAGACGTGCTCTGGGACACTGTACAGTGTTCACTGGTCTGCACACAGCCAACAGCCACGCTAGCACTGGACTGTGCAGGTCGTCCAACCACTTGCAAGCATTTGCTTCCACACTGCAGTAGCCCCAGATTTTAAAACGCATGCATCTATGTTTCACTTAAAGACGCATCAAACATGACGATACGATTGCTATGTGGTTGTTAATTTCACTGATGTTTATAGGTCCCATGTTCTTTCTTAAGGCTTATACATGTCCTTGACCAAAATGCCATAATCTCTGAGTGTGTGAAGGAATTATTGAGTAATACCCTTCACCATGAAATGGAGTTTTACCTGTGGAATTGATAGCCATGCGTCAAGTACACACACACACACACACACACACACACACACACACAAAACCCTGAACACCTGATTCCCATCTTTATACTCCGTCCACTGCTAACTGCACTGTTCGCCTGTAGTCATTCTCTGAAACTCACGCATAGGAGCAGAGCTGAGCTGCAGCGAGGAAAGATGTTTGCTGCAGATACTGAGCTGTCATCAATTCCTCTGCCCGGTAATGCACTCTCCAATTTGCAGCGGGTAAAGCAGATCATAGAGAAGAGAGGAGGGAGACAGCCTGTCCATTCTCAAGAGTTCAGCGGGAAAGGATTTGTCTTCTTGCGCCTGAAAGGCCTCAAATTGCATGGGTATCCTGGATTTTAGCTTTATTTTTTTTATTATTTTGTTAAGGTAGGAGGTCAGGTACAAATAGTATTAGGTATTTCAAAATATCTGGTTTAGAAGCAGGATTAACCTCTCCCAGAGGATATTTGTGATTCACTGAAGCATATCTTCAATCATTGTTTCTTAAATTTCGGGGTATCCCACTCCCTGTCTGTATTTGTTGAAGACACCAGACCCTATCATAGCCTAGAAAGCCAAACTCTACATCAAGACAATGAATTATCCTTTGTCTCATAATAAACTTTAAGAATTTCCACAGGACATGATCTGGTAGTAGAGACCTATACCTACCATTACTAGGGAAACTGAGGCAAGATGATCACTGGTTCAAAATCTACCTGGACAACTAAGCAAGAC
The DNA here is from genome assembly GCA_023101885.1 of Typhlomys cinereus. Taxonomy (NCBI): domain Eukaryota; kingdom Metazoa; phylum Chordata; class Mammalia; order Rodentia; family Platacanthomyidae; genus Typhlomys; species Typhlomys cinereus. The sequence goes on from JALPQD010000246.1 coordinate 1,741,532, forward strand.
CCAATGTCAAAATTTTAAAAAGACTAGAAGGGGGTGATGAATAGAATTCTGGACAGAGTACTTGCTTAACATTCATGAGGTACTCCATACATCCTGCAACATAAAGAAAATAATAATATAGAATTCCAGAGCTAAGAACATGCACTTTGTAATATTGGCCTATCTGTTTTCTTTAAGAATTTTTTTTTTAGCATCGATGAAGGAAATTGTCAATCCTGAAAGGGCATCATGTAACTGTTAATATTAATCATAAATATCATTAAGACATTGTTTGCAGATCCGTGGTCTTGTTTGTTTGATTGTTTCTATGACTACGTCTTCTAATTTGAAATGCATTTGTTCCAATTTCCCCATTATATTCGAGCTGGCCTTTTGGGAAGGTGCCACTTCAGCAGAGGAGCCTCAGGCAACGGCCAGGAGGTCAGAAGCAGAAAAAAAAAAAATACCCAGTACCCTGCATGTAGGAAACTAACCGTGACAGTCATAAGACTGCCCTTGGCAGAACGCTAGGAATTACATCCTGTTGATTTGTAGTCAGTTTAGGTTGCTGGAGTAAAACATCAGAAGACAAGGAGCTTAGAAACAAGAGGAAATTTGTGTCTTGCAATTTTAAAAGCTGGAAAAAAATAAAAATCAAGGCAAGAACACATACTGTGTCTAGTGAGAGTCCATTTTCAGTTTCATGGATGGTTCCTTCTTGCAAATTTCTTTCATGGCAGAACCCTGAGTTCCTTACAGTAATATTAGCTGCATACAGCAGAGAAGGATTCCCATGATCCAACTACCTCCAGAGGTCCCTTTACCTAAATCAAACACAGAGTGGGTTAAGTCGCAGCCAATGAGACCCTGAGGCAGGGATGGGGAAACTGGAAATGCTCTAACCATAGAAGTCAGCTTCTTCCTCTTCTTTATTTAACTTGATTCAATATTTCCACTATTGTCCTCAAGAAACAACAGTTCCTAAGGCTACAAAGATGGCTCAGGGGTTAAACCCTTTTGGCCTCACAAGCAAAAGGACCTGACTTAATATTTCCAGATCCCATGTAAAATGCCTGGTGGAAGCGGTGACAGCCTGCACTTCCAGAGCCTGGAATATCACAGAGCAAAGCGATAAGGAAGGAGAGCAATACAGGATGACTCAAATGTCACCCTGTAATGGTTACTTTTAACTGTTGCTGTGAGAGAACACTCAAAGTCAAATAATTTAAAAGAGAAAGGAAGATCTATTCTTCTTAGGGTTCCAGAGGGGAGATACAGTCTTTCACGTCAGAAGCAGGGTGGCTGGCTGGCTGAATCTGGAGACAGACTGTGTCACACCCATCTGAGAGACTAGCGGATGACATCTGGAAGATTTCTGGAGTGTCTCTCTTCTTCCCTGTCTTCAGTTCTGTGGTTCCTTTTATCAGGTCCGCTACTTCCAGTGGGATCTAGAGCTGGTCTTTGTATGATCCAGATAATCTCTCCAGTTGGTCTCAGCTGATCTTAGTTAATGCCAGGTGTGTCAAGTGGACACCCAAGATTAAGTACGACATTTGCTTTGGCCTCCATAGGCACACACATTCGAGTGTCTTCTCACACACATATGCACATGTGCCAAAAAAAAAAAAGAAAGAAAAAAAGAAAGAGCTTTATACTATCTCCTACAAGTCTCATCTCAGGATTTGTTCTAAGGATTCTGACAAAAGACATCATTTTTTCATTCTTCTCTGGTGGGATGCAACATCTCCAACAAAGAGCTTTACCCACCATGTTCCATACCATGCCCTGCTTCCTGAAGAGTTATGGGCAAGAAATGGGAAATACATGGCAGCAGCACCAATAAGATAGCCTCTCTGTTGAGATAGTCGCATGTATCGTCTGCTTCTTAATATGGCTAGGACAAGATAGTGTAGAACAGAAACTGAAAAAATTGCTTTAAACTACAAGCAAGCTCCAGTTGAAGGGGGACATCGATATATTTTCACCACGGGGGCCTCTCGGTGCAGCTCAGGCTATTCCCTGTCAGTGACTAGCCAAAGGGACGACAGACAAAGGAAGGGAAACCACATTAGCTCTGACCTCCTGCTTTGTCTGAAATTGCTAGCACTGAAGACTGAGCTAGTCTGGGCTTTCAAAAACATCTTTTCACCAAATCTTTTAAAGCATCCTGTAGACTTTCAGCTCCCACCAGCAGATGAGCTCTCTGTTGCAGGCACCCACTTCTAAAATAAAACCCTTCGCTTTGTACCAACTCGGAGAGAAAGGTTTTGCCAACCCTGCTCTGAACACAGACTTATTTAACATCTTAATCCTAGAAAATCTCACTTCTGATTTCTGATTTCTTCCTTATTAAATAAAGGCTTGCATAGAGCCTCATGCTTCCAAAAGGTTTGCCACTTCCCTCCAAATGTAATATAGCCTTTAATTACAGGAAGCTCGGTCAGTGCATTACAGACAGCCCTGCCTCTAGGAAATCTCCAACTAATTCTTACTACTTGTCAGGGAGATAAGACAAATGGAAAGCTCCTGGCCTGCAATTTCTTCTTTAAAAAGTCACAGAGACCAAAGGGCAGTTTTAAAAATTAACTCTCGGACTCTCCTGAGAGAAATGGTGCCCCTTCACATGTTTTTAACTGTACTTGTGATCAATGCCATGGGATTGCGGACAGGATTCCAGACTTCCACCTTCAAATTCCAGGGCTGTCACCTAATTGCTAGAAGTAAAATTTTCAATTCCCATACCTGTTAAATGAACAGAAGATGAACCAGCCATGTCTAGTTAAAAAGAGTGAAAGAGAAAATAAAACCTAAAATTAACATGACTTAACATTTAATGTGAAAAGAAAATTTATGCTATGATAATTAGAGAAATCTAAGGTGTTGTTGTAAGTGATAATTTCAAAGAACCATTTCGATGGAATTTCAAGTTCAATGGAACTTGTACCAATGTCCTGTTCGGTGGTGCAGGAGATACGTGCAATGGTAATCAACAAAGGAAAGGAATTGTTTTGCTGTTGTTTTAATTACTGTTGTTATTGTCATTGCTTTTTAGTTCTCATGACCTCTAATCTCCACATTTCAAACTTTATCACTTTTGCTCCCTTATTTGTCCTACTCAGCTTATATAACAGGAAACACACAAAACCCTAAGAGTGCTTCCAATAGATGCTGTATTTCCCTGAGTTGGTTTTGGGGAATCAGCACAGGAGACAGAGTTGATACAATGCTTTTAAACTCACACTTGGACTACGTACATCTGAATCATACCCTCATTAATCACATTTCTCAGGGCTGTGACAAATTCCTGACAGAAGCCACTTAAGGGAAGAGAGATTTCTTCTGTTTGCTACTTCCGGAGATTTCAAATCGTGATGCTGGGGAAGGCATGGAAGAGTGAGTGGTACATTAACAAGAGAGATTCTGCTGGAGTTGTTCACATGATGGCTGATCCCCAAGCAGACAGTTTGACCAGAAGCAGCCTGGAATGAGGTACGGCCCAAGGAATCAACCCCGGCCACCTCTTTCCTCCAGCTAGACTCTAGCTCCAAGGATTGCACAGCAAACAGCCCAGGAGATAATTTAATTGATGTGAGAAGACTTACTGCATGACGGACAGGTGGAGATGATGGAGAAAAATGGTTGGGTAGGTTGGCATACTTTGGCAGACCAACGAGTGAAAATGTTATCCCCTTTCTCAGCAATTTCTGTGGATAAATTATGGCCAGTCTCCTGAGCTCCAAATATTTGGTATGAACTCTCCTACCATGCTGATGAAACATACTTGAGAGCCATCAGCAAAAATAAGTCCCTTTATTTCCCACAGTCTTGCCTATGGCTTCTCTTAACTACCAGTTCTTCCTAGATGAACTCAAAACTCCAGCCCTCAATTTTCAAGTGGACACTTGTCCTTTTTGACACACTGTTCAAAGTCTGTAGGGAACATTTTCAATTCAAACCATAATGAAAACTTGTCAGATTTTCCTAATACGCTTAACCTCTCTGAACTTGGTTATTTCTCAGGTGTCAATAATGTTCATGCATCAGTTTTGTCATGAGGATTGAGCATAAATATCTGTTCACCCAGCACTAGTATCCGTTGCTATTTTGTCGAGCAGGAGTGCTATGAGAAACAAGATGTCAGTTTTCACTACGTGTTCCCTTCTTGTATACAATCAGGGTTCTCTTTTATACCTCTACTTCAGAAGTGCCATTGCTCCAATGCCCATTTCTAAGGTACATGTTTCTTTGGTTGATCTGCTCCGATTTTCCCTTGATTTGTTTCCATTCCATCTTCCTTGGCTAGGCATTCATCATCAGATATTCTCATAACTAAGTTCCTGCAATAAACCTTTCTTCTGCTTCCCAACTATTTCCTTCATAAAACTATCAACTTGAGCACTTCATTCCTTTGCCTATCATCTTTTCATTAATACCTTTTCATTACATGGCTAATTCAAGATCTCTTTTATAGAGTTGCATAATCCAAAAAATCCTTTATCCTGTTTGTTTTGATCCTTGTGGCGCCTTCATTTGGGGGCTGAGAAGATGTCTCGGTTGATAAAGTCCTTACCTTGCAAGGAGAAAGACCTGGATTTGAATCCCCAGACCCCATGTAAACCAGAGATGAGAGGAGATGTCTGCAATCCCACCACGCATACAAGGAGATGGACACAGAGACAGAAAATTCCCATGAAACCTGCAGTCCAGTCTTCTTGACATATGTGGGAATAAACTCAGAGTCTTCCTCAAGCAAATCAAAGGCAGGGATCCTTCTGACTTCTGCACATGTTCTGCACACCCATATTCATATCCAAGTGCACACACACACACACACACACACACACACACACACATACACACATACATACATTTCCTTGATCTGCTTTCTAGGTGATTCTCTTTTCTGATGTACAATCAAGAACCACCTGTCTCTTAAAAGAGAAGGACTGAAATATATTCGTTATCACTACTCAGAATGTCTGCATGCAAAAACATCTTTATAAAGCAGAGAATAGTCTATCTTCATAAGATGGGACTCGCTGGAGGAAATGTTGGCAATGCAAATTTAAATACAAAGTTCAACTTTCACTCCACACTATCAAAGCAGCAATTTCCCTTAGCACACAGTCTACACCTAAGCAGAGTCCATTGCTAATAAGCTCTAGCTCTTCATTCCTGAATCCACTATTACAAGTGAGTCACGTTCGTCTGAAAGGTTGCCCTCAGCTGACCTCACTCTGAATGAAGGTCATAGGCATGATTTAAAAACATAAAGCTCAAGCACCAGAGATTGGCCCTTGATGGAGTACTTCTGACTCCTCCTGGACTTCAATGGCAGTTTTTAAAATGGATTCAAAGGCAGAGTTTTGGATTCATACATTCAGAAATCCTTGATGTTTTGGGCCTTTCTTCTAACCAAGGCCAACGTGCTGTATTTAGACTTTCACATGTTCCTGCAGAGAAGGGACATTTTCTTCAAATGCATCTGGGGCCCTGATAGGACTTATGAAATGCTGCTGAGCCAGGCGTCCATTTGATAGTTTTATTGAGACTGTGTTATGTAGTCAGCTGCCACAGCCCAGCACTTTAAAACTCAACAATGTGTAAGGAACGACAAGGGTGGCAGTCCTTTGTAACGGCCATTAACAAAGCTGCTTGGAGAGCTTCTTAAGCTTGCTTCAAGCAGATGAAAGAAAAACACCTAAGCAGCCTTTGCACACGGAACTATGACAGGAAAAAGTTGGACTTGGACAAAAGTATTCAGCAAGTGCACCTCCACAGACAACCTGAGGGCAGTGAGGTGGCTACAATTTTATAAAAAAAAAAAAAAAGCCATAGCCAGTATCACAGTAAGTCATTTTATTAAAAAGGTGGATTCTCAGAACCCTCAGCCCATGGACTTATTTTTTCTCAACTGCATTAGCTGTAGCTGCTATAACAGAAATCCGTACATGTGGTGGCTTATTGAAAGAAATTTATTACCACCACTGAGGCTGGGATGCACCATATCTACGCATCAACAGAAGCAGAGTTAAGACCTCACTTTTTGATCCACCAACAACTGTCTTCCTGCTGGGCTGTCATGTCATTACATGGGCTGGTCAGCTGTCTGAGATTTGTACGTGCGTGCACACATACATGTGCATGGGTGTGGATTGAGAGAATCTCAGACTTGCTTGAAACTAGCTATTCTTCTGTAGGAAGAACAGTGGGAATGACAGCCTGTTCCTCACTCATTGCCGATAGAGCTTCCTCCAGATCCCAAGCAACACGCTGGGGGCATCTCCTTATCCCTGTCTAGGCGTCCTGTCTTGAAACTTCTGATTTCCTCTTTAGCAAACCGATCCAAACTGGACACTGCCTACTTCCAAAAATAGTACAACACAAAGCCTTTGATGTCTTTCATTGTCCTGGCTTTGGGCATCTTGAATAGCCTAAATTTTGAATTTAATTAATAGCTCTTCTAAGAATAAGTACTTTGGAAACAGTTGTAGAAAAACGTGATGTAAACCCTGAAACTTGAATTGAAGTACAATTACAAGAGGGTGTAAAATACATTGAAAAGCACAGGTGGTTTGCCTTTCTGAGTCATCTTTTTTATATAAACATTTTATAAGAAACAGAGCAGAGAGCATATCTATTTAATTAGTCAAGTCCACTTGAAAGTATTAAAAGATGTAAACATTAGACTTGAAGTGAAAATGTGTGGGGATACCATGCATATTTGCTAATGCAGAACACATCTAGATAGAGTTATTACATTATGTGGCCAGTTTCAATATAGTTCACACTCAGATTAAATGCATACTTTGAATTTTTATAAGCAGGCTCAAGTCTCCCAATTAATTTACAGTAGAAAGTTCAGGAACTATCAAGAGGAACTATCAAGAAATTATACTGCCACAAAACATGTCGTAATCTCCATTCTTGACTGTCGTTCTTAGCAAAGGATACTGTAATATAATTTTGAGAAAGCACAATGTGTACTCTTGGTTGGCAGCAGATCGTCTAAAGAAAAAACTTTCCATACTAATAATGCCAAAATATGATTCAATACATTTATGTGAAATGCATAAAAAGAAAATGGTTTAGAATTTAGGACCAATATTCATTATATATTTAATTAATTAATTAATATATAATAAGCATCAACCCTAAATATATATAAATATATACATATGCAAATGCTAAAATATTAGCCAATACATTTATGTGATATGCATATAAAGACATTTAATATTTTAGAATCGATGTGCAAATATATATATACATATATGTATAATTTTTTACTATAATTTTGCGAAGTTTTACAACTAAATAATAAAGTTACACTAACTTCAGTGTTGGTATCTGAGCAGTTCAGTGCTTGGGACAAGTGCTTCAGTCCTCACTGGATTCTCTGCCTCTGTTTTATTCCTGACACCCAGGGTGACCTTTTCAATATGTCAGGCCATGCCACTTCTACCACCAACCATGACTTCTCTTTCCACATCAAGACCTCTCTGTTTTTACCACACCCGTATTACACAAACCCTTCTATAAAATTTCGACTGAATTTTTCGGTAAAAGCATAACTTCGTGCCCATATTATTCAATGAAAGAAGGGTGTCTGAGGTCATTTGCTAACTACAGTATATCCCAAAGGAAAAGGGCAGAAGGAGCAGGCACTCAATAGGTATTGTTTGGGTACATAATAAATCACAGTACTTTGTTCTCAGCACACGTGCACAGAGAGCAGACTCCAGTCTCCATTCTTTATGTGATTGTTTATTGTTTGCATTCCCCACACTGTGCTGGCCTAAGTTAGAGTTCAGAGACCATTCATGCTTTGTCTGGCTTGTATCCTCAGTGCCCACTGTGTGTGTGTGTGTGTGTGTGTGTGTGTGTGTGTGTGTATGAATACATCATATATTTATTAAGTAAATAATGAAGGAAAATAAGTATACCTTCTTCTTCATTTTCTAATGTCTTTTTGCTATATCATTTCAAAAGATCATTTTTCTGTAATTACCAAAGCCCTTTCAGTCTGTGCTCACATCTGTAGCTCCAGCAAAAAATTCCAACATGAAACTATCTGTTGTGCACATATAACTTTTTAAATGACCAACATTGTTTTATTTATAACAGGACAAAAGCATATGTATCTATTCCTTCCTTGCAGAGCATAAATTGGCAGCTATCATTCTAATTAACTGTGCTAAGCCGAGCATGCATATAAAACTCTTTCTATCATGGGCTTAGAGGAGGAGCAAAATAAAGCAGCAATGTCTGTCTATGAACTGAAAGGCACAAAAACACTCTTAGACTTGTCTGTGTCTTTCCATGATCAGCAGGTTTCTTGCTAGAAGCAGTCAATTAAAAGGAGAGCACTATGTGTTTGCTTTACTGGCCCACGGCAGATTCATTCAAGAGGAGTTGGTGGAGCCTGTAGTTGGGCAGAAGGACATGTTGACACGCGGGCCCTTCTGCTGCTACAGAACTGTCATTCTTACACCAATTACATTTGGTTTAAGGGGACTTCGGAGCTTTCTTCAGCAAAACTGGAGAAGGAATCTGCAGGTGCAAGAATAAGTGGAGTGAGAGCATATCGTGTTTTAGCAAGATGTGTTTTCAGATCTCTGCCAATGAGCCCTGGGCTAGGAGTCTGTTTGTGGTTGATGGCCAATGTAGACAGCTGTGTTCGTCACATTCTACTGGCTTGCGCTGTTTCTGGCAAAAAAGGGGGAATTCTGTATGGCCCTTATGTACTGTGTAATTAACACACAAATTCTGTATCTCAGATGTGCCGAAACTTTCTTCGCAGTTTTGAATCAAAGTATGCAGTGCCATTCTTGTGTCTGTGGATCACCAGTTTGCTAAGAAATCTCAGGGTTGTCACTGAAATCAAGTTAGAAAGCTCTGTCAAGCAGCTGGAGGGAAATGGGATGAAGACCCTCACATCATTACTGAACCTTGCAATACCCAGATTCTCATTACTCAGCCAGAACATTCTCTTACACCTTTTCAAAATGAATGATTTTAAGTATAAAACAGTTTGAGTTTAACCCACACTCTTCTCACTAATGTGACTGTATGAACAAGCAAATATAAGTTACCTATCAATTTAATAGCTCAAGATAAACACTGAATATTTTAATTATTCACTTCTTTTTTCTGAATCACTCCTTAATTTTTCCACCCTGCCTCTGACGTCTTCTCATATGACTCTAATTTGTACCTGGGCAGGTAGATGACGATGGCTTCAGGAAGATTCCACTGTCAGACTTTTAGCAAACCCTTAACACAAGGCATTTCAAAGGAAGGGCTGACAAACAAATGGTTTAATATATTTTAATACGTTTTAGTTGTGAAGTCTGAAGCATGCAACTAAATTTCTTTGAATTCTTTATCATTAGTATATGCAGCACCATTTCTGTAAACGAAGAACCAAGTACAGAGAACCAAAAACACAACAGTGAGAAATCACAACCCAAGAACTGGTATAAATCATGTATTTGTTCCCTAACTAGAAACAGTCAGAGTTGTGGAGATGATATGCATTCTTCTGAGGATTTCGTTAAGCTATGCCTTAGGTATCTTGATTAATATGTGTGCTTTATCTTTCCTCTATCCATTTATCTAATCATTTATTGATCTGTATATCTTTGTGCCTGTCATGTATCCATTTCTTATTTTTCAGGCCAAATCTTTAAAATAAGTATCTAAACTAATCAGTTTTATATATGTAAACATGGAGGCTCTGAGAATTTCTATAATATTTTCAAGGTTTATTTCCTTTTGTTTACAGACTTGGAATTTTATTCAGACTGTTCTTAGAGTACATACTCCATTTTGTTTGTTTTATTTTGTTTGAGTCAGGGTCTTATACTATAGCCCATTCTATCCTAAAACTCAAACTCATGACAATCCTCCTGCCTCAGAGGCTGAGTGCTTGAAATATAGGTCCAAGCCACCATGCCCAGCTTCAAGATCCATAGCCTTAAATTTCCTGTCTCTTTAGAGAATGACCAAATAAGTGTAAGATGACTGAAGCAGATAAGGGCTAGCAGTAGGGGGAGAAGTAGCCTTGGGAATACAATCTTTGTGCTCTTTCGTGCATAACTACAATCAATCTGCTGTGTTTTCACTTACTACCTTCATTAGCCAGTCATTTTCCTCCCTCCTGTTCTACTCCATTCCTACTTCTTTGAAACCTGTCTCCCTCTTATTCTCATAACTTTTTACAAGTATGACTCCCCAGGTTTCATCTGGGGTGACTACACTGGTAATTGCTTCAGCACCTAGTGGGGTACAGATAACCTACACAGTTTTAGTTAAGGTGATCTGTTTAAATGCTTGCCAGTTCTACACTCCTCATTTCAAGAGAAATTGGATTTTGACACTCTTTTCCCTTCAAGGACAGTCTGATGAAAGACAACCCATGTTATAAAGACACCAACCCTTCTTATAAGGCAACTATCTAATGATGGATGGTCCTCTGTAGAGTCCAGCATTAGCTGTCAGGTGTGTGTGCAAGACCTACAGAAGCCAGCCAGCAGCTGACTGCCTTCCTGGCCAATAAACTGGACCGCATCCTTTGATTCAGGACAACGAAGCAGGACAGCTTCCGCAGTGCTTGTCACTATACGCTGTGACAGACATAGATTCATTGTTTAGGCACTCGCTCCGGAACTAAATCTTACAAAGCAGCAGAAAAAATATCAAGAAGTCAAAACACAAAGTTTGCTGCCGGGGCAACATCCCATGACGTACTTCAGGAGTCAGCAAGGGAAATGATGGAGGAAAAGATAACCCTGCTGTGAGAATAAGCAAGAACATATTTAACATTTTTGAACATGTTTCCTGTCTGCAAGGAGCAGAGAGTTGACCTATTTAACGGGGACAGAGACAGAGAAGAACGAAATGGAAGAGCTAAGGTAGACACAGTGCTTGTTTTAATTACACAGCACTTTCATGCTATGATAAAAAGATTCAAGTCACATATTATCTGTGAGAGAAATCCATTAAGTGGCCATGAACTGAGAGTGACTTATTTACTGTGGGGAAAAAATCCTGTAGCTGTTGGTTAGAAAGAATGCAATAGAGGAGTAAGAACGGAAAAAGGAAATCATTTGCGAAGAGATTTTAATGACCTGTTTGAAATGTGAAGGTGTCTTTGACTAGGACGCAGTTGTCTTAGTTACTAGTAGCTACACATTTTATGAGCAAAATACCAGAGAAAAGAAGTGGCTTTTTTTTCAATCAAGGTTAGTGAGAGTTCAACTTAGGGCCACATAACAAAGCTTGAATTTTAGGTTAGAGCAACCATAGGATCTGAAGGTTGTCATTGGGACCCAACCTAAATGAAGTTGACTGAAGCAAACACAGTGCCTGAGGAACTGTGGGACGGAAGGCATATGCCAGTTTCCAAACCATCCTAAAGTGAATAGTCAATGACCAAAGGAACCCAAGAAGTAAGAAAGAACTTTGCCCACAATTCATCTGCTCTCCTTTTGAGAAGGGGTCTATCTGGTGATCAAAAGCCCTGCACAACATTAGTCTGTCAGATCTATGTGCAAGAAAACACATCTTCATCAGTCCCAGGCGCAGCCAGTCAAGATTCAGCTGACTGGCTTCCTGTCAATTATATGATTGAATTCTCTGAATTAGGACCATCACTAAGGGCTTCTTCCACGTGGGAGGTCCTATATGCACTGTGATACGAGGTCTCATGTAACACACGGTGCCTTCAAGTTCAGATCCTCCTGATTCCCTGCCCCCATGTTCTGGTGTATATGCCACCATATCTCATTTTTATGTAATGCTAGAGAGTGAGCCCAGTGCTTCTGGAAGGGTAGACAGAATGTCAACTGAACTACATCATAGTTTCTGAGACAGTCTTTCTCAGTAAAACTAACAGGCATTTCAGGTGGCCAGAAGAACCTCAAGAGAATCAGAGAAGACAAGCATTACCACGCATCAGAGGGTAAGCTCCTGAGAACAGAACTAGGGCATGCGTAGGTGGCCCACTAGAAGCCGCTTTGATGCTCTCTGACACACAGCAGGCCTACCCCATTAACAGTGGCAGACAGCCCATCCTTCACATCTGCCTCCATCCTTGTTGGAGTGATGCACATTTCATACTGTTGACTTTGCTGGTTCTTGTCAGTGTGTAATGTATATGACTCCATGAACTAGCCATCCTCCCTCAAAGATTTAATTAAGTAAATCGCATACCATGACTCTCTTTCTAGCTGCTTGATTAGTGTCCAGTGGGAAATTGATTGTTGTCCAATCTCAAAGTGATTTATCTTTCTCTGGGGTCGACACAGTATACCGTTTCTCTGTATTCAGTTTCCTTCTGGTACTATGCCTTTTGTGGAAATGAAGACACAGAATTCTTAATGAATACTGAGCCCATCTCCAGTAATATCCCTCCTGTTGAGTGTCATAACACCTTTGTTTATGTGTAAGTAACACCCACATACTACTGAGTTCTTTTATTGCTATTTGTACCAGTCAAAGTAACATGTAATAATCAAATATACTAACTGTGAAGCTCAATTTTTGTGTAAGCTGTATGATTTTGGGCATATTGCTTAACTTCTCTGTGTCTCATTTATCAGTCATATAATGAGAAGAGTGATAGCCTCCGTGTTGTAAGGCTGTGAGAGAATTGTGCGTGTATACATGCAAAGTACTCAATACAGTGCCCAGGGAATACTATAGCCCTTAATAAATGTTAACTGACATTCTTTTATATTTAATTAAGAGTTCCCATAGGGAAATCCCTTTTTCCTCTCTGTCATACTCCTGCTTAAGATAAATCAGAAAAGAGGCAGAGTGGTGTAGGAATATTAGTACCAGCAGCTCATTTTTTTTCAAAAAGAAAATACGTGAACTCTATGATGTTTTCCAAAACTACATGCATGCTGATTTACATATTATCACAGTCCTTTAGTATTAACAAGTAAAACATCTACTTCGGGTCAGCAGTGGCAATTTTTCAGATTTTCATCGGTCTCCAACTTAATAATATGTACATGGAAAAATGACTTTCATTTGAAAAAGAAAATGAATATAAGACTCTCTCCTTGTGTTTTGTTTACACCTTGGATTCTCTTTATAAATTTGGACCTTAGCCAATGGGCAATCGGATAAATACAAACATGCAGATTTCCCACCCAGTCCAGCCTAATTTGATGGATTGTGCTCTCAATGCGGCCTAGAAATTGATGTATTTTGGTAAGGTTCCTGAGAAGTTCCAACTTTGCCAAGTTCAAAAACCGTCTTCCTACTGTTTCCTCTGACACCAACACTTTGTGATGCTGGATTTAGCTGAATCTTAAAGTTTTGAAATATGGGCCAATCTTTAGCAACCTGGCTAGCTGATCAGGTTTGGAAGCTGCCTTAACTGACTTTTATTTTAACTATGGATCAGTGCTATTATCCCCTTCATATAACTCCAAAATGAAATGTATCACTAAAGGTTTAATGCCAAAAGGCTCCCGCACCCTTTGTTTTTCTTGGTTTTGTTTATGGGTGAAACTGAAAGTTGTATAGATATATTCTTCCACTTAATGAGTTGTGTATAAATTAGAATCTGTACAAAAGTAGTGTTAAGTATCCAGCCACTCTGCCATGAAGGAGGGAGAAGAGTATGTGGAGCTGATCTTTACTTAGATGGCTATCACCAGTGGTTTATTTTCCCACTAAGAAACAAATAGCCCCTAGATCCAGTTACTTGTCAAGTACCAAAATGTTGGTATGAATCATCAAAACCTGTGAACTCATTCTTCATTGCTCCAAACTTTCAAGCATGTACTTTCCCTAGCTGGATTAGCTAATTAGTTCTAAACAAAGTAGGAGGTAGTGTGGGTCTATGTTGCATAGTCATTGCTAGTAACAACATGAAGTCATTACTCATGGGCACAGAGTTATTAAATAACTTTTACTTAACAAAGAGCTTCCAAGACCAAACATTGCATATGTCAAAATTGAAAGAAATATAATGTATATGTATATGTGGCTACATAGATTACATTTAGATGATTAGCCTGAATGAGATATAGAAATGGTATAAATGTGATAAGGAGATGATGGTCACATAACAACAAATAGAGAATCAACAAGCACACCACAGTGAACCCCCTCTAATCTCTGTCACAGTGACATTATGGGCTGGTTTCCTATAACTATTATACATAAAACTTCATTTTCTCCTATATATTTGCAATCACTTCCACTTCAACTGAGAATGTGTTTCTTTTTTTCGAAAGTGAACCTTCTTTCTGGCTTTCTATGTCATGTTGACAATGGCCTTTGACACATGATCACAATTCTAATGATCTGTTGAAAGAACACATACAAGCTTTGATCAGAACAATTGTCCCTAGTGCAAGTCATCCTGTGATATTTTATGGTCATCAGTGATTCTGTAAAGGGACGTTGCCTGAATTTTGAAGGCAACACTATTCCAGTTTAGACAGAACTTTTAATTTGCCTTGTATCTATTGTTCTAATGCCTTGCCGTTCTCATCACTCCTTGCCCAGAAAGAAACTTAATATGACTATTGTCTCAACTCCAAAAGAATCATTGAAAACATTTTTACATGCTTTTCCTTGTTTGCTAGGCAACCATGATGCAATTCTGATTTCAATGTCATGTAGTAGGCTTTTTCTAGGAAGATATTTAATGGCAGCTAATTATGCTAAATTCACAATCTGTTTTGAACCCAATAGGCAATGAAGTTTCAAAGAAAAAAAGCCACCATACCATAATATAAAAAGGAAAAGACACATGGAGTTAGTTGGTTGTTATGTCAAATAACAAAATGACAATATAAAATCTCTGTAAAGTGTAAGAAAATAAATCTCTTTAATTGTCCTTCACCAGAGGAGAAAGAATCTTTGAGCGAGTTGAACATCTGCCCTACTCCATGTCACACTGAGTGAAATCCAAGACTACTTGAGCTTCCCTGAGATTTCTGTCCATGAAAATTGAAGATTTAAGTTCATGAAGCTATATTGACCCCATTCATCCTTGGCATGGATTCCAATTTCTGTGGGAACGTAAGAGTAGGAAATGAATTGAGAAATACTGATTGGAGTTTCAACAAAAGGAATGGATGAACGAGGGGATGAATATATTTAACATGATTTCAAGTATTACACGATATGTGTATAATTTGAACATTACATGGTAATCTACGTAATATGTACAGCTTTCATGGTTTGAAGTAGTGGTTACAAATGTAAGCTAGTTTTCTGCTCAAAATGGCTTAGCGGAATTGTTGAGTTCTTATTAAAGCTCTATAGTCATTTCCCTATCATTTTTTCTGTATTTTATTATAAAATAACTTGTGTTTTCATAACCTTTGCTTTCTTCTACTTATACCTTCCTGTTTACGTGTGGCTATGAATGTCTTACTTTACCTGGCAGTATTGATCATATTTTCTTCTCCATCATGTTTTTCAAGTCTCTAGAGGTACCATCAGCAACAGGTAAATGGCTTATGATCTGAGCTCTAAATGAACAAGTCTTTCCCTTTGGGCCTGGTAGTCTACAAAGCAGACACATTTAAGTCCACCTGAGACAGACAGAATGGAACCACAGGGCAGCTTTGTCAACTAGATGCCATTCAGATCTCAAAGTCATGTCACAAAGCATGCTCTTTCTAGGAAGAAATTACATGAAAGTTAATACAGTCACTTCTCATCTGCCTTTACCATGTATGCCTTGTGTACTTGCTTTATCGAGTTGGAAATCAGAGTTGCAACAGAAACAAGGTAACTGTAATGTGCAATGCAGCTGAATCCTCCTTGGTTAGCCTCCACCTCTCACTATAGTCATAACAGGAAGATCAGGAAACTGGAACTCTTAGCCTTGGCTTCTTTGTCTATACAGCGAAGATTTCCAATGTCTTCTTCTTTCCATGAGTTTGTATCCTCCAAGGTCTGACAGCTCTTGAATCTTTCACTACAAACATTTTGACTTACAAAGTCTTGAATCTCGTCCTGTTTCTCCTAGTAAGATTCTCTTCCTAATTCTATTAAAAGCATACTTACTCATCAAGATTCAACCCCCATCCTATTAGGTTCTCTTCTAGATCTTTCCCAAATGCTCCAGCACAAACTTATTCACTCGTTCACAATTCCTATGTGCTAAAATCCTGCTATGCAGCTGCATTGTTGGATAATCTTTCCCTGACTATCTTCACATAGATCATAATTATCTTAGAGGTGGGGAAAATTCTCTCAGGTCTCTTTTTCGTGTGTCACTATCTGCAATTTCCACATGAATGCACATCAGAAATACTTGGTTCATCAGAAAGCAGAAATGGTCACACAGAAGCAGAACCTTAACCGCCTCGATCGTTAGAGACCAACACTGAGAAATGCTGCACCTGACCCAAATGAAATGCAAAGACTTTCATCACCTCAAAAATTCTTTCGTTTTTATTCAATGACACTTTTACACAGAAATACAATGAATTTATGTGTTTTCAGTCCTTACTACACTATCAGTTCTTACCTCCTGTCCCATTAATTCATACTTTCTCCTTTCCAACAAGTCTCTCTCCTACATGCATGTTTTTCTGTGTTTATGTTATGCTTTGTTTTGGTTTTGCATGTGTGACACACTGACTGTCACAGGAATGTCTCTGCAGGTCAATGCTTGAGGACTTCCGGGAGTCCACGATGCTAGATGCTAGGTCACTATCAGTGGTCAAATACTTGAGTAAAGAAACTTCTTTCTGAGCTGGAGAACAGTTCAGTGATTAAAACTCTGCCTCACAAGCAGAAGGACCTGAGTTCAGATCCCAGATTCCAACATGCCAGACAAAAATGGGGACAGCCTACTCTTGCAGCCCAGAAAGACAGAGACTGGGAAATCTCAGAGCAAAGCAAAAAGAGGTAGAAGCCATCCAGGATGATTCCCTTTCACCCTCCAGTGACACACGGTGCCCTCTGATACAGACACACACAGAGACACAATAAACAATTGAAAATTAAAAAGAAGCTTCTTTGTCCTGTCTGACATTAACCTTAAATGGTTTCTCGGGAGGCACCGTTGTTTCTTGAGATCTTCCCTCATCCATAGTGAAATGTTGACAAGCCAACGACTATGCAAGTCTAGTAAAAATGGATATCACTGCAGCAACGGGTTCAGTCTTGTCATGACTGCAGGATACTGTCTGCCAGCACGCTTCCCGACCCTCAGGCACATTTTATATTCTTTTTTTTTCAATTATTTTGGCGTTTCATGAATACAGTGATTTTATGATATTCTCACACAGTAATCATGAACCCCCTTTCTCCTCCTCTTCCCATTACTTGCGCTCCTGCCCGCCCCTCTTCTGCAAGGTTTGCTGAGTCTCAGAATGCAGGATGATTTTGATATTCTGTGTAGAGCTAAGCACTGTGCAGTCAGCTATTCTATGCACTTTGACCAGTTGGGGCTCCCTGCACCATACACACTCCTTTGCAAAAGGAGTGTCAAAAGCACGTCTAATATGTGGGTATGATGATAAATATTTGACAGCAGTTTGCTATCAGGCACTTATAGTTAACACTAAGAATGTTGCTCCCACCTAGTCCTATTATCTCCCTTGTATTACGCTGACTTTCTTGTTCTCATTTGTCTTATTCTTTTACAATTTAAAAGATGAACAGTGAATTGAGGTCATTTTCAACCCATATGATTCAACTTTATTCCCTCTCAACAAACTTGGAACTCTTTTGTCTTTTCAACCAGTCTCCTTACACTGCATGTCTTTCTGTTTGCGTGGCTCACTTCGTAAAGGTTGTCTGTATTGGCTTGTGCCTACTGAACGTGGTGCATAGTTCACCTACTGAACTATGGACAATATAACAGTGGGTGTATCCCTAGTGGAAATAGTTTATTTTCTCTCATCCATGATTATCCTTTAATAGTAACTCAGTGAGGTGCGGGAACTTGAGGTTGTACCATTTTGCTGTTGAGGTAATCACAAGTCTAATCTTATGTCTTGTGGAAGTAGACTAGCTGCGGTGAATTCATGGCTGGAAAAACCCTGCTTGATCCAGAAAATACAGTATACTTGATCCACAGTATGTGGCAACTCCAGAAAACAGTATGTGGCAACTCCAATCCCTGATTCTGATTCTTACATCCTTACAAACATTCAAGATATTTCCTACTACAGTTACTCTGCATATTGCTGACAAAATCACAACAAAACAATGTTTTAATTTTGGCTTATGATTGTCCTGTTACAGTTCCTTGTCCAGCTGGGCAGGAGAGCATATCTGGCCAAGCATACAGAGTGATATCTACTTTCTCAACCAGTTTCTCATTCATCTGCCCAAGAACTAGTCCTGAACACCATGGGCTAGGTCTCCCCCATCAACTAGACAATCTCTTGCAGGTTCTCTCTGCGATCAACTCAACTACCAATTCTCTGCAAATGTGCCAGAGCTCAAACCTTTAACTGGCAAGTCGACATCTATTCCTAAATATGACATTTGCTGAATTTGGAGTGTTGGGGGAGAGATTCAAATGTATTATTTGGATGAAGACTCTGCATTTATTCTTTGCTCTTTGGGCAGTTGTGATTCTCTGTTTCACACACTTTTTATTGCAAAAAGGTGCTTCCTGATCCAGGGCAGAAGTGATTTTCTAGAAAGTTCCATGCTAAGACCTGGATCTATTAATTGGATAAATAAAAATACTGTCTATTAAGTTGTGCTGACCACAGCTCATTAATTCTGAATAACACCATCTCTTAGATTTTTCTTGGATACTCTTCATCATATATTTAAGATAGCATGCAAATCAAGAAGCATGTACTTTGACTAAACTTTTAAGAGAGTGTTGTCTCAGACTGTTTTTAAAAAAACCTTGCACTCAAGAAAACATGAAATTTATATTCTACTATACTGTTTATATTAGAGAGGTGAATCTGAATTCTCCACATTCTTTCTACCTTTACATACTTACAGGAAGATTACACTTCTCAGGTTCCCTTGCAGCTATGCAATATAGGTGACTGAGCTCTGATGATGGGGAAAAAGGATACGATCTTTTAATTTTGCTATGTAAAAGCACCCTAGAGAAATCACCCCCTCCTTTGCCTGTTGCTTCGGTGAGAAATAATACAAACCCTACTGAGGTGGTTAAGATGCAAGCATTTCATATGCCCTTCATTTAGCTTTGTATAATAAAGAAATTACCTTTTCACAGAGTGTGCTTGTGTGTGCCTCTAATCCTCTGCTCCCATACAGGCAGATGAGGTAAGAGGACCAGGAGCTTTAGACCCACCTGAATTACATAGTGAATCACTGTTTCCAAGAAAAACTGAATACAAAACAACTAATAATACCAATATAAAAGTAAAGTGTAACTGTGTTAAACATTGGGATTTTTGAGTTTATAAAACTTATGATATTCCAGTGTGGTCAGATTAATTGTAAAGCCTGACCCTCTCTGGAATGAGCAGTCACAAGTTCAACTGAAAAACAGTTGTGAAACAAAACTAATCAAACCCCCATCCTTGAGCCTTCCCTGATGATTTGGTTCTCTCCTTTCTTTTACTACACAAATATAATTCTGAAGATTCCTGAGTAACTTGACCAGGCATGTTGCCCTAGGGAATTCTATTTTGCCTTCTTTTGTGGATTATATGGCTGCCATGCCTGCCCCTGCTGATAGATAAGTTTCCTATTTACTGTAACACAATACCTTAATAATGCATTTATTTGCCTTGTGAGACCCAAGTTGCTAGCGCCTTGGAAATAGTGTAGATTTTTTTAAATTTCCTTTCACCACCCAAATGTCTAGCACATGTTTGTCTTATAATAATAGTCAATAAGTTTTTATAAGAAGGAAAAGAAGAAATAAAATATCCTTAAGCAAAATATCTAAGTACAAAGATAATTTTTTTCTAAGTGCAACTACTTTACATGGTCAAATGTTGATGATAATCTATCTCTACACATGTCCCCTTTCAGGAAAGGGTGGGCTACTTCATCATCTTCCTGCTTCCACCTCTGACATTATTGTCTTAGTCTGTGGGTGTGAAGGTCTGCAGGCAAGCGGCAGACAGTACAAATTTTGCCTTATAGAGACCTTCAATGCAGTAGAAAAACTCATGAGGGAAAGCATGACATACATTCTAGTTCTTTCTCAGTGCCGCAACAGAAAAAAATACAACTGACCATGATAAAGATGCCACCCATGCAAGGATTGTTATTATTCATTTCTGCTCACATTTTTAGTACATTTCTAGCGGTGTGTATAAAATTTATCAAGTCCCAAAATGTACAGTGAAATGAATTTAGAACTTCCAGGAAAATAAAAAAAATATCTGGACTTTGTTAAGAGATATAATCTCATGTCTTCTAACCCATAAAATTAGGAATTCTCTCAATTTTCAAAATTTTATGATTTCATTAAAATCGAATTAAAATTTATTATTTGTTTTACATGTGAGGCATATTTTAATGACAACCAATTTAAAAACTGTCATGATTATGTTTGTTATGATGATGATCATTTGAGGCCTGAAACAAATTATGCTTTCATAATTATGCAAATCTTTTTTTCTGTATTATGGTATTTGTTTGGTGGTATTGGTGTGCTAGCTAGTTAGTGACAATTGAGGACCAAGTCTTTGAGCATATCTATGAAGAATTAGTAGTTAAAACAAACTTTGATAAAGTCCATGGGAGATGATCTAATTGACAAAGGACGACCCAGCCCAGAATGGGTAAGACTATTCCTTCTACAAGTGGATAAGTTCAAAAAAAAAATGTTCAGTAGTTTTCCATACTTTGGTACAATGGCATGCAGACATTTTGGCAAGAGAAAAATGTGAATGTGACACTCTCTTAGATCTTTCTATGGACTTGGACTAGCCAGTTACCTCACCTACTAATGAGCTCTCCTGCCAAGCTAGCCTAACACATAGCAAGAATTCTAGGATGAAATAAACCCCTGGCTTCCATAAATTGTTTGGATATGTATTTATCAACAACATAGAGAGACACTGCAACATTTTTTAACACCAGAGAAGTGGGATGTTGCTGATAAATTTGATTGTGTGGTCTTTGAGGATTTTTAACATTCCTTGGAGAAGCGTTGAAAGTGTCTTAAAGGTTTTCCTACCATGGACAAGAAAAATCTGCTGAGCAGAGTTCAGTGGGCCATTTAGAAAATAGCAAGGATGAGAAAGAAATGAGTGAATTGGTTCTGGCTTATGATGAAGGGAACAAAGATGTGTTGAAATTGAACTTAAAAATAATGAACTGTATTTTGTTTTGCTTTTTGTTTTGTTTTGTAGAGGAGAGCTGTGTTTCGGCTGCTTTAAAGTTTTGGATGAAGAAAGAAGAGCTGTGGAACTAAATTGGACAAATGTACGTCATTGAAGAAAGATCCTGTGCTTTGCACTGCAATAGTGGAGTGTTGAGTAACACGCTGTAGGGATTCTGTTTTGTGATAATTTATCTAGTGGAAGAAAGCCTAAGCTGAATCAGTGCTTTCTCTTCCGACATGGCTGTCTAGAAAATGACTTTGCCAGGGTCATCACACTGAAGCTGACACAGTTATGCTTCAAATGGTCAGATTGTGTCTCAAATTCACTGTAAAATTTGTCAACATCCAGGTGATACATCAGATTTTGGTGCAAGAGTTTACAGAAAGCATGAGATGCTCAGTACCAAACGGCAAGTTTTAAGTTCCTATAGAGGAGTATGAAGCTTATACTCGCAGTAGAGAAAGCAGAATGTGGGTGACACTAAGTCTCATGAACATAACTTAAGGATGATTGCAAGAGTGGAATTGAATGAGTTGAGATGAAACCTGTTTGCATCATGAAATGTTTACACTTTCTGATGTGGTGAGACAACTCTCAAAGGGAAAAAGGGAGCTTTCTTTGGTTTATGGTTCCAGAAGGGAGATGAGATCCACTGTAGCAGAAAAGCTATGGCTGACTGGCAGAAACAGGAAGTGGCTTAAGTGACATCTACAATGGAGACTGAGGGAGCTAACTGCAAGCTCCAAGAGCACTACTAGCAGGAGCAGGGTGTGGCTAACAGCCTCAAGGTCAACCCCCTATGACATGTTTTTCTCCAGGGCTATACCTCCTAAAGTTGACATGACCTTCCCAAAGAACTAAGGATTCAAACACATGTGCCTATGGGGACCGCTCACATCAAACCATGACACATTGCATACTCTTGAGCTAGAATTGCCGAATTACTTACTTTTTCTTTTTTGGGTCAATCTGACTGCATGGCAAATAACAAAAGATGGATATAGACTCAAAATCTGGTATTGACTTTGTCAAACTTTTGTCTTAATTTTGATTTGATTTTTTTTTTACTGTGTAGTGGTACTTCCACTTAAAATAAGAATGTTCTGAGCTGTTGGAAGTATTATTTTTATTTTATATGAGATTACAATTAAGACATTTTTTAGACTTTCATAAGAGATTTTGTAATTTTAAAAAGTTGGAACTGAACTAGTAATTAGTGTTGCCATTTTAAAGCTGGACTATAATAACTTCTAAAATTGAATTTAACATATTTTATGTCATAAGAACAATGAAGCATCTACAGGAACAGGGGTTGAAATGGTATGGTTTAAAAGTGATATGGTTTTATATAAAGTTCAGAAGAGGTAAAATGTACCAGCTAGATATGGATGTCAATTTGACAATTGAGGACTAAATCTTCAGACACAACTGTAAATAGTACTTAAGACAAACTCTGATTAAACTGTGCAAGATTATCTAATTGATTTCATAAGTACCAGTCCACAGTAGGTTGTTTTCTTGGCAAGTGGGTAAGAGGAGGGAACTGGTTCAGCAGTTTGGAGTACTTTGGCATCTTGAATTGCAAGCCTCTGGCAACAATGATGGTGTCCCTCGCTCATGTCTCTCTTTGGACACAGTCTGACCAATTACCTGAGACTCCTGATCTTGCTATGAACTCTGCTACCAGGCAGAGACTGCATTGAGAATCATGAAGCTTATATAAACCCTAAGTTTTTTGCTTGTGTATATATCAACCCCGTGGAGAAAAACTGCAATAGATAGTTACAAGAAATTGTATGAATCAGTCTTCAACTGACAATTGGCCAAACCTATGTCTGCAGAAAATCTGAGATCAGAGTGGATTGTCTCTTTCCCTGATTATTTAGACTCCTCGGAAGCACTGTGGAGCGAAAAATAACAAGCTCAAAATTCAACAAGAGGATTTTAAGTTGTGAAAACATGTCAGCCATCAGACCACAGATAAACACTGGGTCTCCACAACAGACCAGCAATGAAAGAAATTATCACTGAAGATAAAAGAATAGTGTTGTACCAAAAGAATGATAGTTCTGAAATAATCAGGATAACATGTGTGGTGGACTGAACGAAAGCAGAGCAATGAAGGGAAGTTCAGGGATTTAGAACAGAAGCATATGGACAAGATTAAAATGTGATATAATGCTTAAAGAATGAAAACACATGACAAAGATCTGAGAGAAAAAGGGAATATTAGTCACAAACACCAATTGCTGAGTGAGGCTAAGGAAACAGCTGGCCTTTCTCACTGCTGATATGTAAAATCAATCCAAAGACACTGGGTAGTGAGAGGCCATGGGATAGCCAGAACCCCCAAGGTCTATTTGACCCTCAAAAAAAATGTGGCAGTTCCTGCTTTTAGGGAGTGTAAGAAAAAATATCCTGGAGTCAAATATATTGTGGGTAAGGCCCCTCTCCCCATGTCGACCGTAAAAGTGAATCATAATGGTTTGGTCGCCTAAGAGTTTCTGCAGTTTCACTACACGTGTTAATGGTTCCCTGGAGAATTTGGCCTTATGACTGGAATTTTCCTGATTTCTAACAAAAGGTTTATATTAGATTTCCCAGTTAAGAATGTTGTAAGGATGATTTGTGCCACCATCTGTCAGTGCCAGCCCCACGTGACACAGCAGCTTCACCCACAGAACAGGTCTAGTGTCTCCTTTCTGACACACAGTTCCTGTAGTACTTTGCCAAAATTATTTAATTTAATACAAACCAAGGGAAAACTGTATTTTCTTTCTCTCTAGGCAACTATGGATGGGTTTCTTTCTGCTTTCTTGAGATGGTTCAAAGACAATAAATGAGACGATGAAACAGTTTCCCCCACTTAAATTATTTTTCTGACCATCTCATGCTTCCTTTCTTCCTGTGTGCATCTAACTTATTATTTCAGTTTTCTTTGTATTTTTGCACTCTTCCTCCTTCCCCCCCTTCCTTCTACTCCCCTCCCTCCCTCCCTGTCTCCTGGTACCTCCCCCTTTCTCCCTCTCATCCCCTGGAGCATCCTTTTATGTGAATGCCAAACCTCCCCCTGAGTCCTCTACCCTAGTGAAAGTTCAGGATTCATTGGCAAAGCCTGGAGCCTCTTCTTGGGCTCCTCACTAGTATGGGAATTTTATTATGACTGTTTAACCCCTTGTCTCTAAGGATTCTACTGCCTGGAGCTTTCTCCGTGTGATCCATGCTTGGCATGTCAGCGATTGTGCAGGTCAAGCAAAGTCCAATTGGAATTCTGGCTGCTTCAACATTAACTTGTGTGGAGTATCTTGCGTATTGTTTGTCCTCCCCATCTTTAGGCTCTTACAATCTCTCAGTCCCCTCTTCCACAAGGTTCCCTGAGCTTTAGGATAGGGAGAGATTTGACTGGTCTGGTTTCAGGTGAATATTGTGAGGTCTTTGGTGTTTTAAATTATGGTTTGTTGTTTTCAGTTTTGCTTTTCCTGCACTGTCCTTGGCTGCATCCAGATTGGTATGGAAGGTCACCTCCCAACCAAAGACAAAAGACTGTTTAAATGAAGATTTGACTATAAGAGAAAACTCAAAAGTAGATGAAGCCCACATATTGAGAATACTTGCCAACAAGCCTGTTTAGAGTTGAAGCTCAAGAACAAACAGGAAACACTTAAGCGAATGTACAAGGTGATTTCAGATAGTGACAAAGGTGAGAAGAGACTACATGGAGGGGAGTTACACAGAAAGAGCAGAGATGGCAGAATGTGAAGGACAAATCAGGGACCAACTTTCTGCAGTGATTTTGAGCTGAAATCTGAGCCCACCAGGAGAACAGAACAGGCAAAAACCTCTTTGGCATTTCAGCTTTCTTTCTTCAGGAACACATACTTTCTTAAAAAATGTTATTTTTTCTAGATGACTTTATATAATCATATGTGAATTAATATGTGCTGAGTAAAAATAGGCAAGTGTTTGCAGAGCTCTTCTAAGATCCCCAATTCAATAAAATAACACAGTGATATATGTTTCACTCCTTTGATAAAGTTAATAATACTTTAAATTCACTTTATTTTTCAATATCTTTTAATTGAAATGACGATGCAAATATTGTACCCTGTCCATACTTGACTTTTTAATCAGACAATGTATTTTTTTATTTTATTGGTCACTTTCCAGTCTATATGGGAACTGAAATTTAAATCAAAATGTTCATAAAAGTACAGGTGAGGTAATCCTCTAGGAGACACTTACACTCGTGTGCTGAGTAGTTCTTTCCTTCCCTTAACTCTCTTGCTTACAGTCCATGTTAAAATCCCTTTTTATAAAAATCCATTGAAGTGGCTGAACATGTAGGATACTCACAAAACTAACATACTGAGCTCAGTGTCCAGAAGCCCACATGGTAGAAGGACAGAAATGACTTTTAGAAGTTATCCTTTAAGACATGCATGTCTTTTCATGCCCAAGAATGTACTTGTGGTGTTAATATTCTCTTTTATATGTTCTCCCTCTACTCTTTCTAATCAGTGAATAAAATGTTTAAAAATACATTAACTAAAATGGGGAAATAAAGACACCTCCAAGAGTCAGTGATGACTCATGATGTAAATGCATGTGCCGCCACGTTCCATGATGTGGATTCGATTTCCAGAAGGGTAGGATGAAAGAACTAACTCTTCCACAAGTTGTGTACACCACACACACACACACACACACACACAAACACACACACACACTCAAGAATGTTTTAAAAATGTATTCTGCTTCACATATATGGTTGATGCATTGATAATGTTAATAATTCTATATTGCTGGTGGCAATAAATGACTTTTTGATTATTTTAAGCATATTTCTTACTTTAATTACAAGAAACATCAATCATTTAGAAACTCCTCATAGAACTTAAGAGAATCACACAGGAGACATTGGCTTCCAATGTGATCATTCTCTTAGTGCTGATGAACACGATATACTCAACCCCAAATCTCTCCGTGATCCTTCAATGAGTTTGGGATTCTGATTTTCTTCAGACAACTCGAGCTAGCTCTGTGTGTCCAACTGCTCTGAGTTCTCCATTTGTTCTCTGTCCCATAAGCAGTCAAGTACCTTCGCATGACTGCATTAGTATTTTAAACAAGTGTTTCAATTTGTATTGTTTTGGGAAATTTCAGAAACTTCTTTGTAGAAAAGAGGTAAGGTTGGGGCTCAGAGCCTGGCAAATTTCTTAAAACATCGTTTATTTAATAATTGTGGGTTTGCCCAGCCCACCTTGAGACACTCAAAGGTAAATCTATGTAATACCTACAGTAATTGCAAGGATTATGAACAGGAGAGATGGGGTTGGATGGCCACACCAGAAACAAGGAGAAGTGACCATGTTACGGCAGAGAAAATAGGCCTCCATCAAGGAATGCAAGTAAGTAATGTAACACCTGGTTAAGTTTCACAGACGTTCGTTCCTGATCATTTTCAACTGAGGGGGTATGATCTCACCAGAAGGGAAGGGCATATAGTCTGGCAGATAAAAAGTAACCATTTTGCAAATGGGTGATTGACCCCTCCCTCACTGAGATTTCCTACTTTCATTACGTCTACCCTTGAATGTGCTCTTATAATAAGACTCCAGTTTCACAGCTTTTTGTCTCTGGCCAGGGAGTGACATACAGTGCCCGGCAGGATGGAGTGAAGGGCATTGCAGGAGCAGCAAAACTGCAAAAGAAAATCAACAAACCACAATCCAGAAATTCAGAGACTCTATATCAACCATCTAGAACTGGACCAGACTAATCTCTCCCCATCCTGAAGTTCAGGGACACATTTGCGGAAGAGGGGGCAGTAAGACTGTAAGAGCAAAAGGATGGGAGGAGCAATGATTTGCAAGATACTCCACACAAGTTAGGGCCGAAGTAATCATAATTGGACTTTGCATGCCCGGCGCAATGTCCAACACACTATTGACCTCACAAAGTCTAGCATCTGCTAAAGGCACCAAGAACCTTGGAGGCAAGGGATTGACAGCCACAGTAGTGTTCCTATGCTTAAGGGGAACACGAGAAAGAGTTTAGAGAAATGCCACTGGGCCCTTGTACATCATCGGAGAGGAGGGCCCAGAGGAGAGTCAGGCATGCACAATAAAGGACTCTTTGGGAATTGGGGCGGGAGGTACTGGGGGATGGACAAGGAGGGGTGAAGGAGGGGGAGCAGGGGGTTCGGGGGGAGGAGAAGGGAGGGAGGGAACTGGTGTACCTATTAAGTTTGTATGAGTGGAAATAATAAAAAATGTATAAAAAATAATTGTGGGTTTGGTACAACTAGCACATACTCTACTTGAAAAATCTTTTTTGTTCAGGTAGAGACAAGTGACTTCAACTGGAAGTGGAGTATGTTTAGCTAAAACTTTTTTCCTTACCTACTTGTCCAAAAATAACTTCCCTTTTTACACTAGATTACCTTTTCAAAGCAGCCAATAATGTTTTCTTTTCTTCCTTCACAATGACATATGATCTCCCCTAATTATTATATTTGCTCATTAGATTTGTCACGCATATACACGATGAAGTTAAATCATGTTCACTCATGTAATCTATTCCTGTTCCCTTTCTGTCTCTCCTTGATTGCCTCTTGCTTCTCACCTTTTTATATGCATGATGTGTCTTGCCATGGTTTTCAAGCTTGTCTTCGTTTCTACTATCAACCACTAACACCCTGATGTCTAACCTCCACACCTTAGGAATTCCAATCACACAGTATAGTAAATCATCCATGAGTTTTGAAAATTGTGTATTTTGAAACATGAGTTGCATCTCTGCACTGTTTTTTAAATATTTCATTTATTTTATATTTTTTAAATTTATATATTTTATATTGTGTGTGTGTGTGTGTGTGTGTGTGTGTGTGTGTGTGTGTGTGTATGTGTATCTCAGAGGGCACTATGTTTCCCTGTGGAAGACCAAAGGTGACTTCCAGAATCCCATAATCCTCCTGAATTGCTTCTATCTCCTTGCTTCCCTCTGGGATTTCCCAAGCTCTGCTAGCAGGGAAGTGTAGGCTCCTGCTATTTTTGCCTGCTATTTTTACATGAATGTGGGATCCGAACTCAGGAACTACTGCTTGCCAGACAGAGTCTTAACACCTAAGCCATCTTCCCAGCCCCTGCACTGTCTGTTTTTTACTGAGGTACTTTCTTTGGACATTTCTTCAGACATTGCTTACTGCCACTACTTCAAGTTCCTTGTAGCATCTGCTTGCTCTATGAAACAGTCTGACTTCTCTCAGAAGCATTGGTTTCCTCTCGCAATTCGTTTGCGTATAGCACTAACCTAGACCTCCTTCACACTACTTTAATTAACAGGGCTATTCTTCTTAACATTTACTTTTTCTACCTAGTTCTAGATCCTCCCAACAGACTGTGGAGCAAAATAGAGAGGAAATAAAAATAGGAAGTCTAAATTATCAATTTGAATAAATTAAGATTAATTTTATAAAGAGGCTTCTAGCACTAAGTTAGTAACCAAAAGGATGGACATAACATCAAAGTTTAACTGGCTTCCAAAGGTAGACCCTTCTATGTATTCAGCCGACCTTTTTGGTAGGCACCTTGCCATCCCAACAGATGGACTTGCCTACTGGTGGCCAAAAGATTATGTTGCCTGCAATCAATTTTTTGTAACCTCTATTCCTTAATGATCTCTTTGAATGCTCTGTTTGTTTTAAACTGTGGTATCCAGAGTCAAGCAGCTAAATCTGAAACACTGATACGAAGGTCTCGGATCTATCTTAAGAATTTTTGAATGGTATAAAGTACATTTGCCAAACAAGTGCACATGGGAACAAACTGCTAATAATTAGGATCTCTGATAAACTCTGTGATGCTGTTTTCATACAAGTACAAAGATAGTGTTCATTGCTCCTCACCCTTTTATTAAATGAACATAGATATCATTCTGCTGAATGCAGTGAGCAGCATAGTAGAGGAATAATAATAATAGAATAATAGGAGCATAGGATATAGAAAATTCTCATGCTGGCCTTGAGAAAATAACTTATTTGCCTTGTAATTTTTATAATAATATGCTTTAATTATGGAATCTTAAAGAATTATCATACTTGAAAGAGAATTAATATATCCTTTGAAATTTGTTTGTGTGCAAGTGTGCATATTTTACACGTTCGAGTGCAATGTAAATTACCTTATTCCAATTTAATTGCTGCTTCTTGATTCAGGATTTTTATTATCACAAGAAATTGGGTCCCTAGAGGCAGACATAATAACTCATCCAACTCATTTTACATCGTCCCTTTTTTTAAAACCAACTCCAGATAATAAAGGGAAGGTTTTTAAAAGAAACCTCTAAGAGAGTAACTTAAAATGTGATTTATAAGAATGTGATATGTTAACTCTAAAAGACTGAAAATAAAACTCCATCTGAACACTCCCTTTTTAACTCTTAAATAAGAGCAGTTCTCAGAGCTTAACCAAGTTGTTCCCTATTCCAATGGGAGACAAGTTAGGCAGAAAATCATATTAGGTCAGAGTATAAAATATCAATGAACCTGGAATACTCATCCCTAATCAACCCATCAAAACATTATAGCATCCCAAGGCATAGAAGGGGGGGGGTAGTAAGATTGCAGGAGCCTAAAGGCAAGATGAGATACTCCTGACCAACATACTACAACAGCCAACACAGAATGGCTATACCGAAAATTTCACTGTGATGAGAATTTCTACTATTGACTAGATTTGTTAAATGGTCAACTTATCAACATTTCTGCAAGGACTAACTAGGATCTTAGACTCTCAGAGAGTGTCTCAGGGGTAGGTTCTGGACAAGGGAAGAGGAACTTCCCCACTTAAGACTTTACCCACTGAAGAGTGGTGTAATGTAAGCAGAAATCTGACTCCTTTTCCATTACAGGCGTCCTGTGATATACACAAGCAGAGGGATGGGGGGTGGAGGAGTGGGGGGGACAACAGAAATGATGAAAGAAGGGTAGAATGGGGGAAGACTATGTGCATGGAGAGCATGGGAGAAGTGGATGAGGAGGGGATCAGGGCAAAGACATAAACCCAGTTTGGGTTTGTTGGTAAATAAATAAATTTTGAAAAACAAATTAAAAGACCTGGGGGTGGGGGAGAGAAAGATGCGATACTAGACACCGAGAAAGTATTCCAGTAAAGTGTATCTGAATCTTGCTCTTCCTGTACCACGCTTGGTCATCTCAGGAAGTCTCCCATCACAGTTGAAGTCTTATTTCAGAACTGAGCCTTTCACATATGGTGACATTTTGGCTAATTCAGAAGCCTGCCCTCACCGTGTCTCTGCTTAAATGGCAGGACTGCCATAATCAGTTCTGATTGTTTAGAAAGCTGATGGACAATCACTTAGTTCATTTATCAGATGAAGTAGCAAAACATTGGGCTTCGACAAGATTCTTCACAAATGATAGGGAGCAAATGACCTTTTATTTTTTCCAGAGGAAGTCATTGGATCATTCTCAGAATTTGAAAAAAAAAAATGGAAAAGAAAAGAAAAACTGCTGGATACAAGCCCGCACTCGTTTGGAATTCTACACACAACGATGAGGACAGAAACATGTTCTGAATATAATGTATACATTAATGAAATGATTGGCCATACACTCATGGTATACCATAGGAAAAACTGTGCATTTCATAAATTACTCCTGAATTTTTGACTAGACACAGGTTTCTTAAGGTCAAAGGAACAGGCTCACAGAGCCAAAATTTATAACAAATACACAGAAATAAATGAAATAATACACAGTGCAAACCACAGAATAAGACCTAAACTTCCAGTCACCAGAATGATTATACAAAATATAAACACAATCCATCTATTGAATTTCACAAAAAGGAAAGAATTAGAAATATATGAGTTAAGAGATTATAAAAGGAACAAAAAGTGTATTATAATTTACAAGAGAAATGAATAAGAATTAAATTCAAATTTAGCAGAGAATTAAAAAAACAGATGTCTATATTATTGTTTGGAGAAGGCTATCTAAAGATACTACTATACAAAGTCACCATAAATAAAGCCATAGACATATAAAAATGACTAGGATATTTGGAAAGTGGAAATTTGAAACCTCTTGGTATATTTCTGTTTGGAACTGTAGATAGAGACATGCAGTATAACAGCAAAAGTCCAATCTGATTTAGGAAGACTTGTTTTTGCAATGCGTAAGATCCTGCAAGATGTCCTTAGGCAAGTAGCTACAAAATTTATGGTGCTATTTAAGCCCTTGCAGACTTTCTTTAATGAATACATCCCATCTATAGTTGTGTTGATCTTCTCTTAAAAGCCAAAATGCTATAGAACTTAAAAAAGAAAGAAATCCTTCAGTATTACATTCCATAAAGAAACTGCATTTTATTCCAAATAACACCTATCTGCTATATTATTAGTATAAAGAGAATGTAATGTTAGCAGTGTTACCATTATGATTTATGACCTTTAAGATACGTACATCTAGTATGCACTTTCCAAATGAAAGAACAGCAATATTTCACTAAATTTTCACGATTCATTCCAGTACAACACAGAGTACCGTAGTAAAAATGCATTCTTCTGTTCTAGATATGAATATCAAACAATTTACCATGGTTTTGTGAAGAAGGCTATTTGTTCATGCACTGTGTTTGTTGGCTGTTCATTTTGTTTTATGGCCCAATACTTGAGAAGAAGCAACTTAAGGGAGGAGTGGTTATTTGGCTCATGGGTGCACTCTGTTGGATTGGGGAAGGCAAAGTAGTAGGCCTGGCTCCTCCCAGTTGTGGCAGGCAGATATTATTCGCATCTCAGGATGTTCTGGAGTAGAGAAAACGAAGGTCTGCAGCAGACTCTCTTCTTCCTCTCCCCTTTCCATTCAGACTCCTCCTTAAGCCATGGGATGTGCCTTTCACATTCAAAACATGTCTTCAGGTCTCCTTTTGGCCTCTCTGGAAACCTTCTGGAAAGCACCCTGGTTGATTATGTGCTTCAGTGATGACCTTTGTATTTCTCTCTCCAATCAACTTAAAACAAAAATGAACCTCACAGACTCTAATTATAGCACCTATTTCAAGCTTTCTTTCCTGAGTCTCATCTTGAAAAAATACCAAAGAAGTACATTTGTCTAGATGGAAAAAATAAACCAGAAAATACAAAAGGAAAATTAAACTTTATTCCAAAAAGAGAACATAACCATGGTAGATCGTAAAATTTTAGCACACTACACCAATTTCAAATATATGAGAGTTAAACTATATATTCACTTACTCATATAAACACGCTTTACCTTGAAAGGCTGTTTACTCATTCTTAGTCTTTCACTTAAAATTTTATTTTTGACACCTCTAGTGTCTAGCACAACAATTAACCCCGTGCAAGCAGCACATAAATAGTGTGAGTTTAGCATGAATCTCTAGAAGGCTTTTACTTCCACCAGAACATGTTGCGCTGTCTCTTAGACTTGTCTCTTAGATTCAACGCAAACATGGTTTCATACGCATTGAGCAATTTTGTCAGTCTTCTGAGCTGCCCTTCATGTATGCAAAATATGCTGCATAGAACAGCCAATGCTTAGAGATGGGAAATTGGATTTACCTTATCTTGTATGAACCTCAGTAAGTTTTCTGTCTTTTCCTTTTTTTAAAAATTTTTATTATTTATTCAATTGTGGGTGTATGCATGTGTGTGTGTGTGTGTGTGTGTGTGTGTGTGTGTGTGTGTGTAGAAGCACCATGGACACCTCCACCTCCTCCTTGTTTACTCTGCCCCGGGATTCACAGGCTCCTCCCTACCAGGACCAGAAACACAGGCCGCCCCCGCTTCTGCCCGGTGTCTATACAGGGTGTCTAGAATCCGAACTCAGGACCTTCCACCTGCAAGGCAGAAGCTTAACCCCTGAGCCACCTCTCCAGCCCCCTGTCTTTCCTAATAAACAGTTTGGTGGGCATTCAGTTCACATGAATAATTAAAGAGTACATAAGCATGTATATTTTAAATAAATTAATAAAAAGATGAATGGATATGTGGATGTAGAAAGCAATAGAAAAAGGAAAAAAATCTATACCTCATACTCTTTAAATTACACTTAAAGAAAGAACAATCATGTTACTGCTAACATAAGCCTCAAGTGAAGCTCACCTCACGAATGAAAGGTCCTGTGTTCTGAGTTTTCCCCAACAAAACTGCTGTGCATGTATGACAGCCTGTAATTCCAGTACACAGGTATGTGCGCGCGCGCACACACACACACACACACACACACGTTTACATACCAAAAAAAAAAAACCCAAATCACCACAAGATTTAAGACAAATTTCATTAATTCCTTTGAGACAATAAAAAAGTAGTTGTTTTAGTTAAAATAGAAAAGAATGAAAGACTGGACCCCTATCTTGCCAAAATTACCCCCTGATAGTGCATGAAAACATTTGCAGACAGGTACTTTGTTGTTTGTTTGTTCATCTGTCTGATTCAAATCCTCACTGAGTGAGGAAGCTGCTCCTGACAGGTTAAGACACACCCACTTTCATATGAAAAGTGAAGCCATCTTTTAAAGGGCTCTGTGGACTGAGCACCACACCCAGAGGACACAAATGGAAATCATTCAGAGAGCCTTCCCTTCATTCAAAAGCAACACAAAACAAGCTAGTTCAGCAAATTGAGGCTATAAATAACAGGCAACACTTCATCATTTCAGTTACCTCTTTGTACAGCATCCAATGTGCCTACAGCCCGGATGGAGTGGCCTTATTAAAACACCAAAGGGCTGGGTAGCCCTAGCTAGCTAATCACAATACTGTCAAATTGCTACATCAAAGGACTATAATTCACTGAATAGGGCAGTTATTAAAATTCCAGGCTCCCTCCACACTGTGACCAGAATGATAATGGCGATACAGTCAGGCTTCCTTGCAGAACAGTAAAAGGCACAGGTTTCACAGTCTCTACCATCTATTGCGTGAATGCTGCTCTCTGAAAAATAAGAAATATGATCACTTTTGTGCCTTCCATGCAGTGACAGCATGTGTGCAGAAGAAAATGTCCCTCACTCATTGAAAGCACCCATAAAAGTGAAAGTCATAATGTCCTATAAATCATACCATGGGACTCTGCACTAAAACCACCTTTCACAATTAAGAAATAGCAACAGCAAATTGGCTAATTAGCATAAGAATGTACAAACACTCTTCACTCTAAAGTGCCATTATTAAGATTCTAAATATAGTCATTTCAATTGTAAAATTTACAAATCATTTTCTTTTTTACCTCCAACAAATCAGGCAGGCCACCCTTGTGACAAATGATATAATCCTCACTAGGCAGAAAAGCCCTAAGCTAACATAAAATGAACTTTTTATGAAACCTATGAATCTAGAAGAGAAGCAATTGAATTAGTCTTGACTTCAGACTAAAACACACTTAGATTGGGAAATTACCAAATTTAACCCAATGAAACTCTGTTATGGTTTAATGAAATGCAGTTAAAACAAGTTTCAAATTAATCTTTCTTCCTATCAAGGAAACAACACAATTATGGCAAACATAAAGCACAATGATTAGAAAAATCATTTTGTTCTAAAAACAAATTAGTTAGCATATTGTCACCTGAAAACATCATATGAAATCAGTTAGTGATGATAGTTTTTCATTCTGAATAAGCAGATTGCAAAAGAAATCTCACTCTGTGGGTGAATTCATCCTGTCTTAGAGAAAGGAAAATGACTATAGTGTAAATTCTTGTTTAGTGAATACATATTTAAACAGCAACAGTAATAAATCCTGAGTATTATCGAATAAATGGCAGTTGGTTTTCTCCCCGTATTCTCCAAGATAGTTATAGAAAAATAGAAGCATTGATGACAGAAATATGAAAGATATGCATACAAAATGATTAATATCTAGATTTAGAAAGGATTTTTGGTCATTGTGCAAAAATTCAAACCAGATGAGCTAGATCTTGAGAAAGGTGGGCAACCTCTAAAGGTCAGGAACTATGTGGCAGAAGCAGTTTGTTTGTACACACATTTTTCCTCTATTGAGTGCTTGGGCCCTTCTGTGGTAGCGTTGGGAGATAATAGGGAACATTTAAAAGCTGTGGCTTTGTGGAAATAATTAGGTCACTGAGGGTTACAGTCTACAAAAGATCTTAATTTATTTCTTGTGGGAGCTTGATTAATTTTCTAGAGAGGGTTGCCATACACAAACAAATACACACACACACACACACACACACACACACACACACACACACAAAGGGAGAGAGACAGAGAAAGAGACAGAGAAAGAGAGAGACAGAGAGACAGAGAAAGACAGAGAAACAGAGAGAGACAGAGACAGATAGACAGAGAAACAGAGACAGAGATAGAGACAGAAAGACAGAGAGAGCGAGAAAGACAGAGACAGAGAAAGAAAGAGAGACAGAGAGAGAGAAGCCAGCTTTGCTTCTGATGTCCCATCTCACCGTGTGATACATGTTCCCTGATGTCTACAATCAGAAGAGCTTCCTGCAGCAGACTGCTGTACTTTCAGGCTCAGAAAGCACTAGCTAAGCAAATCCCTTTTCTTTCTGAGTTATACAGCCTCAGATATCTTGTAATCAAAATGAAAGTGAAAAAAATACATCAGGCTGTGTTGCCTCTGAGCTCGATACTCCATCTTTGACATTCCAATTAAAAGGCAGCAGGGCCAACAGAAATTCAATTCTTCCCTCAAAGTTTTCCAACTTGTGGGAAATGAACCACCAGCAATCTGTGGTTATCTCAATGGACAAGAAAACTTATTTGCATTTTCCCTGAATAAGCAGCATTTTAATTGCTTAAGGAATGGTTTTTATATTACATACTAATACCTTTTAAATGCTATTAATAAATCATTCTATTTTTAGATTTTGAAGAAACTCTACTAACATCTGTAGTGGCTGTACTAATTCACATACAGCTCCTCCCTCTCCCTCCATCCTTGTGCATACAGCTCCTCCCTCTCCCTCCATCCTTGTGCACAAACTATTTGCCATTATTTCTTGTCTTCCTTTTTTCTTCATTGCAGATATTCTCATCTGGATGAGAGAAAAATCACAATAGAATGTTGAATATATCCTCATTCATTTATTGGCTATTTCTCATTCCTTTTTTGAGAACTGGTCAATTCATTTGAAGATTTATTAATCTCCTGTCACATGAATAGTTGGCAAAGAGTTTCTTCCAGTGTATAGGGCTAGAGATTGTCTTTCTAAACAAAACAAGCCAGAGTCAGAAAGATAAAAACTGCATTTTGTTTCATATAGACCATCTAGATGATAAAAAGATGTAAATTAATTGGGAAGATAAAAGGCCAGTGGGAATAAGGAAGAAGTGATGGGAGGGAGTGATAATACATAAACTCTTAAGAAAGTACAAACTGTTCATGTATGGAAAAATATTAATATAGTGAATATTTTTTATCTGATAAATACATGCTAGTTCAAAAAAATCAAATTCCAGGATACAATATGTAATATGAATCAAGGTTTATAAAATGTTTCTATATTTCTATATATGTGTATAATACAGAAATCAGATATGAAAATAAAGTCGTATTTGACCTTTTATTCTGTCTCTCTCTTTATCAAACCATGTATCTGAAAAAATTATAAGAAATTTGTAAGGAATTTAATTAGGACTTTTTTAATTTAGAAAATGCTAGTAACAGTAAATTGCAATACCTTAACAAGTGCTACAGGAGATCACTGTATGGATTTGTCTTGCCTCAAAATGTTTCTTGCTTTTCATGTACAAATCAAATTTAATAATAATTTATTCCTTACTTCTCAGTCTTTTCTTTCATCAGTACTATCAACAAATCTTATCATTTTGTAAGTGTTTTCATTTTTCTATGACAATCATTTGCAACATCATCAACATTCCATTGCGTACCTTGATCTTCAGCAGTATGTTCAAGATTTATACATCAAAAAACTGAAATTCAAGCATTCTCTGACTGAAGGTTTACATTTGTTTTTTATAAAGATTTTTTTCTCACATACCTCTTGTTTGAAAACCTGCCTCCACTGTTTAAGTTCTCCACGGGGTTGAATTTTGCTAAGCAATATTTCAATCACTGTCTTGACAGTATTTTTGTCAGTCCTTTGATTTCCCTCTGTGGGCAAACAATTGGGGAAACTCAAATAATATGATTTCTCACCTGGGACTTGACAAGTGTTGGACAAAACAACCTAGCAATGAAATTACAGAACATTCAACGTTGGAACCTTATAAATTCATGATTTAGAGCTCACACTGGAACTAGCATGATCCTAAGTTGCCTTCAGTCATCCATTCATTCTTTCAAGCCCCATGGTCCATAGAGGAAGGTTGTCCTAAACCATCTCCACTTCTGTGGCTTCTCCTCTACCAACTTCTACCTCACAATCAACCTCAGTCTTTTACTTTATAAGAAAAAAAAAAAAAACAAAGGCAATAAAAGACTCTAAGTCTTCCTTTGACCTCACCTATGCAATGAACTTTAACCATATTTAACAGTCAACATTGCAAGTACCATGTTTGTTTTTATAGTTAAGCAACTTCCTCTGTTTTAAATATTCTATTTCCATCTCTCATCTGCTTCTTTCATGTACAAATACCTTGCTACATGTGATATATTCCTTCATTTTCTTCTGTTACATATACACAGATTGATATTTTTGTTTACCATATAAATACTAGATGCTATTTATCTGTTTTATTTTTAATGTTCTCCTTTAAGCCCGTTTATTATTTTTTATTCTTTCTCCTCCTCTCCCTTACCAGATTTCTTAAAGTCTACCTAAACTCTTTGTTTTCACTTAGCTTTGATTAGGTATACACAATCTGAATTCTAACTGGTCAACACAACCTCACTAAAACCATATTCATTGAGTCCATCAATTTTATTCAATATTAAATTTGATGGTGGTTGTTCAGTATTCACTGAAAGTGTAGCTATGATTATATATATTTTATATATATAATTATATGTATATAATTATATAGTGCATGCATTATGTGAACAAAATTTTCCTTTTCCCTGTTCTCTAACCTATAAAACCATTCCAAAGCAGGAAAAAAATCTCTAATGTATTCTTAGTTTATCTTCTGTGGTCACAAAGATGTTCTATCTACCTTGTTTGACATGTAGAACTTAAAACTGTTCTCATTCTGAAGGAGCTTTGCCCTCAATCTTCCAGGAAAAGAATGTTACAGTTACGTCATAAGGCATAGAGAAATTTTGACAAACACACCAGATACATTAAAAGATGAGCCATTGTAATAAACTCTTCATTAAGAATCCAAAGGAATCGATTTGGGAAGCATCAAGATAGCTTAACTGTGGCCACTCTAAAGTCCTCTGTGTATCAAGGGAGCAGATCACGGAGGTCCAACATCTCTTTAGAATACCTTACGCTACCCATCACTCTTACTACGTCCTTCCAGATCTCATCATAAAGTTGGAAACGTGTTTTTCTGTTTCTACTCAAGAAAATTAACTGAACCTAAGAAAGGGCTAAGGGAAGTCCAATTTGCAGCCATGTGATCAGAAGTTCTGGATACCACCAACAGGCTGCTGGATCAGAAGAGAAGTCAATAGGGTCAGTCTCAGGCCTGAACAATCAAACTGTAGGATTTGGCATCACCTTCCGATGTAAAATAAGTTACAAGACCACCACTGTCCAAGCTGAATTGTTTCCTTGCTATAGAAAGAGTCCCCCACACATTCCAAGATCACAGCAGTTTTCCCATCTGATTGTGGTGTGGGTGCAGAGGAAAATAAGACCCTGTTATTCCTGCCAATCAGAGAATACTCCTTCTGGGACTACCATGCGTCTCTTTCCACATGTCTTTTCCTGTTTGGCCCTAAAATACCACATTTTTCTAGAGTACTCTCATCACTTGCTTTCATTCTTAGATTCTATGATACATCTGAATCATAACATTTCTCTCTTGTTGAAAATAAAAGATTGCTCTCATCTTCACCTTTTTCTATGGTTGATAGTGTTCCCATCACTGCTAGGTTCATAATTCCATCTGAAATGCTTCTTGTTTCTTTTTTACCCAAATCCGTCATTCCATTTGAACACCTTCCTACGTTGAATTAAAAGTTTTTTATGCACAACATTCCCAAACACTAGTTTTTAACTTTCACCTCCCTATACCTATGGCGTTCCATAAGAACCCTCTTTGGAAAGATGCCTCACCTTTCACGAATGATTTCTATATCCTTACATCCTATCAACTCTATTTTCTTAACAAAGCTGACATTCACTTGTTCATCCATCTCCATTATTGTAAGTTCAGACAAGACCATCAACGGCTCATGGCAGTCATGATTTAAATGTATTTCCAGGAGATGCCCCCATCGTATCTCTACTCCTCAATACCACTATTGCAATCAGTGCTATAGCAAAAAATTCAAATCTGACGATATCAATCAAACTATTAAGCTCAGAGTGCAGGATGTTTTCCAAGTTCTTTATTTAAACCCCCTTGTGATCTTGGCACTTAACTTTTCCTCATAACTCCTGCATGCAGAGTATAGGTTCCATTCCCGCAAAATTACTGTCTCTTCTCTAAATTGCATGCAGCTTAAGTCTGCCTCACTATTTCTTCTGTCTAAAATGTGCGTCACAGACTCACATTCAGAGACTTCAGGTGAGGTGTTGACACGCCATACAGCGTTTCCCACGCATCTCTCCCCATCTGCTTACGGAAATGGCAGCTCTCCTGGGTGTCTCTATCATAGCACTTAAGGCAATTGCCCGTTAATTTTCCTGTCATCCAAGTGAGTGTACGGTGTTTTCAAGGAGGGTCAATGTCTTTTGATAATTGTGTTTCCAGATTTAACAGTAGTGTCAAGCTTCATGTTCATATCCTGTCAACAATGGTTGAGTGGTTAATATTGGCTGGCTGCCCAGAAAGTTGTGAGTTAATAGAAAGGAAAAGGAAAAAAAAAAAAACCCTGAGATACTGGGGTGGAATTCCAGGTAAGACATAGCATCCACATAATGAAATGAAGAATACATTGAAAATGATATTAAACAAAATATATTGTCCATGATTAGTGAGAGGAGCATTGTGAGCCAGCAAAATTTTAATTGTCATAAGTGAATATCCATTTTTACCATTTTTTTCTATTTTTAGAAGCAGCTAATTGGTGAGGCCACTTAGACATATTCTGCTTACATTTGATTTGAAAATCTGTAACAGTAATCCTAAATTATAGTCAGCAAAATACCCACCAGATTGTTCCAGGGATGTATCAAAATCATCTCCAAGTACTTAGTTCCTAAGGACATGGTACATATGTCTCTCTACCAAGCACATACAAAGTTCCTCGGGGAAGAGAACCAAATTTCCAGTAAAAATCCTGAACTGGGCAGGGTGATGGGGAATCACTGATTTGAAGTACCATATTTATGATGAGTAGCAAGTAAAGATTTCAAATTACTGAATCACTAGAATATGAGCTATTCTGCTTTGAAATATAAAAATAAGAGTCTCTACTTAAAAATTCTTATTTTCAAAGGAGAAATAGCAGCCAAGTAATATTCATTGTGTTACAGAATATTCAGAATATACATTACAGCTGACCAAAAACCATAAGTATAAATAAGTAATGTTTGGGGGAGATTTTTCATGCAATAATTCCTTTTATTCTCATAAAAGCTTTGACCTCATCTTCTGCCCAGGTTTACACACAGAAAATTCACACAATAATACATATCTAGTAAATGGTAGGGACAGATGTTAAATCAGGAGGACTAGTATAACCATCTGTACATTAACCAGTTTTCTAATTTTTTACCTATTATGTCCTGTTTCATGTATTAAGAAACTACAATGGGAGAATAGATGAAGGGGGGAAGGGGTGGGAGAAAGAGGGATGGAGGTAAGCAGGGATGAATATTCAATATGATTGTAAAAATAGAAAAGTAAAATAAAATATTAAAAAAGAGAATATTAAAAATAAGTTACATTTCAGAGCATTTGCACAAATTCTCCAAGAACTTTAATGTCTCACCATCTTTCATTCTATGAAATTGCAGCATTGTGATTTTTTTATAGATAAATTTTACTAACTCTAGAGAGTGAAGTAGGTTTCTTTGGAGGGGAGCTTTTAGAAGAGAATTAAAATAATAGGTTTCCTAATAGACTTAAAGAGCTCATTCAACCTTAAATGTGATATTGAATATAACAATATGCTCGGCTACATTGAGATCTCTTCACAATTATATGGCTAGCAAGAGGAAGACTGTGATATTCAATTTCTTTATGCAGCTAACCAAGCTTGATAGCCTTCTATTTCTATTGCAAAAATAGATAACTATTTTTCCAGAAAATGCTTTTATAATTGAATTCCGTAAAAATCCATGCCAAGTGCCTTGCTATGAGCAAGTTTTCTGTTCCATGCAAAGATCAGCTACATTGGAGAGGCCGTTTGATAAGGTGGAAATGTCAATGTTCTAAATGGTAAATGTCCAGGCTGTTCGCATCCCGCTCATTTATATTAGCTTTTTATTTCTCTGAGCCTTAGTTTCCTTACTGATGAAATGCCTGAGAAATCTGCAGTTGTAGTGGAAGACTGAATAAATTTAAAAACCTCCTACTATGTCTTAACAGATTAGTAAAATAGCCTTCAAGTTGGCCCATTGATCCATGATACACCCAGACCAGTGGAATTCCTTATCAGGTACAAGGCATACTCCAGCTTCTAACACAGAAGCTAAAACGTCAGGGGAAAGAAAGCTTCACAGAGAAATAAACTGGTTTGGAGGGACAACCAAGTTAGAGAAGAAACTCAAGATACAAGACCCACAAGGCAGCAGTCCTCACGACACACTAAGACCCTCCACCTTCTTAAGTTGGACTTCTTCAATAAGTCCTGACTTTCACCTTCACTTTCTATTGAGTTTCAGATTTATGTGATGTGGACAATGATTCCAATGATCCCCTGATAACTTGCACTTGCTTCATTATGCACAACTTAGCCTCCACTAAACTTAGTTCAATCCATATCTTGTTTTACTTGACTAATTTCAAAGCCCCCCCCCACACCTTCAGATATCAATCACTTGCTGCACAGTCTCTGCTCTCTTTCCAAGGGCTCCCATCTGACTATATTCTATATCCAGAAATAATTTAAACTCATTTTGTAGATATCAAAGCAAAATGTAGATATGGGTTAAGCATAAAGATGTCATTCAATACACTATAATTCTTCGGTTCCTTAGGAATCGAATATGTCATTTACATATGTATTGGTGGACTTGCGTTTCTCTTTTTTTCTGAGTAATGTGGCTCAGCTGGTAATTGTGGTGTGTGATTGATTGTACCTTGTCTGTGGCTCTCTGGAACCTTCTTGAAAATGAAATCGACCATCTTTGAGTGATAATGTCAGTGGGATAGAATGTGTCACTGGATAATGGTCACCTGCTGCGACAGAAATGCCACAGCAAGCCAGAGGTATTTATGGAGAAAAGGTTCATAGTAACCTAAGCTATTCATTTTCATTGCAAAAGAAATTGAGTCTGGTCAGCTGTTGAGGCTGTAGCTAACGTTGGCTGTAGATTGAGTGAATTCTCATAATGTACATTAAAGGCAGCCTATGATCATTCAGGGATAGTTGGTTTAACATTTTCACTTCTTACACATTTAAGAGAAATCTAAAAAACACTTTCTCAGAAATGCAGTACTTCTCTCTGAATTAGGTTTTATAACACTTGGCCAGATTCTCAGATTATATGAAGAACTTTGTAAATTGACATATTTTTATACCTGGAACTTGGATAGTTAATAATCAGAAAGTTATGCTTCTCATGAGAAAATTCATTCTTAATGTCATTGAAGTACTGTAGTCTCTTAAAAAATAATGATCTATACCATTAATGCTATAAGAAAAATACATATTGCAAACGTTTTGTAGAAATTTCATAATTTTCATGAAACTGGTCCAGATTAAAAAAAATCTACCCAATTAAAAAATGGGCCCTGGAACTTAAAAGAAATTTTACCAGGGATGACATTAAAATGTCTAACAAATATCTTAAAAAATGCTCCACTTCTTTAACCATCAGGGAAATGCAAATCAAAACTTCCCTGAGATATCATCTCACCCCGGTCAGGATGGCAAAAATCCACAATACAAACAACAACAAATGCTGGAGAGGATGTGGAGAGAGGGGAACTCTCCTACATTGCTGGTGGGAATGCAGGCTCATACAGCCACTCTGGCGAGCCATCTGGAGATTCTTAAAGAAATTAAAGATTGAAATGCCGTATGACCCTGTGATTCCACTTTTGGGAATAACCCCCCATGCAGCAGAGGTTCACCTTGATAGCACAAGCACGACCATGTTCATAGCAGCACTGTTTACAATAGCAAAGTCATGGAACCAACCCAAATGTCCAACAGTTGACTAGTGGATAAGGAAAAAGTGGTACATCTATACGATGGAGTACTACTCAGCCATCAAAAATGATGAATTACTGGAATTTGCTGAGAAATGGATGTCAGAAACAATTATATTAAGTGAAGTATCCCAAACCCAGAAATTTAGCACTGTATGTCCTCCCTAATATGTGGCTCCTAGTACCAAACTCACCAGCCCACATTGAGACACTCAAAGGTAAACCTATGTAATACAGTAATTGCAAGGATTATGAACTGGATGGATGGGGTTGGAGGGCCACAGCAGACACAAGGAGAGAGGGGACCATGTTACAGCAGAGAAAATAGGCCTCCCTCAAGGAATGCAAGTAAGTAATGAGACACCTGGTTAAGTTCACAGACGTTCGTTCCTGATCATGTACAACTGAGGGGGTATGATCTCACCAAGATGGGAGGGCATATAGTCTGGCAGATAAAAAGTAATCATTTTGCAAATGGGTGATTTACTCCTCCCTCACTGAGGTTTCCTACTTTTATTACATCTACCCTTGAATGTGCTATTATAACAAGACTCCAGTTTAACAGCTTTTTGTCTCTTAAGGGGGGGGGACATACAGTGCCCACCAGGATGGAGTGAAGGGCATTGCAGGAGCAGCAAAACTGCAAAAGAAAATCAACAAACCACAATCCAGAACTTCAGAGACTCTCTATCAATCATCTAGAACTAGGCCAGCCTAATGTCTCCCCATCCTGAAGCTCAGGGACATTTGCGGAAGAGGGAACCGTAAGATTGTAAGAGCAA
Source organism: Typhlomys cinereus (assembly GCA_023101885.1). Taxonomy (NCBI): domain Eukaryota; kingdom Metazoa; phylum Chordata; class Mammalia; order Rodentia; family Platacanthomyidae; genus Typhlomys; species Typhlomys cinereus. Next base: position 1,785,995 of record JALPQD010000246.1, read on the forward strand.
AAGGATGGGAGGAGCAATGATTTGCAAGATTCTCCACACTAGTTAGGGCCGAAGCAATCATAATAGGACTTTGAATGCCCTGCACAATGTCCAACACACTATTGACCTCACAAAGTCTAGCATCTGCTAAAGGCACCAAGATCCTTGGAGGCAAGGGATTGACAGCCACAGTAGTGTTCCTATGCTTAAGGGGAACATGAGAAAGGGTTCAGGGTAATGCCACTGGGTCCTTGTACGTCATCGGAGAGGAGGACCCAGAGGACAGTTAGGCATACACAATAAAGGACTCTCTGGGATTTGGGGGGGAGGCACTGGGGGATGGGGAGGGTGGAGAGGGGGAATAGGGGTTTTGGGGGGAGGAGGAGGGAGGGAGGGAACTGGTCTACCTATTAAGTTTGTATGAGTGGAAATAATAAAAAATGTATTAAAAAATCTACCCAAAAGCATAGATATGGGTGATATAGTGTTGCCTCCCAATTTTTTCCTCTGAATTTGGACACAGAATATCATACTATTAGTTTTGTATTATACTACAACTTCCTAAGATTGGATTTGATCTGCAGGGAAAGCAGTAAAATGAAATATAGATCCATAACCTAGAAAATATTGGCCAATGAGAAGTAATATGTGAGTCTAGGCAACACATTTCCTTTGAATACCCTAGGAGAAGAAATTGCCCTGTAACGTGCTGATATAGTGGTCCATTCTAAGTCTTGCTGGTGGCAATCATCAACGAAGAAATTGATATAATTTGTAACCAAAAATATACAGTTATATATAAAACTGTTTGGTGAACTGTCTGAAATAGGTTAGTGGAATTTAAAAATAATATTATCCACACACATGCACTCAGAGGTACTGGATATTAAAGTAAGAATGTTCGCAGCCTAGAAAGCTAAGGCACTCCAAATATTTACCATAACCATCATGATTCAAGTTAATGAGATGACTGAGGAACAAAAAAAATCCTTTAGTTTGCATTTTTTATTTTGTCTTATCAAAGGCAGAGACAAAGGTTCTGTATGTCAGTGCACAGAGAGCTGAAAAAAACACACACTTCACAAAGAAGTATTTTATACATATCCACTGTGTGGACTGCTAATGATTTATTTTGCATTTTAGATTTTGAAAGCTATACAACTAATGAACCCAATGTGTGGAAAGAATCTCTGAAATAATAAAAAATTATGGAATGAATGAAAGAATATTAACTTAAGAGAGATTGTGATTGCGAATACTGCATTTGCTCACATTTTCATTATTTTGCAGCAAAATATTGAAGCATAGACCTATGCAAACACAAAACTCCTATGCATTTTTAGAGGCGCATCAAAGTGCCTACTGAAGACCCTGGAAGAAGAGTCCATTTACTGTTTTCTGGATGTTAGCTGAGTTCTCCTACATTACAGGTTCAGTGCTTGTAGAGGGGATGTTTAAGTTGTTCATGGAGGACTTTTTCTTAAGACTTAAGAAAATAGAAATTTGGGCTAGAGGGATGGCTCAGGGGTTAAGATTCTGCCTCACGAGCAGAAGGTCCTGAGGTCAGACCTCAAGTCTCACGTAAAAAGGACCAGAGAGAAAGGCAGTAACCTGTACTTCCTGCCCTGATGGGCAGAGGCTGGGAAATCCTGGAGAGAAGCAAAAAGGAGGTAGAAGCAATCCAGGATGATTCCTGAAGTCACCCTTGGTCCTCCATAGGACATACAGTGCCCTCTGGTACACACAGACACACACACACAGACACACACACACACACACACACACACACACACACGAAAAATAAAAAAGAAAATAATAATAAAAGAAATAGGAGTTTATTTACAGGAGGCAGAGTTTTGAATTAAGTTAGGAGAGCATTAGAACAGAAGAGAGATCTTAAGGCCAGAGAAGATAGGATGAGAGACGCCATAATAGCATGAGAGTAGGAGAAAGAAAGAAGAGGGGAAAGGCCCATAGTAGACTTTTGAGATAAGTGGAGTTATCTGGCCATTGCTTTTTTTGTTTTGTTGTTGCTGGGTTTTTTTGTGTGTGTGTGTTTGTCTTTAGTCTTCTATCACACCTGTGTCCCAAATTCTGAACACTGAAACTCAAAGCCTGAACTATATACTCTTTACTGATTGGATATCATTTTTTTTCTCAACACAGGTAATGTACATAGAGCCCTTACCAAAATGCTATTGGGCAGTGGCTTGATGCCTGATTCACATTGATGCTAATGTATTGATATAGATTTTTACAAAAGTATCAGCTTTAATGCAAATTCACCTGACAAGAATGTCAGGACCAGAAGCTAAAGTCTGTGGGACTAGTGCAGCACTAAAACGGAAATTTGCAGGAAGGCACACAGTAGGACTACTTATGAAATGAAAAGGAGAGGCATTTATCTTTTGGTGATATTGATTATGTATGTATTATTTCAAGCCTACTGTTTCTGTCAAATGATCTGGCATTTTCTGGGCATGGCTATATTTGAGCAGCTGGCTCCAAACCATAGGTCTCATCAATGAACAGATCTGGAAACATCGTCTGAAAGACAGCTTAAGGAGTCCAAGCATTAGCTAATTTCAATAGTCCAACAACCAGTAGGTAGATAAATTCTAGTGTTGTTTTGAAACTTGTGTGAATTGTTAGTTTCAATATGCATAGGTTAACATTATGAAATACATGCAACTGTGTTTTCTTTATATTATTCTAAACTATTTTTTCAGAATGGAAAATGTAGGCACAAAAATTATTTCTTTCTGACTAAGATCTAATTTTATAGGTTCAAAAGATATTCTTAAAAGTGATCGTCAATAATCATAAGAGAAATTCGGCATGTATTACTGTTTCTGCTTAATTTACTATGCTAAAATTTATTTTAAATGTGAGTGAGCAATTGTTCACATGAAATAAAATGTCCAAATAAATGGAAAGCATAATTATGGTTTGTGACAATTACCTACCTACTTTTATGGCACTGCGCTGCTAAACTGAATCAGAACACCCACATGATGTCAAAAGTATAGCTAATCACGCAATTAAGTTCAATAGGTTTCTGAAATGAGACAGAATTTCAATGCTTAAATTGTTCTCCATTTATATGGTCTGCAAAGATAGTTGACTCTTCCAAGTTATTCAATGCACTGAAAAAAGATATTCAGCAAGCATTTTAAAACTTGTAATTCATGTGTTTATTAGGATACATAATGATACAGAAATCTTGGTATGAATAGACCTAAATAATAAAACAAGTTTTTGAAATATAATGACCAAACAGCAATGTAACAATCCAATACAGCCATCTTTACCCAAAGTTTACAATTGCTTCTTGCAGCGGTACAATGTGAAAGTTGTTCAAAGGATAGTCCTTGACCTGTTACAGAAGCTGGAGATTCTTGGTCAATTCTTTTTGTCAATCATTTCTTGTGTCTATAATTTTGTATTGTAAATAAACATGGTAATGAATTAATGACATTCTCAAGTTTGCCATTCACACAAAAGGATGCTCCAGGGAATGGGAGGGGAGAAGGGGAAGGCACTGGGAGAAGGGTGGAGGGAGAGAGGGGACTGGGGTACCTATTGAGCTTGTGTGATTGGGGAAAAATAAATAAATATAGATTTTTTAAAAATTGTTCATCTTATCTAATATTATTTTGATGTTCATAAATCATCGAGGATAGCTCAGGAAGTGTAGGCTCCTTAGGTACTAAGAGAAATTAGTAAGGAGATGAGTCAAGTACCAACAGAGTCAACAAAAAGTAGGACATATGAAGAGACCTCGAATAACTAGGTGACAGTCCAAAATTTAACCTCAAAATTCCAGCCATTTGCCATTACATAATCTGAAATAATAAAGACAGAAAACAACACAATTCAGGTAAAGATTGCTTACCTAGAACCAACATTTTCTACAGATATATATCAAATTAGGATATTTAAATAGCAGTTACTCATTAAGCTCAAGTGTATATGACTTTGAATTTGACCTTTCCATCTATAAATTTGTAACTTTTTGAGTCTTATAAAATATTATAAGCTTTGTGTATCAGCAGAATACATACCTTAACTTCTTTGTGACCTATTAATGATTCCTTTAGACCCTTAATATTTCATATTATTAGCATATCCAGTGCTACTCAAGAAAAAATACACATCCTGTGAGCATTATCTCTAAGATAATAATAACTATTGTTTCTTAAGACCCAGAGAGGTAACTCAGTGGTTAAAGTAACTGCTCACCAAATAATTTATTAGATGCATGAACAATGGAACTTAATCCAACAAAATAATACACACAAACCCACATACAGAGACACAAATACATACAGAGAGACACATACATATATACACATAGACATACAGGAATACACACAAAAATATACATACAGACATACACAAACATACACACACATACACACATAGAGGCACACACAGATACACATTCAGACACACACAATCATACGCAACACACAAAAAGACAGACAGACACACCACACACACACACACACACACACACACACACACACACACACACACACACACACAGCTATGGCTAAGATAGTTAAAGCCCAACTTTCTCACTGTTGAAGAGACCCCCACCCTTGTTTTGGTTGTGGGCTGTCTTGTTTGTCTCTTAAGGAGGACATTAAATTGATGCTTTGTTTTTCTTGATAAATATCAATTCCTTTTCATATTAATTCATTCTGAACATTTTTTGCAGTGACTAGCATCACTCGAGTGGGGGTCTAGGCAAGAGCGTCTCACTCCACTGGCTGCTGCAGTAGAAGCCAGTCTCCTCCCCTTCCCGCTGACCATCTCCTAGCTACTGCATGCCTTCATTTTTAATTATGCTGTATGCTGTCAGCAAAAGCATTGTAAAACTGCATTAAAGAACTCACATGAGTTTTGTCTCTTTCATAATAAGATCAGCATGAAGCATAAATATGAAAATTATAGCATTACACAAGACATAATTTCAAATATTAAAAATTACATTTAATGACGATTTTGAGATTTGTATTTTGTGCAAAGATGGTTTATCAGATACACAGTGATACAAATTTCTTGGTACCTATTGGCAGAGGTTTTGAAGTCCAATAGCTTTATTGCATGGCGAAAGAAAAATTTAGCTGAAGAAAAAGCATAGTCTAATGTTTAATAAGCACTTATCAATTATAATTTCACAGTTTTCATGTATCTTCATGAGGGGCCAATGCTTAATATTGTGTATTAGTTTTACATGAATGATTTATTTTTCTTATTCCATTCATGTGTGTGTGTGTGTGTGTGTGTGTGTATGTCTGTGTGTGTGTCAAAAGGCACTGTGTGTGCCTATGGAAATCTAGGGATGATTATCATTCTGGATTATTTCTTCCTCTTTTTGCTTTGCTCTGGGGTTTCCTAGAATCCCTAGGGCTGTTTTTGCCTGACATTTTTACATAGGATCTAGGATCTGAACTAAGGTCCTTTTGCTTTCGAGGTGGAGGCTTAACCCCTAAGTCATCTCTCCTATCCAGGAATGATTTTTTTTTTATTTATTCAATTGTGCATGTGTGCGCGCGTCTGTGTATATGTGTGTGTGCTCTACCCTACCAGGACCAGAAACTCAGGCCAGCCCCTGCTTCCACCCGGCATCTATACGTGGAATCTAGAATCCGAACTCAGGACCTTCCGCCCGCCTGCAAGGCAGAGGTTTAACTCCTGAGCCACCTCTCCAGCTCCGAATGATTTTTTTTTAAAGAGCATAAAGTCACACAGCAATACCTCCCTCCCTGTGCCATGTTTCTTTGATTTCTTCCATGATAAAGACTTTTTGTTCATTGCACCTTGGGGATTTCTACACTTAAACTGCATATTCTAACACTTATGCTAAAGTCAAGCTGATTCCATCTGTTTGGGCTACACACTGCATCACTTGGTAATATAAAAAGAGCAGTTTTCTTACACTCCTGGGACCAAAATCATACAGAATTCATCAAAAATCCAACACATAAGAACTCATTTCCTGCGTGGAGGCACAGCATTGCCGTGAGCAGAATCGACTGTTTCTCCTCATGTAGATCATGCAGAAGTCAAGCAAGCCAACCTACCCACCCGGCGCCTCTCCCTTCCTTACACTGCGGTCAGTGCGCATTGCAGCACCTGGAAGCAACTACTCCAGCGCTGATTGGATAAACGCCACAATGACCTATTTATGACTCTACTTGTTGAGGCAAATCCCTCCCATACCTACATGACCTGTGCAGTGATTCTGGTGTGATGACGACCAGTTTGCCGGAACTCCCTGTTTCCCAGGTAACCACGTGTTGGGGACTGATGTCAGCCTTCGGCTACTGTCCTGCTTCCTGCTCACCTGGCATCCATATCCAAAGATGATGGATACAGCAAGCCCCGTGGCATTGTGCTTGCTCCTCCAACACCCTGCGGATTTGTCATCTGTGAGGCTGGGTCTTTCCAAGAGCCATTTCTACAAGAATCGTGCAGCCCTGAGAACAGGGTTCTGCATGTGCAGAGATCCCAGGGACTGTTATCTGCTGAACTGCAGGCGCTCAAGCTTATTGAAATGCCAAGGAGAGCTTCGCTGAATATTAAGGCTGCATTTAACCCTTCAAAAGGACTTTTCCAGACACTATATTGTGCAAAGCAGTCTTCTCACAGCAGCAAAATGAGCTTTTGGGAGTCAAGGCAAATTGGAATGTGGGTGACATTTTCATTAGTCAAAATTTTAGTCACTGATCTTACCTACACCTCCCCCAATTCAAGAACCATCTGGCATTACCTCTGTGTTCTGAGCTCACAGAAGCAGATTAAATGTGAGAAACCAATTGACATGCAAGTGTTGATAACTACTTGATATATTATAAGATAGTGTGCCTCCTCTTCTTTCTCTCTCTCTCTCCCCTTGCCCTCTCCTTCTGTCCTCTCTCTATACTTTCCTTTGAAGACTCTAAGGCCATTTTTGAGACTGAGATAAAATAATATAGGGCATGAAAGATGCAGATCTCAGCAGTTGAGGGGAGAGATAACAGGAAGGAAGGAAATCACGTGTGTGCTTTAAGAACCACGGAATCGGGGAATAAGCACAGGAAGCCCCCCACAAGCGGTTGAATTCACAGGAAGAGGAGAAACATGGGATAAAAGCAAAGACCGTCAGGGTGTGAAGACTTAGGGTTCGGACTGATATCCAAAGACAGAAAGTGGAAAGGGAAATGCTAGACTTTCTAATTCAGAAAATAGAAAATCAGTCTGACTTAACAGTGGAGACCTTAGGCAACTTTATGGAGATAGGGTGATCCTGAGAGAGAGAGAGAGAAAGAGAGAGAGAGAGAGAGAGAGAGAGAGAGAGAGAGAGAGAGAGAGAGAGAGAGAGAGAGAGAGAGAACCCAAGAATGTTCTAGTGTAGGTGAAGCATGTTCAGGATTTTGGCTAGTATTTAGAAAAAAATGATAGAGAGTAAAGAGAAAATTATGCTTATTGAATAAGAACTCAAAAATGATGGGGCTGGAGAGGTGGCTCAGGGCTTAAGCCTCTGCCTTGCAGGCGGAAGGTCCTGAGTTCGGATCCTAGACCCCACGTATAGACGCCGGGCGGAAGCGGGGGCGGCCTGCGTTTCCGGTCCTGGTAGGGCGGAGCTTGTGAATCCCAGAGTCAAGGAGGAGGTGGAGGTGGTCCATGGTGGTTCCTGAATTCGCCCGTGGTTCTACACACACACACACACACACACACACACACCACACACATACACACATGCGCACACACATACATGCACTAAATAATAAATAATAAAATTAAAAAAAAAATGAAGGCAGGGTTCACAATGATACACACATGCATATATTTATTATATTATACATATACATAAGAACATGCATTCATATATACTCATTTGTTGTCTGTGGTGTCAATAAGTGTCTTTAAAAATAAAAGGAAAGGAGGAAAGAGAATTTAAAAAGTGGAAGGAATTAATCAGGAAGAAGAGAGGGAGACCATACTTTGCAGTAATCCATGATCTATTGATAAAACCCATTGAGTGGGATCGTGTTTCCTATCTGAGGGTAATCAATCTAATCTCTAAGGCCCTTTGGTTTAACCCCAAAACGCATGATTTTTTAAGTTTTTTTCCGACATTACACAAAAAAATCTTCTTGTAATATTCTTTAAAATCCTAGTCCTTAAAAATCCTTAAAAAATCCTAGTCCAGAAAATCATTTTATCAAAGGACAAAAAAAAACATTTACAATAGAGGTTATTTGTACATTATTCTAGTTATGTACCAAAAAGATAATAATAAATTCAAATTTATATAGAAATAATTAATTATACTTATTAAAGTATAATATATATTTTACATATGTAATACATATACAATAATTCATAATACATATATTATTATATATGTATATATAATACACATACTTACATATTATGTATTATGTATATAATACATATATAATTATACATAACAATAGCATATATACTCATATATATGTGCATTAAAGTTAATGTCATGCAGGAACATAAAATACTCTATGAACTTTAGAATTCAGAAAAACTAACTATAAGAAGCCACTTAAATCAAAGAAGAAAGAAGATATATAATTCAATATCAAATACCTTATGCAGGAAAAATGATGAGTATGGCTTAAGGCAGTTATTAAAAACATTACTCAGAGGGATAACAGAGAATAGTGAAAGAGAATGTGCCAGGAAGGTGATAGGAAGGGAGAAAAATATAATCATTCCCAGAGTATCCATTCTTCTCAGTCAAAATTTTGGAATGTTGATTTGACTATTGAGGTGGCCTTCATTATTGTCTGTTTTCTTCAGTCTCATGTCACTGAGGATGAACTTAACTATGTCCTTTGCTTTTCTCATTCCTGAGGCAAAATAGGTGGCAGAAACAACTTAAGGTAGGTGAGGTACATTTTGGGTGTTGGTTTCAGTGGGTTTAGTCCATCACAGCCAGACAGCATATTGGCAGAAATGATTCCATCCAGACCTACACAAGCACATCATAGCTAGACAGGCGGAAGAGAGGTCAGGTCAGAACCAGAACCACAATGTACTTTCAATGCTCACCTTCAGACCCTATGGTCCAGAAGCCTCTCAGTCTCCCCAAACTGTGCCACCACTGGGGAGCAACTGCTAAACACAGGAGGGCCAGCAGGCTGGCTCAGGGGCTAAGGTGATCTAGCAACCTGAATTTCATTCCTGGAACTCAGAAAGGTGGATGGAGAGGACCAACTCTACAACATTGTCCTTAACTCCCGTGTGTTGTTGCTTGTGTGCACCCCAACACACACATACACACAATAATTGAATAAATAAAACAATATAGGTGTTTTTAAATGAGTCTATGCAGCATATGTAATAATAGTGAAGTCACAAAATTTTATTTCATTTTCCCATAGGCTCATGGCCTAAAGCAAAATTGATACAGTCCAATGTCAAGAGTACCCATTATCTGTACCCATTATCTTACCAGTTCCAGCCCAGCTCAAAAGTGCAAAGGTGAAAGTCTTTCTTGAGAATCAAGGTAAATGTAGCTATAAGTACCTTTAAAATAAAATTTACACAACTAAGTATATATTTCCAAGAGTCAATTTTCCCACTCCAAAAGGAAGTATGAAATCACAGCAAGGAATGATTGAACCACAGCGAAACGACAATCCAGCTTTAAACAGTCACGAGTTTAAGATTTTTCTTCGTCTCTTTGAAGAAGTGATTTCGTATTCCAAATATAAAGGAGATTTGTGGAATGTTGTCATTGTCTGTATACACATGTGTTTTGAGCTATTATATCAAAATTAATTTGCAATAAACTTAGTGTTTTGGTTGGGAGAAACCAAAGCAATGGCCGAGTGGGTTTCATTAAATGGTTAATGGGTCATGTGCCTTTCTCCAAGGTGTATAGAAAGAAATAGAGACCCGGACCCAGAATGAAAAACAAGGCACACATCCTGTCATAGTTAGGCACAGGTGTCAACTTGACTGTTGAGGGTTTGAGCTCTGGGCACATTTGTAGAGAATTAGTTGAGTTAAGCCCAGAGCGAACCTGAAGGAGATTGTCTAGCTGATGAGGAAGGCTCAGCCTATGGTGTGTGGGATTAGGCCCTAAAGTAAATCACGGAGAGCTGGTTGAGAGAGTTGGCATTCTTCTGTATACTTGGCCAGACATGCTGGTTTGGCAAGTAAGGATTGTCTATCTCTCAGCCATTACATAGTGATGGTGCAGCCAGTTCCCTCAGCCCTGGTGTTGGTGTGTGCTCTCCCATCAAGCTAGACTGAGAACTGTAACTAGGAATTATAAGAGAGAATAAATCCTTGTTCCCTTAAACCATTTGATGGTCATTTATCAGCAACCATGCAGTCCGACTGCAACACAACCCTAAACTCTCCCTCATTTCATAGGGCCACTATACGATTGTATGACTTACTGTACCTATGATACACACTATCCATTACTTCTTGCTTTATGACTAAGTTCTCCAAACCCTGAACAATACAGTAACTACTTCATATTTGTTGTTGATTTCTATAATTCATAAGGACACACATACATACCCCTATGTGGTCTCACTGACATGACCTCATTGTGCAACAAAAAATATTTTAAACCTAAGGGTAGGACTGGGGACATGGCTCGGAGCTTAAAGCCTTTGTCTCTCAAACAAAAATACCTGGATTGGCTCCACAGATTCCACATAAAAATTCCGCGTGGGTTTGGTAGCAACCTGTAATTTCAGCCCCAGAATGGGAAACCCCAGAGCAAAATAACCAGGAAACAGAGCAATACAGGATGATTCCCAATGTCACCTTTGTGCCTCAACATGCTCTTTTTTGCACGCGCGCGCGCACACACACACACCAAATAACACAGAGATCAGCCATTAATCCTTTACCTGTAGATGTTCTCAGCCAACTGTGCCAAATAGCAATGACTCCTACATCCTTAGGCAGTAACGAGGTGATGCCCTCTTCTGCCTTGTACACGTGGGCTTGTATCCACCAGAAGCTCTTTCAAATCATTTTTCTATTTACTTCAATTTTTAAAATTTTTTTAATTATTATTTATTCAATTGAACGTGTGTGTGTATATGTGTGTGTGTGTGTGTGTGTGTGTGTGTGTGTAGAATCCGGGAACTACCATGCACAACTCCACCTCCTCCTTGTTTACTCTGCCCCGGGATTCACAAGCTTCACCCTACCAGGACCAGAAACCCAGGCCTTCCCGCTTCCGCCTGGCCGTCTATACGTGGGGTCTAGGATCCGAACTCAGGACCTTCCACCTGCAAGGCAGAGGCTTAACCCCTAAGCCACCTCTCCAGCCTTCTATTAAGTTCAATTTAAACTTTGCAATACCCCATGAGATTGGCAAGTTTTTCTACTTTTACTTTTCTTTTCTTTTTTTCCTTAAGGGAAGAAAATTAACATGCTTACAGAGCAGATTTTCCAGAGCTATCACGGAACTAAAAGGCAGCTGCCAACTCCCGTAAAACAAAAGCAACAGCCACAGAAGGAGGGAGGAAAAGCGTTTCTCAAATCCGATATTCTGTCAGCACCTCTCCTCTTAAACACAGAAATCTAGAGCATCAGAGCACACAGCCAGGCAGGTGACACTTGAAGAAATGGAAGAGGTGAGATCTCACACCGTTTTGCTCCAACTGCCTGCTTAATACATATTTGACCCAGATGAAAAAGAAAATATCAGGATACTTGACACAATTTCCCATGTTGCTTGAATTTTCAATGAAAAAGATTTAAGAATTATGCATTCCCTTAAGGTAGTGAGGCAGGTATTAGTTGCAATATCCCAACATAACAAGATATCTGTAGTATTAAGGGTTTTATATTTGACATTAAATATTTTGCTTTCTCGACCAATTTCATGGAAAAAAACACTAAATTTTCAAATGATATTACTTTTATTTTTACTTCTCATTTTTTGCTACCTTGGCTATAATAAATTAAGATGCTATGATACTTACAATGGTCCTTCCATCTCAGTAATAGTCTTTTTCTTGTTACTTTATCACAGTTTACAAAAGAAGATATATCAATGATCATTCAATACAATGATTTGAAGACCTTTGAGAGTTTCCATCCATTCAGCCCCATTTGGAGAAGAAAACTTGTCAGGAATATTTTATACCAGTAGGTGAGTTTACTACATGGTAACAGTAGATGGGAGAAGGTGATTCTATGTTATGGTGAATCTGTTTTACGTTATATACAATTATGTTAAAATTGTACAACACTATGTGAAGTATCTGCAGAGATTGTAAACTGACCAGTAACCCGTGAAATTTACATTAATTCAGATGAAGTTCCACTGACATAGGAAATTCTGAAAAGATCTGTGCAATGGGAAAACAGACTTAAAAATCTGAATTTATTAATATACCAATTTATGGGAGAAATTAAGGTATCATAATAATTATCCCTCCTCTTTCTCTCTTCTCAGGGTTTTTGTTATGTAACCTAAGCTTCTTTGTACTCATTCTGTAACCCAGACTAAATTTGCACTTGCAACAATCCTTCTGTTTTGGCCTCCCAAGTGGAGGCGATACAGATGTTTACTCCCATGCCTCAATTCTCTTAATAAAAAGCTGTAAGGCTAACATTTCAAAAATGAAATGAAAACTCTTAATGTTTTACCTTTCTTCACATGTGAACTAGAGTGGAAAATGTATTAGTCTGTTTATAAACCTAAAAAACTATATGTATATGTGTTTTATTAATATAGATGGATATTTCATGTAAAAGACATGCCTGAGGTCTGAAACTCCTAAACAGCAATTTCAGTTTTCTATACCAGACTATAAATGAGCATATTGTTTCTGTTTTCCCATAGGCTAGGATATTTACAAAGATTCATGTTTTCTGGAAAAGCATAACATTTAAAATAACCAAAATTGACCTGCTATTACCCTACTTTGGAAGGTTTTGACTGATTTATTTTCAAGCTAAGTTGTTAAGGCCTTGCATCATTGCTCACGATACATAGTCATATTTCATAAATAGCACACATGGTAATACTATAAAGCAGTACTGGACATGAAGTATCACAGGAAAGGCAACTTATTACAAGACTATGATACCAATTTGTTAGGCTGAGGCAGGAGGATAATGAGTTGACACCAGACTGGTCTACTTAGAAGAAAAGAAAGAAGAAGGAAGGAAGGAAGGAAGGAAGGAAGGAAGGAAGGAAGGAAGGAAGGAAGAGGAAGGAAGGAAGAAGGGAGGGAGAGAGGGAGGGAGGGAGGGGGCGGGAGGGAGCGGAGGAAGGAGGAAGGAGGGAAGGAGGGACGGAAGGAGGAAGGAGAGAGAAGACAAAGAGAGAGAGAAGAAAGAGAGAGGGAGGAGGGAGGGAGAGAGGGAGGGAAAGAGGGAGGGAGGGCGGGAGGGAGCGAGGGAAAGAGAAAAGGGAGGAAGGGAGGGAGGGAGAGAGAGGGAAGGAAGGAAGGAAGGAAGGAAGGAAGGAAGGAAGGAAGGAAGGAAGGAAGGAAGGAAGGAAGGAAGGAAGGAAGGAAGGAAGGAAGGAAGGAAGGAAGGAAGGAAGGAAGGAAGGGAGAAGGCAAAAGGTATGCAAGAAAAAAACAGAAAACTTGAGTTACTTGTTGAGTGCAGCAAAGGCAAGAGTGACTACAGCAGCCAGACAGAGCCTGAATTTACCTATAAGAATTAAACCATCTGGGGCTGTAGAGGTGGCTCAGGGTTTAAGCCTCTGCTTTGCAGGCGGAAGGTCCCGAGTTCGGATCCTAGGCCCACGTATAGACGCTGGGCAGAAGCGGGGGCGACCTGCGTTTCTGGTCCTGGTAGGGCGGAGCCTTTGAATCCCGGGCAGAGTAAACAAGGAGGAGGTGGAGGCGTCCATGGTGGTTCCCGAATTTGTCCGTGGTTCTACACACACACACACACACACACACACACACACACACACACACACACACACACATACATATACACATGCACGTGTACACGCACAATTGAATAAATAATAAAATAACAAAAAAGTTTAAAAAAAGAATTAAACCATCCATTTCCCAGTAGCCATAATCAGACTTTGCATGACCTGCGCCATGACTGATATGTCAATGACCCCCCAAAGTCTAGCATGGACCACAGGCACTTAGAGGCAAGGGATTAACAATCATAACAGTGTTCCCATACTAAAGGATAGCCCAAGAAAAGGCTCTGGGCAATGCCACTGAGTCCTTACACCTCACTAGAGTGGAGGACTCAGAGGGAAGTTTGACATTCATACAAAAGGATGCTCCAGGGAATGGGAGTGGGGGAAGGAGCCACTGGGAGAAAGGGAGGGAGGAGGGTGAAAGGAAGGGGAAAAGGGGGAAGAGTGCAAGGGAGACTGTGGAGGGATGCAGGGAAGGAGGGGACTGGGGTACCTATTAAGCTTGTATGATGGAAAAAATAATAAATATAATAAAAAGATCAAACCATAGAATTTTTTATGGATCACGCAGTATGCTATTTGAAACCTACTGGGAAATTATCCCATGATTATGTGAGCATGGCATGCTCAGATACCAGTTTTTAAATTACAATGGCTATTAAGGAGAAAAGATCATAGGCTTAGCACAGAACAGGTGAGGAGGGCAATTATTTGAGACTCTTAAGACAGTATCCAGATAAAAACAGAGACCAGTTGAAAAGCAATTGTTATAGTCAAGGGAACAGAAAAGGGTGACTTTGGTTAGGGTGCCAAGAGAGGAAAATGAATTGAATAAGAGTTTTTGCAATAGATCTACAAAAAGATCCTGGGGCTGCCAAGTCCTCTGGGTGAAGGAACAAGTAAGATTGCATGGTCAGTTTTCTCCTGAAATGCAGGTTGACTTACCATGACCTCTCCTGGGCTTGGTGCATAATCAATAGTTGAAATATTTGCTGTATGGACAAAGCTAGTGGTCTAGCTCCAGAAAGGCATACTTGGTAGCACTTCGGCTTTTAGAAAACTCCTGGCTGCAAACCAGCATGCGTGAAGTAAGAGCTCTGATTGAGTCTTTCTGCAAAGGAGGGCTGCATTGTGGTGCACTGGACATGAAATGAAGGAACTGAGGGGCCATTGTCCCAGAATGTGGCCCAGCAACGTTTGTGACCCTTTGTGCCTCTCTGTGGGATACACACAACACAGGACACTTGTCAGCATTTGCCTTTAGTAGATTACTGATCACGCGGGCTAGGTCAGCTCTATCTCCTTAGGAAAGAGAGAAATCAAATTGTATACCCCAAATTGTTGCTTTGGACAAGTGGCAACATTTGTTGAGAAAGAACGGCAGGTTCAGTGTGTCTGGGAAGAGAGCATATATAGTGAGGATGGAACATTTCATTCTGATCCAGCCAAGTATGAATGCCTGCTACATATTAAACTGGGTAAATTCCATCTAGACAATGTCCGCTGTGAGTAACTTCTGCATATCAAACTCAGCAACACAAGTGGAGAATATTAGAGGTACTCAACGAAACCGGAGAGGCAAAGGCCATTCATACCATCATCAGTGCACAGAGGTCACCATATATGAACATGGATGATATTTTGGAACAAGCAGATGGAGTCAGGCAGGAGAGTCTTTACTGGGACCTGAACATCTCGATTTTGTGATATTTATGAGATCCCACATAACAGTCAGCATAGTTCCTACCCTTTCCTTTGAGAAGTCTTAGCCTTGGAAAGAATGTTAACATCATTTCTATTGCCCAATACCCCAAATAAACTACTTCAAAGGCAGGAAAGACTTAACGAAACTTATATGTTATGTATTGTAATAATTGCCCTCTTCATCTGTTTTGTGCTAAGTCTATGATCTTTTCTCCTTAATAGCCATTGCAATTTAAAAACTGGAATCTGAACATCTCATGCCCACATAGTAGTGTAATAATTTCTCAGTAGGTTTCAAATAACATATCTATATATAAAATATATATATATATATAAGTTTCCATTCATGCCTTTGCTGCAGACTTTACAGTTGATAAATTCCTGTATTGCATCTAGAACATTCTATAGTGTGCTGCTGTATTCCGTGCATATATTTCCCTGGACTTCTCGCAAGACCTTCAGATATACTCAGAGGAGCACTTTTATACTCTAATAGGTGCTTCTCGGTCAATTAACTGGATGGTAAAAATTATTATCATAGAAACTGAAAACAAAGCAACCACACGAAAATAACACAACTCAGAAATGCAGAGTGTTTTTATTTCCACTCTGCCCCAGAAGCTAATTTTGAGCAATCAGCATCATGCAGAAAAAAAAAAAATTACTAGCTTTCCACCCAATTTGGTGGCAAGAAGACTAACTGTGTAGCCTAAAGGGAGAAAGTATAGAAAAAGCAGAAACTGTTTCCAATCATTAATTTTTTTTCTTTCCCCACAGGGAGGAAAACCTGAGGAACAACTTGCCTCCTGCAGAGCTTTAGACTTGGCAAGACAAGCAGGAAATAAAAAGGATGCTTGTCTTACTAAAAGGTAAGAGGGTGAGGCAACAAGAGGATATGCTGTAGCCAGGCCCCGTGGAATGTTTCTATTCACACTGCACTAAATATTCCTAGGAAAATCCATGGTTTCTGCAATGTTTCCGTTCTCTATTTAAGAAAGAAAGCTTGCTCCCGCAGAATGCCAGGTGTAAATAGAAATAGGAGTCTATTGTTCAGTTGTCTTCATGGTCTGCAAATGAACCTCAGGGGTTGGAGTGTTGTTTAAAGATGCACAAATGCCAATGCCACAAAAACCAGATGCAATGAGAGTGGGCTCATAATTCCAGAAGTTGTGACACAGAGACAGAAAGATGCAAAGTCCTCTTTGGCTCTAGAGCAAATCAGAGAACCACCTGGGATACATAAAACCATGCCTCAAAAACCCCAAACCAAAACAAGCAGACAAGCAAAGAATGTGTATTTTCACATTAAATGGCAAAAGCCACATAAAAGTAACTTTCTCAGGATTAAAACATTACCGTTATGACATACAAACTTAATCAATGTGTTATGTATCTTGAGAATTTCTCAGCTTTCATCAATGTATTTTTACATGTTTATGTCACTAATGCTTATCATTCTACATGTTTTTACAATCTATGTATATGTTTTTACAGATATTGTATTAGTTAAATGACATCTAGATTATTATGTTATTTTGGATCCAAATGACAGCATTATGTTGTTATCACATATATAAATCCATGTTATCACAAGTATTAATCATGGTCAAGTATTAGGCCCACTCCCAAGCACATGGAATATATAATCACTCTTGGTAAGTTATTTCATTTCTATTATAGACATGCTGAGATGCTTGTATTTTCCTTTCTGACCCTTAAGCATCCATAATAAAATCTGGTACCCCAGCCCAAGGGAATTTGGCCTCTCTCTTCCACTGAGAAGTCACTTTAGGGCGGCTGCAATGAAGCTTCAAATGAAAAAGACCTGCTTGCAGAACAGCACATGCTGGAACTCAGATTTTCCTCGCTGCACTTAAAGTGGACACAATCAGGACTGAAATGTTCACTTGGAACCTTCTTCTGAACGCGCTGCGACAGCATTTCAAGCATTTTCAGAAATTCTCTGCTTCAGGATACAGCTCCATGCTTTGAGGGCAAGCAGAGATGCTCGTGGGCTGCCTCTGGTTATAGTCTCTGCATTTACTGAAAAGCAGCTAAATGGGACTTAGGAAGACACAATACAAACAGCCTTTTGGCCTTTTCTCAGTTTCTTCTGCTTCTATCTTCTTCGCATAACAAGTAAGACCGTCATTTGTCCTAATGCATAGATTCTCTGGTCTGACCCCAGAACTTTTTCTGCTGTGCGCAAGAATGAAAAGGACTTTGAGATCCTATCCTATTAGGCTCTAAGTGAGCATAAGTGATAATCTTGGAGATGTTACCTTCAATTCCTCAGTTGGACGGTAGCCAAGTACACATCCATGCACCTTATGTGTAAGTAATGTATCTGTTGACTCGTGTTACATCACAGAAGCTAAAAATGAGGCCTTGAGAATTTCTCAGCTTTCATCAATGTATTTTTACATGTTTATATCACTAATGCTTATCATTCTACATGTTTTTACAATCTATGTATATGTTTTTACAGATATTGTATTAGTTAAATGACATCTAGATTATTATGTTATTTTGGATCCAAATGACAGCGTTATGTTGTTATCACATATATAAATCCATGTTATCACAAGTATAAATGTTTCATAAAAAGATTAAGAACTAGTCTAAAGCGGGAAGTTATGATGGGAAATAAACATGTTCTTCATCTGATATTGCAGCTGTGTTTCAGGTTTACATCACTGAGAAAATTACCTGAGCAGAATCAGCAACATAAACAGAAAGATTTACTACACTATGGCCCGTGAAATCAGAGGAGGTTTCATCACATGGATGCTTTACCGTATTGCTCTAAGTTAGAATACATGGTGAATATAAATCTTGGCTGCCAGAAAGCAAATACAGAAAAGAAAGGGTCCAGGGTTCTCATTCCTCCAATTGCACACTTACAAAAATACTGACCTTTTTCCTTTAGTTCTGACTCATAATCTTTAACATCTCAAACTTTGAAAGAAATTCAGAATGCAAATTATAGCAGGTCAATGTATGTGAGAGAGAGAGAGAGAGTGTGTGTGTGTGTGTGTGTGTGTGTGTGTGTGTGTGTCTGTGTCTGTATAATGTACATATATACACATGCATACATACATATGTGCATGCATGATTATACATATAACCCAATGATATACAACTATATGAACTCACATTTATAAATCTATATTGTCCACAGCATTGATGATGATTGGTGATAGCAACAATAATGGCCTAACTATTCATTTGTCCTCATGCCTTTTTTCTTCTGTCTCAGCTCTAGACACAGGGTCATTGGAAACAGAGAAAGAAAGGAAATGTGACTCAAAGTCATGTTGGTCCTCAGAAAGTACTGCAAGGAGAGTTAAGCATGCAGAGTACATTCTGTTCACACACTCCTGTCCTTCAGAACTGACAGGGAGCCACAAGGGTTTAAAGCAACAAGCACATCCATTCAAAATCTGTAAAAAAAGCAGCGATTAGGCATTGCCATTTTATCTGCAGAAGAGAAATAAAAATAGAAGAGGAATCACAACACTGAATTAGTGAAATGAATTCAGGGTCAGCTACAAAGATCGTCATGTAGCTACTAGGCAATGTGTACCTATCTATTTATCATTCTGCATCATTTGGCTCTTGGCATTTGGTCATAGTGAGAACTTCACTATAGAAATAACCATCAGCCAGCAGCACCTGCATTTAAATCCTCTTTGCTCCTGAAAGGGACGGAGATGAAATCTTAGAAGAGATGCTACAGTTTCCTTTTCTGACAAATATTTGCAATCCATAGAGCTGCTGTTGCACTGAGAAAACGCAAAATCAACACTGATCGATACACACTACATGATAAACTTGGCGACAGACAGGTCCCTTTGAATGACCTTCTATGAAGAAATGGGACTGAAGGCAACGTGGGAGTTCAGAGCTTCTAAACCCTGGGTCCACAGAGGCAGGCATTGAGTAGGACGATGAAATCTCAGTGCTGATTCAGCCAGTGATAAGATGGCTTCAAACTGTCATTCTTTGCCACTGATAAAGGCAAGACTGATGGATTGCTTGATTTTAGAGGCAAAACCAGACCCTATAGAACCACTATGAAGTAAGTTTCAACAAAACATCCCATAGCTTTCCTAGCATACAAATCTTGTCTCTTTTCTAAGTTATGCTTTCATATTCTTAAATATTTTATAGCATTGACTTCCATAGAAGTTTCAACAATTTCCAAAGTGACATGTCAGTCTACTTAGTCCAATGATTGAACACAAAATAATTAAGGTACATATTGCTATATTTTAATGTGCATCCATCCAAAATTTATATGCCAAGCTTTGCACCTGAAGCATTAGCTAGGTCTTTGGGAGAGTTATTAGATTGTGAGAATTTTTCTGTAATAAATGAGATTAATGTCATTGTTAAAGAAGCTTAGAAAGCTGTGTGGACCTTTTTACTCTTCATCTCTTCGGCTTTGTGAGACCACAGCCTCTAAAGTATTCACTCTCCCTCAACACGTGAGAATGCACTATGAAACCCCTGTCTTGGAAGCATTGAGTCCCCTAACCAGATACACAATGCTCTGATGTTTGGATGTTGGAGAGAATAGTTTTCAGAACTCTGAGAAATAAACGTCCCTTCGCAGATGATTCAGGCTCACATATTTTGTTATAACAGCAAGAATAGAATAAGACACACACGTTATCTCACCACATACCACACATCTCCAGCACAGAGACAGCAGACCAATGGGAGATCCTGTGCAGTGTGCCCTCAGAGCACTAAGCTGTTGTCTTTGCAGACTCAGAATGACTCATGAGGACAGCAATGTTCATTTTTTATTTTAGTCCATTAAAGTGGAACTCTAGAAAATGACTCTGAGAACATGGTCCCTTAAGTGCTGCAGTATTAAAATTGAGTAATTCCAAGTGTGTAGTGAAAAGTACAAAGCTGGGTCAGATTTTTATTGACTTCAGAGTTGAGACTTGGAGTCTGGCAAATAATTATATCCCACTCTCAGGCTAAACACTCATGGTTTTCAGAGAAACATCCGTGGAGAGAACAAACAGCCCATCAACGAATCTTCTACTGGAGACACGTCCTCCTATGATAGGAATTTCTAGAAGTTTGTTTGATGCCAGGAATCCAGAGGAAGAGGTGAAACTATTAGTTCTTGCAAAGTAATAAGAGAAAAACATCTGTGACTGATGCCTACAAGAATCTCAGACAAGTTCCTGACCTGACTGAGGATCACCTTGAAACTTCTTCCCCTGGGGACAGGCAAACAGAGAGACCCTCTGACATGCGTGTTGAACCTTTATGGTCCACTCAGCTTTCTATCCTTCCCTGGTTTCCAACCAGGCTAGCAAGACAAAATTCCAGAGCAGAGAAGAACATCCATTCTCTTTACCACTGTAGATCCCCAGCTGCTGGAAGTTGGCCCAATGGACAAATCTTGATTCCACCATTCTAGACATAATAATTATTGATCCAGAACCAACAGGTCTTAGAGACAATCTGTGATGTTCAGTGATCAGTGGTGTGGATGTGACATGAGGGAATAAAGGAATGCATCCCTGAGTGAGGACATTACATGCCACTTTGGAAGAAGATTAGCCTACTTCTTGCACACCAAGAGCCTTTAATTTTCAATAGTCACAGTTAATGTTGCCCCAGGCTTTGATTTTACTAGTGCATTGTCATCCTTTTCTTCAACTGACTAATAAGGACCCATTCAAGGGATGACTAGTCACATGGTATCTTAGGAAAAATGCCCTGACTGGGCACATGGACCTCAGTTCTCAAGGCTGATACAATATAAAGCAAGGGGTTTTCTGCCTCAGCTTGATCACATCGACCAATATCTTATGGATAAATTATATATATTATATAATATTATATTAATATAATTTATATAATATATATATAATGTATCTTCAGTATGAACAACTTGATCCAAAGTCAGACAGAATGCTCCACCCATTTTAGAAATCTAGGAAAGAATCCATCTTCTGAAGGAAAGTCTAGTTGAAATTTCCTGTTACAGCACAGTATTATCACACCATCTTGAGATCCAGCGTTGGACTTACTTGACAGCTGTCTGCTCGTTGAATGGATGGGGAAAAGTACCCTCCAGAATGAAGAAGAATCCTGACAACTGATCAAACTAAGGCAAAATAAGGTGATGCTCCAACTTCATGCATCCCAAGGCAAAATTCCCAGAGGAACAAAAGCAAACTTAAGGCAGGTGCCGTACAAGAGAAGGGAGTTTACTCACTTATAGACTTTCCCACTGAAGGGCGGCCTATACCACCAGGCATATCCAGACCCTTACTAGCACAGGAACCCCTAAAATGAATAGGAACAAGAGAGCAAGAGGGACATGGCTGGACTGGTAAGTTGAAGGGAGGGTGGGAGAGGTCTGGATGGGAAAGGAGGGGGGTAAGGATATAAACTCATTTTGTTTGTATATGAAAATTTCAAAGAATAAAGAGAATAAAACTACATGAAGTAAAACAATCTGTACATGATAAAGAAAAAAAAACTGCTCAAATGTTTTTTTCTCATCCTAAGTTGTGAAATTCAGAATTTTAGTTCCGGAAAAGTCTCTGTCACAATTCATGTGATGGGAACAATCTATGGCGTGTGCCAGGATAAAAGGCAGACTCCTCACATACCTCTGCTGTCCTGTCAGTCTCTGTTTCGACCTGCCAACCATGTAAGGTCCTGCTGAGACGGAGTCCCGTACCCTAGCATCTCTCACTGCGCAGCTGCCTGTCCCTCTGTGTTCCTACCTAGACCACGCTGGCTGCCTGTGGAGCATCCCCTGACTCACCTGATAATTACAGAAGCCAATCACGGGCCCACATGAGCAATCATTCCAGGTACAGCTTTCGTCCTGGCCTCGCTTGTGAACAGACCACATGCCTAGGGCCACGGGATCTCTCAAATTTGTACACGTCTCCTCTAAAGACCAAATTGCAAAAGTTCAATCCTACGTGATTTCTAGGGGGACAAAATCTAATCACATTTTTCTTGAACCAATTATCTTCTCTCACCCAGGCTCGAATCAGATTCATTGCCAGTGGGCCTACCTAACATTCACCGCCAAAAAGTTTCTTTTTTTTTAACTCCACATAAATCTTAAGAGCAAACCTCGATGTTTCATGGCAGAGTGAAACTCACCTATCATCTGACATTATCTGTTACTGACAGTGTATTTAGACACAGTAGCTGGTGTGAGACTCCTCACTGGATATGCTGCAAGCTAGTGGGAGAGAAACCTTACCTGAGATAGAACTCTATGTATTTCCACATACTAGATAGACATGTTAATGTGATTAGAAATAAATAAAGATGAAATAAACACAGCAGTAAAGGCAGTTTGTCTTCACTGCATTCTTGTTGAATTTTTAAATTTCATTGTCACTAGCATACCAAATATTAGGTTTATTATAGCATTTTCATATGCAATTTGTTGTCAGTGATTCTTGATTTTCTCTGCCATCCCATGGTCCCTACATTGTATCCTTCAACTCTCTCTTTCCAAACATATTTTTAAAAAATGCTGTTGGCAGTGTTTACTACTTATAATGAGGGATTAAATGTTTTTCTTTTAATTAGATGGTGATTCATTTACCCTCATTGACACAAAACACAGCTGACATGTTTAAAATGCAAGTAAATGATTTCCTTGAAGTTCTTTCCACTGAAGCATCGACACAACTTGATTAAAATCAAGACAAAGAAAAAGCCACATTCTTCTCCTCACCTAGCAAGACACACAACATCTGGATGTGTGTGCTGTGCTAGTCATCTCATGGACAGCTGTTTCGAACCTGTTTAACTTGAACTCATGTAAATCCTTATTCCCAAAGATTTGTCAAGACACCAGTAGTGAATATGGACACTTTAGATCAAATATTGTTATGTACAAACAAAGAGAACAGTATGTTTTAATGTAAGAAAATTATCCCAGATATATCAACCAATATGCTATAAATAAATAAAATTCCTGCCAAGGCACGTTGGAGCTTTTAAAACAAAGCTTTGGTAGATTGATATTTCCTGAAGTATTGGAATTTGTACAAGTTTCCTTTTTACTTTGTTGATATTGTACTTCTCTGTTTTGCTCTGGGATTTCCAGGCTTTGCCTTCCAGAGCCGGAAGTGCAGGCTGTCGCCATGTCTGCCTGACATTTTTACATGGGACTTGGTATCCAAAATGAAGTTCTTCTGAAACTTCTTGCAAGGCAGAGTCTGAACCACTGAGCCATCTCTCCAGCCCAATATCTCCTTTAAAAAAAAGTGGGGATTTCTCAGAATGGGATGAAAATGTGACTTCACTTCTGCCCCGGAGATGAAGGAGTTCACGGAAAAATGCTCACAGTGTCACGAGAAGAAGCCGAACACAGCATCAGGTCAACGCTGTCAAGGGAGCAGTTTAGACAATGAAAATCTGACAATAGATGGAGACAGTTTCTGCAAACCTCACAGTGGTTATGGGATGTTCCTATTCAGCAGATTGTGTCTCTAGGGAGCGATCAGACACTATAACCTGCCTTTGCCTGTGTTACCTTTTGCAGTCATGCTCGGTCTTGATTTCTGGGCGACCTCATCTATGATTCTTAAATCCTAGCTGATGTCAGTCAGGGCACAAGGATTTGAGTAGCTGCTTTGCCCCCTGAACACACTGTGATTTTTGGAGGACGGCAAGTGGTCTTCCCAAACTCCAGTTTCTTCAGGGATAGCAATATCAACCTCTGCAGATTGGCGAGAGGATTAACTAACATGATGCCTCTTAAGGACTTATCAGAGGATCCAAGTTCATAGCAAATGTTCTCACACCAGAGAAATTATGAGATTTAGCAGGGTTATGAACAGAGTTGGGGCAGGACAATGAGAGAGATCAGGATACTGACCTGTGAAAGAAAGGGAAAGAGAAAGAGAGCCTTAAAAGAGGAGCAGCCACATAAATTGGACTCAGATTTGTCTTGTGCTGAAAATGCTCCACCTGTCTTTCCCTATCCAATCACATCTGTAAAAATTCCCAACAATAGAGACCATTGAATAGGTCTTGACTTGACCTGAACACGGCAGGAAAGCTCATAGACCAACTGAAAGTGATTCTGTCACCGAAATCTACAGACTCGGAGCTTCAGTAATTTCTTCTCAGTCATCTTCTCTTTACCACGGAGACAATTGTCGCCGAACAATCAATGTTCGAGCCCTGTCCTTCACCTCGCTGACACAAATACCTCTCTAAACACCATGCTGAAATCAGGCTTTTATGTAATTTCAGAGGAACAATGGAGACTAAAGTAATCGCTGGACATGTAAAAACATCAGATCACAATAAAAATCCCCACCTTGAAGGACAACAAAATCAATTCCTCCACATTGCAGCAATCCAGATGTAAAGAAATCATTATGACTTGACCTACATTTGAATGTATTGGAAATTCATGAGTATGCTTAATAATGTGCTATCATTAGGCACAAATTTCATGGTATTTATAAGGCTGCTGCTTTTATGCCTCAACTTTATTTTTAACATGAACTCTAATGAAAGATATTTAATAGGTTTTATCAAATATGCTTTGCATGAGGTTGATCATGTAATAGTCATTAGGTGGCATCTATTTTGTAAGAACTTGAAATTCAGTCCCATAAAAGAAGTTTCCTATCAGAGTACCAACCCACCCTGAGACCCCAGAAAAGGTAGGTACTCACTCCTCAGGAAATGTTATGTTGTGGTCTTCTGTCTAATGTTCCCAAAATTTAGATAGGATTCATTTTTCTCTTGTGTTTGTGACTTCCCATGTTCCTTCCTACTTACCCCTTCAATTCCATCATCACAAGACTACTTTACTCTCTTATAAATGACACATCTCCAGAGTCTAGAATTTTACTTGTGGGATATTTTTTGCAGTCTTTCTCTTTGGCTTCAGATATCTAAAATGATCTGTCCATGATTCCAGTAGGAGATGAAGAAGCATGGTAAGCAGCTTTGATACTTTACATTCTAGTGTAGTGAGTGATTTAGACTTGGAGGAAAAGAAGATCCCAGCAAATCAGTAACATTAAAGGACAAAGTATCCAGCAGCAGTTTAAAAGCATCACGTCAAAGAAAGACAGAAAGAGGTCACGCCAGTAAACTGTAGGAATGCACAAAAAACAAACTTCATCTGTCTCTCATAAGTAAAAAGAAGCACTATAGAAAGAAGACAAAAGACAGAAATAAGGACACAACAAAAAGAGTGATGTAATCCCAGTGTCTCAAGATTGACCAGAAACCAAATATTGGAGAAAGAAGGTAATGGGTGTATTTTGTAGTTCAAGAGCCCAAGACTATCAATAGCCAAAGTACACAGTCAGCAGTTAGAAAGAAGGTTTTACATCATAAGAAGGAGATTAGCGAAAGACAAAATATCCTGTGCTGGTGTGATTTGTAGCCATCAATTAAATAATCATTGAAACACTACCACATCGATGTGACAAATCTCATGCTCTGGTTAAAACCATTCCATGTATTGTTGAAAAATATTGTTGTATAAAAGAAAAGAACATCAAGAATAACACACAGAGAAAAATATCATGCATGCCAAAAGAAAAAAGATTTCTCCAGGCAATATGTTGATGGGACAAATGCCGTGCAGGAGTCATGGAAATAATACACAAATAATACACAGCTGCAGTGACTATGAATGCAACAGCCCTAACATGTGCAGAGCCACCTCCTGCCCCATTTCAGTCTTTAGAATCTTACTTCTCTGTCTTCCCTGAGCCTTGGGGTGGGTGGGGAGATGGCGGTGGGTGAGGGCTTAAATGTCCTGTTTAGGGCCAAGAAGAACCCGAAGAACCCAGACACTTGTTTTCTGCTCTTTGGCAGTTGTGATTTTCTGCAAGAAACACCATCCACTGCCAAAGGAGTCTTCTTGTGAACTTTCATCTGTATCCTTAAAACCTTTCCAAATACTTCTGAAAAGCCACATACAATTCCTGATTGAATAAAGTGAGGTCCGGGAGCCCTTCAGATCTTTCATTCTTCACTGGAAGGCTAGGAAGAGAAACTCACGTTGTCACCAGTTGTGATCTTTAATCCTGGGTGTCAACTTGACACACCTGGCATTAACTAAGATAAGGTGAAGCCACACCTGGCAAGATCATCTGAGACCACCTGAAGAGATTATCTGGATAATACAAGATCAGCCATAGATCTGATTGGAACCACCCAGTAGTGGACCTGATAAAAAATAACCATAAACAGAAGACAAAAGAGAGGAGAGACTCTCTGAAGCTATGCTAGAAAACTCTCTTCCCTCCTGCCTCCAGTTTCTTTGTTTCTTCAACCCTTCAGCTCTCCAACCCTCCTCAACATGACTAAAGACTCTCTAGGATTCCTCCAGCCTTCAGCCATCACCCACTGGACTACAGGACTGAGCAGCTACTGGCAGCCATCCTTGGACTATCTCAGCCATATCTCATAAGCCAACTCAATCAATTCCCTTTTTATGTATTAATTCTGTTGATTCTGTTATTCTAGAGAACTCTGATGCACCAGTTAAAGGATGACCGGGAAGTATAAGAGATACTGAAATATATGCAGTTGGGAAAGGGGAGGATTTCATGGTGAATAGAAAGTCAGAAACGCAAGGAACAGGAGGATCTCATCAGAACAGACTTTGAAGAACGAGACTGTGAATATCTAAATGATGGTAAGAAGAAATGCAACTAATGAAGATGGAAATCTTGGCAACGTAGTTTCTAGCATCATATTTAAAGTAAATATTATTTCAATTAGAGCATATTAAGTAGATACATTTTCAAAATATAAAACATAGGTAAGGATTTAGTATGTTTTTCTTTAAAAAAAAACAAGGCTAAGGCATGATTGATGTGGAAGAAGTTATACATATTTAAAGCATAAGGGATAAGGGTTTGGAGATGAATATGCATCAACCAAACCACCAGTCCACGAAGTCATGTTCAGATACATGTACCTAAACCAGGGCACTCTCCCACTTTCTCTATTGTTGTGATTCATATGTATTTTTTGTCTTTTTACCCATCCCATTTTTGTTGTTGGAGATTTTTACTCTGTAGGTTCAACTAATCTGGGAATTGTTACGGAGACTAGTCAGGCCTCAAACTCATGACAATCCTCCTGCCTCCATTGTGTGTATGCTGGAATTTCAGACGTGATCTGCCACGTGTGGCTCCTTTGTGTATATCTCAACAATATTGTACCACGGTGCTAATTAGATTCATCTGAATGAACAAAATTTAGGTTAAGATTTTTTTAGCACATGTTAAAATTATGTGCATGTACACATAAGTACACATGCATATATTAATATTTTTGCAGCTGCAGTGGTCATAAACTGCTGTTTAATCTTCATTTATTATCTTTGCAAAAACTTTTGAAAATATTTTGTAACAATAACTCATTGCCAAGCCCCTACTCTCAGTAAATTTGAGTTTCTGACAGAAATCTTGTGAAAGTCAGGTTCACAATATAGTTTTTATTCTTCATTTGCTGAAATAAATTATAAGAGATAAATCACAACAAAGACAGAAAATGTGGAGTAAATAATATTTTATGTGTGATTAATTTGCACTGTTTTTATTTCCTTTATCTGTGATACAGCTTTAGTCAAAAGACCAGCATATAAAGCACTTATGGTTTTCTGTGTTGGAATTACTGTTTCTTGCGCTAGTTGATGCAGGATAGATCCCTGCCACCCTTTCTCATTTTAATGAATAGAGGACAGTTTTGAAGATGCTGAGAGTCTGAACCTCTCTTTCACTTTGCAATCTCAAAGTATCTGGCGGTGGGGAGGGAAATCCTTAGCCAAACACAACCACAGTTTCTCACAGATCGAATTCATTTCCATAAAGAAAAGAGTACATTACAAGGGAGTGCTCTGACTTCCAATGCAATAAAATAATGAGTTCTTTTCAGAAAAGCTACATTTTTTATATTAACTTTATCTTCCTTTGTTCACTTTCCAAAATAATAAAGAATTGAATATGTAAACAACTTCATCTGCTCTTTTCCTTCTGCCTTATGAACCTCCTCCTAAGGTTTGAAAGAAAGGTTTTGAGGCAGATAAATCCTGCCAGAGTTATTTGTCTTTGAATGCTTATTGTTCTTGCTTCAAATGCGTTCTGAAGGTAAGTGATTTCACTTCACTGATTTGCTTGCTTTAATTTTCATTTCTTCCAGGAACAGACCTATGTGTTTGTGAAAAGAAAAAGTCTTAAAAATATTCAAATGAAGACATTTTACTATTTTCTAGATTATGAAATGCCTTAGATTTCAACATAATTTTGTTTTCTTCACAGAAATACTACCATTTAAAAATATTTTTCACTGGGATAAAAACAATAATTAAAAGTGGAAGATAGAAAAGCATTTAAAATTCTACTTAATTATTGTGGTTTCAAGCAGTACTTTGATCTAAACTAGCTTGTCCCAATTTCTACACCACATACTGGAAAAATATATTACATAAAATGTTTAATGGCAATTATAATATATACTTTTATGCTCTTAAGATAAAGAATACAACTATATCAATGAAATAATAAACAAAATTTGAGTTTCTTAGCCAAATAATAAAAGTATAAACTTTGTCTTAGAAAAATCAGGAATCAGGGCAAATAAAGCCCTAAAAAGATGTGAAATTCTCTTAATATAATCTCTATAATTTTATATCCAAAGAGAATGTGAGGCTTAAGACACACAGTGCCATCTTTTCCTTCATATCACTGACTGATCCTCAATGATGTTACATGGTGGAGTAAAAAACTATTTCATTAGCTATTCAACATCTGTAATATGTTTGAAATTAAGCATTGAAAGCTAAGCATTTTAAACTCATACATGCAGAGAGATGCTAAGCAAAATTTAGATTACTGTTAACAGATGTTCACACGCACACTCATCTATCTAACCTGTATGTTTTTTGGCTTCTTCACTTAGAACTGACCCATATGAGATGTGTTAGCCAATAAGACAATACTGAAATTGGAATGTGCCCACATGGTGAAGGTTAACCTCTGCCATCTCTCTGAATAGAACATGTTTCAGTAGCTTCTAGTTCCCAGAATATGTGCCATAGCTCCAAGTCTAGCACTGGCTTGAGCTGCTTAATTGCACCCAAAATGAAGTCATATATCTGAGAATTAAATGATTTTTTGTATATGCTACTGCTTTTTTGTGGTTGTCCTTCACCAGAGACACTTTAAAACAAAAACCTTTAGGTAAATTTAGAGTACTTTAGGAGTATGGCTGTAGTATATTTAGGCTACTATAGGAGTATATTTAGAGTACTATAGGAGTATGGCTATCATATATTTTATGTGCATGTGAAAGCAATAGAAGTAAGCTCTTCACTTTCTACAATTACATGAGTTTAAAAACTGCATCTTTTCCTCAGGGCTGGAATATCTTCCTCTATTTCTCTGAGAATTCTTCAATGGGCAGGGTCACCAGCATGTGTTCCTCTGTCCATCCTCGATGACGGTTCTGCTTCCTGTTGCTTTAATACTTCAGATGCTCAAAGATTAATTTGCCTTCCATGCCACTGGCAAGCATTCATTTACTGAATGATGATTTTCTAAATTTTTAATTTATCGTGTTACATAATGTAATTGATTTTGTAAAACTATAATTTGTGAGAGGGGAACTTTCTTCCAGCTAATTACAATCACTGATCTGAGTCATTGTAAAGGTAAACAAAATATTTCTCCATCATGAGTGTGCATCCAAGACACTGAACAACAGAAATGAATACAACAACTGGGGATTCTATATCTTTCCCCTTACCATATAAATGTAGAATAAAGGATTTATTCATGAGTTCAAGGCCCCAGGGGACAATAGAGGAGACATAAGCATGGCATATATGATGTTGGCAGAGAGCATATGAACATGATGTGACATGTGCTTTAGGGAAGAAGATATAGTAGAAAAGAAACAATAAAACCAAGAATGTTGCAAAGCAACACATCAGAAAAGGAATTGAAGTAATATTTTATCTAAAAGAGTTTTAATATGTCCTCTCCTCATGGTTCATCATATTCACAGAGCATCTTTCAAAGCAGAGAGAAAGCACACTGTGCTAAGAAACCTAAGCAGAGTTAGAAAAGAAAAATCTCGACCCAGACTGATGGTGGTCTTTGCAGAGTGACAAAGTTCTAAGGCACAGGAAGTTCTTTTTAAAATTGTTTTAATTTACTAGCTTCCTTGGGAAAAAAAATCAAAAGATATCCTTTGTAAAGAGCATACATTGAGACTGTGTTTTGCCCAGAGTGTAAAGAGATTATACCGGTCCCGATGTGGCCTTTTGATGTCACAATGACAGAATATTGAAAAGAACACAGAAGCACTGTAAAGACCAAGGAAAACAACAGAGTTGGTGAGTTAACAAAAGATCTTTCTAAATTTGTTTCCATGTGCAATATCCTATGCTGGAGTGTGAGAGGGAAAATGTAGAAGCATATTTTCTTGCAATTGTGGAAGGGTTGCCTGTTTTTGGAGATGCTATGTTGATATTTATGCCTGATAGACATTTCCCAGGTAATGAAATCCAAACCTATGCCAGTTATGTAAGGCTAAAGATCAGAGCAAATGGTAGGTATTTAATCTGAAAAAAATAATATAATATTTTACCTGGGGTGATGTCTAGCATTCCACATAGAAAGTCAATTTTGGTGGTGTGGGCTTGTCACTCCGACACTGGGGCTGTAGAGACAGGAGCATCCACAGAGCTCAGAGAACGCCCACCTGACCTAAGTAATAAGTCTCAGGTACAGCAAGACATGGTACCAACAAAAACAAGGTGGGACGAATGCTCCCAAGGATGATGTTCAACAATGACATCTTCCTTATACACACATACACACACACACACACACATATGCACACTCTCTCACACAGACACACAGAGAGACACACATACACACAAATCAACAGATTAATTTTATTTTTTTTGAATTAGATTCTTTGTGATTTGATAATATTATTAAGTGGAATTTTTGGTATTTGGTAATGTTAATTCAGCCTTATTTTATAGGACCTAGGGTCACTAAGAAAATAGACTTTTGTTACAATTTAGCATTCTTTATGACTGTGATCTTTTTTGGTATGCATAGAATGCACTGCATGTCTATTGACTACAGAGAAGAGATGGGTTTGGTGGTGCGTGACTATAATCCTAACATTTATGTGGTTAATACAGAGGAATTGGCATAAGTTCTAAGTCAGTGTGAACTATGTAGCAGAACCCTATATTTAAAAAATATATAACTTAAAGTATGAAAAATTACAGTGCATGAAAGTATATCAAAAACTTTCCTCAACTTATAAACACTTTATCATTTGGACTCTCTAGTATTCAGAAAGCAGTATTTTCCCAAAGGCACATGGCTCTAGTACATTGTAGAAGTTACACAAATCAACAATGTTCTAATATTTTTCTCTTTTCCAAAGGGAAGGTTTAACTGTCCAGCTGAAAAGAACTGCTTGGGGCAGTGTAAAGCGCTGACCTCCCATTGTGACATGGACACTGCACTCTTGAATTCACAGCAGCTGCCTCTGTCTGCACAAATCGACACAAGGCCAGTGTAAGAATGGATCTGTGTACATCTTGTGGGACACGAAGGAGTCTTTAGGGCCCTTCCCTCACTGACGATCCACAGGGAGCTTATTCTTGCTGGAGGAGGAAGCAAGATTTTCTCCAGTGGTTCAGCCATCATATGATGCCCAAGTTCCAGCAAATAGACCCTCACCTGTGGCTTTAAAGCAATGCTGACTAACTCACTGCAGCATCAAAATCAAAACAGAAAGAAAGAAGACAGTGCTAAAGGGAAGTAGTTGGGAATGAAAAATAATTCAGCAGAAGCCAGAGAGGGATATGAATGGGTATATGAATTGTGAATATTATCCAAACACATTTTGTACATTTATGAAAATATTGCAATAAAATTCACGGGTATACACAATTAATATGTGCAAACAATATTTTTCCGTTTTCCATTTTAATAAAGATCATGGGATTTTTCACATCAAGATTCTTGGGTGTTGTAAAAAGAAATTTAACACAATAAAATGGAGAAAGGACATAGCTCAAATGTTAGCAAGCTTGCCTAACATGCAGGACATATTAGGTACAATTGTCAGCATGAAATCAGGGCACATTTCTGTAACCAAACTCAGCCGATAGAGGCAGGACAGTTGAAAGTTCAAAATCATCCTTGACTATGTACAATGAGTTCAAGGTCTCCCTTGGATATATGACACCATATCCCAAAATAAATTTTTCCATATTCTAGGAAATACTTTCAGTGAAATTATAACTTTTGTGAGTTAATAAACCACACACAGCTCTGGATGAGAACTGGGATAAGTACCATTGAAATAAATTCTATAGAAGTCCATCATTTCACAAATCTTATGAGGAAGAGAAGATAGCTAAATAATCCCAGAAAATATCTTTTACAGATGAGAGAGATGTAAAGTATTTTATGGTTCTCAGTGAAAGATCTCAGATTTTTGGAAAAGTTTCACAAAGTGTTCCATGTTAGGAAGACTAATTGCTGACCACTGGGTAGATAAGAAGTAAGGAAGAGGAAATCTGGGGCAGAGGGCATGGCTAGTAGAAAGACAGAAAGGCACAGGGGATAAGAATTACAGGCAAATTGACTTAAAGAAAAGGAGGTCAGAAGTTACTGTTTCAAGCTTTGGATAACACACTTATTTCATCACTGAAAATCCAAATTCAGTAGTGGATCTATCACTATCTGTGGACATTGTTTAACAAGTGTTATATTTACTGTGACATGATTCATTAAGCTTCTCTTTTTAACATACAATCATATTGATCTCCTTACAAGTTTTTCAGGTTAAACCAAAGTATGTTTTTATTAATGGACACTGAATATAATGTCAGAGTACATGCAAGTTAAATGTTGCATCAAGTAAACATTCAATCCTGTAAGCAACAAGGCAATGGTGATTTTAGTTCAAGGCATGAAAAGCAGAAATGATTCACTCAGTGTCAGTCATTCATTGTGGAGTAACTAGTTTGCAGAGGACATGGTTGCTTCCCTCACATATGTGGAGTACAAATCAGAAAGTGGGGCTAGATGCTTTACATGATCCCAAATAATAAAAGAGCGAAGGTTGTGTTAGGAAGTTGGAAATTGGTTTTTAATTAATTGATTGTTAATTTTGAGAATAATGGAATAAATAAGTGGTTTTCTTTCTGGGCTAGTCATTTTCCTGTTAACGAACATTCATCAAATAAAAACAAAAAAGAAACACACAAAAATCTGAGAGCCCCTTTGCTAGCTTTTTTAGAAAGAGAAAATATTCCTATGGGATACTAGGGCACCTTTGCTTGCGAGAAGGCACTTAATGATCTATGTTCCTCCTGAACATCTGTTCATGTCAATCTTGAAGCAAGTGCACACTATCTGCAGGGATGTTGTGAAGAACACGTGTGATTAATGAATCAGAATGTGACCAATGCATAATACATGGCATTTTAGTTAAATATGTATCTAAAGAGTTCACTGCATTTAACACAGATTTTATCATTAGAGATTGCTCTCAGAAACAAGCAATCGTATTTGAAAACATTGATTGAAATAGTCGCAGTTGAAGAGAACTACATAAGCCTTCTGCATGTATGTTATGGTTCTCATTAGGCCTATATGTTCTGCTCATATGCATGAGTGACGTGCCTAGATGTCTATTGTAACAGGGCCAGAAATGACCACCTTTACAGTGCCATGCTGTAAGGAACTAGAACAGCAAGAGAGCAGCATCAGCGAGTGCTATGTTCTTGTGTGCACTACACTGCAAGACAAGCAGATACTCTCAAACTTCGTAGTGCCATCAGATCCCTGGGTTCTCTTTGTCTTTTGAATTATGCTTAGTGTGTTGCCTTATTGCTCCAATCAGGCATGCATTTTTTTCAGAGGTGGTTTCTGCATTTTAGAAAACGAATATCCCTGGAAATCGAAGGATCAGATATTGCAGAACTTGCATGCCACGCTTTCATTTGGTTGAAACCTGGTCAATGACCCTACACACTGGCAAATGATTCTGGGAAATAAAATTTCTTAGGAGTTTGGCCAAATTCACATTCAGGATTCTTAATGGAATGGAAGAAACGAAGATTATTGGATTGCCATTTGTGCTTCAAAACAAATGCACTTTATACAGGACTTCTTACAGGATAAAACTTTGGACCTATTTCAACAACTAAGCAAAAGGTAGGCTTTCAATTCCTAGAATTCCACAACCTAAAGTATTTCTACAGTTATTCTTTCTTGGAAAAGTTTTAGAGCAAAAGTGATACAAGGAGATGCAGAAAATGTCAAAAGACTCAGTTTATCAAATGCTCAAAATATGATTTCCAATTACAGCCACCAAGATGAATCAGCTCTAACTCTCCCCCCATCAGTTTGAAATCATGTTAATTGACTTGTTACATGCTCAGTATAAATCATTTAAGCATTTGGAAATCCATCAAATACAGCTTTCTCAATTTGAGTAAAGTTAGTTTTCTCTCTAGCAGTACATAATAAATATGATAAAATATTTATATATTGTCTGTTTCTTATTTAAGAGATGTAACATTGTCTTATGGAAATATTCAATCAGGTGTATTTGGTTGAAGGATAGTTTATTTCACATATATTTCATTCAACTGAAGAACTTGTAGTACAAAAAACTAAAGCTAAAACAGTATTTTGTAGTGTAGACAGGTGTCATTCAGTACATATTTGAGGATACTACTTTTCTGGGAATCTTCTTGTCTATTAAACTACAATGAAATCATAGCCAAGATTACTTAAATAATTTTAACTGAATAAAGTAACAACTTTCTAATACAGTAAAACACATTAGAATATTTGTTTAAATTTTTAAACATCTCAGTTGAAAGGATTTTCATAAATATTTTACTTAGAAAATATTGTTCATTTATTAGTTCATTAACGAGTTCTCTTGAATTTTGGAGTTATTTGAAATATTACAATTTCTCTTCCTTCAACACATTTTAAGAAATATTTATGAATTAAAAATTACATTATTTAAATGGCAGACATTTGAATTATTAAGGGAAAATTCTGTAAAAGACTAATATCTGCAATAATCTACAAATACATTTAGGACTATTTTTCTATTTGCCCCAATATAGTATATTTTAGAAAATTGCTTGAAATAGAAATTTTCACAGCGTAAAAAGATAAATTTAGAGTTCTTCAAAACATTCATATGCAACATACAGAAACTAATGAAGACAGAAATATTTAAAAGGCACTTTGGAAATGTACATAAAATAAATGAAGTATTAGACCTACATTGAATTCAGTGGCATTAGACTGTGTGATAATCATCTAAAATGCACTGTACCATCTTCATCTGTTTAAAAATTTAAAGATTTCTTGCACAGCAAAAACTTCTCTTTTTTGACTCTAATGTAATTCAGAGAGATATTTATTATAATGTAATTTTCAAATGTTCCTGAGATACAAAAATTGTCCCCAATTTTAAAAGTAAACTCATTTCACCATTAATCCTGCATTACAGTTTATAAACAATTTCATATGGGAGCTCTTGTAGTTTTTAATAGTATCCATTTTCAAACAGCCCTGTTTATTTCACTGAAAGAGAATTATGTTTCAAATCTAAAATTAGCCAATTGAAAACATTTCAGTTAATAGCATAAATATACTTCCTTAATCAGAATCTCATTATTTCTCAAGTCTAATAACTGCCAAGTGAATTCTCAACCCAAACTCTCCCGCAACTATTAAACAAATACGTGCATGTTAGGAGCAAACAGACTGGCAATATATAAATTTTTGTATGAATACAAAAATTAGTCAAAATATTTATGATGTACAAAAATAAATTTATTTGTAGTACATATTTATTCATTATGATGAAAGTCTGGGCAGAGTAAATATCAGCTATAATCATTTATTGTACAGATACTAAACTCCATCTGTAATTAATTACTTTTTGCACTTTATTTAATTTTAATCTAATAATAGCACTAAGAATGTCATTGCTCTTAGCAAAGCAAAATATTAAAGAAACCGTTACAGTGGCCAATGTTTTTGTTGCTGAAGTGTGATTCAAAACTAATGCCTCGTTTTTAGTGCCACCTTCTTAAACCTTATTCTGCACTCCTTCATAGATATTCCTGACAAATACAGAGAATAAAAATCATTTAAATGTTCTAATACTTACACAGACTATTTTGTGATGAGATCTGTTTTTTAATTCAACTTTCAACTTAAAATATCCTTTCACTAGAGATTGTAAGACATAGTGAAGTAGATGTCAATTTGACCCAGTTTCTCTTGAATTCACTAAATTTTACAAAGTTGAAAACATTGTGTATACTTCCACCAAAGAGACACTTGGGGAAATAACAAATGCATTAAATGGTCATTCTTTGTCGTCAATCTGAACTGCACTCATTACATTAATTTTTCCATCACGTCTCTCTTACCAA
Organism: Typhlomys cinereus; assembly: GCA_023101885.1. Classification (NCBI taxonomy): domain Eukaryota; kingdom Metazoa; phylum Chordata; class Mammalia; order Rodentia; family Platacanthomyidae; genus Typhlomys; species Typhlomys cinereus. Next base: position 1,823,107 of record JALPQD010000246.1, read on the forward strand.
CCCTCCAACTTTAAAAGGTTGACTTAGGGGCTCGAGAGGTGGCTCAGGGGTTAAACCTCTGTCTTGCAGGCAAAAGGTCCTGAGTTCGGATCCTAGACCCCATGTGTAGATGCCAGGCGGAAGCGGGGGCGACCTGCCTTGCCTTTCTGGTCCTGGTAGGGTGAAGCCTGTGAATCCTGGGGCAGAGTAAATTCGCCAGTGGTTCTACACACACACACACACACACACACACACACACACACATGCACGATTGAATAAATAATAATAAAAAGTTGACTTATTCAAACCCAAGTGCTTGAGAAATCACAAAATATAAAATGTGTCTCCCAGCAGGTTGAGGGTTTTCTGCCTCCCCTCTTCTCTTACTGTCCCATGCTCCCCAAATTATGAGCCTGTTGTCCTTCAACAGGACGCTGGTATTTGCTAAGGAATGTGCTCACAGACCAAATTACCCTCTCATCTGCATGTCCATTCATTTTATAAAACATGAATTCCAAATCCACTGAATGCTGGTACGAGACTCTGTAGTATAGCTGGTCTCTAACAAAAAGCATTGTAACACAATGTATCCAATGTTCCAATACAATTCTTATGTCTCTATACTTTCCCTCATCCCTACCTGAGTCACCCTATCTTTGCTCACCCTGTCTTTCCTTTCATATCGTCCTTCCTTCCTTCCTTCCTTCCTTCCTTCCTTCCTTCCTTCCTTCCTTCCTTCCTTCCTTCCTTCCTCTGTCCCCCTCCCTCCCTTTCTCCCTCCCTCCCTCCTTCCTTCCTTCCTTTTCCTTTTCTTAAATAGATGACATTGAAATAATCAGATCAGCCATCTGAACATTGATTGTTCTTTGTATCTGCTCTTTTTTATTTTTTTGATATTTTTAATTTTTTGAGATTTTTTTAATTTATTTTTTCCACTAATACAAACTGGATAGGTACCCCATTCCCTTCCCTCCCTCCACCCCTCCCTTGATCCCCTTGCTCCCTTACCCCTTTTCTCCTTCCTTTCCCCCCCTCCCTCCCTTTCTCCCATTGTCCACCCCCCACATCCCTGGAGCATTCTTTAGTGTGCATGTCAAATTTCCTTCTGGATTCTCCTCTCTGATGAGGTATAAGGACTCAGTAGCACTGCCTAGAGCTCTTTTTTGTGTTCCCCTTTAGTATAGGAACACTATTGTGGCTGTTAATCCCTTGCCTCTAAGGATCTTAGTGCCTGTGATCCATGCTAGACTCTGAGGGGTCAATGATATGTTGGTAATTGCGCAGGTCATGCAAAGTTCTATTATGATTATTTTGGCCCTAACTTAGTGGAGTATCTTGCATATCATTGCTCCTCTCCATCTTTAGGCTCTTATAATCTTACCGCCCCCCTCTTCCGCAAATTTCCCTGAGCTTTAGGATGGGAAGAGAGAGTAGGCTGGCCTGGTTCCAGATGGTTGATACAGAGTTTCAAATGTTCTGAATTATGGTTTGTTGATTTTTTTTCAGTTTTGCTGCTCCTGCACCGCCCTTAGCTCCATCCTGATGGGTATTGGATGTCACTCCCTGGCCAGAGATAAAAGGCTGTTAAAATAGAGTCTTATTATAAAAGTAGATTCAAAGGTAGGAGATCACAGTGAGGGGGGATCAGTCTCCCATTTGCAAAATGGTTACCTTGCAGTTGCAAGTGACCAGGAAGGAAAGTCTGTGAGCTTAACCAGATGTCTCATTACTTACTTGCAGTCCTTGATGGTGACTTATTTTCTCTGTTGTAGCATGATCCCCCAGACACAGAAAATTAAGCACCATATGTACATCCTAATAAGTGGATCCTAGTACCAAACCCACTTAGTGACATACTAAAATCTCTGTAATACCTACTGTAATTGCAAAGATTATAAACAGGAAGGAAGGGGAAGGAGGGCCCCGCCAGCAACAAGGAGAGAGGGGATCATGCTCATCTGCTCTTTTTATATATTGTACTTAAGCATTTTTCTTATTTCTTCTGTATAACGGATATTGGACTTGACTCTGTGGTCCTGAGGTCTCACATATGTTAAGATTCTATCCTCGATGTGGCCTTCACATCCTACCTTCCTTGAGAATTGGCAAGCTCCATTTTCCGTATGATGAAAATTGAAATGCTTTCTGTCACACCATCTTCTCCAATTAACCTTCTTGTCTCTACTGAGGACACCTCTGGGGTCAGTCCTCCCAGCTCAGCATGCGAGTCCTTTTAGTTTATAGTCTCCTTATTTTCAGTCCCACCATTCCAGTTCCAGTCATTCGTTCATTTGTTCATTCGTCCGTTCGTTCGTTTGTTCCTTCCTTCCTTCCTTCCTTCCTTCCTTCCTTCCTTCCTTCCTTCCTTCCTTCCTTCCTTTCTTATACTTCTTATACTTCTTGATTAATATCACTTCTCCCTTTCCCTCTTCTCAATTTTTCATATTACTGTTCCTAAAAATTGAGTCAAATACATCTGATTAAGTTCAGAAACTTTTGTTCCTGATCATTTACAACTGAGGGGGTATGATCTCACTAGGAGGGGAGGGCATATAGTCTGGCAGATAAAAAGTAACCATTTTTCAAATGGGAGATAGACCCCTCCCTCACTGTGGTTTCCCACTTTTATTATATCTAGCTTTGAATGTGCTCTTATCACAAGACTCTAGTTTAACAGCTTTTTGTCTCTGGCCAGGGGCTGACATGCAATGCCCACCAGGATGGAGTGAAGGGCATTGCAGGAGCAGCAAAACTGCAAAAGAAAATCAACAAACCACAATCCAGAACTTCAGAGACTCTATATCAATCACCTAGAACTAGGCCAGCCTAATCTCTCCCCATCCTGAAGCTCAGGGACATTTGCGGAAGAGGGGGCGGTAAGAGTGTAAGAGCAAAAGGATGGGAGGAGCAATGATTTGCAAGATACTCCACACAAGTTAGGGCCGAAGCAATCATAATTGGACTTTGCATGCCCTGCGCAATGTTCAACACACTATTGACCTCACAAAGTCTAGCATCTGCTAAAGGCACCAAGATCCTTGGAGGCAAGGGATTGGCAGCCACAGCAGTGTTCCTATACTTAAGGGGAACACAGGAAAGGGTTCAGGGAAAGGCCACTGGGTCCTTGTACATCATCGGAGAGGAGGGCCCAGAGGAAAATCAGGCATGCACAAGAAAGGACTCTCTGGGAATTGGGGTGGGAGGCACTGGGGGATGGGGAGGGAGGGGGGAGGGGAGGGGGAGCAGGGGGTACGGGGGGGGGAGGAGGGGGGAGGGAACTGGTGTACCTATTAAGTTTGTATGAGCTGAAATAATAATAAAAATGTATTAATAATAAAAAAATTGAGTCAAATACATGATTAAAAACACTTAAATTTTTTTCAGGTACACCTCATGTTAAAAGCTTCATCTTCCCTTGGCTCAAACAAAGACATGAGGAAATGTTCTCTAAATGTCTAGAGCTCGCCATCTTCCTTTCTGCCTCTTCCTTTCTGCCCTACCCTTATCTCATTAAATTTAACATCTACTGCAAACATTACTTCTAAAAACTTGTGAATTGTATCAGCGGCTTGTGGCCAAGGGTGATGATCTCCGCTCAAGTTCCAGAATCCATATGGTCAAAGGATACAACCAAGTCCCTCAGGTTGTCCTCTGACATGCACACAAGTGCCAATGGCTAACACCTACCCAACATACAGCCAACACACACATACCCAACACACACACACAACACACATACACACCCAACACACCCCCAACACACACACATACCACACACACAAAACACACACATACCAGCACATACACATCCAACACACACCCAACACTCACACACAAACAACATACACACCTAACACACACACACAATACACACACAACACACACACATACCCAACACATAAACACCCAACACACAACATACACACCCAAAACACACACATACCACACACACATACAAAACAAATTTAAAATAAATAGCTACTTAGGAATCCATGGATCATATCTTTGATCAGCTCCACCAGATTTTTATCATTCTCTGCATGGAAATGTAGTTATTAAAACATGTGTCTCTTTACTATTCCTACTCTATATTTTTTTTCATGATCATATATATATATATTTAATTCGATTGCTCAGAAAACCACTAATCGCTATTGCTGTGCGCCTACTGCTTCGTTAGGGGATGGGATGTCACAGGAATGTGAGACACAGCCAGGGACAGACCTGTCTTGGGTAGTGACAGGAGCTGGTAGGATCAGAAAATGTCACCAGCACCGGGCATGAAGTTGGCTCTTCCATGAGACTATTTAGTGCCAACTGATGGCAGACAGCAAAGACATGTGACGGCCAGTTTCTATCTGTCATGGGAACATGTCCGTAGTTCAGAGTTCGCTTCCTGCAAACCATTGTCGAAAAGGAGAAAGATCTGATTGTGTGGCCCCAATGTGAGAGGCTGTAATCATGATAGGGGGGGGAGCTGGAGACCAGATTATGCTCACAGAGCCTGGCTTCTCACACGCTCACAAGTTATCTCAAATAGCAAAGAAAGGGCGATATTTTTATATCTACATTAATTAATAAGTAATCAAGAAGCATGCATTTAGAATGAATTTAAAAAAACCTTTAAAAGATAATATCCTTCATTAGTTTTTTGTTGTTGTTGATGCTGCCACAAAATACCTGACAAAAACAACTTAAGAATAGACATTGGCGTGCAATTCAAGTGCAGAGTTCACGTGCACAAGGAAAGTGCACAAGTTTCACTACACAAGGAAAGTCATGGTAACAGGATTGTGAGGCATTGGGTCACATTGTGTCCACCGTCTGGAAGCAAAATGAGATGAATCCTGCTGCATGACTCACTTTAATATTTTCATTCACTTTGGAAGCTAAGTCATGCTATGATGCTCCCAACATTGGGGCTTCCCAAGTCGATTAACCTGGTCTAGAAACTCCCTCGCAGACGTGCCCAGAAGTTTTCTCTCCGGGGCCTTTTCAATTGTCAACTAATATTAACTGTAAGATATACTAAATATCAAACATTTAATTAAACCAGAACAGTACATGTGCACATGATTTCAAAAGTAAAATAAACCTTACATATCAATAATTCAGCTCTTTTATACATAATTAAGACTTACGCTTTTCTACATGTGAGCTGGAAAATAGGGTCTGGGAAAACCCAGGGCAAAGCAATAAGGACATAAGAGCAATCCAGGACAATTTCCAATGTCACTATTAGGCCTCCATAATTAAAAATTTTAAGACTCAAAAATTTTGACTCACCACAGGACAAATAAACAAATAAGAGTTGGCAATGAGAGTTGAAGCTCCCATCCAGTAAATGCTCAGTAAAGGAAGTAAAGGTAGTTTTCTAAAATGGTTTAAAATTCAGAGATGGGGTCTCCTCAGGGTCTGCATCTTGCCTTCTCCCCTACTACATCTTATGTAATTTAAACTTTTCCCATTCAAATATTTTAAAAATCTCATTACAAATTATTTAAGTAAATTAAAAATTGCTTTCATTTAATTCATACACAATTAATGAAAGAAAGGTTGGTGAAGGCACTTTAAATTTCAGGAGAGGAAGAACAGTGAGTTTTCATCGTAAGGCTGAAAAGATAAAGATCACAATACACCCAGATGAAACCGAAAGGACCCCTCATCCTACTTCCACACTGGAAACTTCAATATATAGAAAATTTTCATTTTATGTCTGTAGATCTGCAGAGGGGAAATAATGTCTGCAGATACATCAGTGAAATTGTACATATGAACAACCCGAATGGATTTTTTTAGGAGGTTAAGAAGACAAAATCATTGTTCTCAAACTCTGAGTCAGAGAAGGTGACAACCACACGTGCATAGTGACATGAGTGGAGCCAAACCATTGCCTTTAATTAAATCAAATCTTTTTTTAGTGCCTGAAAAAAAACTGTCCAGATTAAGTCAAACTAGAAAACACAAAAGTCAGCAATTAACTTGGCAAACAAGGAAACGAAAAAATACAAAGATAAGCAGACTTGGAAAAAATATACATAAAAGATAGTGCTAAGGACAGAAAAACCATTCTGACAATATTCCTATAGCATAAATTAGCTAAATAAAAATTTAATTTAAGGAAGAAGAAAATCATAGGTAAGATAAAAAAGAGAAAAAATTCAGATTGCAGGATTAAGAAAATATTAAAACAGAAAAATATGAATAAATCAGATTTTATAATGCCCTCTCACCCCAGCAAGATTGGTTACCTGTTTAATCATGGACACAAAATTTTTGCCCTGTATGCTCTGGGTTTTGCAATTAGTCTATAAATTTATTCTTCGATAGAAACAGACATATTTTTGAGGAAATTCCAACAAATAGAAACAAAAGAAACTCAAGTGAAAAAAAGAAGTCAAAGTGGTCAGTACACATATTAACAAATGTTCATCATCACATATCATTATGGAAATGTAATACTAAACCACATGTAGTATCCACTCACGGATGGCAGGGAGGGAGGGAGAAATAAATAAGGGGAGATGGAAAGGAAAGGAAGGCAAAGAAAATAAGTATAAAGGAAGACATGCAACAGTGATACAACTATGAAACTGTTAGCATGCTATGAAAAATGACCTGCATTACCTCAAAAAGAAGCATTAAATTTCCATGAAAACCAGCAATCCGTGGATAAAAGCAAAGAAACTGAGAGCAGAATCTGGCAGAGACATTTCAACAACCTTGTTGAGAGAAGCATTACTCACAATAACCAGTATATGAAAACAGTTCCAGTGCCTATTGATGGATGAAGCTTGAAACAGATATGGCATATGTGTGAAATGGGAAAACAAGCAGAGAGGAGGTTAATTGTAGCATAGCTTCATTATGATGAAGTAGTTGGCTAAGTGGAGTACACAGTCAACAAAGGCATATACTGCATGAGTTTATTGAGAAACTTTCAAACTCATAGATCTAGAAAGGAAAGTTGCATTTACCATGAGTTGGGAAAATGGAAAATAGGGTCGTATGGTCTAGTGGGCGACAAATTTCAAGTTTGCAAGACGAGAATTTCTGGAAATGCATTTGAAAAGAATATAAATATAGTTAACACTACTGAACCAAAAACTGAAAATGATGTAGAGAGTAAAATTTATGCTCTGTCTTTTTAACCATAATGTTTCCAGGAAAGCAATATTAGGAAAAAATATATTCGCACCATGAATTAGAACTCTGTGCAAGAATGAAGCAGTATTTGCAAAGTAGGACTGAGATATGGAAATGAAATGTGTGAAGGCAGAAAAAAACAACTGTGGCTAATATAATTACATGCATTCCCCAGAATGAAAACATTTTTTAAAAAAATGAAAAGTGAGGGAATAAAATGAAGGAGAAAATGGATGGAGGCACGAGACAATGCCTGAACTGTATAACATGGGTATGAAAATGTCATGTTAATGACATATGTGTGAGGATGCCCTGATGGTCAACCCATTGTCTTAAGTAGCAGCAAAAGAAAAACAAACAGTAACAAATAATGAAAAGGACAAGTGGTCAGTGAACTGTTCAAGCTACAAACATGAGATAGAGTAATGAAAGTGCACTTAAGAAAGTTGTTACAAAAATAATTCGCAAAACATTGAGGCCAGGCACAGCGCTGCACCACAATTGAGTTAAGATTCCTCCAAGTGACAGAAATACCGGATGAGTGTGGTGGTCGGCTTTCAATTCCCATGAAGAAAGAGACAGGAGGAACATCTCTAGCGAGCCACAATCCACAAGCCCAGGTTCAGCGACTGATTGATCCTCCTGTCAGTGGAGAATAATGGAAAAAAGCACGTGGCATCAGCCCAGCATATCCTCATGCCCTCTCATTTATACATGCATTGGCACATGAGCACATGTGAACACACACACATGGACACGTGTCTGCACACCATGCACATACACACATGCCAAAAATAATAGTGTGTTCAATCTGACTGAGTAGCAGAATGTGGAATTTCAGAATGACGTCGTCACCAAGGGACCAATGAAAGGAAAGAGATATACTTTTAGGAGAAGTTGCTCCAAAATATTAGGATTTCTTGAGTACAATGAAGATTTTTAGTAGCCGTAGAAACAAAAAGCATAAAAACACTGGTAACCAAGAAAAGAATGCCACTCGGGATCTTACTTGAATGTTTGTCACAGTGAGGACAATTCATACATAAGTGTGGTGGCCTTGAATTGTGACGGAAAGTGAGTCAGATCTAAGATGTTCTCAGACTGTCAGCCGTGGATGAGTAAGGACGCTTCTGGCATATGAGATCTTAGAAATATTTCCTTTTCTTAATCCATGAGCAGAAAAAATGAATGATTCCTAAAGCACTAACTGACTAGGGAAGAGAGCCATGAGGCAGGCAAGGTGGCATTCAGCATTACAATGCACAAGGGGCAGGGACAGTAACATGAAGGGAAATCTCCACACAGCATTTCAGGGTACCTGTAGAAGCAGGGCACTGCTTCTATTCGGGATGCTGGCAAGAGGAAAACGATGATTGTGTACGTATTTTAGAGAATCTTCTAGACATGAGTAACATGAGGGTGCACAAAAACATGAGTACATGAGTAAACAGAGTAAGTAGGCAAAGCATTGCACACACAGTGCATTCTTTCTCTTACCTGCAGATATTCTTTATATCTTCAAGAGTTGATGACTCATAAAATTAACTCAACCCAAAGAATCTTACTGAATATTAAGAAAAAGAAAGGAGGAAGATTACCATACTTACCTTCAAAGTTGCAAATAATATCAAAAACAGACCAGGAAATAATAGCACAAGAACTGCTTGTAAACACGGAAGCAACTTGCAAGTTTCAAAGTATGACTTGACAAAGTATGACTTGTATATTTTCATAGTACAAGTGTTCAACTTTTCAAATTACATGCATGTGCATGTTTATTTAAAAATAGACTTCTAGAAGCAATGTGTCATGCTTCCACATAAATAAGAAGAACTGACTGGTAGAAGAAAGGCTAAACTCTGCAAAGGATTAAGGAGTGAAATTGTGATTTAAAATGGGTATACAGCCAATTCCTGGTTCCATTTAAATAAACAACCAGGCATTTTAAACATGCCAACCTTTAAGAAATTTGCTATATGGGCATTTATTTTAAAATAAATAAATAAACCGTCTCAAAATACTTGATCATAAAATGGAACCAATCAAAAATCAAGAGGGAAAAGGAAAGAATGCAGGCATATGTTTAAAGAACAGAAGATAAACATTATGCAACTTGACAGCTGAAAATACAGTACAACTTTGAACATCAAAATGGATGGAGTGAGGGTAAGAACACATGAAAATATATTAGGTGAGTTTCTAAGCTGTTTAAAATTGCAATGTATTTTTGAAAACATAAAACATGGTGGTTTTAAACTTTTACTATTTCTCATAGATTTACCATACTTTTAGTGAAGTCTACAGGAAATATTTATCAAAATATTTAGTCTCTTTTGACTCTTTGCTTTTACATGAAATAAAAATAAGATAATGTAAATAACCTTGCTAAGCTTCCACTATGATGCAATTCTTTTTCATTATTTTGTTTCTCAACTATTTGTCACCTGTGGGTTTTTTCTAACAAAATAAATACATAGACAGACATTGAACACTAGTAGCCAATGTTAATGATGATCATTTTGGAGTACTGATTTGTTTTGCATTTTGTATTGCCATTTATTATTTGAATCATTTTCAATATGCAAGTTGCATGTACTTTTGCTTTAAAAATGTTGAAGACCATCAACCAGTCTCCAGACAGTTCTGTCAAAGAAAAAGTAGCAACACAAAGTGTAATTAAGGCATGGGGGGCAGAGAGCCCAGGTAAAACGTTCTGCAAGAGAGATGCAAGAGAGATCTTCATTCCACTAGACAAGATACCCAACATCCTGTACCATCAGAACAGGGCAGCTAAGGCCCAAATTCCAGCTCTTAAACTCGACCTAACGCTTTGGAGAAACATCTGTGGTAGAGCTAAGAACTTTCTGGAAAGCACAATATTTTTTTTCACTCCTGACCTCTAGACTGGCCAAAACATGACTAGAGCTGCTCTAAGGATCATGTGTTTCCCCATTAACTGCTTTCTGGTTCTTCTGAAAATTATTCCCCCAACACCGAAACCAGTTTTCCTGAGCAATTCTCCCAACTGCAAAAGTTTTGGGTTTGGTAAGTGTCATAGTTCCAGAGTTAGTGCACTATTATTAGTACCAGTGTAGCTAGAGTGGACCAAACTACATTTCAACCTCGCTTTGGAATCTGGCAGCATTCCCAGGTAATACTGGTTTTGGTGTACTATTGAGGGGTTCATGGAGAGCAACACAAATGCTTAGGCCAAGTAGCAGGCATAAAGTTCCTGCAAGAGAAAGTGAAGCTTTTAGCTGCAGAGGTGAACCCAGAGTGTTGCTTGAGATACCAGAACCACAGGATGTATGCTGAGGATGGCTGTGAATGGAGATTCAGCCTGGTTCAGAGGAAACTCTGCTTTTACAACTTCGAGCTGCAGACAGGGACTGGGAATGCCTAGAATCTTTGAACCACTGTGACTATGTGATGAGCAACAGAAGATGGATATTGAAATATAGCATGCAGTAATTGATTTGCTGAACTTGATTTTAATGTAGTGTTTTCCTACTGTGTCATGATACTTCTATTTTGATGTTTTATCTTGTTAAAATATTTAACATATTTTGATTTGATAGACTCTTACAGTTAAAAATTGAGATATTTTTAAAACTTTCATTCCAACATTTTAATAACAACTTTTAATGACAGAACATTTTAAAATTTGTCTATGAGAACTTTTAGAGCTTTAGGATTAATAAAATTAATTGTATTTATATTTTTAAGATAACTTTTAACACCTATGGGAACATAATTGAAGGTTACCATTTAAAAGTGCTGTTTTTTTGTTTTTTTAAACGTTTTTTATTATTATTTCTGCTCATACAAACTTAATAGGTACACCACTTCCCTCCCTCCCTCCTCCTCCCCCCGAACCCCCCGCTCACCCTCCCCTCACCCCTCCCTCCTCATCCCCAGTGCCCCCCCCAATCCACAGAGAGTCCTTTAATGTGCATGCCAGACTCTCCTTGGGGCCCTCCTCTCCGATGACTTACAAGAACCCAGTTGTATTTCCTTGAAACCCTTCCCTGTGCTCCCCTTAAGCATAGGAACACTACTGTGGCTGTCAATCCCTTGCCTCCAAGGATCTTGGTGCCTTTAGCAGATGCTAGACTTTGTGAGGTCAATAGTATGTTGGACATTGCGCAGGGCATGCAAAGTCCAATTATGATTGCTTCGGCCCTAACTTGTGTGGAGTATCTTGCAAATCATTGCTCCTCCCATCCTTTTGCTCTTACAATCTTACCACCCCCTCTTCCACAAATGTCCCTGAGCTTCAGGATGGGGAGAGATTAGGCTGGCCTAGTTCTAAGTGGTAGGTATAGAGTCTCTGAAGTTCTGGATTGTGGTTTGTTGATTTTCTTTTGCAGTTTTGCTGCTCCTGCAATGCCCTTCACTCCATCCTGCTGGCACTGTATGTCACTCCCTGGCCAGAGACAAAAAGCTGTTAAACTGGAGTCTTGTTATAAGAGCACATTCAAAGGTAGATGTAATAAAAGTAGGAAACCACAGTGAGGGAGGGGTCAATTGCCCATTTGCAAAATGGTTACTTTTTATCTGCCAGACTATATGCCCTCCCCTCCTAGTGAGATCATACCCCCTCAGTTGTAAATGATCAGGAACAAAAGTCTCTGAACTTAATCAGGTGTCTCCTTACTTACTTGCAGTCCTTGATGGAGGCCTATTTTCTCTGCTGTAACATGGTCCCCTCTCTCCTTGTGTCTGGTGTGGCCCTCCAACCCCATCCCTCCTGGTCATAATCCTTGGAATTATGGTAGGTATTACATAGATTTATCTTTGAGTGTCTCTAGGTGGGCTGGGTGGGTTTGGTACTAGAAGCCACATATTAGGGAGGACATATGGCACTTAATTTTCTGGGTCTGGGATACTTCACTTAATATAATTGTTTCTAATGACATCCATTTCCTGGCAAATCCCAGTAATTCATCATTTTTGATGGCTGAGTAGTACTCCATTGTATAGATGTACCACCTTTTCTTTATCCACTCGTCAACTGTTTGACATTTGGGTTGATTCCATGACTTTGCTATTGTAAACAGTGCTGCTATGAACATGGTCATGCTTGTGCTATCGAGGTGAACTTCTGTTGCATGGGGGGTTATTCCCAAAAGTGGAATAGCAGGGTCATATGGCATTTCAATCTTTAGTTTCTTTAAGAATCTCCAGATGGCTCACCAGAGTGGTTGTATGAGCCTGCATTCCCACCCTACAAATCCATAGTTATAAAAACAGCCTGGTACTGGCTCCAAAATAGACATGCAGATCAATGGATAAGGGTTGAAGACCCAGATATAAGCCAACAAAATTACAGCCATTTGATCTTTGACAAAGGGGCCCAAAAAATCCAATGGAGAAAGAATAGTATCTTCAACAAATGGTGCTAGCAAAACTGGATCTCCACATGCAGAAAATTAAAACTTGACCCATACTTGTCACCATGTACAAGAATTTATTCCAAATGGATCAAGGATCTTGATATCAGGCCAGAGACTATAAAAACCATAGTTGAAAGGATAGGGAACTCCTCGAGCTGACTGGGCTAGGCCAACAGTTTCTAAACAGACATCCAGTGGCACAGTCACTGCTACCAACTCTCAACAGTTGGGATCTTGTGAAATTAAAGAGCTTCTGTTCAGATAAAGAGATTGTAACATGAGCTCAAAGGCAACCCACAGAATGGGAGAAAATCTTCACTAACCACATATCTGGTAGAGCTCTACTATCCAGAGTGCACAAAGAACTTAGAAAACTAAACACCAAGGAAACTAATCGCCCAATTAAAAAATGGGCCCTGGAACTTAAAAGAAACTTTACTAGGGATGAAATTAAAATGTCTAACAAATATCTTAAAAAATGTTCCACTTCTTTAGCCATCAGGGAAATGCAAATCAAACCTTACCTGAGATATCATCTCACCCTAGTCAGGATGGCAAAAATCCACAATACAAACAACAATAAAAGTGCTATGTTTTTGAGTCACGTTGACACAGGTTGGAGTGTCATAGTTAGGAACAGGTGTCAACTTAACGTTTGAGAATTTGAGCCCTGGGCACATTTGTGGAGAATTAGTGATTGAGTTAAGCCCAGAGCAAACCTGCAGGAGATTGTCTAGCTGATGGGGAGGGCCCAGACTATGGTGGGTGGCATTAGGCCTTGGAATAAAATACAGAGAGATGGTTAAGGCAGTTGGCATCCTTCTGTTCACTTGGCCAGACATGTTGGTCTGGAAAGTAAGGATCATCCCTCTCTCAGCCATTATGTGGAGATGGTGTGGCCAGTTCCCTGACTAGTGTTGGTGTATGCTTTCCCATCAAGCTGGACTACAGAACTGTAACTGGACTATCATAAGAAAGTAAACTCCTTATTCCCTTAAGCCATTTGATGGTCATTTATCAGCAACCATGCAGGCGAACTGCAACAGTCAGAATCTCTGACATGCTGATTCAGTCAGGAAGGAAAGTGAGGATGTACATTACCACAGCTGATTGTCTAGTCTTCCTATGTCCACCTCGAAGATACCTAAATACCAAGTCTCTGTCTCTTTTGCCTTCTTTCCCACTCTCTATTCTTCTCTCTTTGTCTCTCTCTCTTCTCTCTGTCTCCTTCTTTTTCTTCTCTCTCTCTTCTCTCCCCAGATTGTAAATTCTGTGTAGATGAGACCATCCAATAAAAAGTCTGATCCATCCTGAGATCCTTTCTGAATTCATATCCTTGGTGACCTTGGAAATTTGGATCACAGTCCATCTCCTAAAGGCCGATTACTTACCATTACCACCACCATAGCACCCAAGACTTTACCATGTACATCTTTGAGGGTCATTATGTCTATTTTACATTGAAATGTCATGTCTATTTTATACTGACAAATGAATTCATTCTACCCTCAAAGGACTGAGTCAGAAGACAAAAATTATCTGTGAGCTCATGTAAGATAACTTTATAAAATTAAGTGTAAGAAACATCCATCAAACCTAAGAATGATTATTGGGTGAATATTGCTTCCCCAGAAAGATATCAATAGAAAATATGGAGGAATTCACCTGATGAAAAATTAGAATTTGGCAAGACAAATAATAATTCTTCAGGCCCCACATTGAGCTTACAGCATGGCAGAAAATGGCAGGATGGAGAAAGGACACTATATGACATCCTAAAAATTCCTTTTGAGGGTACGCTTCCAATCATCTAAGCTTCTTCCACTGGGCTTTACACTGAAAAGGTTTCACAATCTCCCACAGTGCCACGATTTTAATATGCAGACCTTGGTTGGACACAGTATTCAAGTCACAACACCTGTGTTCTGAATCCCAGATTTTTAATGGACTTTCTATTCACTTGCAGGAGGACTCGCCTCCATAATCACATGTGATTAGTGTGTCACCTCAGTCATTTCCAGTGAATGCATACTCCAATTTTATGAGGTTAAAACTTAGGCTCTGATCCCACATCCTCATCTAGAAGTTCAGGAAGCATGCCTGAATTCTAACATAGCAAACACTCTCACAAAAATTGCTCAAAGAAAACTCTTAATTTTTCCATCTTTGATACTTTGGTGAGTCTAATCTAAAGGGGCCACTTCCAAAGTTCTAATAAAATTATTTTGAATTTTTGTCAAATTGATTTTGTTTTTATTTGTACTCTTTCGCAATCTCATACATATAGAGACAATGTAGGCAATGAACATAGTTACCTGTTACTCTCTCCAGCTTCCTGGGGACATTTCCCTAACAAGTCCACCTCCTGGATTTTGTCCTAATTTTTTAAATTGGACAATATAAGATAATATGTAAGTAATAAAAGAAAATTAATTAAGGACGTAGATAGTTATGATTGAGCTCCCAGTTCCACATGGTTAAAAACACATGATAAAGCTGAAGAATAGCATTTTGTCCATCTTCTATGAGACTAAGCTCAAGGTATGGGCATATGGAGCCCTGGCCCATGGGAGGCCATTCCTGCTGTGGGCACACAGAGTCCTGGCTCATGGGAGGCTGTCCCTACTGCGGACACATGGAAATCAGGCCCACAAGAGACCATCCCGCTTATGAGTATGGTCCAACCCAGGGAGCCCATCCCATGAGAGGCCTTCATGTTCTTAGTACACAGATATAGAATTCAGGGTTTTGACAGGCAATGTGATGTGTCAGGCTATTAATCATTCAGCTGTCCACAGGTTAGAACTCTGCATGTAGAAAGAGTCTCATCTCTTCTCTGCCACTGTGTGATGTACATGGGACACAGCAGCCACACGTGCAGTGCCTCTAGGGGCCAGTCAGAAAACGATTCTAAAACATAATTGATATGTTCATGTCGGGTCACTGGGCACCACTGTGTATTTTAGGTCCTTCAGCGGCTACCTTAATTTGAAACTTAATAGAAGTCCTGGCCTCAGTGTGTTTATAAAAGCGACGCTCCAGAACAATTTCTGCCACTCAACTTTTCATCATTTTTGTCCACCTTAGCAGTATTGTTGTGCATAACTGTAGGTTTTTCTATTTATTTGTTGTAGCAGTGGCACACTGCCTGAGGCTGGTATGGGGAGTTATGAAGAAAAGAGGTCATTTAGCTCAATTTCTGAAAGGCTAAGAATACAGCATTGAACATCAACTTCTGTTGAGGATCCCATACAATGATAGAATGAGAGACAAAAGTTCAACAGATGCTAGGACATATGGAATAAAAAAAAACATATTCAGGAAATAGAGGGAGAACAACTGGCTTTAAAATAAACTGCTCTCACAGCTACTAATGTAGTCCCTCAGGTCCTGACTTACACAGTCTCTCATGGAAGATGTGTGCAATCATGAGAATTTTTGTTTCTGCTCATCTCCACAAAATTTACATTGGAGACCACACTCCCAATGTATGGAACTTTAAGCAACAACCCATGTTCACCTCAGAGTAGTGAGATTTATTTATCCCCTAGTGAGTATTTCCTGGATATTTAATACATTTTATTTGCTATCTTATTGATTCTATTTCTCTTCATTGTCTATTAAAGATAACTTCAGATATCTACCCTTCTCTGTGACTGCTGATGTATGTGTGCAGAATATTCTCTTGGTTATATCTAAGGAAAATCATTCCATCATCATCAGCCATACACATGTTCATCTTTAAGGAGTAAAATATAAATATTTTCTGAATGTTTATGTATAGTAATACTACAATTTTCAAAAGTTCTACTCTTTTCTTGCATTCCATAGCACCAGAATAAACAGTTTATTTTTGTAAATGGAATGGGTATAAAAAGGCATTAACTTACAGTCTCTATTTTAATTTCTCTAATTTCAAACAAAGTGAGATATATGTTCATGTGTTTAGTGGTCAAATGATATTTATTTGCTAGCATCTTTGGTCCATTTGTTAAGTAAACTGTAGGGATTTTTATTTTCCATTAACTCAAATACTTCATATGTTATTGGTTTAATATTGACAAGGATATGAATTGCCAATTTATTATCTATTTATAAAGCATTTACCCCCAATTAAAGGGCTGAATTGCTGGTTCAAGGGGTAAGTCTCTGCCTTGAAAGCAAAAGGACATGAGTTTGGATCCTGGATTCCAAGCAGAAATGCTGAGCAAAAAAGACAGGAAATCCCACAGCAAAGCAGAAAGGAGGGAGATATTGATATTATGCAGAAGAATAAATATTATCAACCTAGAGACCATAATAAAGATGAAGGTTACAGTTTCTTTTTCTCTGAACAGTAATTAGCTTTACACATAATTATTTGATCATATGTGTTTGTTACTTAATTGAATACCTTTTCAGTGTTAACTAGAGAAGAACCAGTTTAAATATATACATCCATATATGCATATACACACATACATGCTCACAAAGTATAAAATTCAATCAAAATTTTAACTGGGAGCAACAGTTTTTTTATGTAGACTGGAGACATTTTGGGGCTTCTGGCTTGTTTTTGACTGACATATATAGATATATACAAATTTGAATAGTATAAGTGTCTGTATGGATATTTATTTATAAAACTTACAATGAATTGGCTCATGTACATGTATAGGGATGCTAACCAAGCACAATATTTGAAGGACAGATGAGCAAAGAAATTCGCAAATCTTTTTGATCTCCATGGCATAGCTAAAATTAGTGGTTGATAAGGATGGAATATTTTGGGAAGTCTTAACCTAGAGAGAGGCATTGAGATTCTTTTATCCACAAATGGCAGTCAGAAATGAACATCTAGAGACAAAAACATCAATGACAGAATGAAGTTCTCTGCAGATTCTGAATTCAGGGAAGATCTGCATCCTCTCTTAAAATTTTAGAATCAGGTCATGGGATTATTTTAATTAACAATGCCATTTGATACGAGGAATGCTAGTTACTACTGAAAAAAATCACTTTATTGAGATAAATAAACTCAGGTTTGGCTAAATAACCAAGAGACATGTTTGCCAATAAAGGACCACTGCACTTCTCTGACCTCTAACTTACTCAAGGGAATATCTCTCTAATACATGCTACCATGAATCATGTGATGAAGGGCATCTGCGGCTGGAAGTTATTCAACATGATATTTCAAAACACCATCAAATAGCTACAAATATAAGGACTGATAAAGATAGATTTGCAGATATAAAAACACATGTATACACATGCACATATACATAGGTATACATATTTAAATAAAAGTTTCTTGGAATTTTCTTCTTAGTTTTTTTAACATTTTACTTCCCTCATACTTAATATGTTATAGTCTTTGAATCCTACTCATACTCATATTTTTATTAAAGTCAAAATTTTGACATGCTAAATTATACTTTACTGATTTGTGCAACTTCAAGATATTTGAATATATTATTTTATTGTGAACAAGTAAATATTCTTGCCAAAGAAGTACATATGGTACACATATATTCCTTCAACATAAATATTTTTGTTTATGCAATGAATCTTGAACAGAAAACAAATGCACAAAATAACATGGTCTTTCTAGCTTTTCAATAACTTTTTAAAATCTTACATTTTATCTTGGTGTTTGGGTTCATAGAAGCAGTTAATTATTTCCCATCTATGGAAATATTTGTATCTTTACAATGATAATCTGATAATTTCTGTTAGAGGGATGATTTAATCTATGTTCCTTGAAATGGAAAATGAAAGAGGATCCAGACAGTTACTTCACTTTTTTGTCTGGGTAGCAAATTGTTATCTAAAATAAGAAATTCACTGGAAATTACCATCTTTCAAATATAGACTAAAGAAGTTTGTTGAGTTTAGGTTTTCTTTTGATCGGTGACTAGTGTTGTAAAACTTAGATCCAAAGTATTCTGTGAAGCTCATTATATCCATCTGTCAGATGTTTTCACATATCTTAGAAGTAATATATCTTAAGATCTCTTAAACTAAAGCACTCAAAATTATCTTATGAATCTATTGATTTTATAAATTAAATACAGCAGATATATATGGAAAATATAGATGCCAATCATCACATTAAATGTTGTGCTCATTGGCACTCTCCAGATAAACAAAACCTATAGCCTATGCAAAAGGACATTTATTTTAAGAATTAGGCCATGTGATTGTTAGGGATCAAAAAATCTCACAGTATCCTCTCTGCAAACTAGTGACTAGGAAATTCAGTGAAAAACCATATTAGTTTGAAATGCTGGGGTTGGAGGTCTGAAAGTGCCTATGATTCCAAACATTGGGAAAGGGTGTGGTGACTATGGAAAATCCTTAAGTCCCAAGGCCTGACAACTCAAGACCTAAGGAACTCAATATCTGGGGACAGAAAAAGATGAATATGCCAGGTCTGAAGCAGAGAAAGAAAGAGAGAGGAAGAGAGAGAGAGAATGAGACATAAGACTTCATCTCTACCCTGTTCTCTGAAATCACTTGGGCCAATTTGAATTTGAATTAGTAAGGATGAATCTTTACTCATTCTACCAATTTGGGCTAATAAATTCCTGCTATTCTGTTACCAATCATCTGCCTGAGCTCATTGGCTCTATTCAGAGACAGATAACAGGTAGGCAAAAGATATGCTCTTTAATGGTAGGACCCAGGCAGCTGCTGGGGCGGGCAGCAGCAGTGGGGCAGAGGCGGGCAGCAGGCAGCACTCTCGGGAGCTGGAGCCCTTATGCTGACTTCCTATGTTGAAACTCAGCTGCCCAAGAGTCACAGGTCTGATCCAGGTGTCAGAGGCCAGCGTTGCCTCGCCCTGGGTAGGCACTAGTACCTTACTTTCCAGGTGGGTCTGGGTATGGATATTCCTGAGCCTTTGATAGCCACCAGTGTTGTAAGTCTTGGAGTGTGTGAGACCCTGGGCCTCTTGGATTTTTTTTAACCTCCCAGTTACCAGGGTCTGAATTTTCTGTTACTGTGGCTCTTCGCTACCTTTCCTTCTTCTTCAGCCTTACTTCTCTGCTTCCACCATCTTACACGCTCCTATTCCGGCCACTCTGCTAAACTCTTCAACCATCTTTTTTCTTCCTCTATCAAGCAGTTGGCTGCCTTGCCACTTTTACACCTTGACTTTGTGACTGCTCAAGTTGCAGGGCATTATATCTACTTCTCAGTTGGCTCTGCGGATTCTTCCTTTCTGTTACCGACTGAGACTACATGCTAAACCTAGGTAAGAGAAGACCTTACAAGACACGCCTTTCATTAGTGTGCCTCTCAGTATGGAAACCAAACACTCTGATTATATAATCAGAAATCCATATTTGTACCAATCGCAGCACACCTTGCGTGGAAGGTCTGGGTTTGTAGCAGCTACCATGCATCTCCAGCATCAGGTAGCACAGTTGGTTGTGGTTCTAGGCCACCAAGAAAAGATGTCTCCTCCTGGTGAGGTGCAAGGTCATCTGTATTTTAGGCAGTTTCCTGATAGCTCAGTCAGTCACAACCCGTTTAAAGCAGCCCCCATCTGAAGTTGCACCATTAGGAGTCAAAACAATGAGCTATGGTGCTCATGTAGTTTTGCGAAGGACTCCATGTTCATAAGCAACAGTTTGCCCTCGGGTAGCTCAGTTTCTGTGTGATAATGCTTCCCAGCAAATAGGCCAGGGCAGGAAGGAAGCCACCAGCTGTGGACAGGAGAGCAAATCAGACTCAGTTTCCAGAGTCCTTACTTATTTACAGACAAGAAAATGCCAGAAAGGAGTGCTAACAATACCAATTTAGGAACTTAACATGCTCTGATAATGAATTTTGATAGATTTTAACAGATTTTTCATGGATTGAAAGGAGCAGATTTTCATACTATGGTAAAGTCACACTTGATTCCGCAGTGTGAACACATCTGTTAAAATATTGAACCTTGGATGCACTAATCTGGCCAGTTGTAAGAGTTTAGGGAAAGAGAATTCTGAATTTCTACAAGATTCAGCTAGTATTTGCTGACTCTGAAAAGGAGCTAAAAGACATAATTAAAATTCAAACAAAACTTTCTGCAAATTACAGGCTCTCTTATAATTTTAAAGAGAAACTCATAAACCTGTAATGTCTGACACTATAACCATGCAAAAGTAAAACTTGTCTTCTTAGTTTGTTAGAAGAATAAATTGGCTTTGGAGCTTTTAATGAGACAGAGCAAAAGGTTTTAACCTTCTCTTGATGCGAGACAGTACTCAGACTCAGGCAAAAATGGAGACAAGGGTACTTCATACGGTTTATGGTTCCAGGAAGAATAGAAGTAGGAATCACATAGCAGAAGGCATAGCTGGAGGCAGAAGCAGGAGGCCAGTGAAGATCACCTCAGGTATCAAGAGACAGAGCCCAAGAGCAAGGGAGAGGAAACAAGACTGGACTACCAGGCCTCCGGGTCCACTCACTGTGACATGATTTCCTGCAGGAAAGTTCTATCTTGTAAAGGTTCCACAGCCTTTCCAAACATTAACACTAGCTAAGGATTAAACTTCCCTGTGGATGGCAGTTCACATTCAAACCATGATACCTCCTATGTAATCAACTCAAGCGATGAGGTTTCTTATTTTGCCTGAATAAATCCTGTTGGTTTTTGTTGATTTTCTCATGTACTTAGTTAATTAAAATTAGTGGTTCTTTGTTCGTGTCAGTGTTAAATGTCTTCACAAACCTGTGAACTTCTACGTTTAGTTTTAGGATTCAATGCACACTCATTGGTTATTAAGTACAGTATTGTTTCCTTGTCATTCTTACACATGATTCAATCAACGGACCAAGCAGTTAACTATGATTCTTCCTTTCCAAGATCAGATGGGAAGAGGAAAAACCTAACATTTATTTCATGCCTCAGACACTTACTATAATGATCTGTTTTTTAAAAAGGAAAGTGTAACATTAGGGGCTACTAAGATAGTAAGTTTAGTAAACTTTATTCACTACCCAGAAGCCCATGTGATTTAGGAAAATTGTCCTCTGACTTCCACTTGTGTGCTGTATGTCATGGAATACATTCTCTCTCTTCCCCCCACATAAATAAAATGTTTATTAAATTGATATCAGAAGCAATTAGATTCACATACTCCTTAGCATTTTTATGTCAGCTTTGTATTATTACACAATCTTCATGGGAAATTTTCAAAGACATATTCAGATTTCCCCAGTTATATCTTTATACTCCATGAAAGCTGTGGAGACTTACAAATGTCTGCTGTCTATCATATGTACTCAGAACTCAAAATATTCATGTATCACACTATTATACAACATTTAAGTCATGGTATTACTAGTTACCAAGAGAAATTAATTAGTTTTGCTATGTAATTATAATTATCACTTGCCTCTGATATTTGCCTGAAAGGTCTGCTAAAAGTTGTAGGAAAGAATTATGGAAAAGATTATACAAAGTGCTATGAATTCCTGATGTTTCAAAAATATTTTTGGGAAGGTTTTGGGATCAATCATTAAACAGTTTTCACATCAAACCAGTAGACTGTTTAACAGTTTCAGAATCCATTGTTGTTCATATTCACAAACACACTATTGACCAAAGTCTAGTAGAGTAAAAATTAATTATATAGGATTCAATATGCCAATAAAAAATTAATTGTGTTCATTCAATTATTTAGAAAAAGGCTGATACATAATTTTTAGGTTTATTTTTATGAAGAACTTTATGAAAACAAAAGTTTTGCATTAAAAAACCCAAATATTCCAAGGTAAAGCTAAGCAAATCTGACACACATACACATCACAATCAAAGTTGCAAAAATGTCAGTCACTTCCAAAAGTTTCCCTGCAATCATTTGTTCTACTTCCTTCTTGATTAATACTGTTGCCTCCTTTGCTTTATAAAAGTACTGATCTGCTTTTAATTGCCATAAATTATTTGTGCTTTCTAAAATATTAAAAAATTAGAACCAAGCAGTGTCTATACTTTTGTGATCTTTTTTCACTCAGCACAATTTTTTAGACCTATCCATTGCTGTTGGTGTTTATAAAAATTGACTACTGATGGACATTTGTGCTGTTTACAATGAGGGATATCACAAAATTTGTATTAAAGATAATGTATATGTCATTTTTCCAACAAATGCTTTTTCTTCATTTTTGTGGGGCAATAATTATTGTTACCAGGGATTTAAGACAAAAGTCCCAACAGGCTAGATGATCAATAGTGAAAAGTAAAGGCAGGAGATTGGCTCAGAGTGGCCATATTGGAAAAAGAAGAAATGAAGAAGTCCAGTGTCTCCAAATCCAGCCTTCAGGATACTAGCAGGAATCTAACGATTAAACAGAAAGTTGTACACAGTTAAGTGATCTTGACCAAGTTATGTTTAGCTAATCTCTGCCTGGCAAGAAATCAACGATGAGGATGAGTCATTAAGGTTAGGGCTGGGGAAGATGGCACAGGGGTAAAGACTTTGCCTCCTAAGCAAAAGGACCTGAGTTTGTATCCCAAGATCACATATAAAAATGACAGGTGAAAATGGCACTGGCCTTTAATTCTGGTCTTACAGGCAGAGCCTGGGAAACCCCAGAGCATAGCAGTAAAGGCTGAAGAGCAATTTAGGATGATTCCTTATGTCACTCTGCACAAGCGTCCACAAGCCTCCTCAAGCTTTCACAGACCTGATGTGTGAGCATACACCCCCCCCCACACACACAATGAGCATGTAAAAGAAGCCAGTTGGCAGATAAACATACTGGAAAATCAAGTCCCTCAAAGTTGACCTACAACAGATGGATGATACCTAGGGAGAGCCCTCAGTGTACGATGTGAGAAAAGGCATGATGTAATAGGCAAAATAAGCCATATTTTAGTGATACAGTAAGTAGTAAGATGGATGGGGGAGAAATGTATTTTACATCCTGGTGATTAAATATTACAGCATATCTTGTAACAACACTAAAAGGCATTTTAACAGGATGGCAAAAGTGAGGTGTTTGGACTTTGAGAATCTCCAGTGCATTTGAAGGATTCTGGAATAACACACACATTAAACACACACATTATTGAGTTGTATGCATGATTAAGCATGTGCTCTTGTGAGAGTATCATGTCTTTATCTGAAATGAAAATGGACCTATATTTAAGAGATGAAAGTGTAAAGTTAATGGAAGAAAACAGAGAAGGCGATTTTTATGTGGTAGCCAGGGGAAAGCTAGACAAAATCAGAATATGGAAAACATTAACAAGAAGATATAAATCAGAACTTGGGAAAATTTTAATATTTAATCATCAAAAGACTCTAAGAAATATGCAAATGAAGCTTCTGGCTAATTATTACTTCTTAGTTTAATGTCTTCATACTTGGAATTACATGCTGTACCTTCATCTTTAGAGGCATCCTGGCTTATTTGACTATGAAAAATTTATTGCAAGCATCAAAGAAAAGAGAGTAGTTAAGATCCTAAGAGCCTGAGGGTGGGGTAGGGTGTGGCAAGATATTATCTTCTGGACATGACAGGGTGGTTGTATCCATGAATTCATGGAAGCTATATATATTTCAACAAGATCTGCATAAGATTTTTCCTACCACCCTATCACCATGGAAGGGGAAAGATCTCAAGAGATCCCACACTTCCTTGAGGGACTGATGACAATTAATGGGGGTTGCTTTCATCAACCTAATGCCTACTGATATATAATTCAGGCTCTGGGAAGTTCTCAGACACATACCATTAAAACTCAATGGGCCACACAAGTAAAAAGACATGAAAAATGAGGAGAGATTGGCAGAGAAGAGGAAGGATTGAAATTGGATTAAGATGTGAAAATATCATAAATTCTTCTATTCACATATAAAGTTCTGAAAGAATAAATAATGAAAAATTATGTAAGATTTTCAAATTTCATCAGAAAAATAATCAGTTGGCATTTCTTCTGGAATTTCTTTGAACTGATCATTGGGGGAGAAGACACTGTGATTAAATTGAATGTTTTTATCTAAGGAACAGAATCTATTGCAACTTCTTAGGCTCTCAACCTTTTCTCCTTGAAGAATGATTTATAATGCAGATGTTATATTTCTTACTCTTCCTTTCCCATTCGTCTCTTCAAAAATGTAGTGCAGTTGGTTTATAGAGAAAAATAAACATGTAACTCAATGACCCTCAAATAATGTCAAAGATAAATGAACTGCAGTACATTTGTTTGTAGAAATTGATACATCAGTGAAGAATAAGTACTCTAGAACAGCAGTCAACACAGGGTAAGCACAGAATGCAGCCCAAATTGTTTACATAAGTAAGGACCTATTGGAATGTGAACATGCTTACACCTGTAAATATCACCTGTCTTATTTGCGCTGTAATTGCACAGAGAAAAGAACTGTCTACAGAGAACACATGCTATGAAAACTTTCACTTGAGTGCACTTCCAAAGTATGAGACTAAGAACAAAAGCTAGGTCCAAAATGTGATTTTCATTCACATAAGCTCAAGCAGAGACGATGCTATTATTTCCAGGCAGAAGTTCACAGGTAGTGAAATTTCCAGATAAGTAATGGAATCAACATATAGTATCTGGATTGTGGGAGTCCAATAGGGATGATGAGATCCTGAGATCCGCCAGTTCAGCAGGGTTTCTTCATCACTGACTGCGACTTAGTTTGAAGATGACTTGTGGGCATGATTGGTCTTTCTGATATGTTTCTATAATTTTAGGTTTCAGAGTTACAGATAAACATTTATATATACATGCATATATATGTGGGGATGCACATATACTATATATATACATATATATGGAGAAAGGGTATATATACATATAGAGAGACACACACGGAGTATACATATACATATTATATAATATATATGATAAATGTATGTATGACACATATGTATGTTGCACTCCTGATATACCTCCCAATTATTGGAGTCCCAGACATGCATTGCCACACACAGCTTATGCAATGCTGAGAAGTGGGATTTGAGCATAAGGTTTTCTGTATGTTCAACCACATTCTGCCCATGCTGCTATATCCTCACCACAATTTAAATACGTTAAGTGCAAAGAAATATTTTATTATAATTCTAATACCTAATAATATGTTGCTCTACAATTGGGTTTTCTGTTTGTTTTACCACATAGCTGCTTTAAGTGTTCTTGGCCAATGTCACATTGAGTATCCATAACTTGTCTCTTGTGGTACCTTAATACTGTATTTTCAATTCACATCATCCTTTGAGGTAGAAGCTGTTAGGCTCCTGTTACATTAATGAAAAGACTGAGACTTCAAGAGTAGAAGTAATTTTCTCCAAGTTGCTCAGTAAGTTTTCTGTATTTAATTAAAGGCTTCTCCGACTTCTATGCCTAATGTTTTAAACACAGCAGAGACAGACTGACCATAAGAAATTCACAAAATGATTCCAACCTGATATCTATAACGTATTCTTGGCTATTTCCTGGACCTCACATCTGGCTAATTCTATCATTTGTCATGAAACATTTATCTGTAATTGTATCAATCACATTTTGGCAGTTAACCAGGGAAAGATTATGTAAATAGCAAACATTTAGCAATCAAAATACTGAAAAAAAGAACTTAAAATAGAATCAAGAAGGTATGCTTTGAGTTTCAAGGCAATGTGGTATATCTTTCAGAACTTAAATTATGTTTTGACTCTTTTCAGTAAGGCTCTTAAATGAGCATACAGCACAATACCCTGGAGGATATCGTGAAGGGATACTTATGTTATCCCAGAATATATCACAGTGAACACTTCTATTTTCCCCTAGGCAGTCTGTCTCCTTTTTGCATCTATTATCGGAGCAATTCTCCATTCAATATCATGTGATATTGGCTCATGTTGTTTGTCCTTCTCTGTCAGCAATGACCTACAACATACACAGGACATCTAGACTGCTTGCTCCTGAAGCATTTCTTGGCCCAGCTTTGAACTGTATGATACTACGTCTTCGACTTCTAGGACCTGCCATGTTTCTGTTTGAAGAAGATTCTTCCAGTCTGCTGCTCTCTGCCACATCAAGCATTTGGTCTCAGATCTAAGAAGCTGACTGGCACTCTCTAGGAAGCATGCTGCACCTTAGGAACATCAAGTCCAGTACAAAACAAATTCGCTATCTGGCACATCTGCTTATAGACGTAAGTCTGCGGTTTAAGCGGACTGTGCTGTGTTTTGTGCGAGACTGACGATTTCCCATGTCTTTTAATATTCTTTATGAATTTTTCTGTATGTCATAAGAGATTTTGAGGTTTGGTTGTTAAGAGAAGCAAACTTGGGCTTTGACCTAGAGACCTGACTGAAGGTATATATTGTCTTTCTCAAACTGGTTATTTGTCATAGCATAACAGGTACTTCAAGATCCTGTGGGGTTTCTCTGACACTACTTATTAGAACTGATTGAGAAAACCGCTGAAACTTTATATTGTTCTGTCTGCAAATCAGCCTGTGAAACTCATTATTGAATTCAAAAATTTACTTCCCAAGAATTGTTAGCTCATCAACTGTTTCTTTAGCAGCAATGTATTTATGATGGTCAGACTGTGAACGTACCTAGTGACTGACTGTCAGTGTTATTTAGAAGACAATGCAAATCTCACGGAGAAGAAGGAAAACAAATATAGAGCATATATAACCTCTATCTACAAGAATTTTACAGAGTCACCCCTGTAAAGATTACATCAGCGTATTTGTTACGCTGCCTAAAAACAATTTATCCATCTATCTGATAACATAACCAAAGATTCCAAAGCCTCAGGCATTACTCTGACACAGAAAAAGATAGCATCCTTGACTTCTGCCTTTCTGTGTGTGTGCGCACATGCGTGTATGTGGGGGGGGTAACTTCATACTATCACAAGTGCGGTTTTGTTGTATGGACTCCATTTTCTCTATTTTATCTTGAGCAGCACATACTTTAGAATTAAAAATCTAACTGTATGGAAGTCATGCTTATTCATGATTTCCTGCTGACTAGATATGTCTATCTCTGATAGAGGGTGCTGAAGTTTCCAACTGCAGCAGATTTATCTATTTTTTCTTTTGATTTTAGTCATCTTTCATCTTTGAATATTTTGATGTTCGCTTTTGACAGGCATGTAAGTTTGTTACCTCTTCCTAGAATATTAAGTCCTTCATCATTACAGTATATTTCTCTTTGTTACCAATAATTTTCCTTGCTAAAGTTGATTTTACTTGAAACCTAGATAGCTACTCCAGCCTTGATCAATTATGTATCAACAGTCTCTCCTGTTCTATGTTCTGGTTTTAATTGAACATCTAGTATAAATTAATGTCTAGGGTAGTATATGATAAAGATGCTTAGTGCTTTCACTGATTTTTTTTAAATGTGCATTTGTAACCCACCTAAGTATGTGTAGACATCACAGGTAAAACCAGCAAAAGTGACAAAGCAAAGCATTCAATTCTTCCACCTTATCGCTTAAGACAGTGCTATCAATCATTTTATTTATATGTGTTCCGAAGCAGCCCAATACATTTTTGCTATTATTATTTTAAAACAGCAGTCAGTTAATGGATCAAATCTGAAGAATAAAAATTATATTTTGTCTTAATATATTGATTCTCTGACCCATTCTGCTTCATTAACATCCAAATAACAGACTAATATCACTTCCTGCTCTCAGAAATTACTTTTACATTTTTTTTCAAGGCAAGGTTATTGGGGGGGGGGACTCAATTAGCTATTGTTTACCTGAGAAAGGATCTCTTTCTCTTCACTTGAAAGGATACTTCCAGTGAATGTAAAATTCCAGTTTGGGAGATTTGCTCTGTTCTCACTTTGAATGCTTGCTCTTATCTCTTCTGCTTTCATGATTCCCACCAAGAAATCTGAACAATTCTCGTGTGTATTCTTAGGTGCATGAGTGCATTTGCAAAACCTCTGTATTACCAACATAGTGAACATCTTTCACTTTTGCCTTGCTCTTTGTCATTAAATTTGGAAAGCTCTCCAATATTTTAAATATTTCTCCGTTCCTTTCTTGTTTTTCTTTCTGATGTTCCCATTGTGTGTGTGTGTGTGTGTGTGTGTGTGTGTGTGTGTGTGTGTGTGTGTGTACATTTTACAATTGCTTTCTTGTTTCTTGGATGTTTGGGATTATTTTCCCATTCTGTCATTGCTTTAAATTTTAGTTTGCTGGGACTGGAGAGGTGGCTCAGGGGTTAAGCCTCTGCCTTGCAGACAGAAGGTCCTGAGTTCAGATCCTAGACCCCTATAGACAATGGGCGGAAGCGGGGACGGCCTGCGTTTCTGGTCCTGGTAGGGAGGAGCCTGTGAATCCTGGGGCAGAGTAAACAAGGAGGAGGTGGAGGCGATCCATGGTGGTTCCCAAATTCGTCCGTGGTTCTATGTGCACACACACATACACATATATACACACGCACGCACACACACACACACACACACACACACACACACGCACACACTCACAATTGAATAAAAATAAATAAATCCCAGTCTGATATTTCCACCACATCTCCCTTACTGATGCTGGCTTTGTCTTTACACAGTTTTCTTGTGATACTCGATTCTTCATACTAAAGTTTAATGTGATCAGTTCAAAAGGATGGGAAGAGTATAAAGACCTTACACTCGCATAATAAAGAAATCTGAATCACTAAATAAGAAAAATATTTAAATTCAGGAAAACCTGCTCATTGTGTTTGAAATGCTAAGCATTCATCAACAGTAAATAAGCCAGGTGATAGAAATGAGGTATGGGCTCAAGGGAAGGAAAGAAGGGAAGGTAACACCAATTCATTAATCTAAATATGTAGAAGAGAATGAACACATTTTCTTTTCCAGTATTAATATTACTTCAGGTTAACAAAACAGCTCCAATGGAAGAAGCAAATATGTTATTTGAATTAATTTCAAAGTCATAAGTGAAAGATAAATGGTAGAATTTTAAAAGCAGTATTTTGCTCTTTGTACCCAAATGATTGTTGCAAAGATCCGAAAAAATGATCATCACTAGATGACAAAGTGGAGGGAAAAATTTGGGGAGAAATGACGATTAAAGATGCAGTGAACTCCCCTTCATCCTTCCATGGTCTCTCCCCCCTCCTTTTTCTATTCCTTTCCCCCCTCCCTCTCTTTCTTCCATTGTCCCCCCCCCATCCCTGGAGCATTCTTTAGTATGCATGTCAAACTTCCCTCTGGGTCCTCCTCTTTGATGAGGTGTAAGTACTCAGTAGCATTTCCTAGAGCTCTTTCTTGTGCTCCCCTTTAGTATAGGAACACTATTGTAGCTGTTAATCCCTTGCCTCTAAGGATCCTAGTGCCTGTGATCCATGCTAGACTTTGAGGGGTCAATGATATGTTGGTAATTGTGCAGGTCATGCAAAGTCTTATTATGATTACCTTGACCCTAACTTGTATGGAGTATCTTGCATATCATTGCTCCTCCCCATCTTTAGGCTCTTATAATCTTACCGCCCCCTCTTCCGCAAATTTCCCTGAACTTTAGGATGGAGAGAGAGTAGGCTGGTCTGGTTCCAGGTGGTTGCTATAGGGTCTCTGATGTTCTGAATTATGGTTTGTTGATTTTTTTTTTCAGTTTTGCGGTATCTACCAAGTTTGTATGAGTGGGAAAAATAAATGAAATTTTAAAAAACGATTCTAGGAGAAAAAATGAAATTTTGGAAAACCGTTTCAACTAATACTAAAGCCCCCATTTTCACCATAAAAAAAGATGCAGTGAACTCAAAACACAAATGGTCACTCCCATGAAGATGGAGTCTATTCTCCTAGGTGTGCACTGGACGCTGCAAGGCTGCCACATCCATAGAGCAGTGCCAGTGAGATACAGCTAGTGTTTTATGTGGCCTCATTGCTAAAGCTAGCATAGCTCTTCATGAAAAATGGCTAACTTATCATCTAGGGACTATTCTACCATCACATAATCATTTTTTTTAGCTACCTTGGATGCAAATATTAATTGAGCTGGTGGTTGCATGCAGCTACAACATCTATCCTTCCAATTCTCAAGTGTATCTTCACAATATTTTGGTAATTATGCTTCCCAATACTCTTCACATTAGCAATTAACAGGCAGATCTTTGACCTGCAAGGTGACTGCATGTTATTACCACCTTGACCCTTTTTCTAATTATAGAGCCAAGTACAAGTTAGAGCAGACTGATAGAGGTATTCCAAACTTTGCAGAAGTAAACTGCTTTGCCTAATTTTTAAAAATATATTTTGTTTGGGATAGAATTTAATGAAATGTAGCATTTAAAATTCACTCAGTTTACCTCCCAGGAGTAGAGATCCTTTTAAAATATTTATTTGCTGAATGTTTATTAAGCAATAACTGCTTTTGCCACTGTGGGCAGTGAAGGGTAAATGAATGGAAATGAACATTAGCACTCTTATTTCAGAGAGATGTTGCTAATTAGCTCAAATAAATATTTCCATTTTATTGAGAATGCATCAGAATTATAAAGTGCAGTTTAGCTCGATCATTCAAATGGTTGACTATGATTAGCAGCAAATTATTTATACTTGTACCTTGATACTCCATTATGTATACAAATAGCCTTGTATTTGGATCACATTAATGCCTAACATTTTTAACTTTTCTGTGATGTGACCAAAAAGAGAAGAGAAGCAAAAGAATGTGAGAAGCAGGGCTGTGGTAGTTTCATCATGCCTGCTTTTAATTTCAAAATGGTAGATTCCTTTGAGAATTTATTTCACTTCTAAATGTTAACCATGTGTTGAAAGTGGCTATCTACTCCTCTGACAGAATTGTCATAATTTCTTTAGAAAAAAATAATTTTTTAATATTTTAATTATTTATTATTTATTCAATTGTGTGTATGTGCGTGTGTATGCACGTGTGTGTGTGTGTGTGTGTGTGTTTGTGTGTGTGTGTGTGTGTGTGTGTAGAACCACGGATGAATTCAGAAACCACCATGGACTGCCTCCACCTCCTCCTTGTTTACTCTGCCCCGGGATTCACAGGCTCCGCCCTACCAAGACCAGAAAGGCAGGCCGCCCCCACTTCTGCCCAGCATCTATACGTGGGGTCTAGGATCCAAACTCAGGACCTTCTGTCTGCAAGGCAGAGGCTTAACCCCTGAGCCACCTCTCCAGCCCAAAAAAATAACTTTCTTTAGACCATCTTTTCAATTTTTTTTAAAAAATAGCCATCTTATTTTAATTTTGATACTTTTCAGCCCACATTGGCAACAAATTGTATTTGATGATTGAAATATACCAAGCAAAGAACTATATGAAAACATTAAAGACTTAGACTACTTTTTGTCACTCCAACTGAAGTACAATTTCATGTCACACACACTGCTTTGTATACGTTGTTATTAAAAATTTTTGTCATTAGCTATTATATAGAAGTAGGAATCATCTTTTAATCCTGGTATAGCAAGCATTTTGCAAATGGAGTAATTTTAAGTGGATGGTGCAGTTGAGTGGAACCAGTTCAATTTGTAAATACCTTTAATGAAGCTTACTAGCCTCATATGGTAAAAAAATAAAATCTAATGCAGAAGAACAGAATCTTCCCCAAGGAATGCCATAATATTTTCTTTTAAACTTAAAATATGCATATCCAACTGATTGAGTGGTTCATTAGAACTTTTAGTAGACAATAAAATAATTAGTGGATGCTATACTACAGAAATGTGACAGTCACACATTGTACAACATTAGCATATAATGGTTAATGGTGCCCTGTGAGCCAAGTAGCACATACCTATTTTTAAATGGTGCAATCACAGTTTTATAAAATAGATTCTAATGACATTAATCAAGTACATGTGTGCTGGTTGGACTATTTTAGGAGTCACTATTAATATATCGATAGCGACAAGTCAGGCAAAGGAAGTTTGCTGATATTTAAGACTCATAAAAATCTCAAAAAGACATTATGAGATAAGGCCAACACTCTGGGCAATGCCCCATTTGTAACCTTTCTAACCACATTATTTTGAGCTGACTTTATAATAGTGAAAAGTAGGAAAATATTTTCAAATAATTTTTCCTAATATATTTGCAGTATCAGGATATGATACTCTCTGGATTCCTATCAAAGGCTTTCTCTCATCAATCAGTGAAGCAAATTCTCTTTTTTTTGATAGACAAATGGAAGTGTCTTACTCATAGACACCCAGGACAGAGATTTTCTAAGCCTTGCTTCTATTTAGGGAAGAATTAAATAAATCAAAATTTGATCTGAACTTTTTTTTCAAAAATTTGCACAATTGCTGCTTAGAGCTTTCAATATGAATCAGGTGTGATCTATGGAAGTTCTAAAAAATTAAATGTTGTTAAGTTGCCCATTCAATACCTAAAAAGGTCACAATCACTAATATGTGCTGTAATATGCCCAAGTTAGATTGGCACAATGAATTCTTTAAGAACCTTTTTTAATGTTCTTAACATATAACTCAACTCAGGTCAATAAACATAATGTAAAGAAAGAAGCATTTAGAAGGAATATTTGGGTTTTAAAATCAGACAAAATAATGGTTTCTGGTCATTACTAGATAAAAAATTTGGACATTGCTCGGTTTCACTGAGACTCAATTCCTCTCTAGTGAAGTATGGCTGATAAGGTTATCTGGCTAATGCAGATGCACTCAAGATTATGGACAGATTCATAATGGACATAATGAGCACAGCACAGGGTCTGACTAATATTCAAGATTTCATTATCTGTTTACTGTGTTATTTTGAATTGTATACACTATTTCCAAGGGGCAGGGAAAACGAGGCGTAAGTAATACTGAAGCAAAATGCACAATGGGGCTGTTTTGCAACCAGCATTAATGACCTTCTGTAAAACAGACTCAAATGAGAATCTCCATAATTGAACCTCCACTCATTTAATTCATTATGCCTCTTGTGGACTATTTCTTACACCTCGGTTGTGGCCAGTAAGATGAGCAAATGCATGCCTAGGCTCCAGGAACAGAAGACATTATTGTTGGTATGAACTATGACAGAGCCACCTTCAAAGATTTACGTTATCTCTGGTCTTTTCTATACCATGGAAACATGTGCCCCAGCAGTATTTCAATGTGCCTTCTGAGCATCATTCCAAGGCAGGAATAATTTGAGGCTGCGTGTACTTGGGAGCAAATCAAAATACAGAGATGAATTCCAGCCAATTAGATGGGAAAATGCTGACTAAAAAATGTAGATCCCATCACACCATGAAACAAGGTAGCAATTCTCAAGAAAACAGTCAGTAGGAGAGAAGAGACAACATCACACAGATTTATTGGGAGTGGAAACAGATGAGCCCTGCGCAGAAGGAACCAAAAAAGAATTAAACCTCTCTGGCAGCTTAAGGTGCACATAATGGGGTTGCAAAGGCTAGAAAAGCAAGTACGAGGACATGTGCTAATTCATTGGTTACAAGGAATTATTTTCCTCGACAATGGCACATATAGAGTTTTCCCAGGTAGGTAGAAGTTTTGTCACCTGACTTCCAGCAGAAATTCCTCTTAAATACACTATAAATTAAATTCTTTCATTTAGACCCAAAACAAATTCAACATATTCTTTAGCAAATCAGGAGAGATTTTCCTAATATTAAATCATTATTGTAGTTGTATTTAATCAAAGGTCTACGCAAATAGTATTTGTGACATTGTATGCAAATTGTAAATTATCTTCTGCTGAGAAACTATTCCAAAGACTATTTTATTTAGTTTTTATGGTAGCCCTAAGATGTAAGTTCTGTATTTATCTTATCTACAACTGGATAAACTGTGAGCAAGAAAAGTAATGTACCCCAACCAAAGATATCAGCTAACTAATGGTAAAAGCTTGCTTCAAATTGTAGGCTATTTTGAGGTCAGAGACTCTACCCATTATTTCCATAAAGATTTTTAAAGCTAGGTGTTTTGTTTTATGATAAAAATGTGCATTTATCCATTTAAGAAAATGACGAATCCAAAAGCATAAAAGATTGAATATCACAAAAAATAACTTCAGTTGGTTAAATTTAGGATGCTGTAAAAGAACTTTGGGCAAGTGCCTTTATTAGACACTACTTTTATTTGATTAGGAATTGAATATTTTCCATTCACTTCTAGACTCTCCCTGTAATATTAAAACATACTGAGGAATGTCCCTCTTCATAATTTTCCTTTTTTTCTGACATTTAGCACGCCCTGTGTGCAAGAACATTGCCTCTGTAATGTTCAGAGGATAGATGTGTATTCTTCTAAGAGAATGTTCTTCCAACGTGGCTGCCTTCTCAAGTCCGTTTCCTTCCCTCCAGCCTCAGCCCATGAAGCTCTTCTCACTAAACACGAACATGCCTTTTTAGAAGCCTTAATGTATCTGATCACATGACAAAGGGAAAATGATTGAATAGCACATTAAAATGACGAAGTGTGCACTAATGGCAAGAAACATTCAAAATTTCCTTAAGATTTTTCAAGTGTATTTCTGCAATTGTTTGCTGGAAGTTTCTGTCACGTTCGCTCTCACACTCTTCCAGCTCTACCTTTGCTTTCGCATGTGAAGATGTGTGTGGAAACGTGAGCTGTCTTTCCTCAATGCACAGTAAGAAAGATTGTTCTAGTAAAATCAATTACTAGGATATAATGTACCTCACAGAAAAGTTGAAAAACATTGATAACTTTAAAGAACCCATCTACATTCCTGAGCTAAGTATTTTCTTTTGTTTTTTTCTCTCCTCTCTCTCATTTCTAGCGTGTGTGTGTGTGTGTGTGTGTGTGTGTGTGTGTGTGTGTGTGTTTATCAAAGAGCACTCCAGATTCCTGTGGAAGCTCAAGGGTGACTTTGGAAGTTGTTCTTGGGGTCCACCTTACAAAGCTGGGAAGGAATCACTGTCATTTTCTCTTTGGCATTTTTTGCATGTTATCTGTGTGTGTGTGTGTGTGTGTGCGTGTGTGTGTGTGTGTGTGCGTGTGTGTGTGCACGCGCATGTGTGTGTGTGTGTGAGTGTGTGTGCATGCATATGTGTGTTTGTAAAATAATGTTAAACAGAATCAATTCTTAAATTAACTACCTTAATACAATTTAATGGAGTGTATGAACAATGTTTTGTAAGTTTTACAACAATTATGTTGCTTTCCCTCTGGTTTTGTAAATATGAGGGATTTTTCTAAACAATGATCAACTATAAAAATGACCTAAAATATAGAAAGGTGTTAAGAAATATAAAGAACAGATAATAAAGCCCAGCATGTCTAATCAAAGATTCAGAAAGTTTGGAACATCTCCCAGACATAATAAAAGATACTTAGCTCTAAGAAATCAAGCGAATCTCAAAACAGTTTGGTGGAAAGGCATTCGCAAGTTAGTGCTAAAGAATACCAACTAAAAGATCTCTAAGGGAATCTTGAGGAGAAAAGCGAGGGTCCACAATTAGACCCACTGTTGACTTCTCAGTAAACAAGCGTGGAAGTAAGACACCCTTCCTGGCATGAGAGAAGATGAAGTTTAAGCAGGAACTGGACATTTGAGGAAAAGACCTTTTAAGTACAAGAGAAAGACAAGGATATTTTTAATCAAAGCACAAAAAAAAAAAAAACCCTGGAAAAGTCTGTCACTTTACTGAAGAATGCATTAAAATGCTACATAAATATGAGAAGATATGCTCAGCACCATTAGCAACTAAAAAAATAGCACAAACCAAGCAAAGTAAGAGGAGCTTACACAAGCATCAGTTGCAGATAAATTAAACATACACAAGTTTGCAACAGTGAAGATGAAAGAAACATAAAGAGCAAAGCACTGATCCACACCTGCTGAAGAATTACATATATGGAATATTTTGTAAATAGCAAGACTGTGAAAATGAATATTATATATGATCTCTCAATTAGCTCGGGTTAATAAAAAAAAAGTTGTTTTGTGAACACAATGGAGAACTGTTCCTATTCCTTACTATGCCAATGGTTAAGAGAAGAACCAGATCTACACTAATAGATGACTTATCAATGTTCCTCCAAAGACTAACTAGGATCTTAGAAGAAACAATTGTCCCAGGGCAGATGCTGGACAAGGGAAGAACTTTCCTACTTAGGAATTTACCCACTGAAGACCTACATAAAGTTCAACAGAAATCTGACCCCCATACCAAAACAGACATGCCAAAGGGAATCCTATGATACAGGCAAGCAGAGGGACAGGAAGGGAGGGTGGGACAGAGCAGATGGATGAAGGGAGGGGAAGGTGGGAGAAGGGTGCAAGGATGGGGAGGGTGAGAGAGGACACTAGGGAAGGAATTGGAGCAATGACAGAAATCCAATTTGTAAATAAATAAAATTTAAAGATTTTATAAGGAATAAATAAGAAAAATGTAAAGAAAGAGAAGGAATCTTAGGTTTATTAATAGCAGAATGAATAATGATTTAATAAAAACTGTTTAATAAAATAGCAATTAAAAGACTTGCAAATGGACCTGAGATTGAATCCTCAGATCCCATGTCAATAAAATGGCAGACATGTCTGATGGACTATCTAAAATTCCAGACCAGAAAAGTACACTTTGGAAACTCCAGATCAAGCTGGCTACAAAGATTAACACTGTAGGTTAGCTCTCAGTTTAACTGGAGACCCAGCCTGGAAAGAAAAAAAAAGTGGAAGAAAATCAAGGATGATTCCTGATACTAGCTTGGGCCTCCACATGCATGCACACACGTTTGCTGGTATACGCACACACATGCACACATACACACACACACACACACACATACAGACATGCACAAGCCCACATATATGCAAATACTCATACAGTGCACATTAAAATGGAAAACAGGAGGGCTGGAGAGGTGGCTCAGGGGTTAAGCCTCCGCCTTGCAGGCGGAGGGTCCTGAGTTCGGATCCCAGATCCCACGTATAGACGCCAGGCAGAAGCGGGGGCGGCCTGCGCTTCTGGTCCTGGTAGGGCGGAGCCTGTGAATCCCGGGGCAGAAGGAGCTGGAGGCGTCCATGGTGGTTCGCGAATTCGTCCGTGGTTCTACACACACACACGCACGCGCTGCACATACATATGCACATGCGCACAGTTGAATAAATAATAAAAAAAATTTAAAATGGAAAACAGGAAAAGAAGAAAATGAGTAAATTATAGTTAGACAAAGTGTGGCCTGATCTCAAAAACCTAAGAAAGAGAATAAAACATGTTATAGAAAAAATACATATGGATGACTCCAATCAAATAAATCTTAGAAACATAACCATTGCTTATTCAATACAAACCATGGAAAAAGTTACAAACAAAAGCAAAATTTGACCAAGGCAGGACAAGACTTAGGGATTGGCAGGGAACAATTGGTAATGTCAACATAAACTGCAATTCTTTTCTCTCAGATATGATATTTGTCTGTGGATATTCAAAATACAGAACAGTGATTCATTGTATAATAGTGCTCAATAAGCATATGTTACATGTATAATCAGGTAATATTCATTAGGTAGTCTCCGGAGGAAGGTCTCCTGTATATAATATAGCATCTGACTTGATTTTCATTACTCTAACATAGTTATTTTTTTTCAAACTTCCTTAGCTTATTGTTTTCCTAACCATAAAAATGAATGTTCTCTCGTCTAATACTATTACAAATGCATGCACAGGGCACATTGATTTTCATTAACTGAATTGGTTTAGAGAAAGCTGGCATTCATACTATGGGCTTTCATTTATTTCAAAAAAAATATTTGATTTCCTTCTTTCATTGGCAAACACATGAATGCATGTATTTTTTGTAAACTTTCATTCCTTAGTGTTAATTCCAAGACAGATGAATAGAAAAGACCTGACGTTCTGGTATACTTCTGCTGCTTAAAACATATGAAGGAAATCTCCTATGCTTTGATCTCAGGTAACTCTCACTTACAGGATGTAAGTGCTTTGATGCTGGTAGAGAATGGGAATATAGTTTGATCTCTTTGTATACGGAGACCCCAAAAGATTTTTACCCTTGCCACAGTGCCCCACAATAGCACTTGGTTACTGACAACAGTTCCTGCTGGTTCACTCATTGCTCAATTTTTAAGGGTTTCATAAGGTTACTATTAAGTATATCCATCATCAGAAACAAATTTCATCAAGTTAAAGTTGAATTGTATAACAATAAAGTTCATATTTTTTCAGAATTGTCACTTCAGTTAATCTAGCTTTTTTTTCAGTTAATCTATGCTTTTGGAATTTTTTCAGTTCATTGCTTGTGTGTAGTAGAAGTGCTAGATAAGAATTTACTGCTTTGCTTCTCTTGTCCACCTGTATTTCAGCCACTCCAGGATGTTGATTATAAACCTCTATTGCAGTCCGTCTGCATGGTTGCTGATAAATCACCATCAAATGACTTAAGGGAACAAGGGGTTTATTGTCTCTTATGATTACTAGTTACACTTCTTAGTCCAGCTTGACAGGAGAGCATGCACCAACACCAAGGCCGAGGGAACTGACCACACCACCACCACATAACAGCTGAGAGAGGGACGATCCTTACTTACCAGACCTCAGGTCTGGCCAAGTATACACAAGGATGCCAACTTCCTCAACCAGCTCTCAGTATTTTATTCATCTACTCAGGGCCTAGTCCCACCCACCATAGGCTGGGCCTTCCCCATCAGCTAGAAAATCTCCTACAGGTTTGCTCTGGGCTTAACCCAACCACTAATTCTCCACAAATGTGCCCAGAGCTCAAACCCTCAACAGTCAAGTTGATACCTGTGCCTACCATGACAACCTCCATGTTTTTCATTCTATCATTAGCCTTTTTTAGTCTATTGGGCTGACAGTTCTAAAAGGTGACCAGAGTGTCTCCAGCATGAGGATTGTTTTGTCTTATTCCAATAGCAATCTTTGCTTTATGTATTTTTGTGCAGTGATATTTCATAAACAATGATTAACAGCAGGAAAAACTTCTGTGAACTATAACAGTTGCTAAAGTGAGTATAACTGACTTGGTATTTGCACGCTGATCTTTAATTTTCCTAATATTTAATATTTCTACCTTGATACTCTGTGCATCATGGTGTATATTTTCAATGATGAACCGCATACTGAATTTCCCCTTTCTCAAAATAAGAAAAGGGGAGAGATCTTAAGTGGGTGAGAGGGGCTAGGAATACATGTAATATGAAAGGAAGGAAGAGGACAATTTAGTGTGAACAGAGAGCATGAAAAGCATATTGGAGAAAGAAGAAACTAGCTAGAACAAATTATAATGGCACATGTGTATAAAATGTCATGATGAAACCCTAGTATGATTACTTTGTAAACTGATATTTTTTTAAAAAATGAGATCTGTCTCTTCATATAATAAACCCTATTAGATATATTTTCTTTCCTAATATTCTTGATCTAATTTTGGCATCTGTAATTTTGCTGCAATATGTTTTAGATAATTATTTTGAAGTCCTTTTCAAGTTCCTTCCCAAGAACATATTGTCAAACTAGGCTAAGTTTCCTCATTATACATTAATTATATTGTGAACCATCAAGAAGGAAAACAGAGATTTTCACATTGTGAAAACACATCTTGAAGCAGAATGACATTTTTAATTAGTAGCAGAGCCAACTACCTAAAATGTCTCCGAAAGCATCCTTGGGTCGCAGCAAATGCTATCCAGAGAGTCATTGCTATTGTTCAGGGTCAATTCCTAGAACTCTGGTAGCACCCAAAATTGAAAAGTAGCTCTCTACAAGATATCTTTTTGACTACTCTAAACTTTCAAGGGCTTTTGGATGAATATAGATTTTGCAACACTATGATATCAGAGATGTCCCGATCACCTCAGTTGTAATGGTGCATAAGTTTCAAGGACATTATAGGGGCAAGAGAGATGGCTCGGTGGAAAAAAGTGCCTGATTGCAAACCTGGCAATCTGAGTTCAGTCACCCACATGGTGGAAGGACTGAAATTCATCCTCTAATTTCTGCTCCTGTACCATGCATATGTTCTCTCCCTCCCAGTCTCTCTCTCTCGCCTCTCTCTCTCTTTCTGTCTCTCCCTCTCTCTTCTTTCTCTCATATAAATAAATAAAATTTATAAAAGGATACTGTTGCTCCTCTGGGCTTTCCCTGCATTTAATGTTTAATCTATATTCTGCATCTCAATGACACATTTTCTCTTTAAACATGAGGTTAATCTCATTGCTCTCTGCAGACATATTATAACTGGCAGCATGAATTATATCTTTAATCCTGTGACCCAATAGTATTAATTAGCATGCTATTTTAATTCATGCATCAAGAAAATATACCTGTGCTGAGAAAAGCTTTCATGCCTAGGATGACAAAGTTCAACCTTTGTAAGCTAAAATTGAAGCCTGCTTAATGCGGAGATATTTTTCCTAAATGTACTACAAATGCTATGTATATTGCCCATGGCTGCCGCATTTCCATAGACCCCCACATGTTCATAATTTCAGCAGATTGTGTTTCCGCGATCCTGGCATTCAGCCCTACAGTAGAGTGACCTGGGGAAATGACTGCCTTTGAAAGCTCCTGCGATGGTTAATCTTGATTGGAAACCTGATTGGATCTGGACTCAACTCATAGACATGCCTTGGGGTGGGTGAGTGTGGACATTTCCGGGAAGAATTAGCTGAGAACAGAGGTCTTTCCCGGGCATGTGCAACACCTTTAAAAGGCAGCCAATATATTAAGAGTTCTGAGGCAAAAGCAGCTGTTGCTTTTACCTGTCATCTCCGCTGCTTGCTGGTGGGTGCCTTTCTCCTCTTTGATGACACTCATGCGGACATCATTTGCTTCTATTCGAGATCGACTACCGACTGTACCATACCTATTTCTAACGTGTATTGGTTTGCCAAAGAGTGCCACGTCCTCATCCAACCATGTTGTTTGGTAAGGTCCAGCATGGGGAAAAACTGTTTCATGGAAGCATTTTCTGGAAACAGGACATGGCTTATTTGGAATAGAGAAATAAGAAAAATATGAGGGTTGTTAGGCCTAAAGCCTGCTCTTTGGAGAATGACACATTAGCATCTAAACAGGCACTTGCTAGATGCTAGGAGCCCCTCCCTTTTTGTAAATTGAGTTCTGCCTCTTGCCTGCATTAGACATTTGCAGGCAAATTCCTTCCTCTGGGAGCTGAGTTTACCTCCTATGTGTTCTTAGATCTCTTTTGTTTTTCTCAGGGTTGGCTGAGTTATCACCACCCTGTACAGTACCTTCTCTATACATTTGAGATATGTAGACCAGGTAAACCTGCTTTGACGCATTCATTGTCCATTCCCTTTTAGCAACTGTGTCATGCCTGTTTGCCTGGAGATGTCATCTGGTCCCACACAACCAATAAATGTCACTTCTGCCCTTCCTTTGTTAACTGGAATGAATACGTTTTACATAATCCTGTAAAAAATTTGGTCTGCTCTTCTTTGATGCTTCCCTATGTACGTAGTGACACATTCTTTGCCCTGTACCCTAGATTTTCTTATAAAAACTGCTAAAACTTCAATAAGTGAGTTCAGATTCATTCAGTCCTGAGTTGAGTATCTGTTCTTCATTCTCCACCAACTCCTTTGTCCACCTATCGGGTTCTTGGATCCAGGTTGTGGCCAGACCACAACAAAAGAGAGACAAAAGCTCCTAAGTTCTGCAGACTTTATATACAGATTTTCTCCTCACATGGCCAAAAAGCTCTCTCCTTACCCATGTAGACATTTCTCTCTCTCTCTTTTTTTTTTGACTGGCTGATTGATTGGGTTGGGTTGGGTTTGACTCTTGAAATATGAAATCATGTAGCTCAGGATGGCCTCAAAATCACCATTAGCTTCTATTTCTGATCATCTTACCTCAGTCTTCCAGTTGTTAAAATTGCATGTATGCCACACCTCTCCCAGCTCCCCCTTCCCAAGCTGAATCCACTGCCTGGGCCTCCCCTGTGGTGTTTCCTGACCCTGGAGCTTGTCCTTGTTCTCCTGGGAGCTCTTGACATTCTGCGTGAGGATCTGGCCAGATTGTTGCTATTACACAGTGTTATGACTAAATAATGGGCTTCAAGAACTTACGGGAGAATGGAGTTCATCCAAGATAATGATCTCTCCATCCCAGGTTACAGTCCTTAGATGCATGGAAGGTTCAGAGCCAGAAGAAGCTGGTCACATTATATCTACAGCAAGAACAAACGGATGTGAGTTTATTTATGCTTGCACTCAGCTCACCTCATCTGCAATCCAAGACTCTAATTCTTGGGAATGGGACTTCCCACAGTGAGTGGGTCTTCTTACATCAATTAGACAAGTCAAGACTATCCCCCTCAGATGCACC
This sequence comes from Typhlomys cinereus, assembly GCA_023101885.1. Classification (NCBI taxonomy): domain Eukaryota; kingdom Metazoa; phylum Chordata; class Mammalia; order Rodentia; family Platacanthomyidae; genus Typhlomys; species Typhlomys cinereus. The sequence goes on from JALPQD010000246.1 coordinate 1,865,900, forward strand.
CAGAGACCTGCATACTAGGCATCAGTTCAACAAGTTAACACTAAGCATCATATTACCCTTGTATGATACCACATTTATATTTGAAATGGAAAGAAAAATGAAAAGCATTTAATTAATGGTAGTTCCATGAATAAGTGACTATAAACCAGCATATGAATAGTTTGCTTTAAAAGCATGAGGCAGGGCTGGAGAGGTGCCTCAGGGATTAAGCTTCTGCCTTGCAGGCAGAAGGTCCTGAGTTTGGATCCTAGACCCCATGTATAGATGACTGGCGGAAGCGGAGGCGGCCTGTGTTTCTGGTCCTGGTAGGGCAGAGCTTGTGAATCTCGGGGCAGAGTAAACAAGGAGGAGGTGGAGGCGTCCATGCTGGTTCCTGAATTTGCCCATGGTTCTACAAACATACATACACAAACATACACAAACACACATGCACAATTGAATAAATAATAATAAAAAATTTTAAAAAGTAGCATAAGGCAAGGAAATAATTTAAGTGTAATCCTATTTTTTTACATAAAGGAAAGGATAGATAGTGACTGATCAATCCTCCTCTCAGATTGTGCAAGTTTTAATGAACATGCACTTGTGTTCTTCACATACTACCTAAAGAATTACAGTCACAACCTCAAATCAGTGCTAAAAGACAGGAACTCTCATGTTGTAAGAGCCTTTGCTTAGAAAACTTGGGAGACTGATTTGAACACATACATCTAGAGATCCTCCATTGCTCTTACAGCAAAAAACAACCAGAGGCCAATCTCTGCAAATCAATGCAAAGAGAAAACTAAGTTATTTCGTGTCTAAAAATTAATATGGCATTTTAAAAGCATGTTATTGAGCAAAACAGCATAAATTTTCAGCATAAAAAGAATGGCATTTTAAGAGAAAGATCTTCAGAAGTCCCATGCCTACCTGAAAGACTGATGAGAACTAATGCTGATAGGGAAGAAAAGAAGATGTTTGCCTCAGTGATGTACCCACTGGCATATGTATGATATGGCTGGAACATGAATCATACCAGGCATATGTCATCAAAGACAAACTAGATGAAGCACAGTAGGCCAAACAATTTCAAAAAAAAAAAAAAAACCTGAAAGTAGGATGAGGAGATAAAGGGGAAAAGGAGGGGGAATGGAATTGGGGATTGAGGAGTAAAAATATTGCAAATTCACTATGTCTGTGTATGTAACAATAAAAACATTACAAAGAATGTTATTTAAATAAAAATAAAAGCCATAAGTTATTTTTTTCCAGGAGCTTCTCAAAAATATCCTTCAATTACATATGTTGTTTGAATGGTTCAGGGCAATTCAACTACAGGCCAAACTCCATCTAAAGACTTACCCATAAATTAAAGACACTCTCAGCAATAAATCAAAGTGTACCTTTTTGCAATAGAGATATGGAGTTCAGAGAATCACAACTGGCCAAAGGTCAGAGAATAAATAGCTGGAAGTCTTCAGGTCTAAAGGGGACATCAAAGGCACTTCTCACACTAACGCTTAGGGAATTTTCTGCTCTCTTCTTTGTGTGGGGAAAACTGAACTAGACTTAAATTATTTCGTTGTCACATCTCCCTAAAGCACAGTATTCATGTGCAGGTATGTTTTCAGTTATTCACAAGGGAGTGATAAAAATGTAAGAACCTGAGCGTAGAATTGGTATTGCCAACAGGCTTCCACTCCCAAGAACTGACAGCAGTAATATGATACTCTCTTCCACTAGACCTGTACACTAGCTGGCCCGAAACATTTCAACATGGATGAAGGAAGCTCTCAGGAAATACTACAATGCCCTGAGAGACTATTCAAGGGTAACTCCAGACAGGAGAAGAGGAACATCTTTATTAGATGATCAACACATTGATTAATCAGCCACAGACCAACATTACTCAGCTACTTGCCAGGACAGACATCCCAGGTGAAACCAGCAGGCTGGTCATACATGCAGGAAGAGGAAGAGGAAGGAGAGTGAGTGACTAGAAAGGAGAAAGTATGACACGAGACCAGAGGAAGGATGAGGTTAGGTAATAAGGGAGAAAACATAAAAATCATTGTACTTACTTATGAACATCAAAGAATAAATTTAAAATTCAAACGGGAACCATTTTATCCAAATAAAATCTTTCCTGGTTGCTTTTGCTATCTTGATTATGGCATAACTTTCTTAATGAGGTCTATCACAATTAAATGATACAATGAATAGCTGAAATAATTTCACAATGTTAATTTCACAAGGATCTCATGTACTGGTAACTTCTAGTCATGTATACAGAACAATTATAGTTGGTACAGATAGATTCAACTAGCTTGATATTTACAAGACATGCTAAGGATAAAAGTTATATGTCGAAAGTACTTTCATTATTATAAGTAAATAACTTCATTATGTAATCGTACATCAATGAAGACATGCATACAATGTGAAAATATTGCAGCAGGTAAAGAATTTGTGATTATCCTTGTTGACAGATCCAATGTGGACCACGCTAGGTATGTTAATATCATCCTAAATTCTACTGTTATTCAGATGCATGCTAATACTGCCATTGGAGATGAAGGTCTAAAAATCCCAAAGGGTTTTTTTTTTTTGCAATCACAATCCCAATTAACTTGTGCTAAACATTTAACATTGTAATATCAACATTGATTACTAGCTACAACCTGAAAACCCAAATCCTTATAAAAAAAGGAGGAAATGAGTGATATTTAATGTAGAAAATTGGTATGACAAAGAAATTTTAATTTGAAAATTACTTCTGACATCTGAAGCCATCTTTCTTCGTATCCCATGCAGGTATTTGGTAAATGAATTGGAAATGGATTGGAGAATGAACCAAAGGACTCAACAAGATCCTCTTTGTATTGGAGGTATGAATTTTTTTTGGAAGGCCTTTAATTATTTTTGAGGAATTGTTATTTTTCTAGGAAGGTCATTTCTTTTTCTTAGCCTATAAAGAAAATATTTAATAATTTTTCCAGAAATCTTAAAAAGCTTTTGAGGTATGTCAATACTTTTTAGCTTTTTCTGCTCCCCACCTTTTTCAGGATGGGGGGTGATAAGATGACTGTCATCCTAGGGATCTTATTACAAAGGTGTCAGAAGGTATTTCTATCCTATCAACTCCATTTGTGTGCACCTACTGTGATGTCTCACTTGCAATTAATTATTTTATAATATTCCTCAAAGTCACTACTTATTAACTTCTCAGGGTTCCATGACAACACCACAAACAAACCCACAGGATCTGAGATTATTCCTTCTTTCTGAGTTCTTATATATTCCCAAGATCAAGCTAGAAGTCTACCATGGTTGTTCATCACAAAAGTGAATGGCCAAAGGAGAAACTTACCTCCTTTTCTGAAGATTAGGCAAAATCTGTTTGGAAAGCCTTTTCATAGTGTATTAGTTATTTTTAATAGTTAGTGTTTCCAAGAGTAATAGAACTGTGGTGTGTGTGTGTGTGTGTGTGTATGTTAAATTATTAAATTAACTTGCAAGATGAAATCTTATATCTGGAACAGTCTTTAGACAGTGCATTATTTAGGGTTCTCATGAGTAATAGAACCAATAGAAGAGACAGCTTGAAAGAGAGAGAGAGACAGAGAGAGAGAGAGAGAGAGAGAGAGAGAGCTCCTCCATTTTGCACTTTCATTTATTTGGTCCACCACTGGAAAGTACTGTCCACTGTGGACTGGATCTTCCAGATCAGTTATACAATCTCAAACAGGCTTGGTCAAGGGTTTGCCTTAGCTATCAGTTTTTCCCAGCTGTGCCCAAAGCTCAGCCTGCCACTCTCAAAGTGTCCCACATAGTCCCCAGTAGGAGAACATCCAAGAGACACTCCATCCATACAGCTCCTGGTCATCAGAGGACAACAGCAGTTCATAAGAGAAAAGGTTAAATGTTCCTGCAAAGGAGCAAAATAAAAGGAGGCAGTGTAAGAAGATAAGGGCAGAAAGTTTCAGGAGAGAAAACAAGGAAAGATCTAGTATCAATAGGAAACTGAGAAATCCAATATATCACCATATAATATGACAGGCACAGGGAGACCTTTCCTGTTACTTGATGTCCCATGTCCCCAGAGACAGAAACAAGCAGACTACAGAAGGCTCCATACAACACCATGGGAGCTGTCCAACACACTTTCATATTGTTTTTCCATCAGCAACATAGGCCCAGTGTTTAATTACAGAACTTTTTATATGATTACAACAAAATATTTTAAAGGATCGTTTTTCTTCCATCTCAGTATATAAATGAAATGAATTTAGGGACAAATGAGACCCTAAGAAATAAGGCTTCATTTAATCAGTCAATGGATAGAGATGAAATATATCAATTCCTTCCATAAGCTCTAGGCCAGGCTCTTGCAACTTCCAAGGTATCTGCTTCTTATTGTTGAATATCTATAGTGAAATAAAAACTATAAAATTGTTGAGCCTATCCCACAGGAAACCTACTTTAAGAAAAAAATGTCAGTAAAGTGAGGCTGGGAAAGAAAAATAGGCAGTTGATAAAATGCTTTACATTTGCTGTGTAGTAATGAGACCTGACTCTACACCCCCATCCCAAATCCACATTAAGCAATATATCAGGTTTCATGGCATGTGTTTATAATTCCAGTTCTGGGTAGCCAGACACAAATAGATAGATCCATGGAGCTCAATTGTCATTCAGTTCATGTGAAATAGTAAACTTCACTTCAATGAGAGATCCTGTTTCTAAAAACTTAAGGCTGAAAATGAATGAAGACACCCAATATCAACTTCTGTCCTCTAAATGCAGACACACACACATGTATGTATGTGCACACATGCACGCATACACATGCACACACACATGAACACACCTCATAATTAAGAAAAGAGTGATAACCAGTAACTAAAGAGTGCAGAATTGAACACTCAGTTCTATACACCTTATGTTTCAGCATCCACCTAGTATCAGAAATGCAGAACTCTGGATCCTTAACAGGACAGTCCTTGCAGAAGCACACAAACCAGCTGAATGTGGACATTGGAACCATGTTAATGTTGCATATTGGTACCTGCCAGAGAAGAGACACCTGTCTTGCATTACATTTTCTCTGCAGTTGGCAATGAGCAATCTTCTCTTCAACTATAATCACTGCGCCAGGATCACAGGCGCATGTTATGAGGATTACCTGTGACAAGTGCACATGCAACAACACAGCATAGGTGTACTTTCTTTATTTGCAGCAACATCATTTGAGGGACAAAATAGAAGTGACTGACTCCTACTCAAACCAACCTACAGTGTCTCCCCACAGAGCCAATGGCTGAGTTTGTCCCTATGCATTAGCATTAATAAATGAAAATGTAGTCTATTTTTACACAATTTGTTACTCACTAATATGATCATAAGTGAAATAAAATGCTGTGGCATTTCTTACATTGGAGTCTTTTGAAATTGCTGTTTACTCAATTGCGAGATTGGAACCTGCCCTGGATTAATATTCTTGATATTAATGTGTTATTCATTCCTTACAATAGTTTTTGTTTTCTTCTTCTTCTCTTTGGTAATAACCTCAGGTTCTGTTTCATGAAGGGATAGAAAGAAAGCAGCTATGTAAGCTGAAAGCTAATAATAGTGTCATTCTTTAAATGAGTGCATTGGAATGGCAAGGAAGGGCTGCTGTAAATCGTTTTTCCTGGGATATATATTGAGATTTTATAGGTAGAAGTTTGTGAGCTGCTATACCACATTACCATTTTCAGGATCCCACTGAGGGCTACCTGGCAATACTAATCATGATAATTATAGGCACAGATAGCAGCTATCTTCTAATCAGTCAGCTGTTCCTAAGCAACGCTTAGGTTTAACAACGCTAACAATTGCTACCTCATATATGCATGCTAAAGTAAAAGTCTCTGAATTTTATCATTAGAAAACCAATGTCATAACCCTCTGACCTCAGGCAGATTTCTTATTTATCTTCAATTTGAGGAGTTTAAATTAGCCCTTCCAATTCATGATGGTGAAGACATATTTCCTTATATCAAATGCATGATGGATAATTGGAACTGATCTTTTTGTATTGAAATCATATGTAGGACTTGCTATATTCATAACAAGTTATTCTTACATGTTTTAAATTTTGTGCTGGGTGTTACAAAGTATGCAGTCAGTCATGTGGCACAGGCTGATTTTTGCACAATACAGGTGGATCAAAAGCTGTTGGGAATTCTTCAGAACTCTGAAAGAATTAACAATGCAAGTAGCCAGAAAACAGTTAAGCTTTTACATTTTAGATAATATCTGTGAGGAAGATATTAATATATTTGCTAACTTAGAACATTCTGTTCTTGTAAATCATGGTTAATATTAATGAGCACTAGAAATCTCAAGTATATCCTTAAATATCAGCTGACCATGATGATATTCCTTAATAATATCATTTTATAATGTTTTATGTCTTTTCCAGCTTTTCATATTATTTAATTTTAATCAACTCCAAGAGTTCCATGGGAAAGTTCTTCATTCTGAATTTTCATATAAGAAAAAAGACACACTAAATGGTCACCTGACTTACAAAAGTCAATATGGTGGAGACTGGAAAAACCTCTATGTGATCTTAGACCCAAAGTGGTGCCGTTTCCAGAAATATCACATGTGTTTGTTTCCTTCATAGGCTGCGATCAAGCTGGGGAGGAGATAGTTGAGTTTTTGTGTTCCAAATTCATCAAACAGCATTCACTTTTCATGCAATGCTTCACATAACATCACTTGTTTTGAAGTTCCGTGCATCCAATCAGAAGACAAGAGCTTCTCCCGGTGATGTACAGGTAAGAAACCTCCTTAGGGATATGAAAGTCTATCTAGTGTTGTATCAGCCAGTGTATATGAAATCTCTCTTTGTTTAGTTAATTTGGAGAAGACTTCAGGGGCCTTACTTCTTATTACAAAGCTCAGTCACGGGGAAACCGTGTCTGTCCAATTGTGCTGCACTGTTCATGGTCTATTTAAGCAACAGTGACATTCATTTCAAAGAAAAGCACTCCCTTGGCCCACTGTTCTGTCTGCCAATGAAACTGCCTATGCACCAGGGAAGAAGAGCTGTGCGATTTATACTGTTTTCGCTGTGTGAACCATCTCAAATGTAACTTCAAGTGGTCGGAAAAGCAGCAGTGTCCCTCAGGTGTGGGACATAAGGCCATAATTGAATTTATTAGGACTGGATACTACAGAACTACAGTGACGGTCAAGTCTATATGGGTAAATCTACAGCTTCCTAGTCAGCACACTGTGGCAGGCTTAGAGTGGCCTGCACTTCATTTCTTCTGTAGAAGTTCACTAGGGATTCTCTGGAAGCCAATGCCTTTGGACAGCTCTTAATTTACAGTGACAGATGAAAAACTTTCCAAAGGACTTATTCACATCTCCCAACTCAACCGATGTCCACTGTGGCGCTCATGATATCTCAAGTGAAACATTTGAATTTTGATGCATCTTCTGGAGTGCTTATCCTCTCAGCAACACACCGCTCTTCTAGCAACAAACGCGGTTGAAGTTACTCTTTTGTTTGCTGTGATAAATGATTCAAACTAAGCAACTCAGAGAGAATGGAGACATTATTTAGCTTATGGTTTCAAGGGGGAATTGACCCCACTGTGGTACGGAAATCAAAGCAGAGTCATGGAGGGAGATTGATTAACATTACAGTAGCCATCAGAAGGCAAAGACTGAGAGAGACAAAGACAGAGAGAGAGAGAAAGAGAAAGACGGAGAAACCAAGAGACAGAGAGAGAGAAAGTGATGCAGATTATCCAACATCTAGGCCTGCCCCCAGAGATGAACTTCCTTCAGCAAGGCCTTTAAAAATTTCATAACCCTTCCAAACAGCACCACTACCTGTGGACCAAGTACTGAAACTCATGATCCCATACGGGGCATTTCATATTCAGATCATGTCACAACCTAACTCCAAAATACAATTTTTGGTGACAGAACATTTGTTCATTTGTCTTGCAGACATATGTTGCAACACAGCTAGATTTTATCTCTCACATAATGACAGAAGTATCTCCTTGATGCAACCCCATGATAAGAATATTAAAACTTTCATGGTGTGGGAGAGAATCATGAACACTCTGAGGATAGGATCAGGAAATGGTAGAGAAAGTAGATGACATTTTTGGAGGATTATATCTACTTAATAACGTACATTTTAATATGGATAGCCTAAGCCTCAATATTTGAGCAAAATTAACCCACCCTTCTTCTATCTGTCTATCTTTCATGAATCTTTCACAGATACGTTCAACAGTTAAGGTCTGAGTCTTTTGAAGGTAAAACATAAAAGCTTCTAACACATTACATGACTAGTACAACATATCACATGTGCACATAAAAAAACACAAAGATTCCAGTATCAAGTTTGCAGTCATAATACATAAAGTGCTGTGATAAGATGCATTGACCTTCTTTTGCATGGGAGAATGTTTTCTTCTTTTAGCTCAGAGGCTGACTTTGAACTTTAGTATTGCGCCAACCATTCTAGTTCTCCAGTAAATCTTACATCTAGTAACCATATCACACACTTCGGTGGGTTGGACCCTTTGGCTATAAAACAGGTGTCCAATATACTCCTTATCTAATATTTTGTAACATTCTGTGTTCACATTGAGTGTCCATAATGAAACCAGACAAATGTATTGTATTCCATTAACTTAGATAATGCAAGAGAGGATGAAAAATGAAAGGATACCTACATTTTCACCCTAAGGAGAAAACAAATGTGGAAAACAGACAGAAGAATTACAACTTAGGAGAAGCACAGATACAAGGGGATATGTTGCAAACACAATGGCCTCACAACTGATCTCATTAAAATTGCCCAGAGAGTTTTTTTGAATTTGAATGTCTTGGCTCTAACAAAAAAAAAAGTAATCCTAGAACTTAGAAATACAAGATCCCTAAAAGTTTATTTCAAAGATATAGTACTACCAAATTTGGGAAAATAAGGATCTAGCTTTCAGAATACATTTTTCAATTGAAAACTTATCTGTTGATCTAGTATTTATCATATATGGTCGTAGATGCTCTCTGGTGGTATGGGTAATATGCATTTTATTAGTGCATGCTAGATAATGCTCTGGTGGAATGCATACATATGGTCGTAGACAATGGGTTATGTAGACAAAGATCCATACCACTCTGGAATGCACAGCAGCAGTGTGGCATGGGTAATGTTTGGGTGCAGTGCTTAGATTACATGGGCTCTTCTGCACTGAAGCACCATCAGCCTTCATGAGGAAATCTAACGTTTAAATACTATAAATAGATCTGGATAGATGGCTCAGGGATAAATACTCTGCCTCCAAGCAGAAGGTCCTGAGTTCAGATCCCAGGTCGCACATAAAAATGCCAGGCAGAAATGGTGACAGCTTGCATTTCTGGCCCTGGTGGGCAAAGCCTTGGAAATCCCATGAGCAAAGCAAAAAAGAGATAAAAGCAATGCAGGATGATTCCTGAAGTTACCCTTGGCCCCTCCACAGGGACATACAGTGTACTTTCACACACACACATACACACACACACACACACACACACACACACACACACACACACACACACAAAATAAATAAATAAATAAATAAATAATCCAAGGTTACATAACTACTAGGGAAGAGATCAAGCAATTTTCAGATGTCACCGTTAAACTCCCTATTTCTCAAGCTTGTTCAACTGTAAGATTTATAAGACCTTGTATGAAAAGAAACTGTACTGCCACTTATCCAAAAGGTAAGACAAATCTTTATTAAAGGTACTTTGATTTAACAGCCTTTCCTATCATCTGTTGTCTCTTTTGCAATTGTGAATTTTCCTACTAAGTTTCAAATGATCAATATGAGTGCTGCTGTCTACCTTTATACTGCATTATGCAATTTAAAATGTAAAAGAAACAGTATTTAGTTGCAATACACTATCAGTGAAACTATATAATATTTGCTTCCTAAATGGAACATGGTATGTTTTATTTTTACCACAAGAATGGAAAAACAACAGTCTCCCAGATGACTCTAGACCTTGTCAACTTGATAAATGAGACCAACCATCTATATTGCATTCATTTTTTGATAGACACATGATATACCTTTAAATTAGCAAAAGTAATGAAGGGCCCAAGGAAGAAGAAAGCATGCTTTGGTTTTTCTTTCTTTTGCCTCTCATAGTATTCACATGTAAGTGGTTGGCTGCAACAGAGCAATACTGGGAATGAGGAAGCAAACTATGGAATTCCCATGTCAATCACCATGTTGGAGACGTGACCATCTTTCAGGGTTTGAAGAAAGTCTTTGCTCGTGTGGAGAGTGTTATCTCTTCAGACTGTCAGATGCCATACAGTTGCATAAATGAACAACATGTTTGACTTTTCTTAAAAAAATTTTAACTGATATGCAAAAGTATGAGGGCATATGTCATAATGGCTATATGTAATGATTGACACGTTTAAATTACATAATATTTAAATTTGGCTAAAATATCTCCTTAAGCATTTATCATGTCTTTATAGCAAAATTTTTAAAAATTTATTTCTGAAATTTTCAAATGTAAAGTACATTACTGATGTCAGTTACCACCATACTGTGTAATAGTGCCCTGGAATAACATGCTTATCTTCAGTTACATGGGGTTTAAGTAATCTTTCTCACATTCTGCATCAATATTCTATTTTCAGAGTATAAGTGAAGCAATTTGGAAAAGGGTTGGAAAGGAAGAGTTTGCCCAGTACTCTATACCTATCTTCTGAACATACATCATGCGCTAATCCTACGGAAGAACTTCAATAATGAGAAACATCATTTCACACTGCAAAGTGACCACAATGGAGCAAAAGTCCAGTTGTGGGATTCTCTTAAATATTCATTGTAATTGTATAGGCCACATGACTGTGCTAATAAATAACTTATGTGCTTAATCAGCACTGTATACTGCGTCCATCAGATGCTGCTTCAGGTGCACCTGTTAACCTCATCTTTCTTGTCCAGTTCTGTGACTATCATTTTATAGTATAATGACTAATATATGTCCATTATATTTTCCTGTGTTAGAACTCAGACATTATGTCTCCCCTTAGATACCCCCTGAAAAAAGGTTTATACTTGTGAATGTCATTGTATCTATACTGGGCAGATGTGATGTAGCACATTCATTACAATTACCGGTTTAATAAAAATTTTCAAAGAAATTTTATTACAAAATAATCTTCCGTGAAATGTCTACAGAAAATCATCTTAATATTTAACATGAATTTTTATTTCCACCAAGAAAAAGTTACCACAAAATGAAGAAAGCATCTTGTAAAAATAAAAGAACCTGTCTGAGCTTTGTTCTAATAAAAAGAGTGACCTCACACAAGCATCTTTCTTGGACATTTTACTTTCCCCACTAATCATGTTTCTGCAAATGATGCCCAAGAAGAGGTTCCATTTGTCATTCAAATCCATGAAAATTACATGATAAAGATGTTGTTAAGAGGGGCTGGAGAGGTAGCTCAGGGGTTAAGCCTCCGCCTTGCAGGCGGAAGGTCCTGAGTTCGGATCCCAGATCCCACGTATAGACGCCAGGTGGAAGCGGGGGCAGCCTGCGCTTCTGGTCCTGGTAGGGCGGAGCCTGTGAATCCCAGGGCAGAATGAGGTGGCGGCGTCCATGGTGGTTCGCGAATTCGTCCGTGGTTCTACACACACACACACACACACACACACACACACACACACACACACATGCGCGCGCGCGCACATACACACGCATATGCACACAGTTGAATAAATAATAATAATAATAATAAAATTTAAAAAAAGATGTTGTTAAGAGACCACACAAATCAAGAACACTCGTATTTGTAAATATGCTATATGACAATGCAGTTGTATAATGTGACTGACAGGTTTGTCTTATTTTCAAAGAACAGAAGTACAAAGTCACAGAAAGAAATGATGTTTTACATGCTAAGAATGAACAAAATGAGAAATAAATGAAAGAAATAATGCCATCACTATAGATTTAAAAAACACCTAGTAAGAAAAAAATAACCAAAAAATGAATGCTGTGTATGATAACTTCAAAATACTGAAAAAAAATTGAAGAAGATGCCAGAAGGTGGAAAGACCTCCTGTTCTCATAGATCATGATTAATATTGTGCAAATGGTCATTCTAGCAAAAGAGTTGTACAAATTCAATGAAATCCCAAACAATCCTGAGCAATTAAAACCACTGCTGAAAGTATCATATCTGATTGATTTCAAGCTTCGCTACAGAACCACAGCAATGAAAGCACTATGGCCCTGGCCCAAAGCCAGACATCTCCATCAATGGATCACTGCTGGAAACCCAGATCTAAGCTCACATATTTGCAGCTTTCAGATTTTTTGATAAAGGTGCCAAAGGTGTGCAGTGAGAAAGGATGACATCTTCAAGAGATGGTGGTAGGAAAACTAGATATGTACATGTAGTTCTGTATAGTAACATTAAAGCTAATATGATGAACATTCTAAATGAATGAATAAGGAAAGGTTTTGAAGGCCTGATTAGGGCTGAGCATTCAATGTCACTAATATTCTGCACTCTAGTGTCAGGTGTGGTTTTCTGCCTCGCTAGTCTTCCATTGTAAAATGGTGAATATTGGTTGAGCTCTGAGAGTTTTTCTATCTACAGGCCACCTTATAAAACTCCACCCTTTCAGAAGAGGAGTTGGTAAGATTGTAAGAGCCTAAAGGTGGGGTGGCACACTTATGATCAACATACTCCAGCCAAAACAGGGCAGTTATACCCAGGAGTTCGCTGCAGTGAGAACTTCTATCTCCAGACTTACACAACCGCTAACATATCAACATTCTCCCATGGACCAACAAGGATGTCAGGAGAAACAATTACACTCAGAGAGTGTCTCAGGTAGGTACTGGACAAGAGAAGAGGCACCTCCCCCTTTATGACTTTGTCCACTGAAGAGTTACATATAGTGCAACAGATCTGTGACTCTCTTAACAACATGGGTACTGCAAAGGGAGTCCTGTGATCCACATATAGAAGGATGGGAGCGTAGGTGAGATATGGATAGATTGAAGAGGGGAGGGCAGTATTGAAGAAGAAGAAAGTCTATGAGGAGGGTGGGAGAAGGTGATGGTAAGGTGGCAGATCAGGACAATGACACAAACCAATTTTGATTATATATGAAATTTTCTCAATAAAAAATTAAAAAGAGAAGAATGAATAAGGAACACATTTGAGCTGACATGCCTAGGTAAAGTGAACGGGGATATTTGCAAAGGGCTTTGCATCTCTCTGCAGAGACCCTTCCATATCCATGTTCATTGCAGCTCTAGTCAGAGCAGCAAGGACTTGGGATCAGGTAAGATATCTATCAACGAAGAAACAGACAATGAAAATTAATGAAATATTATTCATATTGAGAAAATGAAATTATGAAATTTGCTGGTAAATAATATCAGAACATATTATTCTGAGTGAGGTATTCAAGACACTGGAAGATTAATATATAGATGTTGACATTGAACCTTAATATTTGTGTTCTTAATTAGACACATGTAGAACAGCTGAAAATTTGCAAGAGAACATAAGCTGAAAAGGGGATAATGGTAGAGGAAGACATTAAGGAGGAAATAAGGTGCATATCTGAATATTGGGGGGAGGATTGTAAGGCAGGAGAGAGATGAGGGGACAGGAGAGGTGAGCTTGTAGATACTAGAACTAAGGATATAGACAAACAAAAATCTTTTTTATTATTTATTCAATTGTGAGCATGTATGTGTGTGTGTGCGTGTATGTATGTGTGTGCGTGTATGTGTGTATGTGTGTGTAGAAACACGGACGAATTCAGGAGCCACCATGGACCGCCTCCTCCTTGTTTACTTTCCCTGGGATTCACCGGCTCCGCTTTACCAGGACCGGAAACGCAGGCCGCCCCCGTTTCTGCCCGGCATCTATACGTGGGGTCTAGGATCCGAACTCAGGACCTTCTGCCTGCAAGGTAGAGGCTTAACCCCTGAGCCACCTCTCCGGCCCCAACAAAAATCTTTTATAGACAAATTTATAAAAAAAAAAGTGTTGAAATAGATGTCCTACATAGAGATGACAAGAAAAAGAGAATAAATAGTTTTGAGATGATTCTACTAAAATCCATAGTGGAGAAACAGAATTCCTGATACCAGGTGTGTGATATCAGAGAGGCTCAAAGCCCTCCCCATGCCCTCAAAGCCCTCCTCATACCCCCAAAATGTAGACTTTTGCCATTGTTCCTGATTAACTGCCAGAAATGGCAGAAAGACCCTATTGCTGAAGAAAGCATACAGGTCAATTGCACTGGACCAGACCTGGAAGCTTCCTCCGTCCTTGCCAGCTTTCATAGATCCAGAAGGTGCAATGCAGGCTGTGAGGGAGAAAAGCAGTCGGGTCGGTCATCTTACCCAGCTGGGAACGGCTGCTTTCTGATGGTATTTAAGGCCTGCTTTTTTTTTAAACACATGCCTGGCACTGTGAAAACCAGGCCAGAACCGGTGGAAGAGAGTTCCCAAGCCATAGGCGGGAAAAAAAAATCCACTAATGTTAAACTATAACGAGTGGATATCAATCTGCCCTTCAGACACTATCATTATATCCACAGATTAGAGGCAAATTCTCAGCCCTGGGCCAAGGGCATCATTTGCCAATTGAAGATGTTTGATACAGTGGACCAGGACTGGCCTAAGTAAAGAAAATGAATGACTGTGGACTCCTCAGCTCCAAAGTGGACATCTAAAGCACTCCCTCACCACCCCCAAGGCTTCGGGCCAGGCAGTGTCCTCTCTGTCATGGCTGGTCTGCAGAACTGAAGACTCACTGCAGTGATGTCTACTGTAAGGCCCACAGGCAGTTAGCCTGTCAACATTCCACACTGAAAGGGGGAGGCTCTCAAGAGACTACTGGAGGGTAATTCCAGAAGGGGGAAGGCAAGCTACTTTCCTTAATGCTTAACCACTGGTAAGTCATCCCAACCCCAGTATGTACTTAAGCACTTGCCAGTACAGCAACTCGGATGACACCCAGTGATTCACACACACACACAAAGACATAGAAGTACAGGAAGACTGACCGGATAAGAGAAAGTATGAAGTGGGAAAAAACAGAGGAGATGGAATCAGTTGTAAAGAGTGAACATGGCATAAATTCAATGCATGCATGTACAAAAGTATCAAAAATAGACTAACTTAAGGTCTAAGAAAGGAAATAAATACGACTTTTAATGTCCATGGGGGGATCGACACAGAGCTCACTATGTTTTGAACCAAGCAATTAGCTGAGGTTGTTAATTATTTAAGAAGCTTATTATACCTGCTAACACAGTAACACAATTCCCAGGTCACAGGAAATGTGCATCTTCTTTAGATCTGGCTGGCAGGTTGCAAGCTCTAGCTTTTTTGTCTTCCGTCCTGCACATGGGATTGTTTGCAAGCCTCGTTCCTTCACTGTGTCAGCTCTGGTCCTCAACACTGACCTCACCTCTGCCAAGACTGGAGAAAAATGACAGTTTTCACTACAAAGAAGCCACCAAGCCAATGTTCTTTGCATAATTTATATGTGCAGCAGAGGGAAATTACCAGCATAATTCCATCCTGTCATTAACACAGCCATTCTCAATTGTTCTTCCTTAAGACAGCACCATTTTATTTTCATAGCATGTTTCATTCACTCCGCCCGTGTTATTGGATGATATTCCCATATCCCAGAGGTCAAAGAGAAAGTGTTTCTGAACTATTCTGTAATCTTCAGTCTCTTTGTTTTTAGCTTCACAGGGCAGCATGAAGCACAAAAGAAAACAACTGACTGTTACCTTCACCCCTTGTTTCTTATGAAGAAACCCAAAATATGCAAACTCACAATCTATTCAAAAAGAATATCTCATTTTTCAATCATCGGTAGCTTTAACTGTAATTATTTATTTAAATAAAACCTTCTTGACTAGTTACCGGGATATGTTCAGTTTAAATGAAATCTGATCAACATGGAACCGATTATATTTCTACCTCCTGTTAGAATCCTCCTTTCAATACAAATATGCTTCACCATGGTCTTTTTCATACATTCAAATTTCATCCTCTCTCATTTTGGTGGCTTCTCTGGGTTTTTTTAGTCTACCTCTAGCACAGCTATAAAAACACACACACATATGCACACGCATACATACACAGACACATGCACATGCATACAGGCATTCACCCATGAGTACATCCTTTCAAGTACACACATGTGTAACATGAAATTATTAATTTTCTTGAAGGAGGAATGATAAATGACAGATGGGAGAAAGAAGAAAGTGTGGAGACATCTGAATGTAATAAAAAATCATTAACTTGAAATAACGCATCCTTTTGAAACCTATCACTTATGTACAGAGACACATGCCAATAAAATTTTGAAATAATTCTTGGGCAATCATTTCATTCCTCATGCTCAGCTGCTTCTGATGCATAAAGTTATGTGATTTCTTCCTGTAGGTCAGCTAAGCTTTATTCAACCAAATTCTTCTGACTGTGAATTAATGGACCTGTTAATTATATTTTTGCAAGGTAAGTACATTTCTATGGGGATCATTACTAAGTAGTATGGCCTCATTGTGGTATTTAAGATAGAATTCTGCTTGCATTGTTAGTAAAACATGTACTTCAAATTCTAATCAAATTTATTTATGCTTACCATATAGAAGACTGATGTGGGTCCTAGCCCACATTTTCTTCAACGTGAAGAAAAAAACAAGTTTGGCTTTGAGTTAATTCATCTCCCTCTCTTCCCATGGAGAATAGAGTCCTTCAAGTTATAGAGCAGAAACCAGATTAAACCCAGCAGGGGTGTGATCATTGACCACAGGAAATGGGCGAACTAGGGGGGTGGCCTGTCTCTGCTTCAAGTCTCACAACTGCTGGACTTTGCCGATGTGAAGATCTCTGTTGCATGAACACCTTGTAGGTGCTTGCTGTGCAATTAAACAGGACTTGTTGATACATAGAGCTCTACATTTGATTATTCTTCTATTGCCACCTTTTAATTCTTAATTTTTGAGCAAAGGGTCTACATCCTCAGAATGTACTGGTCCCCACGAATTGAATACAGCTGTTGTTTTTTATCTCTTAAGTGAACGATGCTCTTATTTCCCTCTAAATTATATTTGACTCCATCATTTGCCGGACTTTGCTAAAGACATCCTCTCCTTTTGCCACCATAGCTGTAGCATGTCATCACAAATTCTGGGCCAGGCAGGCATTCCATCACCTGACCCGGGCAGGCAGCCATAAGCCAAACTCAGAAGTTTTTCACGTCCGTCCTCCTAGCAGATGGTATTATAACTTCTAAGATCATGAAGGACTGAAATCAGTGGAGGAAGCCCTGCCTTCAGACAGTATATAACACACTGTAAGGAACACTGAAGCCCAAGACCCCCTTTTTAGAAGACAGATGTCAAGGGCATTCCTCGCAGTCATGGTCACAGTGTGCCAGCATAGTTGGAGGCTGACTCCTGTTGACTTTCTCTCAAGGGGCAGGGATGGATCTTGTCCTGTCTCAAAATAGGGTCAAAAGCAAGAGGTGTTTTTTTTTTTTTTTTTTTTTTTTTTTTTGGAAGCCATCTAAGCGTTAATTAGCACATCTCAGAAACTGGCACAGAGCTTTATCATTGTAATTGTATCACCATCTGGCTGACCTTTGTACATATAAACAGTCTGGTTTTTTTCTCCACAATGAATAGGGCTATTAGGGTTTATTAACATGTCTCAGGATTGGCAGAACTGTATTGTTGGTGGTGGTCCTACCTATTTTTGACCTTGCTCAAGTAGTCTTTCTGCCACTCCTGACGTCATCTCTCTGCATGGTATATAAACATCATCCCCCTGTTTCATGGTATATAATAGGTTAGATTCCATAATAAAGGTGATTTGGTTTTGGGTCTTTCCACATCCCCCCTTGACCCAGACTGATTCAACTCCTGATGATCCCATTCTGGTACCTATCAGGATTGTGAGGTAAACATGCAGTTCACAGAAGCCCAGAATTTAATAGGAGGAATAAAAAAAATAATCTAATCAGGACTGGGAACTTAGCTCAATAGAATATTTGCCTAGCAAGTATGAGATCCTAAATTCAATTCCAAGGACCAATATAAACAAACAAACAAACAAATAAATAAATAGACAGACAAAGAGATCAAACAATAGATAGATAGAAATAAAATCATCAAAAATATGTCTCTAAGTATTGAAAGATTGTATTATATCAGTTTCAAGGATATTTGAATTCTCTTGGCAGTTTCATGCCCAAAAAAATCAAACAACTCTTTTCCAGTCATAAGTGTCTGAAAATTTATCAAAGAGCCATGAATTCATTCATTCAGTAGAAAGTGAAGGATGAGAAACAAGCTGGCCAAGAAAGGGATGTTCACTTGTTCATTAGTTCTCATTTTATTCAGCACCCCAGAGGACCTGTACATAAATAGTGGAGGATAACTTTAGAGATGCAGTATAGGAAAAAGAGGTTTTTCTCCTGCAAATTTGCGGATGATTATAAAAGTGTTAACAGACTAGATTTACATTGATTTCATTACAATTATAATGAGAACATTATTACATTAAATTCCTTTCCACTATGGAAGCCACAAACAAGATCTAAAAAAAAAAGACATGGTACTTCAGGAAATTTCATCATCCTCTATATTCTTGG
Organism: Typhlomys cinereus; assembly: GCA_023101885.1. Classification (NCBI taxonomy): domain Eukaryota; kingdom Metazoa; phylum Chordata; class Mammalia; order Rodentia; family Platacanthomyidae; genus Typhlomys; species Typhlomys cinereus. Next base: position 1,884,630 of record JALPQD010000246.1, read on the forward strand.
GAATTCTGTGCACGCGTACCCTAAGAGCACAGATTTTTTAGTCTGGTGGTAGCTGTTGATTAAAGGATTACAAATTTCCTTTGTGTTATGAAGTTCAAGGGGAGCATGTGGTTAATGGTTTGGGGAGAACAAGTGAAGTCACAAAATGAAGAGAGAAGAAACCCCGGTGACACCACTCTTTTCCTGCCTTCCACTCAGGAACATCAAGTCTGAGCATCCAGCTCAGATTCAAAATGCCCTACTCCAGCTTACAGTCTCTTCCTTTAGATGAAGGACACTGTATCTTTGCTCAGTTTTATCAGTTCTAACACGTTGGATGAATTCTTGTCTGCACTGCTAATCAAGGAAAACTGTTCCTCTCAGCTGAGTGCAGCCATCTTTAACCCTGGGCAACCAACTGTTAACCATTCAACTGACTGAAAGAAATAGGGGAAAGTGGTCAGTGATCCTACTGAGCATCTAACGCATCCATTTCTAAGTGGGTGTTTTTTTTTCTAGTCTCCTTTCAACAAAGAATCTACTCAAGTTGTCATTGTAAAAACTATTAAATAACAATACTTGAGAGACCATTGGTCTGGTTTTTGCAAAACAATAGCAAGGAATTTAAATGATTTGAGATCAGCCAAAAAGGGCAATCCACAGAATCATGATGAAATACAGTGTGGTATTTTATGCAACTAAGTTTTGGCTTTATTTCTGATATTTTCAAACTGCTTTGTTCTACTCGCATATGCAGTATTTTTCTCCGTGTTGGCAACATCATGCATAGCTTCGCGAATATTTGACAAGGGCTCTTTTACTAAGCTTCATCCCTATCCATGTGTGGGTGAGGGGGTAAATGGGTATGGGATGTTGGGTGCATGTGCATGTTCCTGAGTTCTGTGTTTGTCCAGGTTCACAAACATGTGACATGTGTGTGTAGAGTCCAAGAGTTTATCCTTCAGCCACTGCCTACCTTCTTTTTTAAGACAGAGATCCTTCACTGAATCTGGAGCAAGCCAGTTTACCTAGAAAGGCTCATCAACAAACTCCAGAGATGGCTTACCTCAGCCCCAATCAAGCACTAAAGTAGCAGGTATGTGCCACCACACCCCTTTTTAGCTGGATGCTGAGGATTCAAACACACATATTATGTTTGTGCAACGAGCACTTTGCCCACCTGTCCCAACTCTTTAAAACTGAGCAGGCTCAAGTCTACACTCTTTCTCTGCTCTCTGAGTGTCAAGAATTACAGACTTACATCCTTACTCCTGGATAACACCTTTCCCTAAGGGTTAATAGCAATAACGCAGAGTCAGACTTCCTGGTTTATGTCAAAGCAACCCTCAGGTAAAGCTAGACTGGAAAGAATGTCCTGCTGCATTTCCTAGCTGAAACCTCAAGATTCTTTTTATGAATTTTCTGTTGATTTTTCCATAAAATCACATGTTTTACAGGAACCTAAAGCATGTGATTGAAAGTGCTTTAGGAACAAAGAAAGGACTTGGTCAGAATCTGGAGAGGAGCAAATTTAAATCACAATGTTAGTCCTGTCAAAAAAAAAAAAAAAAAAAAAACTACCTGAAGGATGACCTTATTTTCTCTGAGCTACTACTGCATGACGCTTACAACAGTGTCATATACAACAAATATGCAGGAAAACGTGATGTCTAAATAAGATGGTAAACTAGAGGCAATATCCTCCCAAGATAACTATAATGCAACTCTTCAATGATTTCTGTACATTCTGTCTAAGCAACTTCTGGAAAATTCTGGCTATACTACAGACCATCTTGTTAACTCCAAGTGAGAAGATGTCAAATGATATACTACTAAATGGAGAAAACATGGTACAATTAGTGTGGATCTCCATGGGACGGGTTTCGTAGCAGCAGAGAACATGTCGTTCTTTGAATCATTTTACCTTTACTATCCAACTCATGGTGAACATAGAAAATTCACTATTTGAATACAGGCACTGAAGATTTAATCCATTAAATATTCTCAAATAACCAGCTTACAGTGGGGCTTAAAAAAGAAACAATATATGAATAAGTCTAAAGAAGAGACATATTTCAAAGATTGTAGGCTCACAGGAATTCATCTCTAGAAAAGATGAGGAGCTAATTCTAGCCGTTGATGGGTTGGCATGTATTATTCTGGAAAAGTGATTTTTTTTATATCACACAAGATGGACTTTATACATGTGACTAAACAAGTTATAGAGAAAACCCCATAGTCAAATCTTCAAAGAACTGCTTATTTGCATTTCTGGATATCCAGACAAAATGTTTGCACCTGTGTCGCTGAAATGAAGTTAGCAGTAACTTGTTTTGGGGTGTACTCAAATTCATTTTGCAGCCGTTTATGCGCTAACTGGGGGTGATATCAATTGTCTGCATGTGACATGCAACTGAGCTAGATTTCAATAGTGAAATATCCAAACTCAAATGTTTAAGATAGCAAGGCTTTCCCAAGACATGATCAATGTTTCCTGCTGATGTAAAACTTCAGTTGCTCATCATTTTACAGAGTTTGCTAAGCATAGAACATTAAGTTATAATATACTCACCGATTGCACATGTTCACCAAACTTTTTTCTGTGTGTATCTTTTTTATAAAGTTTTTATTATAGTTCTTATTTTTTATTTTTTATTATTTATTATTTATCCAATTGTGCATGTATGTGTGTGGGCATGTGTGTATGTATGTGTGTGTGTGTAGAACCACGGGCGAATTGGGGAACCACCATGGACGCCTCCACCTCCTCCTTGTTTACTCTACCCGGGGATTCACAGGCTCCGCCCTACCAGGATCAGAAACGCAGGCCGCCCCCGCTTCCACCCTGCGTCTATACATGGGGCCTAGGATCCGAATTCAGGACCTTCTGCCTGCAAGGCAGAGGCTTAACCCCTGAGCCACCTCTCCAGCCCCAAAAAGACTTTTTAAAATGAACAATGAAACATGTAATTGATAAAATATTTACTTGAAATCCACCAGTATTGGCATCAGCAATATTATTTAGATCTTTAATCAATTACTATTTCTGTGCTATAGATTGTCAAATAATGTCTCTTAATATAATGAATTCCTTAGTAATCAAACTGAGACATTGCATATTCAAGATAATGCAAAATATCCCAAATGTCTTATTTAAACCAAAAAGACAGTTTAGATATAGAATAATCTGTCAAAGTACTGCTTGAAATATCTCTTCTATATCCTCAAATTTGTTGCAAAATTATGAGTAGATACTTTGTGACATCTTGAAATATCCTCCAAATTTCAAATCTCTATGCTCTTGCATGTAAAATGAATATAAAATAAAATGAATGAACCATAGAATTTCCAACAAGAAGGAAGAAGAATAAGACTATGAAAAATGGCTGGATCAAACTTTAGTTAATCTAAGTACATTTTCTTTCTCTATGACTTGACATTTATATTTATTTCAATTTTAAACCTTCAAGTATTCCAAAAACTTGGAGAGAACGAAAAGTTGACACATTTTCTCAGATCCATGAGGCTTCTCATGTGAGCATTTGTAAAATTTGCTTCAGATTTGTAATTATGACATACTCCATGAATAATTTGAGTCCCTGGAAAGTCTTCCCTGGTCTCATGCTATTTCTCTCTTGCTCAATATCATAACTCCACTAAAATTTTATGGAAGCAATTCTCTTGGTTTATTTCACTCTTATTGTGTTAAAATTAGGTAAAACATATTTATGGCATATTTATGGAATGTCATTTAACACACTCAACAATATAAAGAACTTGGTCCATGAAAACAGTATTTTGATGTTGACGTATTATTTGACATGTCATTTCATACACTCTGTTTTCACTTACTGTTGTGTTTCTCAGGTCAACACATGTCAATAATTACACCAGTACATGTATCTGAGTGACTGTATAGCATGATACTTGGAATATTTAAAAATATAGAGTCTACATTCATAACTAAGCTATTTTCAAAATTTTGTTAAAAATAAATGTTACAAGGACCATTTCTAACTTTTCTTCTTCCACACATTTGCTCAAGATACATACTTGACATAGTACCTCACTGAGATTTGATAGACAGATTGGTTCTTTACAGTAAATGAATGATTTATATTGCAAGGGTATTATCTAATACTCCCTAAGTTTCGCTAGCATTAGGAAACTTTGTCTTATGACTGAAATATTGCTTACTGTTTTACATCCATTTCCCACATTACTAGCAAGAAAGAACATAGATTCTGCATAAACATACTATTCCTTTCTTGTTCTCTTCTGCGAAACCCATGTGACCACTCTGCCATGTTCTTTAAACATACAGCATTGCTTGTGTCTGCATTTTGCTTATTGATTTTATAACTTTATAAATATTGAACTTAAGCAGAGCTGTAATATAACTCCCTTTAGGTAATAGATGTAGGGAAAATACTCTCCTAATTTATTTGATTAGTTTCCTATTAATTCTGTTTGTAGTGTTCTCTGTGGAACAGAAAATTTAATATTTATTTAATCAATCTATCCAAACATTTCTCTTTGCTTTTCAAAGTTTGTCAACTATCTATCTCCTTACTTGAACTTGCTAACCAATTATTTTAACTTTTCTTCTGTAGATTTTACCATTTAGAATTTCACATGGGGATTCTACTATTTCTGGGTTTGTGTTTGTGACCCTCTCTGATCTGTTACCCATTGATACATTTCATCTATCGGTGTCTGTGCTTCCCCTCCATATCAAATCTCCAATTAATTGGGTAAAGCCCTGTGTCAATTTCTGACCTTGTGAATCCATTTAGATAGATGAAGCCACCTGTGTCTCAATGTCAACAATACATTGACTTAATTTATCTACTTTGTTTCATTTTTTAAAATTGTCTGTAGTGAACATTAAAACCAGGTCTTCACACCTGCCATTGACTAATGCCCCAGACCCAGAATTACTTTGTAATGTCTTCTGGTACACCTTGAGCTTCTTCTTGAGTTAAGACTCCTTTAGTCTTGGTCCATTTGTTTTTTAATTCGTTTCATTTTTCATGCATGAGCACAGTGAATTTATGATAATTGCATGTCTTAATAACCAGTTTCATCTTCTTCCCTCTTTCCACTGCACCTCTTCTTCTTCCCTGCCAGTCTCCTAGAATTTATTTGCTTGTTTGTTTATTTGCCTGCTTATTTAATTTTGCATGAGTGGCCCAGTGGGTTTCATTTGGATTGCTTATGACATGTGCCTGAGCATGTGCTGGTATGGCATCAATGTGAATATCCTAGAGGAAAATACGTTTCCTGCTTGTCCCCATCAGTGTTGACCTTCATCCATCTCTCAAGGAGATGAGAGTCCACTTGAGTTCTTTTCCCTTTCCTGTGGCATGCTGATAGGAAAACTCTCATGTGGCTCTTTGTTCTGACATAGTAAATTTAAAGCATGTCCTGTCTGCAAAATATACAATTAAAAATGAATGAAAAGTCACTGAATTTAAAATTTTCAAAGGAAAGTTGCTATGGAAATTGTATACCTTTCCATGGATGCCGTTCATTATGTTTTATTTAGGCTTTCTATAATGTCTGGGGAAAACACCCTGTGATCTTCTTAATAGGAGTTTTTCCCATCCCTAACAAGTCTATGGTTGGGTTTGTCGTTCTACCTAACATGTATAGTGACTTTATTAATTCTGATCTACACATGAAGGCAATTTCATCTACTTTTTGCCATTGTTCTTTGGCTATGACAAGCTCAGCAGAGCAGGGAAGATCAGAAGCACTATCAGAGAGCACTCTGCTGTGTCTCCGAATTTGATGCTCCTTACATTATTCCTTAAGCGTGTGCCCCCTATTTGTGAAATAATACATTCTTTATTAACATGTGAAAGAAATGTTCTAGTTTTCTTAGGCTTAATATTTTTTGCTGATTTTTTTGAAATTTTGTTATTTTTGTGTTAATATTTTTGAAACTCTATTGTATCCGTCCCCTTGAATCAATATGGATTACATCACCCTCTTTTCAGTAAATATAAATTGAATATGCTACTGGCTTGATTCTGATGTTGCCTGTGAAACAGCAGTCTCTAGGATTATAATTAAATGCATATGTGAATACATTTCTAGGTATGCATGTATATGATAAATCTAATTTTAGTTGTTCATTGCCTATAACAATGATGCTAACTAATTCAGGGCTCAATAATCTTCAGTTGTAAACAAGTAAGATTTTATCATTCATGATGAAGTTAACTGTAGTATTGTAAAGGACATTTTGCAGTGTATTTTGCTATAAGGAGTGGAACAAATTTATCCAACTTAGAATTCATGCTGGAATTAGGGTGTGTTAAAGCAATAATAACTCAGAATCAAATCTAGTCAGTGAATATTTCATGCATCCTGTTTATGGAGAGATCTTTAAATTAGAAAAGGACAGTATATAGTAAGTATAATTCATTATAAAAGTATCCCAGAATATAATAACTGTCTTCTTAAGAAATGAGTGAAGACAGAATACTTGCTGAATATGGTTACAGGACATTCCTTCATGTTCTTATAAACAATTTCATCACCAGAGGATACTCTATCATCAGTCACGTTCAGATGTAATTTAAGTTTTTATTAATGAAAAGGCCCATGTGATTCTTTGACTTAATAAGGGGACTCGGCATTTCAGGTTAATATCATTCTGCAATATTTCTTTTAGGAAACTCTCTTCAGACTGCCAAAGGACCTCATCTGAGTAAACTGGAGTAAACCAAGTGTGTGAATGCCCCACAGAGCTGTTACAAAGAAAGAGGTAATTTCCCTCTGCCCTTTTCGCTACTCTTTTTATTATAGTTTTATGGAATGTTATAATCTTCCTAAAGACAGAAAAAGATGCTCTGCGTAACTTGAATTACCGAGCGCATAAAGATTTAAAGGTTAGCCTTGAGGGACATTATTATACTCGGGTCAATAATACCGACTCACCTTCCCAATGTCTGTTAAAAATAAATAAAAGTTCTGTAATACTGGATTCTATTCTAGCTAAAAGTTTCTAGAAAGTCCTGGAGCTTGGGCTAGAGTTCCCAGGAGGATTTTATATAAGGAGACCAAGAGCATATGGGAAACCAGCAGTTTTCCCCCCACACTGTCTCTGGCTTTAATTTAGAAAGAAGGTGCTGATGGGACTTTTTCCACTCAGAGAAATTGTCTAGAATAGCTCAGCTGCTGAACTGGTTTGTATCATCTTCTAAAGTGGTCTTTTCAGAGCAGGCTGTTGATAAAATTGCTTGCTTTATGGTCTTTTTTGAAAGATAGGTTTAATAAAAAGAATGTTACTGTGCCGCCTATGAGTCTCTTCATTGCAGGGAACCAGCAAAAGAGCTGTGTGTCGAAGGACAATACAACTTCCTTGATTGTCACGAAGTCATATCACCCCAACAAGAACTATTAATTCTCTGCCTAAGAGAGTCTCTTGAAGTTCTCAGAGGCAGTAATACTGACTTGGGGACAGTTAGACAATCTATCTGCCCTTCCATTTACCTCTAGCCCTGGGCAATTTGGGATTTTATTGCCCTCATTGGTAGAAGATGATTCTATTCTTAGCCACCTGCTCAGGCACCATGGGTTCCTTCTGCCAGCCCCGAGCTCCAGTCCAGGGAACACAGGTTCTTTCCACTAGTCCAGAACTGGGCTCCTCTCAAAATAACTGGAGTTTTATCTCTACTGAGTATAGAGGCATCCATGGATCTCTCCATCAACCATGGTTTCCAGAAAGAGCCAAAGGGCAGGGTTGGATGTATATTATATTTCCAAGTAAGTTATAGCCTGGCTCTGTGCCTAAAATAAAAAATTAGTCCTGACAATTGAACTAACTAGAAAGCCTCATCGAAGCCATAATCCAGTGCAATATACTCTCTATGGATATGTTCCAGACCTGTTTGAGAGGGAACACGGGACAGATACAAGTGGTTTCTCTCAACTGAGCAGGGAAGGCAAAGACAGATACATTGAGAATAGTGTAGACCTTGAGGTCAACCACTCAGAAGGACAGCAGTCGTGAAGCAAATCTGAAATGGACCAAGTGTCATGAGATTACAGATGGCCATGAACAGGCGTGCCAGCCAGTCAGGCATGACCATCTAGGGCACAGAGGAGGAAAGAAGAGACTATTGTGTCTACTTCATGTGAGCTTTCTCAAATGTTTTGAGATTTTTTTGCTTCTTACATACAATCTGATCATTAATAGCTTAATGTGTTATATATAATATATATAACATATATATTATATAACATAAATAAATATATATTATATGTTATATATTATATAATGTTATTTATAATATTATATATAACATATATAAATGTTATATTATATATTTACACATATGTAAATACACATTTATATCAACGTATAAACCATTAAAGATCACATATGGATCATAACATGGTTTATATCTAATAAGAAAAAATATATAGCTCCTGTAAGAGATAATAGTTTAGTTCCATGCTATTTATTATTTATTCTTTAATGCAATGTGATTCTTGGCAATGTTCAGCATTTTTTTATTAAGAATTCTCCTTTAATGCAAAAAAAAGAGGAATTGCTCCTCCCTCCTCCTGCTTCTTCGCCCGTCTCTCTCCTTCCTGTCCATCCTTCCCCTCCCTTCACCAATCCATCTCCATCCCTGCCACCCTTGTGCCATCTGCTTGTGAGGGCCATCACGTTCCCTTCATGCTGTCTGCTCTAGTAGTTGTCTGCTCAGGCCTCAGTGGCAGTTCAAGGGGCCCTTCCTTGGGTGAACCACAGGTAGGGATGCTCCTGTCACCTGCCCGGCCTTTATCATTAAGGTTCCCACTGATTGTTGCTATTTCTCCTGAGTTCCTTGCTGGTCTATAGGGGGATGTCACTATGTCAGTCACCGTGCATGTCTGGTGAGGGTAGGTCTCATTGCAGTGAAATCCTGGGTGCAGCGGTCCTGTCACACCTGGTGTGACCTGGCCAGCAGTGAACCTTTTAACCTTCAGGCTTTTATAATCCTACATGCCCTCTTCCACAAAATTCCCGGAGCCTTAGGATGGGAAGAGGTTTGTTTGGCCAGAACCAGGTTGAGCATTTTAAGGTGGCTGATACTCAGAACTCTGATTGGATGCTTTTGTCTGTTTCACCAGCCTTCCATTACCATAGGCTGCATCTTGTTTGGGTGTTGATATCTTTTCTTATCTAAAGACATAATGAGAAAGGTTTGGATGGAAGCTTACTATCCGTTGTTTATGGTTAGTACTGAGACATCTAATGCTGTCTAGCGTAAATTTTCTCCTTGCCCGGTATTGTTTAGAATGGTTTCCATGAATGGTCCTATGTTCCCTGCCATGGTGAGGGGCTAATGGATATGTTATTTTTAAATCTGGTTCTCCTCTCTTGTTTACTTTTTGTCCCTTGAATAAGATACACGTGAGACTCTGTAAGTTCAGTTCATGCTGCACTTTTCACACTTTTCTTCATTAAGAAGAAATACTTTGACCCACAGTTACACTGCCACAGAGGCCTGATACCCCACTACTGCAGACAAGAGGAAGGCAGCCCTGTGCTCCACACGCGCAGACAGGCACAGGGTGGATAAGGAGAAGGACGAACTGGTGAAGGGAAAGCAGGTGGGAAAAAGAGGGGGAGAGGGCGTGGGCCCGGAGACAACCAACCACTCATTTGTTTGTATAAAAGAAAAATTGCTAATAAAAAAGGGGGAGAAAGAAATGCTTTGCCCACAAGTAATAAAATTATATAACTTCATATTCTTCAGTGTTTTCAGTGTTGCTTTACACATGGCTGTCCTGAACACCCTTATTTATCTTGGAATGAAGTGGAATTTGAGATTCAGACTGCTTTCTTTCTTTATGGCACAGCAGGTCTTGTAACCTTTCCTTGGCCTGCAGTGCCACCATTTCATACATCAAGGTTCTATGTTAACATAGATAAGTTTCTGCTTTTTTTCTACTCTGTGCCAACTCTGAACTCTTTTACAGATTATCATTCTATGTGAAGATAAATTGATATAGTCATATTGGGACATTATTAGGAATCATTGAGTAAACCCTAAGACGTACAAATTATGACGCCAAGAAATTTCTTTCTTAGAAAGATATCCAAGAAAATTCATGGGTGTGGATGTGTTGTTTGGATGTTGTGTATATGTACACATATATATGCACATACAAACACACACATACAAATGCACAAACACATTTCAGAACAGACATAAATAAAATGCTTCTAGAAGTCTTGTTTGTTGTTACTAGAAAATAGAGGCAACACAAATTCCCATAACAAAAAAACACTTTCAAAATGGTCGTATGGTATACAATATGGTAGAAAGGAGCCAAGCAAAATTTCTTGCAGTTCCTAAAAATTATACTGAGTAAACTCTCAGAAGAATGCATGCAGTATGCTTCCCTTATGCAAAGTATGAAAACATGCAAAACTAGTTGACAAGTTGTGTGAAAACAGATTCTTATGTTCAAAATAAAAATGACCACATGAAAAAAGATAAATATTGAGATAAAATAAAGACTATCATTACCTCTGACTATGATGAAAGGCTATGGGTTCAAAGTGAAATGAGGAAAGTTTCCTCAGGAATTTGTAAAATACTTTCATGTTTTTATATCTATTTTAAGTGGAATAAATAAGAAAGTAGATTGCACATTGATTCAGGTGGACAGATAAGCACTCCTGACACAAAATTCAATATGGATCCACTCTGTTAGTTTAGTTTTATAGTGTTATAAAGTGTCATATTGATATTACACAATAATATTATAATTTCATATTTAACAAATGCCATATACCAGGATTTTAAAAGGATCAACTCCAATCCTCACATCTAAAAGAAATATTATAACCTCAATAATGCCATGGTTTGATACAAATTTCAAAACTGGCATAGAGGATAAATATCTTGTAAGTTTACAGAATTTTCAATAATGTGTTGTTTCAAATGGATAATTCTGATGTCTGAAATATACATGACCAAAATATAAGGTATTTTGTTCCATAATTTGAAATCTCAATGACACTTTCTTATAAGGCCATAGAAACTAGTAGAGATATTAGAATGGAAAAACACTTAGATTCATTGTATTTATAGATGAAAGTGTCAAAGAACAAAAAGTTATTAAAAAGAATATACTGGTTGAAACTGGAGTCCAAACACATCATATTTGTTATGTCTGTTCCTTTTATAAGGATAGTTAATTATCTCTGCTAGCTCAATTGAAAAAATATCATAGGCAATCTCAAATAATTAATGTTCAGTTTAAATATAACCCTGATATGCAGTTATGTCAACATTTCAATGAATTCTTTTGAGTTAGTAATTTAATTCTTAGCTTAAATATTGTTGAAGACATCTCTACATTCCCTCAGCTATTCATAGTTACATAAATCATTATTAAAATCTTAGTATAAACCATATAATTCCTAATGATAAATTTTATTTATCTGGAGCCTACTTGGAATAATCTTCGTGATTAAACTATTGAAGTCAAAATATCTTTACAGGAACTTAATCCACAAGCAAAAGAGGAATAACAGAGAAGTAACCTGTGCTCTAATGTGCCCTCCTTTGTGTAGGGGTGACCACCTAGATCTTTCTCACTTAACAGATATAAACCCTCTCCGAACTCTAGGTGGAACATTCTCACTCTGTTTATACTTGTAATAAAAAATAACTTGGCATAAGACTTTGTCATGTATGCTTCTGGTGATAAGTGGTAGAGGCAGGGAATCAAATAAACTTCACGTTTCTTAAACCTATCACTGTGTAGCTGTACTGTCACAATGTGGAAACTGCAGGCCTCTTGTGGCTCTTGAGAACTTAAAATGAAGCGGCAAGGAATTGATTTGTGTACCAAGGATTAGTTAGTGATAAGTAAAACATGCCATGAAACATGTCCATATGATTAGGTTAATAATTTATTAAGTTTAAATTGTTAATATTCCTGATTTTCTTTCTTTCTTTTTTTTAAATTGAGTTTCCAGAAAGCTGAATGTCAAATGTAATTTGTGTTTCTTAAGGACAATATTGATTAGAGAGTTCCATGGGGTAAGAAAACTTAGTTCTGGGATGCACTTGTGGCTCTTCTGATCTGTACAAAAATCTCAGAGTATGAGTCAGGTTTTCAGCCAACCAATCTCTAGAATAACGCATTCATGGCAGGGCTGATATTAGGGTGAAAAACAAAGAGTTCAATGTACATGCCAAGTGTGGAGAAATAGTGGGAACTTGGCTAATGTAATTGCAGAAATTGTTTGAAGCATTACTACACACTCCTTTTTGAATGGCTATCTGTTATCTTACTTGGTAATTGGATTTAGAATCAACAGACGTTCAGTGAGACCCATCTCTATGCGCGTTTTATGGGAGATTTCAGAGAATAAACTGAACAATGATCCATCCTAACTGTGGAGATAGCTTGCCACGGGCTCAGAGCCTAGACCGACAAAATAAAAAGTGGGGAAAAACACTTTCTGGCCCTTTTCCTAGCTTTCTGTCCACAAAGAAGTAAAGAAGGCCCTTTCCCCACCCGCCCGGGATGCGCGCAGTCCAGCAAGGACACACTGCGCCCTAGGGGGTGACATCCAACATCCATCAGGATGGAGCCAAGGGCATTGCAGGAGCAGCAAAACTGAAAAAAATAATCAACAAACCATAATCCAGAACATCAGATACTCTATATCAATCACCTGGAACCAGGCCTGCCTAATCTCTCCCCAACCTTAAGCTAAGGAAAATTTGCCAGGGAGCGGTAAGATTGTAAGAGCACAAGGATGGGAGGAGTCATGATATGCAAGATACTCCACACAACTTAGGGTCAAAGCAATCATAATAAGACTTTGTATGACCTGCGCTATGACCAACACATTATTGACCCCTCAAAGTCTAGCATGGACTAAAGGCACTAGGATCCTTAGAAGCTAGGAATTAACAGCCACAATAGTGTTCCTATACTTAAGGGGAACACAAGAAAGAGTTCTAGGAAATGCCACTGAGTCCTTACACCTCATCAGAGAGGAGGACCCAGAGGAAAGTTTGACATACACATTAAAGGATGTTCCAGGGATGGGGGAGGAGACACTAGGAGATAGGGAGGAAGAGGGGTAAAGAAAAGGGGAAAGGGGGCGAGGGAGCAAGGGGGTCCAGGGAGGGGTGGAGGGAGGGAAGGGACTGGTGTACCTATTAAGTTTGTATGAGCAATAATAAATAAAAATAAACAAGCAGACAAACAAACAAACAAACAAACAAACAAACAAATAAATAAATAAATAAATAAATATTTAAAAAAAGAAGTAAAGAAGCTACACAACACATTCCCACAGCAATGGTGTCCTGTCCAGTGTCCAAACACTCTGTGCCAATGAACTGCAGATTGAAACTTCTGAAACTACAGGCCAAAATAACGCTTCTTCCCTTCCATTACACACTTTGTTGCAACAAGAAAGCAACACAACATCTTTAGGACTTCAGAAAAATAAACGTCCCAATAACATTTGAAAAAGGTTGTTAACATCTGGAGTTCAGGAAGAAAAGAAAACCAAGGATATTCAAAACCTAGAGATCTCTATTCCGTGTGGACACTCTTAAGGAAAATGCCAATGCAGCACACGTCGTGTTTGCAATGCGTCTTTTTAATACCAGCAATAAGCAGTCCCACAGTTTTCCAAAAACAACCTGCTCATGGATAATCATTGTGCTTTATTTGGTTAATTATATCAAGATCATCCAAATTTTTTTATTTATTGTTTGTGGAATGGGCAGCTTAAGGTTTTAGACCCCTTTTATGATATACCTAGGTGAAACAATACAATGTTCTTGATTGAAAGAATCATTTGAAGTTACTGTTGTTGTTTTTTTTTCTTTTTCCAAATAACCTTAGGAGTTGTTGCTTTCATTTTTCACTTTTTCTATTAGTTTTAATTATAACAAAAATGGATTTTTTTTTTCTGGCCACTACATACACCTACCTCTCCATTCCACTCTAACTGTTCTTCTCTTTGGTCAGTTCCCCTTCCTGCTCCACCCCCTGCAATTGTAATTGACTGGTTCTTATCTAGGATGCCTGTGCTTGTTAGTTCCTGGGTATCTGCCAAGCACAAACAGCCTATCAGTGGGTGAACCACAGGGTATAAAGGTACCTATTTTCCAACCCCCGTCCCACACAATCTTTGATATATGGGTATAATGATATGTGTTTACATGGTAGCTTACTGTCAAGTATTTATAGTTAACACTAAGGTTCGTTCCCTCTTTAGGGACTATGATTCCTCTATCTATGAGTGTTTGACTTGGTTTACAGTATCAGATCTAAATTCCCTACCACGCCAAATAGAAAGCAGTTGGTTACTCCCATACCTTACAGACCACTGCTGGACCACTTCACTCTTCTTGACAGAGCTGTCCTTGGATCTTGCAGTCCTAGTAGCTAGTGAGGGTCCAGTTACTACTTCTCCATTAAAGCCTTCCTCACACCTTCTGGTCTGTGGGACTAGCCTGGCACAGAAGAAGCTTCCCTCTCTATTTCAACTTGTTTTTCCTATATCCCGTCATCTTTGTGCGTGGTGTCTTTAGCAGAGTGGTTTACTGTCAAATTCTGTAGAGCAACCAATATTAATCACAAGAGCTTGTTTTTTTTTTTTCGAGGTCATTAAAGTCACTCTTCCCAACAGCTCTTCCGAAGGCATCACTTTCCCTGTAACGGGAAATCTGCTTAGTCACCCATAGCCGCTGGCAGGAGCATCTCGGGTCAATTTCTGTTTTCTCTTCCTCTGTCTTTGTTCCCCTGCATAGAGTATATTTGTTGACACTTTTTCTAGGTTATATTTTTTTAGATGGATATGCAAAGTGGAAGGTTTCTGTTTGGCTGTGTTTTGTATGCTTGGCGGTAATTTTTACTGAACCTTCCTGTCTCCCATCCCTTTACTTTCCTCCCCCCTTAAAATGTTCCTCCCATTACCACCTTACCATCCTTCTTACCTCCTGTATTATATTATTTCCTCTCTTTTAGGGTCCTTCACTGGACCCACCCCCAACTTATGATTCTTTCTAGCTTACAGATATGACAGGGGTTTTTACATCTAAGAGTATCATTCCGAAGGTTCCATATTAGCAGCCATATGGAAAGCAGAACATAAAACATTTATCTTTTTGAGAGGTAACTTTTATCATAGATATTTAAACTCCCAAATGATATGTATATATTTAGCACATGCCATTGTAATATATTAATTATAAAACCTAGACTCTAGATTTAGACAGTGCTCTACATTTTTCTCCCTCAAAAGTTTATGATTATATTAAATGAGTAAAAGTGGAAAAGTATTCCTGACCTGCTCTAGGATGGCCCTTAAGAGGATATGAGGTTATTTCATCTGTGATTATCTCACTGTTACAGAGCTGCTGCTTTGTATTCTTGAAGTTAACCTTGGGATGTGTGAACACTCAAGCAACATTACTGAAGAATGTGACCACTACAGATATTTTTTTCTCTCATAAAGAAGGTTCATTAATGTTCTTTTCCTCATGGTCTTAATATCCCAAAACACTACAGGGTTTGCCAAGATGGTTTCGCAGCCCCACTGGCTGTTATGAGCCTTGCTCAGCCTGTATTGCTATTGCAGGATTAGATGGAATATTTAACATACTTTGTGAAAGGAAAGCATTTTGGATCAGGATATGATATGAAAGGCATCTGTCACCACGGAAATCAGAACCCTGTGATGTTTTCTGTCCTATACCTTGAAATACTTGTTGATAAGTTATTCAGGATATTGTTAGCTAATGACTTGGTATCTGATAGTGTGTTCTGCATCTACAAACACAGATATGTATGTGCACATGTGTGGGCATGAAACATATGTATATGTACACATGTACAATTATGTGACTAAAGGTACAAACATACCATACTACTCATGCAGAAGTAGAAGAACCTCAGATGTCTGTCTTTTCATCATTCCTGGTTTGAAACAGGGTCCCAATTGCCTTTCCATGTAAGCTTTAGGGACATTTCTGTTTCCATCTTCCTGGAGGGAACCTGAGGTTACCCATATTCACAGATTACTTCCAGCTTTTCCATATACATGGGTTCTGGGGACTTGAAATCAGGTTTCCCCATTTGTGTGGCAAGTACTAACTTTAGTCACCTCTAATCCCTGTAAATACTTTATTATAAAGAAACAATTGCTATTTTTAAACATACATCCATTATTTTCTCCATACTACTTATTTTAAAGGAATAAAACAGTGAAAACAAAAGTTCACTGTGAATTGTCACAAGAACAGTTTCTTACCTCCATCAGTGGATGATGATGATGATGATGATGATGATGATGATGTGTGTGTGTGTATAAGAACCATATGTATTTTAAAACTGTATATGTGGGTGTCTAGTTATAAACATATGCAACTTCAAACAAAAGCCTAATTCCCTCAAGGGACTCATGACACAACACACCTTATCTATCCCAGCATGCTCCTCTCTCAATGGAAAGCAAGGGTGGTGATCTTTGACTTGGCGTGAATCCCAAGATTACCACCACACCACCAAGCATTCTACTTACTGCCTGGAGACACAAGCTCCATTGGGGATCACCACGTGTTTTGCAACAGTTTATCTCTTGAAAGTAACAGGTAAATCCAACTACCTCTTTGGTTAATGGACTAAGTTCCTTTTTATCTCCACCAATCATATCCCTGTAGGATTTGACAAAAGCAGTTGGATTGATTTTGTTGTTTCCTGCAGTTCATAATCCTATTTTAGCACACATGTTATTTTTCACATTGTTTTTCATTGTCAGCATCCAAAAAAATTGTCTTGCATGAGTTCAGCTTTGAAAAACATGTCCCCTCTCTTTCCCCACCTGCCCCAGACGTGCACAGTCCAGCCCGGACTCACAGGGACCTAGGTAAGCTTCCCCCCACGCCCTACCCCCAAACCCCAGGCAGCCCACTGGCCCCAGCTCCGCCCACCAGCCAGCCTGACCTTGCACTGCATTGGCTGGGGAGGACAGCCTGGGCCACGCCCCAGCTCCCAAGGTTAAATAGCATCCCACAGCCACCATTACCTCCTCCCTTTCCTCACTCAGCCAGGATTCACTCAGTCCAGCCAGGACTCACAGCCACCTAGGTAAGCTCCCCGGCAACCCCAAACCCCAGACAGCCCACTGGCCCCAGCTCCTCCCACCAGCCAGCTCCCACCAGGAGCTGCTCCAGGACAAATGATTCAGTTCAGTGAAAAATGCACAGAAATTGAAGGAAGGTCTTAAAAGTGAAAACGACAATGCCCAAGTCAAAGTGCAAATCCATGAGAAACAAAACCCAAGAAAACAAATCTTCCACTGAAGGAATTAATCCCATAATGATAGACTCCAACCAGAAACCCACAGAAAATAGCCAAGAAAGCCTGACTCAGGATAATGACTTTCAAAACATGATCATTACCATATTCAATACTATGAAAGAGGAAATCCGGGAGGAATTAAATAACAGCATCAATCACTTTGAAGAGGAACACAACAGACACTTGGAGGAGTTGAGAAAAACAGTGCAAGAAACAAAAACTGGCATAGAGCAGTTAAAACAGACTCAAGCAGAGTTTAAAACTGAACTAAAAGACAAGTTATCTTCAACCCAGAACTCAACAGAGAGTCTTATCAGCAGAACTAACGAAGCAGAAAATAGAATATTTCAGATCTTGAAGACAAAGTGGGAGTATTAACCAGCTCAATGGAAGAGTTGTTAAAGCCAAAAAAAATAATCTAGAGAAATATTTAAGAGTTATGGGACACCCCAAAGAAGCCTAACATGCATATTCATGGAATACCAGAGCAAGAATCCCAAAATACCACACCTGAGGAAATTTTTCAAACTATCATCAAGGAAAACTTTCCTCATCTAAGAAAAGAGAGGCCCATCCAAATACAAGAGGCCTTCTGCACCCCAAAGAGATATGACAGTTATGATATGAATAGAAACTCGCCACAGCAAATAATAGTTAAAACACTCCACATTCAACATAAAGAAATGGTGCTGAGAGCTTCAAGGGAAAAAAAAAACAAGTCACTTATAAAGGTAAACCTATTAAAATAACAAATGACTTCTCAATGGAAACAATAAAAGCAAGAAGAGCTTGGAGAGACGTACTTCAAGTATTGAATGAGCAAAAATGTCAACCCAGGCTGATATACCCTGCAAAACTATCTGTCATGATCTAGGGAGAAAGAAAAATTTTCCAGCACAAAGACAACTTGAAGGGATACATGTCCACCAAACTAGGCCTTCAAAAAAATGCTAGAAATGACACTCAAGCTTGAAGAAAAAAAAACAGGCATATCCGGGAGAAAAGAAGGGAAGTATAATACCACCAAAACTTAAAAGCAAATACACTTACAAAAGCCACTAAACATAAAAATGTCCGGAATTAAAAATAATTTCTCCATTATAACAGTAAATGTTAATGGACTTAACTCACCAATCAAGAGACACAGATTACAAACTTGGATTAAAAATCACAATCCATCAATCGCTGCTTGTAGGAAACCCATCTCACCAAAAAGATAGGCATATCCTAAAAATAAAAGGCTGATCAAAAATTCTGCAAGCTAATGGAACCAGAAAACAGGCAGGGGTAGGCATTATGCTATGGACAAAGTGGACTTCAAACCAAAAAAAATCATAAGAGAAACAGATGGATACTACATTTTAGTCACAAGTACAATTCACCAGGAAGTCTTCACAATACTGAACATATGCACCCAATACGGGCCCCCACATTTATTAAGCAAACCCTACAACATCTAAAGCGAGAAATTAATCTCAAAACGATAATTTTGGGGGATTTCAACAACACCCTCTCAACATGGGATAGATCAACAGGTAAAAAACTTAACAGAGACACTTGGGAGCTTAATCAAACTGAAATGGACCTTACAGATCTCTATCAAACTTTTCATCCATGCACCAAAGAATACACATTTTTCTCAGCAGCACATGGGACTTTCTCCAAAATAGATCACATATTGGGCCACAAAACGAATCTCCACATATACACAAAAGTTGAAAATCTAACCTGTGCCCTATCAGACCACCACGGCCTAAAACTTGACATCCACAACACAACAAGCAACAGAAAATACACTAACTCCTGAAAACTTAACACTATGATGCTGAATGAGAATTGGATTAAGGAAGAAATTACAAAGGAAATTCAAGATTTCCTGAACGTGAATGATAATGAAAATAAAACTTACCAAAATCTCTGGGACACAATGAAAGCTGACCTAAGAGGTAAGTTCATAGCTCTTAATGCCTACATCAAAAAAATGGAAACATCAGAAATAAATAATTTAACAATGCAGCTTAAAGCTTTAGAGAAACTAGAGCAATCTGATCCCAAAACAGTAGGAGGGAGGAGATTAGCAAAATAAGGGGAGGAATATCCAAAATTGAGATTAGGAAAATGATACAGAGAATCAACCAGTCAAAAAGCTGGTTTTTTTGAAAAGTCAATAAGATTGATACACCCGTAGCTAAATTAACCAAAAGCAAGAGAGAGAAAGCCCAAATTTAAAAAATTAGAAATGAAAATGGAGTTATCACTACTGACACCCAAGAAATCCAGAGAATTATAACATCATATTTCAAAAACTTATACTCTGTGAAATTTGACAACACAAAAGAGATGGATGAATTCCTAAGTAAACAAAACTTACCTAAATTGAATCAGGAAGTTGTGAATTATTTAAATAGTCTTATAACATATGAGGAAATCGAGGAAGTAATCTTGAATCTTCCCACCAAAAAATGTCCTGGACCAGATAGATTCAGCACAGAGTTCTACCAGACATTTAAGGAGCTAAAAACACCAATATTCTTTAAACTGTTCCATCAAATAGCAAAGGAAGGAACACTAACAAATTCCTTCTATGAAGCTAATATCATCTTAATCCCAAAACCTAATAAAGATACATTTAAAAAAGAAAACTATAGGCCAATCTCTCTGATGAACACAGATGCAAAGATTATCAACAAAGTCTTAGCAAATTGGACTCAAAGACATATCAAAAATATCATCCATGGGGATCAAGTAGCCTTTAACCCAGGCACACAAGGTTAGTTCAACATATCCAAATCAATAAATGTAATTCACCATATAAACCAGTCCAAAGTTCAAGACCACATGATACTCTTGATAGATGCAGAAAAAGCTTTTGACAAGATACAACAGCCCTTTATGATCAAAACCCTAGAGAAGGTTGGAATGGAAGGAAGCTTTATCAATATAATAAAAGCTGTATACAACAAGCCAACAGCAAGGATTATACTCAATGGGGAAAAAAAGCATTCCCACTTCGATCAGGAACTAGACAAGGCTGCCCACTCTCACCACTTCTATTCAATATTGTACTTGAAGTCTTAACTGAAGCCATAAGACAAGAAAGGGACTTAAAAGGGATTCAAGTCAGCAAAGAAGAAGTCAAGTTATCTCTATTTGCAGATGACATGATCTTATACCTGAGTGATCCCAAAAACTCCACCAGGAAGCTACTGGAACTAATTGAGAAGTTCATCAGTGTGGCAGGATACAAAATAAATGTGCAAAAATCAGAGGCCTTCCTATATGCCCAGAATGAAAGAAGTGAAAAAGCCCTGAGAGAAACAATCCCATTTACTATAGCCCCTAAAAAAATGAAATGCCTTGGTATAAACCTAACCAAGGAAGTCAGAGACCTTCATAATGAAAACTTTAAAACCCTAAAGAAAGAAATTGCAGAAGACACCAGAAGGTGGAAAGACCTCCCATGTTCCTGGATTGACAGAATCAACATCATAAAAGTTAGGGCCGAAGCAATCATAATAGGACTTGGCATGACTTGTGCTATGTCCAACACATTATTGACGGCACGAAGTCTAGCATGGACTAAAGGCACTAGGATCCTTGAAGACTAGGGACTGACAGTCACAGTAGTGTTCCTAAGCTTAAGGGTTCTGGGAAATGCCCCTGGGTCCTTGCACCTCATCAGAGAGGAGGACCCAGAGGAGAGTTTGGCATGCACATTAAAGGATGCTCTGGGGATTGGGGGGGGGGAACTGTGGGATAGGGAGGGAGGGCGGAGGGGAGGGGGAACCAGGGGGGAGGGGGGAGTTGGAGGGAGGGCAGGGACCAGTGTACCTATTAAGTTTGTATGAGCGGAAATAATAATAAAAATCAAGAAAAAAAGAAATGGCCCATGTCTTTTTAATTTTTTGACCAAGTCAACATAGTCTCTTATCCTCAGAATTCCTGTCTGTCCTGTGCAATTAACATAACAGCACAAGAGGGATGCTTGCATTACCATTAAGACTGCACTACATCCTTCTGAGATACTTTTATCTACATGTGAAGTCAGCCAACTGATCATTTGAGTTGAAAAAAAGTAGGGAGGAGAAGGTATATTGAATTGCAATGTTTAAGAAATTGTCATTTTTTCTGTTCTGTAGAAACCACACATTCCAAAAACAGTGATATGAATTTGTTTCAACCGGCATCCCCCTAGCTATCATAAAGTAGGCAAATTAGTCTTTATTCTTTTTTCTGCTTCAGCTCCTGGTTGTAAACTCTTTCTGAATACCTACAGTCATAATCTATAGCTTTCCTCCATTGCTTGGTATAGCCAGGAATTGCATTACATGAACCGCAGTATTCTACAAGGAAAATACTCACCCCATTCTCATTTAGTGCTAAAAACTTCAGGAAATACCCAAGATCTGGCAGAAATTGATTCACAGTTTTGTGGACAAGAATTCAACTGATCATCTCATATGCATGTGTTGATTTCATTTATATTTGGTGACTGAAAGAGCACAATCAAATAAAGGAAGATTCTGCTTTAGCAGAGAGAGGATGGTACAGTCAGCTGCCTCGATCCTTGTTAGAAAACAGTCTTGAGAGGCCGACTTGGAATGATTGTATGTAGAATTCAGTATGCTGTTTGTGCATTTTATTCTTGGGCTTTGAAAGCTGTGTGTTTGTATGTTTGTGTATGTGTGTGTATGTGTGAGATTGTGTGTATGTGTTTGGTGTTTGTGTTGTGTATGTGTCTGTTTTATGTATGTGTGTTTTGTGTGTGTGTTTTGTGTGTGTAAATGTGTGTGTTGTTTATGTATGTGGGTGTGTGTTTTGTGGGTGTGTTGTGGGTGTGCATGTGTGTATTGTGTGTGTGTTTTGTGTGTTGTGTAGGTGTGTGTGTGTGTGTGTGTGTGTGTGTTGTGTGTGTGTCGTGTGTATGTGTGTGTGTGTGTGTGTGTACATAAGAGTGTATACACCTATGGAGGACAAGAATGACATCAGGAATTATCTTGCATTGTTCTACTTCCTTAGTATTTTGTTTTGGGGTTATCCAGACTTCCCCTTCCAGGGTCAGAATTAAAAGCAGCCACCATTTCTATGTAGGATCCAGGTACTTTGACTTGCGAGGCAAAGGCTTTAATTTTAATACCTGAGTGATTTTCTCAGCCCAGCTCTTCAGGCTTTTAAAAGATGCTTTTGAAAGATGGAAAGGATATAGATAAGGTATCATTTGCTGAGGTCGTTTTGGGAGTTTTTCTAGCCAGAAATTAATACTCAATGATCCCTATTAGTCTCAGATTTAAAGACTAATTCTCATGCTCATGAAGTATTTATTCTGACGTAGGTGCCCCAATACTATTTGCAATACATTGTAGATGCTCTAGGAAACAATTGTCATTGGGAGTTTTTTCCAGCTTTAAGTAGCCCAGGTAAAATAAAAGGCATGTACTGAAAGGTGAACTAATAATAATAGCTATTTTATACTTATTAAATTCCACATGTTGGAGACTAGAAGCACTGCATTGGGAAATGTTAGAAAGAATATATCAGCATGCTAGTTTGTTTTTTATTATGATGTCATAAATAAATCATGAATTAATGTGAGAAGTAGCGCCGCCCCTCTCTCAACCAATTTCCTTCCCCTCTGTACTGGCTCATTTCTTCATTCCCAGTGAGCACATCATGGATTTTATGTTCCTATCTTTCTATACTATGTACCTGAGCATATGTGCAAGCTTTAAGTCATTTATAGCAACACATAGTATGTGTATAGATATATATCCATATATGACTCATACATACATAGATGGAATGATAAGGTAAAATCTTCCTAACTTATTCTCTATCTTAAATGTTTAAATTTGCATCTATGTATTTGCATTTGGAAACAGTTAATTCATCTCCCTGCTACACAATGCTACTTCAATTATCCATTCTCTTTCTAAATGACCATATGGCTGTTCTCTATTCTCTAACAAACAATACTGCAGTTAAACATACTCTCATCTGCCTTTTTGAATATATCATGTTAGAGATTTTTATATTATATAAAATGTAATAAAGTCAGAAGCTAACATAGCCTTTTTGTGAGGTATTATAATAGAGAATTGACCAAATTTACATAATCATGGATATTTTTCTTCAGCTTTACCAAAGTTAATACTGTCAACATTTTAATTTTTGTAAATAAAGTGGATATAAAAAGTACGACATTATATTGATTTCATTTTTGATAGTTGTATTATATTTCTCTGCCTCTCGGTGCAAAGCCACCAACATTCAATCTCATCAGATACCATCTTCCCTTTGAACATCCCACAAGCAATAAACACCATTGTTGGATTAAAATTTTCTATCATTACACTTCATAACAAATATTGATATACAGTATATCAGATTTTGACAACATAAGCAAATGATGTTAAACCATAGATTTTGATTAAATAAGTTGAAAACTTACTGCTTTGAACTCTAAACACTTCTTTTATAAAACTTCTTCCATTTTTCTTCTATTGGATTATACCCCTTGCTGCAGATATTTTCCAATGAATTTTATATAAAGACGATAAATAGACAATATGTAGACAGGAGATAGAGGTAATAGATGTATGGTTGATAGATACAAGATCGAAAGATAGATTGACAGATGAATAGGTGATAGATAGATGATGATAGAAATATTCAATGATAGATGAATAATGACAGGTCAATGATAGATAGATGATAGATAGATAGATAGATAGATATGTAGCCTAGCAAATAGACAGTAATGTAAAAAGAAAAATTAGGAACTTGAGTGCTCATTTTATAGCAGATATTTCAAGTAGTAGGAATGCTGTAGGCCTCCAGCAATGCACCCATATGCGTATCACACTGTCTCTTAAATTCAAGTTTACTTCATCTTTGGCATTCATAGGCATATTATATAACTACAAATATATGCTTGAAAATACTGTAAGAAACTTAGAAATATAAGCAACTTTGATAATGCTGAGTAATAACTAGCAAAGTATTTCAAGGCTAAGGAAATACAACCACACTAATAAAGGTCGCCTACAGGGGCTAATGTCACTTACTTTTTCCTGGAAATGAAAGTAGCTTAATGACAGAATGGTCATCCATGCACCTATTCCAAACAATGTTTCTGAGCACTCCCTACATATTAATCACGGTTGAATATTTTGCATAACTTATTTGCATTAAGCCTTACAAATATCTGTGCAACATTGAAATCATCCATTTTATTTTAATATAATAAGGATGAATAGATGGGGACAGCTTATTGTAAGGAAAGTCCCATATATTTTTAAGGTAGATCCCAAATTTATTTCTAAATAGCTGTGATATACCATCAATATGTTGTAACAACTGTTTTTAAGACTGTAATTTTTATAACACTGTGATAGTTAAGCCTGGGTGTCAACTTGACACACCCAGTATTAGCTAACATGGGCTGAGTCCACTTTTGTTAAGGATCAACTGAGACTACTTGTTAGGACTGTACCCACCCTAGATCCTATCAGAATCTCCAAAGCTCTCATAGGATCCTTCCAGTACTGCATCACATAAAAAGGAGCCACCAAAGAGAACAGATGCCTTTGTTGCAGCTGTGCTAGGAATCGCTCTTCCTTCTGGCCGCCTGGTTTCTTCAACCCTTCTAGCTTTCCAACCCTCCAAATCGTCATTTCCTAGACTAAAGACTGTAGGAATTCTCCAGCCTTCAGCCATCGTTGGACTACCTCAGCTACCAGCAGCCATCGTTGGACTACCTTGGCCATACTGTAAGCTGACTCAATTCCCTATATTATATTCATTGTGTGGATTCTGCATCTCTAGAGAACCTGACTAATACAAACACCAACTCCTTAGATATTAAAAAATGATTTTTCAAGTTCCAATAATTCATAAACTTAAAAATACCACATGAAGTCATTAATGTATCCCCAAAAACAATACATCAGTTAGAAACAAGCACAAGGCAGACACATTCACATATTTTTAGATGAAGGAATCACCTCTGTATAAATGATGAGGTTTTCTGTCCTATGACTCATCATGTGTTTTTCAGACAGCCCCAGTAGTTATGATTTCCAAGGTGAAATAAAATAATCTGATATCAAGTGTAGGTACAGCTATCACTGTGTCTAGATGCAGAAATCTAACTACATACAATACAATTGAAATGTCTTTTGAAAGTGCAGACTTTTGCTG
The DNA here is from genome assembly GCA_023101885.1 of Typhlomys cinereus. NCBI lineage: Eukaryota > Metazoa > Chordata > Mammalia > Rodentia > Platacanthomyidae > Typhlomys > Typhlomys cinereus. Next base: position 1,910,163 of record JALPQD010000246.1, read on the forward strand.
AAATGGTAATTATTGGACTTCCTTCATTTGTAATGGTTCATATATAGAACTTTACAAGTTTTGATTGCAAAGTAAAGTCACTGGATATAGTGAATGGTCATCTTTCTAACTGGTATAATAGGAGTAGCTCAGGAGTAGCAGGAGCAGAGTTACTGATGCTTTTTCTGAGAAAGAAACGACCCCACACATATTCTCTATTCCTCAATTTGTGACCACAGTCACCAATATCCAGTTTTACTTCAGTGAAGTACCACTAAATGTTCAAATGATTTATACTAGAACCAGTGTCCTCATGGTAAATGGAAGGGATGGGTTTATCATGGTGATATAAAGGGAGGTAATTGATTCTTTGGCTGAATTTTCCTCTCACTGAATAAATTTCCCTTTAGCAACAACAAGGCAAAATCACAAGATTGAGTGCGAGGGTCCAAGTGCAGGCTACATGCCCCACCAGCATCGCAGGCTTATCTGACATTTCCAGTGTGTTCCAAGATCACTCCTTCTGCTCTGTGTTCAGAATAATAAAAGTCTTCTTGCAGCACAAATGTTAAATTTGTCTTGGAGGAAAAATAAATAAAGTTTGCCATAATACAGAATGCTCTATTTTGCTTCTTTGCATTTATGAAAATTGCTGGAAGGATATTTATTTAGACATAGATGTCCTACTTAGCTTTAATTTTTTTCTTAAAAACTACAAATGTAACTCACTCTCCGTATCAAATAAGATCTCAGATTTCTGTCCATGATACATTTAAGCAACACATCATGGAATATGGAGATTCCATCAACATTTAAATTTGAGCCAAACATGCTTAGCAAATGTCAAATACTTAAGAAGATGACATCAAAATATTTTATGTGAATTTTGTTTTTATTTTTGAATCTATGTTTTAACTATCATAGAGCTGAAGACAAGATAAGAATGCAGATCAAGACACCAAGGTCCTCGTAAACATGGTTCATTTAAGCAGAGATGTACAGTCCTTCAAACAAAACTCCATTCATTGATTAGAAATGGGTTTGCTCCCATTTTTATTAATTTTTTAAAACAATGCAGTGCTTCATATGAGAGTATGATATTTCATCAATCTACTTCTTTATATGGCTAGAATAAACACAATCTCTGAAAGACTAATGTCAAAATCATTTTCATTATCATCAACATCCTCTATAATGTTCACCAACATTCTATTTCATCATCAAACTTGTACTTGGTAATTGCTACTGTTTACCAAATATCTGCTATTTAGGTTGCAACTCAGTTTTCACAAAGGAGTAATACAAACATGCAGTGGAGAGCCATGTCCCTTGCAAATACATGTGGAGTGCTGCATTAGCGCAAACAAAGACAAGGTGCATGTGCCATAGTTAGATTCATGTGTCATCTTGACAACTGGTGCTTGGGTTTCTGGGCATGTTGGGCAGAATCATTTCCTGGGCTGGTGAATAAGACGGAGGGAGCTGATTAAGGAAAATGGCATTCTTCAGCATACTGGGACAGACACTGTCTGGAAAGTGATGTTTTCTCCCTTCTTAGCAATTCCTATAGATATGGTATGATCAGTTCCCTCGGCTCCTACTGTTGGTATGAGCTCTTCTAGGAAGATGGACAAAGAACCATAACCAAGAATCTTAAACCAAAATAATACCCTTTGTCCTCTTAAGCTATCTGATCATGAATTTATCAGCAATAATACAGGCAAACTGCCACAATGCAGAAGGTAACATTTTTCCAAGATGGAGGCATGTATCACAGTATAGAAGAGAGGTCTCCTGGGCAGCACAGTCTCTGGAAACTGAGGACTTAGAAGCAACCGATTATCACCAGACATATTGCAGAAAGAGCAATATTGGTACTTTCTCTTCAAATTAAAAACAAAACATTTAAAAGAATAAGGTGAGCCAAACATCTTACATATCTGTGCACGTCAGTATGCATGTGTGTTTGTGTGTCTACATGCATGTGTAGGAGGAGCATGGAAAAAGAAAGGAGACTAAAGGAGAGAAGGAAGCAGTCTAGGGGGATTGGGAAAGATAGTTACAAGACAATGGAGGAGAGAAAGAAGAGAAGGAACAAGAAAAGGGAGGAAGAGGAATACAAGGAAAGGGGCTGGACTCACCACTTTGGTAGCAATAGATTAAGATGTTATCAGGTGAGAAATTTTCTACTTAATAGCTACATGTATGAATCAAAACTTTAACAGCCCCTAAGAATCCCATTGACTTTATAAGTATGTCTAGCACAGAATACACGAGCTTCACTACTAAAGTCAAGCAGTGTGAAGGAGCAGAAAGATCGTTGATTCCAAAGTCAGATGACTCTGAAGTCCATGTTACATCTTTAAATATAGTAATTACAATGTCAGCCTCCAAATCCAGCATGAATACTCTAGATTCTTTGGTCGTGTTCTTTACAAATATTTGGAATTTGCTGAGTCCTGGGCGATATACAAAGCCCTTAGTGAATAATTCAACATGGCAGCTGTTTTAGTGACTATGTATTGGATGCTAACGTTTCACAGTACTTACAAAGCTACGACCCACACTGAAACAGTGATTGCACTTATTGACCAATGGGGAAATAAAAGCATAAGCTCCTGAAAGCCTTTGCTGTGAACATTCATGTTGCTCAAAACCCCATTAGTACTCTCAGCACATGTGCAACAACACCTGCTGTCAGTGCTGCAAAAGGCTTCTCTTCCACATAACCTCCATCCTATAACTCACATGTAGCCGATATAGGCCCATCTTATTTGTTGAGATTCCATAGTTCCAAGTCCACCTACTGACTCATCCTTATATCAGGGATGCTAAGGCCTTGATCATGTGAGGACATATTCAGTGTGTCACAAGTATGTCATCCGGTGCTCAGGGCCCAGGTAAGGTGAAACAAAGGAATATTCCCTCTTTCCTTTTCGTTTCCATGATAGGAGTTAAGTATCTTTGCATGATCTGTGTGGGGTAAAGTTGTTCCATTGCAGTCTTTTGCTCCTATGTCTATGTGGAAGAGGATTTGTAGCTATGTAAGCAGTACTGAGATGAGGAAGGCTATGAAGTGCCTTATGTGGATGGTACAAGTGCCAGAGTCTCCCCCTGGGCTCATGTTCCTGGCTGCTAGTCCAATTAGAAACCAAGGAAGATTCACACAGGCTCATCAAAGGCACCAAAATTTATCAGAAGCTTGATAGAATTAGATTTAATTTAATACTCTTTTTAAAAAAATCTGATGTGAATGATGAATAGTGCTTTCTCTCTTTTACACAGGAAGAAAATGATAATTGGCCAGATGAGTGTGGTTTTAATCTCAGTGTCTGGATAAAGTTTATTCTGACTTCAAAGTTATAAACTAATTCTTTGGGAAAAAAATTAAAAATCTTCTGTTTAAGGCTATAAGGTGATTAATTAGAACGTCCCTATTCTAGAACATTGGAACATCGCAGAACCACAACTAAATTGTCTTGGGCTATCTTTAGTCCCCTCGCATTAGCCATCCATTGCCCAGCTCTGTGTCTGACCTGGCATCCTTTAATGGTCAGATAAAGCCAATAGAATATATGGACTTCACTATGTTCACCAACCAAAAGCAAAGAGAGTCATTAGATACAGAACACTATTTTCCAGTTTCCTTTAATCCTCCTACTGGATGCTCCCAACAATGAATTTGAAAGGATGATGGATTCACAGTTTTCTTGCATTCTGAACCTATCTGAATAATGTAAAAATCATTTCTACACCGGATTAAGTTATTCAGGACAACCTAGATCCCTGTTTCTGGGACACATCACTCACAGCTGGCTTGGAATAAACTCTCTGATTATCTTTGAAGTAAGTAAGAGCTCTGGTTTATTTATACTGACCAAGGAAAAGTGAATTCACTTCATGCTGTGCCTGAAACCATTCAAGATTTCAAATATCAGGTGCTAGATTCCAGTAGAAGAACCATCCGAGTTCAAATGTGAGGTGTAAACAGACACACACATACACACGTACACAATCATGCGTGTATGAGCACACACACATGCACATACACATACTCACATAAAAAAAGTCATGTGTTGGATTCAGGGAGAGAAATGATCCAATTCAAATGTCAGGTAATGGGTTATTCTTGAGACATGTTGTTATTGGTTTGGTCTAACTCCTTAGCCCACACTAACTGGGAGCTTTCAGTCCTTCTGTCTCTCTCTGATTCCTTGGATTGGAGACGTGACCCACCAGACTTGGCTTCAGAGATCAACATCTTGTTCGCTCTTCTCTCTTAACCAAGAAAATCCCCACATCTGCAATGATATGTGACTTCCATTGTTTCCCAGATGCCTGCATTAGGGAGAAATATTCTTTCTCCAGAAGAAACCCACTGCAGTTTGAAGTCACAGCTCTGTTAAGAATTAAATACAAGAGTTAACGCCAGCCATTCATCCCAATTAATTTTTTTTCAGGGAAAGGAACATTATTCTTTCTTTTCACCTGACCTTTTCATGTGATAGAAGCTTCTAAATGCTTCCCTACTTCAGCTCCATACCATGTTTGAAATCCAAAATATTAAAAATTAAGAATTAACATATTTGGCAATTATCAGAAAAAAGTCTTAATACCTGCAGTTGCTATTAAATCTACATTAGGGCTCATCAGAAATTCAGAGCAATTTCAGCAGCATTATTTGCAACTTTTCCCTATAAAAACTAACCTTTACTATGACATCAGGATGTGAATTGAAGTTGACATCTACAGAGACTATAGAAAACAGGTAACATAAGTGTCTGTAGATAGAGAAAGGAGGGAGAAGGACTAGGAACACACACACACACACACACACACACACACACACGTTCCTGTGCTTTTTTTAATAGGCATGGAATTTCCGAATTTCCAACTTTCTGTTGAAGATAGTCAAAATGATTACAACAATGTATCTGAAAAAAAAAACATGAATAGGAAACTAGTAAGAAACCATGGAGTGTTATTAGAAGTCCTTTGTGAAAACCATGAACAGTGAACTTAATGGTGACACTTAACTTCAGGTGTCACTATCATAAGTAAGTGCCAAGACTTTTAGCATTTCTGTGAACAACTATTTAGCTAAGGCAAGTTGGCCAATGGGCAAGAAAGAAGTTTGCTTTGGTCCTTGCTCTCCCAGCTTTTTCTGGATGTGCTGTGACAATTCCCTCAGCCCCTGCTATAAACTAGAATAAACTTCTTGCTCTCCTAAGTTGTCTGGGTCATGTTCATTGCAACAGAATGTCAGTGACATGTGGCTGTCTCCTTCCACTAAGTTTTTACAGGTCAATAATGCTCCTGAGTGAGTTTACTCTTACTGAGCACAATCCCCTACAATTTGTGAAACTTAAGTGCATATGTGTACAGAATTGGAGTGCTGAAATTAAGTCTAGGGCCATGTGGGTCATACTTAAGACTTATCTTTGAGACACTTATTTTCATAAACTGCTGATTTTAGAGTAGTCAACATGTAACAGCATATTGCATATTTGTAGCAGACCTAATAAAGGTATCCATATTGATATTTGGCAAGGAGTATAGTTAAAAACACTTAGGAAGTTACATTTCCATAAAATGGAAGGAAAACATCATTGCAAATTCTAGTAATGGTTTTCATGATATTACTTATAATTACAAATAGTTGCAAGCAGCTCTATGCTCAAAAACAAAGATTTGGGTACATTATTGTATATCCATAAAGTAGAACATTCAAAAATTTGACCATAAAGAATTGAATAATAAATTGAAAGTATGAACATTCATATGTACTTTATTATACTGTGATTATTCCTTTAGAACCTGAACTACAGATCAAACAAAATATGACATTTTAAAAAAAGATACTATGTGTCTACAGGCATATACCTTGAATGCATCTGATCTCATCTGATCTTAGAAGCTAAGCATGGTTGGGCCTGGTTAGTACTTGGATGGGAGAAAAAAGATGCTATAATGTTTCCAAGTTACTTTTTCTTTTCTTCCCTTTCCTAAAGAATATCAGAATAACTTTAATGTTTACATCAGATTAAATGTTTTTCAAAGAATGTCTATTCTTGGCTGAATTTTAATTTTGGCAGCCATCTACCTATTCCACCTGTGCTTTGGCATTTAGAGAAAAACACGTGCATTGAAGAGTTCTCTAGGAGAATTCTTGCAGTGGTATTTCTTCAAGACAGCACAGAGCCACAATGATGTGAAATTAGCCTTCTGAGGAAATGTATATGGAAGGATGATACCAGAAGGGAAATGATTTCTTTATGGTTAATCAAGCTGTTTCAATAGCTGAATTCAATGTATATTTGACTGAATAAATGCAACATCTTGTTCTTAAATGACTATTCTTTGATCTCCCAACAGATTGCTCCTAATGGGTCTATATTTTCATTAGAAAGGTTGTTCTGTTCACAATGGGATTTATTTCAGAATATGTCCAACTGACAGATGTCTGCTCTCTGTACTTTGTGGGTCTCTTGGCACTGGTGAGTGGTCGATGGTGTGATAGACATAACTTCTGGAATGGTCTTGACAGAGGATTGTAACATGGCACCGTGGTCAACTCATGCTTGCCATACAGGGGTGAGGACCTGAGTTTGGATGCTTGGCATCTACATAAATGTCAGGCTTAATGGGGTGTACCTGGAATGCCCACACTGGGGAAGGCAAAGACAGGAGAATCCTTGGAGCTGCCTGGCCAGTTACTACCTGAACTGAATTGTTAAACTGTAGACTAAGAGACGCAGCATTAAAAATTAAGATGGACGAGTGACTGAGGAAGACTCTTGACAGTGAACTCTTGACACGTGGATGTAAATGCACATGCATTATACAGCTGTATATTCACACAAAAATGCACACCAATAAATAAATCAATAAGAAATAAGTTGGAGAGTGATTGAGGAAGAGCTTCAATGTTGACCTCCAACCTGTACATGTGCACACAGACACACACACACACACACACACACACACACATACACACACACAGACACACACACACACACACACACACATCCATGCAATAAATTTTAGATTATTATAAAGCTTTTTTAGATTAATAAAAGGCATTTTATAGAAAAAGAAGAATTCTTTTTGCATTCTATATTAGAGATGTTCATGTCATTGTACTTCCTCCAGTTTTAAAGACATCTACTTGGAATCATGATTGAAACAAAAAAGCACTGCAGAAGTACAGACAGCTTCTGTATATACACTGTATGTACAGTGGGTCCTTGAAATAGATATTACTTGATTTTGCAGCTCACATAATGGCAGCAGAAAACACTCTGATTTTTGTGAATTAAAATAAGGAAAGTGAATTCATTCCTTTAAAAAAAAATCTCTGAATACAAACTGCTCACCCAATTAAGAAAGTGCATTCTCTTTCAGGCAAGAGCGTCGTAAGGGACAGATAATTGCTGCTGTCCATGTCAACCTTGTAAAGAGCTTTCTGAAATCATTAAGCATTCAGAAATTCGGTTCCGCCTGCAAAATTTTCGTGAACTGCACTCACACTTATTAAAACCACTCGGCGGCCATTTTCATCCACTCTTACAACCCTCTTATCATTAAGGCAACACCTGGCAACCATCTTCTTACAAAAGATAATGATTTTTTTCTTCACCAACATAAATTTCCATCAAAATCAAAATGAAGGACACTGGAAGCTGTCCAGAGAATGCTAAGTTTCCCTCAGGACTGTGTCAAGATGATATTGGAGTAGCCATCTTTTTCATCTTTTGGTACTTTGTTCTACATCCGTCATGTGGCAGATTTTATGCAGATTCCCATTGAAATGATCATTAGCCTTAGTTTCACGTAGTTACAGTGCACATTTGGGTATTTTTAAAAGTCAGGCTTCCCCGTTGCTCTGTCCTTTCCATATAGCCTAGGACTATTTTTTCTATGGTGAAGCCATATAGAAGACACACTGGAAGTAATCATAAGGAATGAAAAGCTAGAGGTCCATGTACATGCCCAACTGTATACTTGCCTGGTGCCCCATGCCGACAAGGCAGTACCCACAGTGCAGCCTTTGGCCACTGGATAGCTGCTGTTTGTTTCATACCTGTAATTCTGGGTTATTTCTCCTCCTAGAACTTTCAAGTATTTCCTCCTTCTGGCCACACTGGTGTATCAAAGCTCACAGATATCTCTTGCTACAGTCAGGATTTTCTGACTTCAGTCCATTGTCAGTTACTATTCTAAAAAATATTGCATTCCTAATACTAGTTTCCCAATTTATAATTACCATGTCAATTTGGCAATTGAAAAACAGGACAAAATTAAGAAAACAGTGGTATCCTGTTACTGCCGATTAAAATGATAAACCCATCTAAGTCACACACATATCAGTGACCTCAAAATTGCCCTGGGTTCAGTTGTTGCTGTGCATATTTTTACCCTACAAGACTTGGTTCCAAACAGACTCCTGCCAGTCTGATACCACCCTGCGGGTATTGCTGTGAGTAGTCAAGAAGCATCTGAAATACACACACCATGCTGTCCATTGCCCATTGCTTGAGCGTGGGCTTTTACCCCAGAAAATGCAACCTGTTGGAAACTGGGAACATGTTCTTCCCCCTTCTGAATGGGAAATGAAACATGAAAAGAACTTGACCCAAGAATTTGCAAAGAGATTTGCAAAAACAGTCACATCTGCTACTCTTTCTACTCTTTAGCAGTTTGCTTATTAATAATTAGAGGCAATGCACTGATGCACAGACAAGGTCCTGTCAGGTCCTATCCAGAGTGCAAGTTGAGGATGACTTCCAGTGGAGCATCATGGGTACTGCTTGAGATGATGGAGGTAACAGTATGGATAGCAGCAGCGGAAGCTGTACTCTTCTGCAGAATTGAAAGAGAATAGCTCTCCTGTGTCACATGAACAGAAGTCTCTCCCCATGGGATTCCAAGAGCGAGCCAGCATCTTCCACTGACTGATCCGCCTTCGTGAATATTCAACAGAACAATGCATGTTCAAGCAGACCATTCTTAGGAGTAGCTTCCCATGGGATCCGTGTAGTATTTTACCAAGTAACTGGGGGTCTGGTGCAATCCAGACGGCAAGTTTGAGGCAAATGAAAGTGAATGATAACCAGCTCATTTTAAAAATGATGAATCTTAAACCTTGGTAGTTCAGGTTAGGAAATTCTATTGAATAAGTGCCCCCATTTGAATTGCAGTTCCATAAGTCTCAGAACTACTCCAGAAATTCACATTGAAGAGTCTTTGTGACTCACAAGAGGTAGGCAAGATTGCAACTTCTCAGTCTGAGTCCATCCTCACTGGTTCCCATAGCAATCTGCAATTGTATACATGTACATGTGCATATGTGTGTGTGTATGCGTGTGAGTGTGTGTTACATGTGTGTGTGTGTGTGTGTGTGTGTGTGTGTGTGTGTGTGTGTGTGTGTGTGGAGGAGGCCAGAGATCTGAGTCACAGAAACACCTCACATGCCATCTACCCTGTTTCTGAAGCAGGGTCTCATTGGCACGTAGATTGCTTATTCGGCCAGGCTGCTTGGCCAGCAAGCCTCAGGCATCGCCTGTCTCAGACTCTCCCCTCTGAGTTTGCAAGCCCAGGCTTCCATATCTAACTTTTCCACTTGGCATCTGGAGACTGAACACAGGCCATCATGCTTGTATGTATGAGTACTTCTCCAAAAGCCATCTCCCAGCTTTCCCATGGCAATTGTCCTAAAAGAAATGTGGTGGGCATTCATCCACAAATTTTGGTGCTAGAGGGATTCATAAAATACTCTCTACAGGATTGTGGGGGCCACACCTCAAGTGCTTGGACTTTGGGCCCAGCACAGTTTTTGCAATTTTACCTTAACCCCTCCTGTGTACCCATGAGCTGCCAAAACAATGTCGCCTACCTGCAGGATGCATGTCACACTGCAAGGGTATCAGCAACAGCTCGTTCCTCAGAGACCAGCTGCTGAGCGGGCTATTTCTGGAAGCGCCATGAACAGGAGGCAGGCAGTGCCAGAGACGATCAAGGAAGGATGTGCCAAGGGAAGCAGTACACAACAGCTGGAAAATCTGGGAGAGGATTTGAGACGCGGGCTGCAAGTGTTTTCGAGAAGGTGCCTCAAGAGAAAAATGCAGAGCTCAGCTTTGAACCCTGAGGGGAATGAGAGACTAAAATGTCAGGACAACAGGTAAGAATTCTTTCACGAATTCTGTCCAAAAAGACCATTAGGAAACAGAAGGTATTTGAAGAGATCGTCAAGGATACTTTGTCCCACTGGCAAGGAAGGTGTCCTGTGTCTTTCCACTAAATGTGTTCCCATGGGTGCGAGGGAACCTGAGGAGTTCACTGCCTTCAGAAGGGGAAGCAATCGTCAGCGGAGACCCCCGTGCAGTCAGACTGCTGTGGGCTCACATCACAGACCCCACGGAAGTGAACAGTACAACCTGACCTCCTTGTCACAGTCCAATACAAACAGAATTCTAATGCAACGACGGACTTCAGTGTGTGTCTAGAATCCTTGTGGATACAGGGGAAAACACACACACGCAAGCATGCACCACACACACTACCTTGAAACACTTCAACTCTGGCTCAGTTTTTAATATATTTTTTTTCGACTTTGTAATGTTTTTCCTAAAAACCTTATTTCGGTATTTAATAGCTAAGTTTTGTTTTGGCCACCAATTCTCTCTGTTTCTTGTGGCTTTCCTGGGCCACCCAGTCATAACGAGGGTGATCTGGGAGCACAAGCTACAGCCAGAGGTACCATCCAGGATGCCTCAGGTTTGTGGCATCGCTCATCTGATTTTCTCACCCATCGATGCCAACATGAGAAGACTGTGAGTGATTTAATAGGCTGCTGCAGGAGTAAGAATCAGCCAATGGAAATTTCTCTCCATCTGGTGAGAAAACGAGTGTGTCTACTGTCTCTACACTGGCAAGGGTGACAGTAAACATGCGGCTTGTCAGAGTCAGCGGGCTGGCCTTCCCCTTGGAATCGTTCATGTTTGTCAACTGAGGCTTGTCTAAGGCCTATTCTTTTTTTAATTTTGTATGTGAGTGGTGTGTGTGTGTGTGTGTGTGTATCTACACAAAAGCACACTTGAGTGTGTGCATCTGTAGCATCCAGGGTAACATCCAGAATCATCCTGGACTGATCTACCTCATTCTTGAGCTGCTCTGGGATTTCCCAGGATCTGACACCCAAGGTCAGATTGGAAATGCAAACTATCACCTACACTCAGCATTTTTAAGTGGGATCTGGGGACCCAAACTGAGACCCTTTTGCTTGCAAGACAAAGTCTTTGAAGACTGAACCATCTCATGCCTCCTGCCCTCAAGGCCTGTTTGTTAACTTTATTAATTAGCTTATTTATTTATTCATTCATTCCTTCATTCATTTGACCTTTCTTCAGCAACATTCATTCCACAACATAAATGACTGAATTTGGAAATCAAGATATCAACCAGACCACATCTGTACTCCAGATTCTCACTTCTCCCAATCTTGAAGAGAACCAGAGGAACCCTGGCATATTTGGACTTGTCTGATTCTAATTTTTGTGCCCTCCCCTTCAGCTGGCTCTCCTTCTTCCGTGTGTCTGCATCCCCTCTCCCAATTTCCCTCTTGCAACAAAAGTGTTTGTCCCACCCCCCAACTCACTATCTTCTCCTAAAATTCATAAGAATGCAAAGTCTACACTTCTGAGGTCACAATTCACAATTTGTGGATGATCTTGTTGGTAGCAGCTTGCAGAAGTTCCTTAGCCACCCAGAAGCAGGGACTTGTGTATAGCTCAACGAGAAACTATAACCTCAACGAGCCAAAAAAAAAAAAAAAAAAGGAACCCAAGGCCAGGTGTTAGGAAGCAGATGAGCAAAGCACACCTTTTTTATTTTTGCATTTTTATTCTTGCAGTGATGCAATTGATTCAGGAGCTTAGAGCATCTTCGGATTGTACTGACAGATCCTACTTGTTGGGCTGGGGAGATGACTCAGGGGATTAAAACCCTTACTTTGCAAGCAAAAAGACCTGATCTGAGATCCCAGATCCCACATAAAAATGACTGGCAGATGATGGTGGCAGTCCATCCTTCTGAGCTTAGAAAACCCCATAGCAAAGCAAGAAGGAGATAGAGCAATTCAAGATGATTCTTGATGTCACCCTTGGATCTCCACAGACACACTCACTCAAGTACACTCTTATGCACACACACACACACACACACACACACACACACACACACACAATTACCATACATAAAATATAACAAGATCAAATGACCTTAGCTAACAGTTATCAACTGTAGTTGCTCCCACAGGTAAATGTGAATTCCTATAAGCAAAAGAAAAAGATAAAATCTATGATTCTTTGTCTTTAATGATGGTGTGGCTAAGGCAGGAATGGAGGACAAAAGCCAGCTGTTCCCCGAAGTGAACCAGGTGGCCCCTGAGGTTGAACTCTGGGAGTGAAAACCTAGCCCCTCTCTCTCTTATTTTTCCTTTTTCATGTGCATGTTTGTATACATGCATGCTCACATATATCAGAGGGCACATATGTCTGTGTTTGTACACATATACACATGCATATGTAGGAGGACCAAGGTTACTGGAAATCATCCTTGATCATTCCTCCACCTTTTTCTCTTGGACCAGGGTGTCAAACCAAGCCCACTGCTTGTTAGTAGGGCTAGTCTGACTATCCTATTTGCTGTGGGGGATCCCATTCTCCAACCTCCCAGACTAGAATTACAGGTGCCCAACCATACCCACCTGGTATTCTAATAGTTCAGTCTGCGATCTGAATTTCATCCTATTTGCTTCCACAGCAAGTGCTTTAAACACTAAGCCATTTTCCTAGCTCTTAGCCATATTCTTAACTTTGTATAGGAATATGATCATTTATATATATTGAAAGACAACTTGAAACATTATCTCAACTTCAGTATTGGTCCTTGTGTAATTTCTTTCTTTTCATGAAAAGAATAATATCCAAGATATTTTGTTACCTAAATATGCACAAAGATTTCACTTGTGACTTTAACTCCTTGATGTTCAAATTTCAAGTGTGCTGATCTATGAATTAGCCTTTAATGTAGGACATTTAGAGACTTCTTCCTGCTTCAAGTTATCCTTAGCCAGAAATAGGCAGATCATTCTCCAAACCGCCGATGATAAAACAGACCAAACTTCAGAAACAAGCAAAGAAAAACTAAAGTTTTCAGTGACGTGGAAAATTTCAATGGTAGCCATTTTACCATTGGGGATTAAAGGAAGGTGTTTACCCTTTGAGTCATAAACAAAATTTGAAAGTTCTTATAACAAAAATGTTGCTTAGGCACACTGACATATATTGCCTATAAAGTCAGTCATGTGTTGTTATGCAAAATGCTGTGTTCTATCTGAGTGAACTTTCTGTAAGTACAATCAAGAACATTAAAAGTGAAAATAAGGAAAACATTTAACATTGCTGAAAAGTAATTAAAAATATATTTCACCATATGCTCCTCTGTCATTAGTTCACTTCAGTCAAACAAATTCCTTAACCATTTGTCATTCCCCATTGTTTTTAAAAAGAGATTGAATATTCACATATACTATTTAAGCCATGCAGATAAAATGAGTCAGCTTTGAAAGAAATGATGGGAAATTCATTTCTCTGAATTCAGCAGTCTATACAAAGTCAGTCTATACAAAGTCAGTGAGAATGTCCTTTCCCATTCATGAGAGACTGTTCCACTCCATATGACTCACGTTCTGCTGGCTGTAGATCATAGCTATGAAGTAAGGGTGTTGACCAAATTCAAAACCCTGATTCCCAGTGAGAAGGCGCCGAGAGGTGGGAATTTGTAATTTAAGGTTAGATGTTATCCCTTCATGAAGGCAAGGGTATGTTTATAAGGGAGACACCAGAGCATCTTTTCTGTTACAAGGAAAGAGAAAGAGAGAAAAAGCGTGAGAGAGAGAGAGAGAGAAAGAGAGAGAGAGAGAGAGAGATGTCAACCTTAAGACCACTAGAGATCATCATCCCCAATACCCCTAGAACTCAGGTTCCCAATCTCAGACCTCTGACCTCCTCTGATAAATTTTTTTTTTTTTTTGGTTTGTAAGCTAACCTGTCTCCGGTAATTTGCTATCACTGCCAGAGCAAAATAAGACAGTCATTTTGAATGCAACACAAAAAAATTGTATTACTCCTTTAATGATGTGAAACATGAGAGTTTTCTGTTTAATTAAAAGTGGTAAATCAAATGCAGTTTTCATTTAAAGTTCTGTACAGTGCCTCTCAACTGAAGATGCTCATTTTCAGATATATTAAGCATGGTTCATGAATTTGTGGGGAATATTGAAAGGAAAAGCTTTTTGCTTAAGCTTCAAAATGGAGGAGTATACTACTTGAAATAAATAAATAAAAAACAACTACTGAAGAGTGAAGTGTTACGGTATCACGGATGATGTGCTTCTAAATGGACACACAGCACCCACATGGAAAAGAGCACTAGGCCATTCTTACAGACTCTTTGTACCCCATTACCGGCTCAGCCTTTGACTTTCACGCTGCTGTGGCTGCAGTGAACTTTCATACATCCGTTTCCTGAAGACTGGATCCCATACTTAGATCCTAATAAGGCAGAATTTAAATTCTGAACCTATAAGCACTTTGTTATCTCTTTGTTTCCAAACTTTATTGTTTCAAGAGGCTTAAAATAGGAAGACACTAAAAAAGTTTTACCCTAAATGAAATTCCTGAACTATAAGAAATGTAACATTACAGAGTCTCTTATAACATACATAGACAGAAATATAAAAGGACAGTGTACTGTCCAAAAGATGTAACCAACCTTACAGTTCATGGTTATAGGACCATGTTTCTATGCAAATCTTCCAACACAGTAGGAGATTTTTTTAATTATCTATGTGTAGTATCATCTTCTAAAAATGCTTGTTTTGCTTGTGGGTATGTGCACGCATGGTCACATAAGCCTGTGAGTACACACATATGCTGGTCCATGAAAATAGAACCTTGAAGGTGACGTTGGATATCTCCCTTCATCACTCTCCTCTGTTTCTTGAGGCAGAGGCTCTGAAGTGATCCCAAAATTTGCAGGTTGGCTAGGTTACTAATCCAGGTCCTAAAAAGCCCTAGGGATTCCATTTTTAATTCCAGATTGCTGGAATTGCAAGTGGCAGCCAGCCTGGCAGGCTTTTTACATCAATTCAGGAAATCTTAATTTGGAGTTTTCCACTTGACCATCAAGCACTTTAGCAACTGAACTATCTCCATACCTCTCTTACATGTATTTTGAGCATGTTTTGAATAGTCAGGTCAGCAGATATGCCACAAGATAGAATAATTTTCTTACAGAAAATCAGTGAGGATGACAATTTGTTATAAACAGTATTCACATGTATAAAACTATAGCTTAAAACTGAACTAGTACGTTCATGAATATAATTCATGATATAAATTGATGCTATTTTGAATGTAAAATATTAAGCATAGTATCAGTTTTTCATTATCCTTGATATCCAAAATATTTTAAATTTGTGTTTACATTTATCTCTCCAGTTAAGATGTTGATGTTGAACTCTAATGTTGTAGGCTTCAAATTTTAACAGGTCACATGACTATGCAAAGTGAAACCCTTTTCTTGCTCCTGCAGAATTCTGGATCATATCTTGGTGCAGAGTCAGGTATGAGTTTCAGCTTCCCTTTCTCCTTCATAGCTAAGACTTTTGAGTTTGAATTTTGTGGCTTGTTTTTCTTGTAAAACCCAACCCTCTAAAACAGACTTAAATAAATGTATAGCTACATGGGTAGATGAATAGACCATGGATAAATAAATGGAGAAGCAGACATAAAATAATGTGTCTTTTAAGAGACAGGATTTGGGGGCTGGAGAGGTGGCTCAGGGGTTAAGCCTCCGCTTTGCAGGCGGAAGGTCCTGAGTTCGGATCCCAGATCCCACGTATAGACGCCAGGCGGAAGCGGAGGCGGCCTGCGCTTCTGGTTCTGGTAGGGCGGAGCCTGTGAATCCCAGGGCAGAAGGAGGTGGAGGCGTCCATGGTGGTTCGCGAATTCGTCCGTGGTTCTACACACACACACACATACATACACACACACACAGACACACACACGTGAGCGCACACAGTTGAATAAATAATAAAAAATTAAAAAAAAAAAAAGAGACAGGATTTGGGGGCAATCAATAAAAGAAATATGTCATAAATTTTTACATAAAAATAACAATCTCACATGTGGAAGATTTTCTACAAATAGAGTAACTATCAATAAAGCTTAACTGTTCATTTAATTAATGATGCAGCCAATCACCCAATATCTCTGACTTACATCTCTTTCTCTAATAGTCAACATCAACAGGGTGGATTGGAGAAATCAAAAAAGAAGTCTGAAGACTCGTTGGCTCCACTTCCAGAGCATTTCTGAGATCCTGCTCTTCCTGTCTGTCCTGGGACTGACCGTGTGGATCCCCTGCTGGACTTCTGGATGCCGCATTACTGCACAAGCTTCCAGGGCACCTTGTGTCTCTGCCGTATGTCTCCACATTCCGTGATCGGTCAGACTGCCCACTTAGCACACATGCTTAATCAACATTCCTCAGTTGCACTCTGCCCGAAGACCTCTTTCCATGCTTAGAATTATGTGCATAATTCTTCACTGTGGCTTATCAAGTCCACCAAAGACTTTCTCCATAATCATCTCTTCTCTGTTCTCTCCAGCTCAGCCACCCTAACCCACCAGCTGTATTTCACATACTTTCAGGATAACTCAGCATTCGGGCACACAACTGCAAGAATTGGGTTTTCTCCAAGGTGCCTATACATATCATATCCTTCCTCATCCCACTTGCTGATCTCCGTCAGGCCTCTGTCTAAGGATCACTTCAAAGAAAGTTCTCAGTCTAGATATTTAAAACACATATTCCTTATTTGTTTATTTATTTTTGAACATTGAACACCTCCTGCTTTATTTGTTTTTACAATGTATTCTTATAGCAATTGGGCATTTTGTTTTTACTTGTTGTAGGATAAGTCAAAACTTATCCTACAATATAAGATAGATAGATAGATAGATAGATAGATAGATAGATAGATAGATAGATAGATAGATAGATAGAGATATTATATCAAAGTCAATAGCTGTGAGTGATAGGAAATTCTTGTGGGTTACACATGGTAATGACAGGATCATAAGTACCATACAGATAAGAGTTGGCAAAACTTATTTTTTTGGAAAAAAAAACACTGCATCTAATCCTACCACTCTCTTAAAAATCACTTTATAGGATAGAGTTTTAGACAGGGACATGAATTTGGGTTTCTACATCACAGCATTTCAAGGATTCTAATGAAGATTATTTTTTTTTGTTCTTATCTAAAGCCAAATTTTGGACTGTCTTCCAACCCCGGGAAAGAAGAAAACAAAAATGAAATAGAAAATCCCAGGAAGTGAAGGGACAAGGAACATCAGGAAATGCTCACTGAATCATGACAGCAAGTAGAATGCAGAATTTCTGACTTAGGCTGAGCACTACTCCAGCCTCCCACACCTGCCTTCTACTTGTCTGATGTACAAACTGAAAGGCAATAATATCTTCTCCAATAACATTTTCACTTCACTCAATAAGGAAGAAAAAAACCTTGGCCACACACTTCTCCACATCTCAGAATAATTTCAATTGTGGCCAAATCCTGCTAGAACCATATGTCTTCAAAGTTTTCAACTTTACTCAAAATAATGTTGTTTTTAAACTTGGAAGAAGGAATATCTATGCAGCAACATGCACACTCTTTTGCATGCACATACACACCTCATTTTCACATAACAAATATTTTTACAAATATGTTTAAGTTCAATTCGGTGTATTATTTATAAATCAGTTTCCTATAAAACCTATTTGCTCAGCTTTTTTGACATCTGCAAACTACAGTAAGAATTTTTACTATCCCTCAAGGTTTAAGTAGACAATGGTGTATCCACTCTGCCAATAATCGGCCTTGCCCGATTATTGTGCGTTTGTCAAAAGTTAAATAGGAGGAATTATAAAGTACATACTCTCTGTTGTCCAGTATCTCTTACTAATTGCCATGTAAAAGCAAAGATCAAAAGGATAGCCTACATGAAAGATTAAAATACTACTTTAGAAGGTTAGGCATCAGAATTACCCAGCTCAGGCTTTGAAATCCCTATTGTGCTCAGGTAGATAAGAAAATATTGAGTAAAGAACTCCAGGGGCCAAGTGCGGCAAAATAAGCTTCCACATAGAGTTCTACACTCAGAGGACTAAAATAGGAGAAGCCCTTTGAGCTTAAGTTTGCCTTGGGCTAGATATTGAACTCCTTTCTCAAAATAATAAATAAATAAATAAACAAACAAACAAACATAGAAATTAAAGGAAGAGAGGATGCTTCAGTTTAGAGATAGAATACTTCTTAATGACAGAATGTTTTTAATTCTTTTTGAAGAGAGAACAATCTTAGGCACGCCAGAACACACATGAAGTCATATGTCTTATTCCATCTTGTGGGCTCTGGGGACCAAACTCAGATATTCAGGTTTGTAGATAAGCACCTTTACCCACTGAGCCATCTGGATAGCCCAGAGACAGAAATTTTTTTCAAAGAATCAAATAGAAATTCTGAGTAGGAAAACTATAATTATACTCATGAAAAAATATCAGCTGAGCTCCAAATTACGACTTGAACCAGCATAAGAAAGTCTCATCAAACTTGAAGATAAGACTATTGATATAGTTGAGTCCTATAGAAAAAAAAGAGAAAGAAGCAAACCTAATTCTGCCTAAGAAAAATATCATCAGACAGACCAACCTATGGCCTATGGGAATTCCAAAACAAAAAGAGAAAAATAAAGGGGAAAGAAGGAATATTTAAAGAAATAAAGACTGAAAACATGCTACTTTTCATACAAACACACATTCATTCATTCACATCTACATACTCACACACAAATATGTATCCAAGAATTTAATCCAAAATTCTCAAACAACATCAGCTAAGTAAAACAAAAGCGCATTATTTTCTGTCAGAAAGAAAAAGAGGCTCCTGCAAGCACCAAAGAAAAATGACTCGCCAAAGGGTTGACATCCAATTTCTCATCAGAAACCATGGAGAATAGAAGTCAGTGAGATGACATATTTAAAATGCTGGAGAAACTAAAGCTATCCAGCAGAACGCTTCTATGCAGCAAAACTGTCCTTCAGATACAAGGATGCGAGTAAGACATTACCAAATAACAAAATCCTGAGGGAAATTATTGCTTCCAAAACTGCTTTATGAGAAACACCAAAGGGATTCATTCAACTTCATTTTAATTTTTAAAATTGAGATTTCTGTGCATTAAATGATATATTAAAGCAGTAGAAAGACTTCCTGCATCATGGGGAAAGGTACTTGCAAATCATACACCTCCAAAGGTCTAGTATCCAGACTGAATCAACTTCCTTTTTATTTCAGAGGTAAGAAAACAAATAATCCAATTTAAAATTGGGGAAGTGACCAGAATAAACATTTCTTTAAAAAATGCAAAAAAATGGAGTAAACTATTAGAAAAATGCTTAACATTGTTAGGTATTTGGAAAATGCAAATCAAAACTTCAGTGAACTACCATTCCTCACCTATGAATATGGTTGGCACCAAAATATAAGAATTTTTAAAGCATTGAGCATAATGTAGAAAATTTGGATCACTCAGCCTCTGTTGACAGCAGAGTTCTGTGTTATGGAAAAGGGCTTGGTAGTCTCTCAAAAAACTAAAACGGAAATCTCACATAGTTTTGTTATTCTACTGCTATATGTATCTGAACGAAATGAATATGATACTCAGAATGAACATGTGGATGTCTACTGCAACATACTAATGATGGACAAAAAGGTAGAAACAACCCTGATGTTCCTGAGTCGTTGAGTGCATAATATGGTGTCTATGCTCACAGGAGACACTTTCAGTCATTAAATAGAAGGAAATCGGATGCATGTTGCAGCATGCATGAACCTGAACCCATAGCTGAGTTAGCATGTCATGCACACACAGTGCATATTGTACCATCTAACACATATGAAGCATTTAAATTGTACAAGCTCATAGAAACACATTATGAGATTAGCAGGGCCTGGGGAAATGGTTATTAGAGAGTAACTGTTTAGTTTCAAAAATCTTGCTTGTGGAGCTAGTGAGATAGCGGAGTGTGTAAGTCACATGTTATAAACCTGGAAGACTGAGTTCAATTCCCAGAATCCCACGTGGTGGAAGTAGAAAACTGCCCTTTGAAAATTGTCCTGTTGCCTGCAACCTAAGCCATGGTATGCGTGTGCTTTCTTCGAGAAAATATTTGGTAGGATAAATGTTGTTATGCTCTACTGTCAAGCAAAAGTCAAAAACAACATTTTAAAAATCAATAATCTATGTGTCCTCATTCTCATTGACTTACTATGTTCTTCAAAACCTCATTGTTTCCAAAGATTTAAAATGGGAGGGCATGTTACAAAAATTGTGTAGCAAACTATAAGGAAGAATGTAACATTACAGTATTCTACAAGATATAAAGACAAAACTATAAAGGACTACATATACTGTACAAAAATTTAACCAAATTTACATTTCTTGACCATAAGGAACATATTACTACCAAATATGTGACCCGTGGCCAATATTATAGATGCCCTCAGCTTGAGATGGAGTTAAGTCCCAATAAGCACATTTCTAAGCTAAATTAAAATGGGTCAAAATATGCTAGGTACTTTAAACCACAGTATAGCTTGCCACGAGAGTACACTGTACAGCATTGGTGGTCTCCCCTCATGATCTTATGACTATCGCTGCCTAAAATCAGTAAGCAATTCTCACAATTATAAAGCCAAAAACATACAAGTCAAAACAACAGTAATCAGGAGGCCACATACAGTCCCCAAAATACCACATTTAAATACATTAAATACATTTTTTTCAACAGTAGATGAGCAGGAGTTATGTGATACCATCTAAAAATTTGTGAAGCAATAGAAATTTACAATATGCATTAAGGGCACTAAGTAGCCAAAGAACGGTATATATTCAGCCACTGGATTCCCAAATGCTTTTTAGGAAGTAGATATTTGGCACAAGGAAGGGTTTCCAGACTGCCTCAGTCATTGGAATTATACACACATACACGCTTTAGTCATTACACTTGTTTCATGGTAAGATTTTACACACAAATGAAACCAACATATATTCTCATTATAGAATACTAGAATGTAAGACCAGGTATGTATAATCTTCACTACAAATCTACCCTCAACACAGCTTCTCAGAAAACGAATACTTTTCAGCTTTATGCTTTCTCTTCCAGATATCAAAGCAGAATATGATATTCAAAGGAGGGATTATTCTATTTCATCTAAAGCTTCAAAAACACAAGGAGAAATAGCAGTTACACTTTGAATAACTACTAGAAGTAGCATTAGCTATTTCCACACTTATTTACTACACCAAATGGTCTTACTTACTACAGAAACTGATCTTATTCACTACATAAACTTTCAAGATGTAAATGTAAATGGCTACTTGCAGTTTACATATGTCTGGACCGAGAAGCAGATCAAGGGTATTCCCTCCACTCCCCTGGCTAGCACACATCAAATTCACAAATAAGTCCTGTGCTTTGAGCTGTCCATACTCTAATTGGAGAATGCTACTGTAAGATGCTTTTGTCTCAGAGCTTACTCTGCCTTCATAAAGACCATAAGGGATAAGGGTATGCATGATAAAGCAGACTCGAATCCACTGATGGACTAGTTCTGCAAGGTATAGGCAGGATTTGATTTGATTTGATTTTCCTGAAGAGAGGCTGCCATTGGACATAGCCCACATGTCATCAACAGTAGACATCATCATCTGCAGATGTAGCATCTTTCCAGGTGTACAGGGGTGAAGCCAAATTATATGTGATACATGTGAAGAGGAAGGTTGACTCTGCCTGTGTTATAATCTCTAGGAGATAAAAGACAACATAAAGGTTTTTCATACTCAATCCATGAAATGACTTTATTTCACACAAAGCACAGCACCTTAGCTGGTCAATGGGAAAATGAAAGAAAGTTCAAGCCCAGTATATTATAGTACAATTTCTTGAATTATGCCATTCTTCTCATGAGGCACAAGGCTCTTATTTTCTTTCTGAATGAGAACAGTCAGGCTCTAAGTGGAAGTAGAAATAGATCTTCTCTTTTTACTTCTAACACACATCACCAGCAGGATCAGCACCACAGCACTTTGGAGCTTCCGACACACCTCAAGCGAAGCAGCTCTGAATCTCACGATTAGGTAAATTATTTTACTAGAACTTGAAGTGAATCGTTCTCTCTTTTTAAAGCTGTGTCTCCAGGTTGGCATTGTCTACCTCTGACAAACAGTGGGCACAGACACGGGTTTTGCTTTGCAGAGGTGGGCACCCTTTTCTCCCACCTCTGCAGTTGTGACTTTTAGTATATGGTACCACACGGACTGACTGAGTATAACTTCCATCAGGACATATACTTGGACTTCACCGCACGTTTTTGCAAAAATTATACCAGGAAGATGTTATCACTTACATTAACTGGAGAAATTTATTTCTATTTCAGATTAAACCTTATCGCTCTGAGGAGATAGCTAGGCCAGAGCTCCCTGAATCTATAGTGCCCAATAAATATATTTTGATAAGAGGCAAAATTTAGGAAGAAGAAAATAAAATTTCAACCCACAGCAGATCTGAAAGAATCTAGGATTCACCAAACCCATAATCAGTTACTTGATTTAAAATGTTTTGTTATATGCTGCTGTATTGCAATTGTTAATAACTTAAAATTGGTTTCAAAAATGTTTAAAAAATATTAACATCACAGGACATAGTTCCTAACTCAGCTGGACTTGATGCTGTGAGATGCCAAAGTTCAAATATTAAGAAAAAGTCAAACTTCTTATCTAAACTTCTATGCTAAGGGGTTGAAAGGTGGCTCAGCAAATGAATGTGTCTGTTCACACAATTGTTTGCCTAAGTTGGCTTTGCAGAAGCCCACACTGGGAAAGGAGAAAACTAACTTCAACACACTTGCTAAGGTACACACACATCTGTTCTCTCTCTCTCTCCCCCTTAATAAAATAAAATGTCTCTTACAATTAAATGTACATTTCTTCTGCATTCTGATCATTGTCTATAATTCCTGGGAGGGACAATAATTATTAATAATTTCTAATGGGGAATTTTTATTTATATTTATTCTAGTTGTTATATTTCACTAGATTCCTCATGTTTACTTAAGTGGTATCATTATAATTCAATGTTATTACTTTTTCATGTTGCACAGCTTGCCTTCATCCTCACTAAGTAAGTGAAGAGGACTCCCAGTCTTGATTAATAAGCACATACCATCTTGCCCAGCATCAAATATTCATATTTTCTATTATGCCACTTCAAAGATATTTTCAAGCAGTTGGATTATAAGTAACAAGTATAGCAAATGTGTGAATAAGATATAGAGATTAAAAGGAAAAATCACTAGATTAATAATCTGTATAAAATTGGAACATGAAATCAGGATCATTAGAAGCAGATCAAGTGTTGAACAGCATACTCATGACTGTCTTATCTGACTGAGAATGAGACATATCCAAAATGTTTAAACATTATTGCCTTCTTGGTTTACCCAGAATTTCCTTTAATGATTAGTACAAAAAAAATGAAAATGAAAAGAACAAGACTGTAAGCACAGATATGCCAAAGAGTAAAGATTTGCATACCCCCAGGAAATAAGTTTATTAAAAGAAGAAGCTTGTTTGCTTGAATGGTAATTACCATGATATAATCACAATATTCAGAATATTTGGACAACAACTTACTATAACAACAATAGTTGTTGCTTTCCAATTGTTTAGCTATATTAAAATTTGCTCTCCAAGTGTTTAGTTACATTAAAATTTTTTTCATTAAAAATCTGAAACAGGACATTGAGATGACTCAGCAAATAAGCTGTGACCAAAGTTCTGATCTCTAGATCTTGGATAAAAGCCAGACACAGTGGAATAAGTGTTTATAGTGCTTGTGCACTTACTGTCTGGCTTACACAGCACAACACACTGAGGATGTTAGTCTCAAACGTGGTGGGAAGACAAGGAACAACACCCCAAATTTCCCTCTGACAACCCCACACACCCTCACCCACCACACACATGCATACTCACAAATAAATAACAAGCTACAAAACATAAACAATTAAATATATGATGGCATATTCACCAAATTATTATTTGTGAATAAGCATAAAGGAGTTGTGTTTTGCACAATATTGATATTTTTAAATAGAGATGTTGTCGCATTTTCTTCCATTAGCATCTTGTCTGCTTCCCAAGTGTTGGCATCAGCTGGTCCCTGAGGACTTAGGGCACTGTCCAGGGATCAACTTTTTCCACTTCAATGCAAGTCACACACAAGCAAAAGTCAAAATTTGCCTCAGTTTTTTCATTGCTCCTTCCAGTGGCAGCGGACACACAACACAAACTAGCCATCCACAGAACTGTAACGTGCGAAGTCCACGCTGCTGCTTCTAACACAAGGAAAGACAGCTCTGAAAAAGTTTCCAGATGAGGGGACCATTTAAAAACCTTTTAAACAGCACTCTGGCTTCTGATGGCAGTGGTTCCCCTAGCAATTAGAGACAGAGGTGCTGGGATTGGCGGAGATTTCAATTATGTTGTGAAAGGTCTTCCTATGATGGCTTTCATTAGGCAGTGTGAAGGCCACACACTCCGCCCTGTCTGCAGTACAACTACTAAGCTTTTTCTAGGGAGTCACTCACACAGATTGACAGCTGGGAATTTGCTGTACAGGAGAGCCTTTCAGTATCCTGGTTGTACAAACAGACCATATTTCATATGGAAATTGCCTTTTTCATTTTCTTCTTTTCTGTGAGTGGACTAATGAGTAAACTTCAATAGATCCTTAGATTTGGTTCCTGATTATCTTAAAGACATCCCTGAGACTTTGAACTGGTGGGGGGGGCAGTATCTTTGTGTCAGTAATGGCCCAAAAGGCGGGAAACTTCAGAACTTGTCTGAGTGCACCCTGGGTAGTGAAGAGGTTTAAAGGAAAAGCTTCAACCCTGAATTGTCCTCAACCCAAGAGCAGATGTAGCAGGGATGAAGCGTGGTTTTTTTTCTGGCAGCAAAAATATTGAAGTGTCAGAGATTTCCAGTCGCACTGAGAGATCCCTGACTGCTGTAACTATGAAGAAAAGGAAGCGGGAAAGGAAGGAAACGAGGGAAGAAGGAAGTAAGGGAGGAATAAGGGAAAGAGGAAAGAGGGAAGGAAAGAAAGAAGGGAGGAGGAAAGAAGGAAGGAAGAAAGGAAGGAAGGAAGGAAGGAAGGAAGGAAGGAAGGAAGGAAGGAAGGAAGGAAGGAAGGAAGGAAGGAAGGAAGGAAGGAAGGAAGGAGAGGGAGAGAGAGAGGGAGGGAGGAAGGGAGAAAAGGAGGGAGGGAGGGAGAGAGGGAGGGACCAAAAAAAAAAAGAAAGAGAAAAACGAGAAGATGAAAAGGGAGAGAGAGAGACAGAGAGACTCACTAACCTTCAGAATCACTAACTAACTCTCAGACTCACTAACCCTCAGTTTGATTGACACAAAGGCAGTGGTGAGTGACCGCCCTGCACCAGCCCTGCTGGAGAGGCCAAGCATGCAGACCCTGGGGGTAGCTGGCCAGCCATCCTGTCCTTCTGCCGAGCTCCCAGCCAAGCTAGTGAGAGACTTTACTTCAAAAAACAAGGCGGATAATAAATAAGGAAGGACATCTGAGGTTGTCCTCTAGCCCCCAAATATACACGCAGACATATGCATCCACTCATACATGAATACACACACACACACACACACACACACACACACACACACACGCACGCGCGCGCACACACAGCACGCATACACACGCACACATGCACACACACATGCACATACACACACACACCGAGCAGAGTGCAATGCTGGGAATTCTCTTCAGTTTGCTGAGGGCTGTGAATTTGTTGGTGAAGAGAAGAATGAGAGATAATTTTCCTGGTCATTGTTTGTTCCACGTGGTCATCATTTGTATTCCTGCCCCCACTCCCAAGAACCTCTGTTCAAAACATGGTCATCTCTCATCTACTCTCAACTGCCAAGCTCAGATGCCTGTTCCTTCTGACTAAGCAAAACTAATTTGCTGGACCTTCCTGAAAATGTCCGTATTTTATTTGGTTTACAGTCAGGTCCCAGTTTGTCTGCTTCCTGACTATTTCAGGAAATAGTTTTCCTTCTGTAAGAAAGAAAAACCTTAGAGATTTGATTTCTTTTCTTTTTCACAGATTCATTAATGACCAATTTCATTAACTAGGCATATATTTGGAATTCTTTATGTGTCATTTTTCTCTTATGATAAAAATTATTACTGTGATTTTATTTTCTACTAAGATAACTTTAATAGTTGGCCTAACTGTCCAGTTGGCCAAACATTACATAAAAAAGAAATACATTGTCATTTTTCTTCAAAACAAATGATACTAAATCTTATAATGTGGGATCTCTTCATTTTTCCTCTTATCTTATTCTGAATATATCTATTATTATATAATATATTATATGTATTATTCTGAATGTATATGCATCAATGAATATTCTTGTCATAGCCTTTTGATAATAGAATGAAATAAAAAATGAAAATCCTAATAATTCAGACACAAGTATTCAAGCATTGATCATTTCACTTATTTCCAGGAGAATTTTGCCTAACTGCTGGTCTCCTACAGTCTGGATGTGAAAGTATTTGCATCTGCCTGCTGTTTTGGAACAAATGGTATGAAAGAAAGCAAGAAAGAACTCCATCTCCCAGGAGACTCAGACCTCAAGAAGAGTAAACACATGTTTACTGAAGCGCGAGTACACCACAGACATAGGGAAATCTCTGAACTTCCATGAGAAGAAATTCTACTCCTTTTGTCTAATGATCATAGGAAAATATAACTACAAGTTATGTCCATCACTTATAGGCTAAATCTGCTCCTGTATCTGACTGACAGATGACGAATCCCTGGATTGGCAGCCAGTAGCACTGGTTTCTAGTTCTGATGCAAAAGCTTCACTGAGATAAGCCACCAGAATGTTCTTACATCCGTTTCCTCATTTCTAAAATTGGCATAATATCCCATTCCACCCAACTAACATTTTCACTTAAGAAAATGTATCTTTAATTTATTTTAAAAATATAATTTTTATACACCTTCATTGTAATGATACTAATGATGTGCACACACACAGCAGAAAACTAAAAACCCATCTATGAAGAACAATTAGCAAAGTTTTAAATTTATTCCATCGACTTTACTATTTTGTTGAGATTGACTAATTTAAAAAAATGTTGTTGTTACAAGTATTGTTTCTTGGTGTCCTTTTTTCTCTAATTTATTTTATTACTGGCTTTGAAACAGAAACTCACATTAGAGCCCAGAGTAACCAGAAACACAACTATGTAACCCAGGGCAATCTTCCTGGTTCAGCATAAGGGAGTGTTCAAGGTTATAGGATTGAGACATCAAGCCCAGCCAATCAATTATTAGTTAAAGTAGAATATTACAGATTGACTTCTCACATATAAGCCCAATAAAATACCAACTTAAACTCTATTCCTATTTTAGCTATAAAATAATACATCAAAAATTGTTTTTGAAAATTAAGAATATTCTATGCTTAACAGGAACACAGGAAAGGGTTCTGGGAAATGCCACTGGGCCCTTGCACCTCATCGGAGAGGAGGACCCAGAGGAGAGTTTGGCATGCACATTAAAGGATGCTCCAGGGATGGGAGGAGGAGGCACTGGGGGATGGAGAGTGAAGGGGGAGGGGAAGGGGCACAGAGGGGATGGGGGATTGGAGGGGGGACCGGTGTACCTGTTAAGTTTGTATGAGTGGAAATAAAAAATAAATAAATAAATAAAAACAAAAAAAACTTAATAAATTTGTCAAAAAAAGGAATATTCATTTTTAATCTTTAAAAACATTGCATTTCTAATAAAAATATGAACAACCTTAGCCTGAAAATGGAGCATGAATATAATACAGCCTCAGCACATGGATATTTTGTTTTGTCATAGTTGATAACAGTCTACGTTTATCTTACCTACTAGAGAAAACCCCTATAGCAAATGACTGAATGTACTGGAGACTCTGTTATAGTCAGATTATTTTATTTCTTCTAGGAAAAAAGGACATGTATTTCAAAGTAACTAGCAGGGACATTAAGATAATACTGATGTAGTCTTGTAAAAGTGATTTACATATGAGGAAGTAAATGGGTATGTAACCGTTGGGGTTCACTCAATGCATATAGAAAGGATTCCCAGTTGTGAAAATAGGCTAAAAGAAATGGAGATCAAAACTTGAAGAATTGCCAATCCATGTAACTTTGCTTGTGTCTCTCACAAAACTTTATGGCCTACCTTGAATTTGTCCTCCCGGACAAAATGACAGTGATTCTCTGGTTCATCTGTTTCCCAGGATGTCAAATTGAGATCTCGGAAAACAGTTGTTTCTTGGCAGGTGTTGCCTCAGAAGGTGGTCACTCACCATGGCTGGAGCACACGTCTGAAGGATGCTGACAGGGAAGGTTATAGCCAAGGAGCAGGCTCTGCAAGAGCCACAGCGTTAACTCAGACATGATACACAGCAAGGGACGCTGCTGAGGACGCTGGATGCAGAAGATGCTGGCCGCAGAGGACACTGGATGCAGGTAGACAGGAGACAGAAAGAAACATTCCCTCTACAAATTGGCAGTTTGACCAATTCTGTAGCCATTGCTTTACCTCCCCACAGAGACACTGAACCAAAAACTGCTAAGCATTGGCAACATCCGGGATTGCATTTCGACTCTGAGGAGCAGAAAGGAATGCTGGGACTCCTACACCTCCAAAATAGCACATACCCTCTTCTTTAGCCAGTTTCTTGGGAATTACTCAGGACAACCATGTTTATTCTCCAGTGAAATGCAATTGAAAATTGTGTCACTTGTCAGACATCCATGAGAGTGTCAGACATCCATAAGCCAATCATTCCAAAATGTGGAAGCTGCACTGTGCACTTGCTTACACCAACCCACCTTACAAATGTATGTTTTATTTCAAATAGAACTTACATACCTTCATGCAATGATACGAATGGTGTCCATGCACAGTGGAAAACTAAAAACCTGCTTACCAAGAAAAGAATTAACAAAAAATTCAATTTATTCTATTGACTGTACTATTTTGTCAAGATGGACCAATTTCTGTTGTGGTTGTTTTTGATGTTTCATGTTTCATGTCTTTCAAGTGCTTATTAGAGGTCTCATTTAGAAGAATATTCCAAAAAATCCCTGCATTATATTCTTCGAGCCTATAGACTTTCTGCAAGGTTGATTTTTGAAGTGAGTTTATTGGAGTTGGAGGGCAAGCACTATTAGCATCCCCTGAAAGACTAAATGATATTGCTCTTGTCCACTGGGTTGGTTGTCCTGTGTAGGGAGCTATAATTAGTGATGACTCTCTTCTCTAAGCAGTAATCCAGAAAGTGTGTGGGAGCTGGCATGTACCCTTTCCTATGATCACCCAGAGCAGGTGTTACCATGTGGGCAGCTTTGTTCTGACAGCCTGAGGGCTGGGGAAACAATACTGAGATGCCCACTGTAGGAGGGGGGGGGCAACGGTGAAGCCCAGAAACCCCACAATAGTAGTACACACCTGTGGTCCCCATACTAGGGGGCCAGGGCAGAAGGAGTGCAGAGCCAGCTTGAGCTCAGGACAGAGAATCAAATTTTTTAAATGTCTCACATGATTAACTAAGAAATTTGACATATATCCTAGAAAAATATTCTGAGTTTGCTACTATATCATCACCAATGTTCTCTTTTCCACTTTTTAAGAGAAAGGAGGTACAATCCTCTCTACCTTGCATAAAGATGGTCTAGGAACTGCTTATGTGAAGTAAATAGGTGAAAGACAGAGAGGCAAGAAAACTGGCTAGCTAATCTTTGGAAGAACTAAAGGAAATGAACATCAGACTCTCTGTTCATATGATTGAGAAATTTCTTAGACAATATAACACATCTCATCAGTCAGTGTGAAACACAGGCGTGCAGAGAGAGTCCATTTAAAATTATTTAAAGAGGAAGAACTTGTTATGTTGAACATGTCTCTCTAAATTACTTTGTCTCTGGAGTGAGCACTGAGGAATTGAAAAGGTTGCATGAGAGACCATGAGAATCAAAGAAGAGCAGACATACTACATTGGAGGCCAAGAAAGGCTTCTGCCACCAATAGAGTCATGCCTAAGGTGCTTACATGGAAACCCAACATAAGAATTGAGGAGCCAATAACATGAGAAACCACTCAGATGTCCAATAGCTCCCAGAATGACACATGACATTTTCTCCAGTAATGAGGGGAGAGATGAGAAAATGTTGTTTCTTAGTTCATTGTCCCCTGCTTAGGAAGAAAAAAAAAAAAAAAGAATTGAGGAGCCAAGTATAGCAATGCATGCTTCTCCTTCCAGCACTTGGAACGTGGAAGAGGGAGATCAAGGGTTCAAGGCCATCTTTAGCTTATAGTTAATTTGAGACCAGCTTGCACTGTGTGAGCCTCTGTATCAAAAACACGCATATAATAAAATGTACACACACACACACACACACGCACGCACGCACGCACGAGAGAGAGACAGAGACAGACAGACAGACAGAGAGAAAGAGAGATACAAAGACCACTAACAATACCTTTAACAGTAAGTAACCATCTTGTAGTTTGCTTCACATCATATTTCAACACCAGCCAAAAAAGAATTGAGAAGAACACTAAGCACTCTTTCGACTTTGTCTAATAGCATTTAGGTTACCTAAAAATATATTTCCCCACAGGAGAGGAATATTGTTGAAAGCAAACACAACAGTCACTTGATACATGATCTTTTTGATGTTGAACCATCAATAGTAGACTATTTTCTGAAAAATGTTATTTAAACATCTTTCTAAGCACAGAGCATCAGTCATTCTGTTAAATGTGTCATCTGTAGAAAACATTAAAAGACATCAGAGACAACCATTATTAAAGTTTTAATGCATTTTTCTTCATAAAAGCAAACTATTTTTAAACAAAAGAGGACATTATTTATAATAATTGATTTCTGCTACTGTTCATTTCCTTTCTTATATTATTAAATAAAATCTGCCCAAGTCCTTCAATGGTAACTCTTTCCCTTGTCTTCCAAGCCAAAATTGGTTCAATATCCAAATGATTAGAATAGGAAATCTAACAAAAGCTCTGTATGTTTCTGGAAGTTCTTTAGAAGCTTGTATTTTTCTAGGACAGTACTGTGAATTCTTGACATATTCTCTATATTTTATCAGTCTTGGGTATATCAGTTTTCCATACAGTATTGCTCAAAACAGCCTGTAAGAAATTTATTTCACAGTTTGCCAGCTGAAAACTATTTATGTTTTACTGAAGATATACAACAATTTAATTAAAAATTGTATTTTTGGACAGTACAATAAGACATGTAAATTCAGTATTAGATATTATTTTTATAAAACTCCCTTTGCTTTTGATTTATTTAACTAACTTCAATACACTCTTTTCTGTAGTGGAGTTGTACTTGCCTTTAAAATAATATTTTAACTGCCTACACAAAGAAAAATAAACCTTATTTACTAGTTGACACATAGGGACATCATGTTGTTCGATCTAAATAACAGGTTTTACAAATAAACCTGTAAGTCCAGTAAGTCCAGTGTTTGCTTAGATGTTTTAGGAGAGTGAAGGAAGACATATATCTTGAGTGGGAAACATAAGTAGGTGATCATCCTAGACACACACAGGATGGAAGAAATGGGATTTTATTCAGAGAAACAAAGAAGAGAGGACCGGGTTAGCCATGTGGAGAGCAAGTTGAGCCAGAGAAAAGACGCATGTGGAAGAGCAATGGAAAGTGAAATCACCAAGGATCTACTGTGTCTTGAAGGATGTCTACGCCTTTTGCTGAGAGTGAAGTACAGCCATGCCTTGTCCATTGATCTTGGCCTACCTTCAGTTACTAAGCCCTAACAAGAGCGTTCCTTCTACATTCTCACATCAGAAAGAGAGGAGGCTCACGTGGTTCACAAGATATTTATAAGAATGTCGAAAGACAGCTCCTCTTTCCAATATTCAATAAAAGGTAAGCAGTTGGCTGGGACAGGATTCTAGTGGGTTAGTTTTTGATAGTTGTACAAACAGACAAACGCAGGTCTTCTTGGTGCTCTCGCTAAATTTAAATGGCCCATGCTCTTGTAAATAATCCTCGGAAATCATTGGTTTCATAAGTTGGCCTTAGATGGAGTCTTTCTCTGAAAGGAGCGCTGCTTATCGAAGATGGGACTTGTTTTATGCTTTCCCACAACGGTAACAAAAAAGCCACCCAACACCAACTATTCACAATGTTTAAGGGAAAAAAATTACATATTTGATTTTCGGATACATTGCAGCAGCAACATGATATGGCATGTTTTCTATGGATATAGGCTGGGAAGTTTTGAAAAGCAAGACAAGAATTACTCTAGACAATAAAGGTAAATCCTGAAGTGGGTATGCATCGATATGAAGAAAGAAAAGTGAGCTATTAACATAACTGGATAATCAAAGTTGGCAATGCCTAGTAAATGGACAGATATTTGCCAGCTATTGATTTATTTCAACCGATGAGTGAAAGAAACAAAGCTGAAGAAATGGGAGTTTTGTTTCTTGGTCAGAAAACTGTAAAACTAATCTGGAAGACGCTTTTCCTTCTCAACTGGGATGTTGAGATCCAATGCGGTTATTTGTAAATCACTTCAGGACATCCTGAAGAACATTTAATTATTTTTATTAGGTAGATGATTTTTCACTTAAGATATTGCTCCAAAAAAAAAAAGCTTTCAAGAGTTGATATGACTGTACTTACGGAAAAAGTACACATTTCTGTGGACTTACATACTTAAACCTGCCTTTGTCTATGAGACCGCAGAAAACGGATGCTGCTAGGCATTCTAGAGGTGACCCAACCTAGTCCAAATACCTTTATTCTCTCCAGGCTTTTATCACCTCTAATGGGACACTGACTTAATATATTCTCTTTCATTCTTGGTTTTTTTTTTTTTTTTTTTGAGAAAAAGATGTGCCTGAAGCACTTTCCGTGCTTGTACGATCTTTTCTTTTAACTTTAGATCTCTCTAAGAAAGAACTTTGGTAAACTAGGTTACATAAGAATATCTCAGTTTTAATGTTGGTAGAGAAGATGGAACTGGGGAAATCAGACATAAAAATTCCTGGCATGATTTACTTCAAAGCATGTATGGAGTGGATATCAGATTCTATAATTATTACTCAGCAAACTAGCTTCTGAGAAACAAAACTCTCCCAAATTGACCATCATACCATAATATGTGTGTGTGTGTGTGTGTGTGTGTGTGTGTGTTTCAAAGTCTATAATACTTGCAGATGTGCACATTAAGAATGACTGCAATTCACTATCGCAGGGGAATGTTAATGGAAAAGGCCAATTTGATATGGATTGGAATTTGGAACTTGAGGAAGGAACCCATTAATCCATGGCCTAGAATTCAAAAAGTATGGACATTTCCCAAGATTATATCACGCAGGATTCTCAGTTATTTATCTATACTGTTTATGTCATAAGAATCTAGAAAAACTTGGATGCACAAAATAACTGAGTGGTTAAAATCCCTGCTTTAAATGGGAGAAAAACAAATACTAATATGGTACTCAAATGAATCTTAATAATAAAGCACATGTGAGATAAAAGGGAAATAATCACATTATTTGCATGCACTAAATCAAATTCTATATAAAATGATGCATTTTGTAGCAATATATGAAATAAAAGCAAAGTAAACATACTAGATATTTAGATATCTGAAAGAGGTTATGAAACTTGAATTACACTGAAAAACAAGGACACATTTTAGGTAGATATTGTCACTTATCAACGTTCTACACTTTTCTCTTTCTGATTTTCCTCTCATTTTTCTCTCTTTTCTATGTAATACCAATGGTTTAAAAAAATAAAACAGTAAAATAAAAGCTTTCAAGAAAATAGGTGTTCAAAATGCAAAATGAAAATATTTAAACTCATAGATGTATGGTAATTGTTGCCTTGGATATACCTGCTGCATCCTTATCCAACCACTGATGTTTTGACAAGGTCCAGCGTGATAGAATATTGTTTCAAGGGAACAATTTCTGAATAAAGAACATGACATTATTTGATATAAATAAGAGAAATAAGGAAAATATGGGGATAGTCAGCCCTTAGTGTTATTGCCTGGTTCTGGCCTAAAGCCTGCTAGCTGGAGAGTGACACATTAAAATCTAAATGGGCAGTTGCTAAGTGCTAGGGGCTCTCCCTATCCTTAAGGAGGATTCCTTCCTCTGAGAGTTGAGTTTACCTTCTATATATTCTTAGATTTTGTTTTGTTTTGCTTTTCTCAGGACTAGCTAGTTTACAGTCCCTTCCCCACACATTCGATGTTTATACATAAACCGGGGAAAATCTGCTTTGAAACATTCATTGTCCCTTTGCTTTTAGCAACTGAGTGTCATGCCTGCTTTAAGTCTACCTGGAGACATCATGTCTGTTCCCACACAGAAAATATATGTCACTTCTTCTCTTCCTTTGTTACCTGGAATGGATACGTCTTACATAATCCTATAAAGAATTTGGTCCTGGTTTTCTTTGATGTTTCCCCTGTGGGCGTAGTGACACATCCCCTGCCCTTTACTCTAGATTTTCTGAAGTATATGAACTCTGCTAAAAATTTCAATAGATGAGTTCAGATTTACTCAGCCCAGAGAGCTGTCTGTCTGTCCTCATTTCGCCAACTCTTTGCCCACTTAGTGGGGGTGGGAGGAGACCCTGGATTCGGAGGTAGCAGCTCAGAGTGCGGCATATACCAACTATAGAATCATGAATAAGATTGATTTTAATTCTGAAATTTTTTGATACATTAATACTCTTTTCCAAGCCATTTTAGATATCAGAATCATCCAAGGTATTTATTAATGACATCATCCAAGTTTCTCAAATAATCAGGTATAGGAGATCTAGCGAAAGAGTAGAAATCTGTACTTTATAAATGTCTTAACACAGGAATACACAAACAGGCAAAGCTCAACAAAAGCATTGAAAGGGTGGATTTTCACTGACATGAAATGGCTATAGGTTTTTCTAAGAACAAGCAAGTAAAATACTGCTAATATTTTTGATACTAGCCATAGAATATAGCATGCATTCTCTCACTAATATATTCTTGAACTTATTTTAATCATTATCACACCTGAAGAATGATGATATGGAATAGGCGAGAGGAGATGTCTCAGCAGATGAATCCTTGCTATGCAAACTAGGTAATTTGAGTTTGATACTCAGATATCACATAGAGGAAGAGACAAGAAACTCCCTGAAATTGTCCTTTGACCTCTGCATCCATGGCCTGGCACATGCATGTGTAACTTTCTCACACACACACTCATATACACTTACACACTAATTATAAATGGGAAAACATAGAATTCATGAATAAATATGAATTTTCCAACAGGTTTCATTCATTATGTAGTGAAGACAACAATCTTGAAACGGAGAACATCAACTATCCACTGAATTCTCTAATGCATGTTGGCATACATGGCCCATTTATTTATTTTACAGGCAAATGCTAAATTTCACAATATACACAGTATTGCTATTCAGTTGTTCCTTTTTCTGTCAGATGGAGTAAAGTTCTAGCTTTCATTTAAAGGTGATCAATGTTGGACACTGTTAACTTAAATGGGCCCAAGAAATTCCTTTCCAAAATATAACCCATCCATAGTTTGACCTATTTGTCTTGTCCATAGATATTGCTTAAGCAAAGATTTGTTCACTGTGTCAGAAACCAGATTATGCAGTTATCCCAAACCCTGACAAAGCCTTCCATTTGCTTTAGGCTTTAATTAACTCTAAAAGCCTAAATTCAAAATCGGTAGAGTCACTAATGTCCCTTGGGAGCATAAAGGAGAATCATAAGGCAGTGGTTAGACTGTGTATAGAAAATCTCAGGGTAAAAATAGAACTGTCTATTCTTAAGCAATGCTCTCCAGTTTCTATTCCCAGATGGACTTTCATTGAAATTTCTTCAAAGACTTGAACCACTTACTAATACATAATTCTACATGCTGGAGATAAATCAGTCCATGTAACTGTGTGCACAGAAGAAATAAAGAGTATTTAAAACAGTCGCCATACTGAAGAAAACAGTTTCTTATGCACTTCTCTTTTTCAATGTTTCAAATAAACAGATATCAAGCATAATGACATTCCCTTATTTTGAATGGCATGCCATAAAACATAAACGATGATTCTCAGAAATTTATTTGGAAAGAAAACTTTAAAAAGTGTATTGTACAGGTAATTCAGAATTAAATTTTTTGCTACTACTTTATCAGTCAGAACTTACAGTAGCCTTTAGAATGTGAGCATCCATCCTGCGTGTCAGAAGGGAACACATTCCTGTTGCTGTAAACTATAAAAAGAAACATGTAAAGGGAAGATATAATTCCCAGGAGAATAGCAGGCTATGGAAGTTTGGTTATGAAGATGCCACATCAAAATTCCTTTTAAACACCTGTTATTACATACATAGGTTGGAGGAGTTCTTAATACTCATCCTTGAAACCTCCTTCGCAGCTGAAGGTATTTATTACAGAAAAACACAACTGCCCAAAATGCAGAAAATAAGTGACTATAGACTACTTGGTCTAAACAGGACATCTATGCCACACCCACACCTACCCCAGGGCACACAGAATATTATGGAAAAGAAGGCAGTAAGATTCTGATAGCTTGACGTGGGATAGTGGTGGGCCATACATTGCTTTCTGGACCTTACAGAGCTATGGTATATGTGATTTAATGACAAGAATTATACTTTCACAAGACCTACATGGGAACTGTCATATCAGAATCTCACTATGTGAGGGGAAAGGTCTCAAAAAGTTCCATGCCTTCCTGAGAGACTGATGAGGACTAATGCTTATAAGGAAGAAAAGAAGGATGTTTTCTTCAATGGTATATCGACTCGGCAGTGATACTTGCTGCAGCGTGAGTTATGTCAGACATATGTCATCAAAGCCAAACTAGATGAAATGCAGTGGGCCACACAAGTGAAAAGACTTGAAAATAGGGAAGTCTGGCAGGGGAGATGATGGATCATTACGGGAAAAAGAGGGGAGGATAAGATTGGGATTAAGTGTAAAAACATCACTAATTCTCTGTAGTCATGTATGTGACAATAATTTTTTTTTAAAAAAATATAAGCCTCTTCTCAATCAGCCTCCACATAACTTTGTTATTTGCTTAAGCATGCAGGACACAGCTTTTCAATACATGACATATTACAATCAGTTGGTCATTTTGACATTCAATGAGTTCAATGCAAGCTAGGGGGAACGATTTTGAGTAGTTCTGGTGCTTTCTTAACAAACAGTATTGGAATGACTGCTGACTTTCTAGAGCAACAACTTTTCTAGGAGCAAGTATTCATATTTCCTATTTCACACCTGATAGCATGTTGATCCAGAAATCGATTCAGCAGGTTTTAAAATCTAAAAGCTCTTACTAAAGAAAAAAGCTTAAATTTGCACATAAAAAGAGATATATTTTACATATTTATACAGAAGGCAAGATTGTTTATTTAGAATAAATATTCATATAGAATGACAAAAGAATCCACTATGAAGTACACTGTTGTAAAAGTAAGCTTTTATATCAATAGAACAAAACTGATTTTATTAATTAGCTATTGAAACAACGTTGCTATGTTTTTGCTCATTTTTTTTGAATTTTCTTTATGTGATAATTTTATGATGTTGCCTAGACAGGATATAGAAAGTTAATTTCATTTATTTTAAAAGAGCATCTTCATTTTCATTAAAGATAATATTATTGACATTGGGAAAACAGCAAAATTCGTTCAAAATTACACTAATATTTGGAAGAATTTCTATTGGGAGTCTGAATGTGTGTGTGTGTGTGTGTGTGTGTTTTCTTTTTCCCCTGCTATTCTCATATTCTCATGGTGTCCTGAGGATCAGAATAATTTTGCACTTTTCTATTACTCTGGTCTTATATCTTCAGACTTCTGTGAACAATAGAAATTTGGAGGTCATTATACATGAGCTAACAGTCGTGTAACTATACTGACAAAGCATGGTAAACTAGTTAAGTATATTAGAGTGGATTTATTTTTTCTCTTTAT
The DNA here is from genome assembly GCA_023101885.1 of Typhlomys cinereus. Lineage (NCBI taxonomy): Eukaryota > Metazoa > Chordata > Mammalia > Rodentia > Platacanthomyidae > Typhlomys > Typhlomys cinereus. The sequence continues at coordinate 1,948,509 of JALPQD010000246.1, forward strand.
TTTATAAAATTTTGTACTAACAAAATCAGTTTACGTATTTGCCCCCCTCTCCCCTTCTTTTCTATTATTTCTCCCATATCCTTCTGCATATGGACTTTGATGGGGAGACCTGTAGTAGTAAGGGTCCCAGCATCTCTGGTAGTATACGTGGCCCGCCACAAGGTCAACCTATAGGTATGGAAGCTCCCTTCTCGTGCCAGCTTCTGTCCTGAAGATGTTCTCTGAGTGTAGGTGTTTCTCGCAGGTCCATGGAGTAATGTGGATATTTCAGCCACGGTGCAGGTCTGGAGCTTGTGGATCTTGCACTGAGCTCCTGGATGCAGCAGCCCTGTCATGACTATAGCAAAGTGACAAGTGGGCTCCTCCCCATCTTCAGACTCTTGCAATCACACCCCTCCCTCTTGCACTTGGCTCCCTAAGTGCAGCTGCCAGCTGCTCCAGTGACCGTAGTGGAGATCTGATGATAGGAGTTTAACTCACAATAGCCAGAGGACTTCAGAAGCACCTCATGGTGCTCTGTGGTTGCTTTTATTAGGCAGCACAGATGCCGCACAAATAGGATACAGTGTCACACACAAAGCAGGGCGCATAAGGATTTCTTATCAACACAGAAAGAAGGTGGTTGGGCTTACATCAAGACTGAGAAACATGGACTCCCTAGAATCACAGAGAGGAGGGTTATCATTTTCTACTCCCCAAATTCCAAGAACATGTATGCAGTTAGGCATTCCAGCCCTCAAATCTCTAGCCAGTTAAGTTCTGGAGAAGTTTGTTAACCATTGGACAAGATGTCCTTATTTCTACGGAACATGGGGGGAGGCAGCATGTTCCCGTACACCTAGGCCTTAGAATGGGGAGAGATTTTGATAGTTTGATTAGGGCTGAGCATTACAGGCTCACCTATACTCTATTATGGCCAATTATGGTTCTCTGCATCAGGAATCTTCCATTGCAACAGGATGCATATTGGTTAAGAGCTTACAGCTTTCCTTATCTAGGTATATAATAAGAAGCATTTGAGATGGCATTTCATTATTAATATTTCTAATTAATTCTACATCATCTGTGCCTGTCTACTGTTTATTTTCTCCCCTTTCTCTGTTATTCAGACAGGTTTACAGTACCAGACACGTGTTCCCTGACAATAAGGGTTGCTTAGGACCCATTCAGAGAGTAATTGATTACCCAGGGACGTTACACACCATCATTGCTCCATTGGACTCTGATTTTCTTTTTGTCTCTTTTTGGTTGGTTTGAGGGTATCCATGGGCACATGTGAGATAACACTGAGGGAAACGAGCTATGGATGTTGCAAGCTGCAATAACAAGGCTGGCAAGAGTGGAACTTGTTTAATTAAAAACTATTTTGATTTAGAAGGCAAAGGACCGCCACCTGAGCGTTCAGGTGTAGCCCCTCTCCCAAATTTAGATGGATCTCAGGCCTATAGAGAAGCTTAAACATTCACAGCTATCCCACCTCAGTGCAGGACCAGCCATGTATCCGTGGGCTTTACTTCCGTTGATGAATCTTTGTTGCTGAAAGTGTCGTTGCATCCAGATGCCTTCACTAAGTTAGAAAATATTGTGATTAAATAAAGGAACCTATGTTGTGTGTCACATTAATATTTGCAGATCAAGTTTTAAAGAATGCCGTTTTCACTTAATTGCTTTTATTTTCTATTTCAAGTTCTTTTGTCTGGTGATCAAAATCTTAATCCCCCAAGGCAACTTTCAGGATAACTGACTTGAGCTTTTCAAAAATAAACATAAAATGGAGGCCCCCCAAATAATACCAATATCCTTACCAATAATAAATCCAAGTGCATTTAAGAGAATGTGTAAAGTTAAGCAAGTTATAATCCAGAAACAAAGTGTAAATCACAGAAAATGAACAGCTTGTGTGAAATCAAAGGCCCAATTTAACTGCAGTAAAGAATATATTTGTAAGACGGCTCACAATACCAAACATGAAATCTGCTAAGAGCCATGTTAAACAGCGCTTACGTTATTGTGAGACTCTTAAGAGCTCATGCCAGTTGGAGAGGGAGAATAAAGTGAGCCAGTTTCAATGTTAAAAAAGCCTCCGCAGTAGAACAAGAGGAGAGGAGCAAGAAACCTCAGCATGTGGAGAACGCTGAAGGGGAGAAGCTGAAGAAAGGGTGGGAATGGGGACGTCACTCAGCCATTGCAGTGCTTTCTCTGCGCTCTGTCACAAGGATTGTGGACACAAGCAGACAGGCACCAGCAGGGGGCAATGGCATTTTTCACCAACTAAGGCAATTACACAACATTATTAGCAAGTCGAACGGAAGAAAACAGCATTTCTCATGTCACTTGACTCCTATTTGTCAATAAACATTTCATGGAGTTTTCCCTAGACACGAGAATCCTTCAGAATTGTGGGACTGAGAAACACCATCTTGCCTTTGCATTTGCAGAGCCGTAGATTGGCAAAAAGAAGGAATTGGTAAGCAAAGCTGAAGGGGTTCTGAAGGAAAGGTAAGAGTACAGGTCAAATTTGATATTGTTGTGTTTGTTAGTGGAACAGCAGATTCGAGGTGTTGTCCAGTAGCACAGTAAAAGGCTTGATGCCACTCAACTTCTGTTTCAATGGGAAGGTTCACCTTTCAAAATTACAGGATGACTTGCCATAAAACTGTCCAATCTTGGTATTTATACAGAGGCAACATTAAAATGATTTCTATACAAATCATTACATTAATCTTCTCATACTTATTCAAGTGCAAATGTGTTTTAGATATGACCTCCTCGGTGAGGTCCTCATTTTGACAATAAGCTTGGTATCATGGAGTATAGAACAGGAGTTATCTTCATCAAAGAGATGAAATTTATTGCCCCACAAAACAGAACATGGACCGGTGAGAAAGCTTAGTAGATTCAGTGCATGCATGCAATCCTGCCAACCTGAGTTTAATAGTTGGTAACCCACATGATAGGGGGAAGAACTGACTAGTTAAAAGTATTTGTAACCCGTCTCACTCTTTCCTTCCCAAATAAATAGATTAATAAATAAATAACTTTAAAAAGTACGATTTTTCAGTAGAACTGTGGGACAATATTGTGCGAGAAAGTACAAAAATATTATCTTTGTACCTTTTATAGTTGCTCCAATCACTTACCCTGGGATTATATTTTTATTCATGGTTGGTTATACTTTTATTTATTATGGCACCTAAGTAAAAACTGTAGCCTTTGCTTTATAAAAAATAAAGACATTATCTATGAAATGGAGTCAGAAACTGATGAAAGAGTATTCCTTACAATCTCCTACTTGAAGCATCATTAAGGCTAAAAGCCAGGATAAATAAGGAAATTCACAAGACATAGCAGTAAAGCAGGAAGAAAATTAGTTCTCTAAGTAAATGGTACTGAGAGTCTTGTGGAGAAGGGAAGAAGAGGAAGTATGAATCACCTTTAGAAGAAACTGAGATGTGGCAACAGCCACACATAAATACTTTAAGGTGATTAAAAGAGATGGTTGTCATTGATTTAAAAAAAAAGGAAGCCATGTCAAAAAAGTGATTCAGCTTAGGAATGTGACAATATAGGAGGGAGTTGTAGTTGCTTTATTTACTGAACAAACAATGTATATGAAGCTCTGTGGTAAATGTTTAAGGTGAACTATTTAGCATATTTCTCATAACAAATCAATGTTGGCAATATTGCTATTACATGCAATTTTCAGCAGAAAGTAACTATTTTATTCAAAGCCACACAATTAGTGTCTTGCCTGGGACGCAAACACAGCTCTCCTTACAAGCACAGATCACCTAAAACACACATCTCTCTATCTTGTCGTCTCAGTGCATCAGATTAAGCTAAAGGGTCATGATCAATAGAAGCAGGAGAAAGGGAAGCTCATAAATATGCCACAGCTTCAGGAATTCTAACACTTTTCTATATGTTTTTAACTCTTTTCAAATGTTGGCACTCCTTATTTTGGTATGATTGCTTTCCCTTTCAATGATTCTTCCCTCTGGATTTAAACGCCTTGGAATTGGAAATCATACCTTATTAAACTAGTCATAGTAGTGCTGCTAATACACAGCTGATGGTCAAAAATTATTCTGCAGAAGCTTAAGTGAAAACTTGAGTGTTCAGTGAGATTTTAACTCATTAAACAACTGAAAAACAAAATGATATTAAAACATCCTGGCAATAGAGAAGAAGGGTTGTAATGGGAAGAAGAGAGAGATGAGATTCAGCATTTCTTAGATAGAGTTTGTTAGAAAAGAGAGAGCGGAACAGAACTCATGGACTCCAGCCTTGAAGTACCATGGGGGGCAGGTCCCCTGCAGAACTCAATCCGGAATCCGGACATGGAATCCATGAAGGACAGGAAGCTGGAAAAACTTATGGACAAATGACATTGGAGCATTCACTTTAAAGAAGAAAAAGTTCATCCTTATACATGGTTAATCAATAATAATCAATGGACCACAATATGTTTGCCTTTGAGTAAAGTGGGAGAATTTGTCAGACCTGGAGTGCAATGAGGACCTAAAATATCATAAATTTATTATATTCAAGTATGATACACTAAAAAATGAAAAATTTAAAAATATTTTCAATAATTTGAACTTTTCTTTACTAAGTTGGATAAGGCAATGTCATATTTATGTAAATAAAATAGGCTACAGGTAGATAAGTTTTGAAACGGATTCATTATAGAGAAGAAAAATATAAATTTCCTATAATTCCAGAGGAATGTTCCTCAATTATTTTCCAGAAGCCTTTTTTTCTGAGGAAAAATGAGTGATGTTATTATTCCGATACTGATTAGCTGATAGATGAATAAATGATAGATGAGGAATGGATGGATTGATGCACAGAGATCTATAATTAGAAATTAATGCATATGTATGTAGAAGCAGACTTTTGTTTCCTGTATTTAAAAGTTTCTGCAAATATCTATGAAATATTCCAAATTTTTTGGGTCAGCATGTTAACAATTGCAAATGCTTATTTCACTTAAAAATATTTACAAATATCTTTCTTTTTATTTAAATTGTAGTTGAGAAATGTTTTCAAAGGGTAGACATTTATCACCAAGAGAAATATTTAATGTTGTTTGATGACCAAATCACACTTTAAGCAATCTTGCAATTTTATCTGCAGTCAACTGCTTAGTGTCAATAGCCCCTTTCTTTGAAAAGTGATAGAAATATCTAGATCTCATAATTGGTCTGCATGATAATGAAAAATTTAGGAGTATCAGGTAAAATTAAAGTCATTTGCTTTCATGTACTCATTTATGGATTATATACTGCAACAGAATTCATCTAAAGTCCATAGAAACCTTATCTAGCTTTTGGTATGCATTAAATAATTTCAAAAGCTAAAAATCAAAGTATTTGTCAAGATTTGCATGACTACCTCATGATTTAAGTTTTTAGGATTTTTTAGTGCCTATGTAGTACCCTTCCCCCCACTATCACAAAGGGTCACTAATTTGGTTTAGGTAAATAGGAAATCCAGTGTTTTCAGTAAATACCAAAAACATTGATTATCTCCAGCGTTTTTGAGACAGCTATGCATTTTATTACAGTGCTGGCAGCAGACAACAGAAGTGTTGTCATCTCATCTGGCAAATGTTCCTAAAGATGGATTGGAGATTTAGTTACAAGTCAGAACATGGAAGTACCAAGCTATACTACTGTTTCAGAATTGCTCAAGGGACTTTTCAAATGAGACAAAACAGAAAGGAGAACTTTGGGCTCACTCTAGATTAGCTGCCAGGACAAATGACATTCACTTTAAAGAAGAAAAACAGTTCATCCTTGTACATAGTTAATCAATAATAACCAATAGACCAAAATTTGTTTGCCTTTGAGTAAAGTCAAGGGTGGAAGAATTTGTCATATTGCAGGTAAGACAAATACACTCTTTAGATGTGCTCAGTTTGTGATTTGTGTTGGAAACTCGAGTTCAGCTGAACTTGAATTTGGAAAGATGTCTTTGTAGCTTTGGAAATAACTCACATCTTAATCCAAAATTTGGAATCATATGACCTATGTACCACTGAGATGTCACCAAAAATCAGGATGGAAAAGGTACAGAATATGAACACAGAGAAATTGAGACCAGAATGAAACATGAAGAAGAAAGCACAGGAATGTCAACCGGAAAGGCCCCTCAGCAAGAAAACTGCTAAGGATTCGTGCAGCCACATCAGTGTCTTACCTACAGCCTGTGGGTATTGACCCAGTTCTGATCTGGAAAGCACTGTAGATAAATGACATAGTCAGCAGCAAAGAGCTGCTTGGTAGCTGAGTGGCTACATCAGATTTTGCAAATAAAACTGCAAAAACACTTTCAAATACTCACTCCTATCAGACATGAAATATATATCACTATTATTGCTACTATGACTGTTTCTATGATTGTATCATATTGGCAAGCCTCAAATCTTTTCTGTCGCAAACTTACACTAAAAATCTATGGGTATGAAATCAAATTTAACTGAATGCTGAATGTCATGCATTCTGTGTGGGTGCCTCAGATCTAAGTCTGTTCCATCTTAGGCTCCAATTCAAGTCCCAGACTAACTGTGGTTTGCAGAACTGGTCCCAGGTCACGTTGCGAAATAATCGGTAGCCAAGTCACTTGTGATAAGGTGATTTTTAGTTCACTGACCAATAACCTTGTCAAATCTGTGATCTTCAGAACTCTATTTCTTATTGTTACTGACAGACATTCATTAAGCGTTTAATATTCACACTTGCATTCTAATTGTTCCATGCAGTTATAACTCATACAGTTTTAGATGTTTAACAGAAAAGTCACCCATAAGTGACAACTATGCACCTGCTTTTACTGAAAAGACAGTGGAAATGAAAGGTGAGGGCCATCTGGCCCTTGGCAGCGACATCTGCCACCACCCTCTTTAATCACTGAGAATGATTTGGCTCTCTGGCTGGCTAGACAGGTATTGCCTGCCCCTCGCACATCGTCCTCTCCCATCTCAACTCCACGGTCTCGTGCACGTCCCTCCTGAGGGACCTTATGTGCAGGTGAAAGGGGAAAACGTTCAACAATGGGGAGGACTTTGCTTTGGTCCACGTGTGTAGGAAGCACTGCAACCTTCTATTCATCACGCCAGTTACCCACGCAGGACAACCACTGAATCATCTCAGTTCCCAAGCTTCCCCTTGGATCTAGTGAAGCCCAACTTCTTCCTCAAAGCTATTCCACTTACCTTTTCCTTTCATAGACCTAGAACTGAGAAAGGTCCCAAATGAATTCCCTCCTGCCTGCTAATTTCAAAGTCTCTGTCACAGAAAACCCAACCAGTGACCATGTGACCTAGAACATAGGATAGTTTATTGACATTTTAAAACTTTATTTATTTAGAAGGGGTGTGTGTGTGTGTGTGTGTGTGTGTGTGTGTGTGTGTGTGTGTGTGTGATTGGTCACTGTATGTCCCTGTGGAGGCTCAAGGGTGACTTCTGGAATCATTCTGGATTGCTTCTGCTTCCTTTTTGCTTATCTTTAGAATTTCCCAGACTCCACCCACCAGGGTTAGCCACTGCCATTTCTGTCCAAAGCTTTTACATGGGACTAGGGATCTGAACTCAGAACCTTCTGCTTGCTGGGCAGTCTTATCTCTGAGCCATCTCTCCAGCCCCTGGGTAATTTATAAACCTTTGAAGTCTGTAAACTAAGCAAAAGGTTAAATACTATCATAAGACTAAACTTTGTCACTAATTGACTGATGTTTTAACCAACATTCAAGAGAATAGGTATTGAAGATTCAAACCCATTACTCTTCGGATCTTGAAATACCAAAGCAGATGTATTGAAGGCATGGTCCCTTACTGTGGGCAGTTTTACACAGATCCATATTTATTTAATCATTTACCTCTGGCATTTCAGTTAATATTTGAAGGTTTCATTATGTATACACACTCCATGGTAAATAGATAAAGAGCAACTAATAAGGTGTCAATCCAGTTGATGCCAGATGTCACTCTTGGGGATCTATATAGGCAGACACACTCTACTGCACTGTTGTACACACACTTTCACACACACACACACACACACACCCCTACATCCACACACAATGATGTATATACATACATCCTATATACTTTCATCTTTGATATATGTCTATTATTAGCAATAAAGCAAGGTTTAGGTATATTGATCTCCCATGCTTCCATTTGCCCCAAACTTTAGTTAACTGTAATAAACTCTATTAACTTTTTGTACTAAATGTGGATATAACTGGAGATGGATGAAAGAAAAGAGGTTTTGCAAACCTCTGTATATTGTCCTGCATGCCCAAAGTAACGTTGAATTTTATAATGAATAATACCCATGTCATATTTCTGGCTTTTATGGAATGATTTCAGTTTTCCGTAATTTTATTTGCTATAGGAATTTTGAAAAGCAATCATGTTATGTTTATGATCGATTTGTGCTTTTTTCTTAGTTATCGTATTGAGTGAATTTCTAATTACAATTAAATGCCTTTTAACTTCATCATTCCAATGCAACTTTCCCATTACATTTTTATTGAAATGAATATTTGTCTATGTTTTGAAAAATGGATTTCTAACCTAAATGTTATCTTTTGGATACATTATCACATTCCATTTAGAAATAATTCATTTAGCATTTTTGCATCTACATATAGATTAAAATTAAGCTATAGCTTTTATATCAACATGTTCATTATTTTTATGTTTATTCAATAAAGTATTGAAGATCTTATCTATATTTTTAATTAGTTTAGACAATCACTCTGTAAAGCTATTTGACTTATAAGAAACACTTTTGATACTTGATTCAGAGAAAATAATTACAAAAACCATCTCTTCTATATTTCAAGTCTCTCTTTGTCTCATCCAAAGAACATTCATGATTTATTTAATGCTTATTACTTGCACGTGTTCAATACAAACAAACCAAACACTGAACTTACCTTGAACAAGGTATGAGTCCTTGCTTTTGAAGCCCATTGCTTGCAACTGGGATGGTCCCAAAGTTTGTCTGGATGCACTAACAGATTCAGAAGAACAGACATAACGAATTTCAGACACTTCCATGATAACATCAATAAGCATACATTATCACTTTAAAAAAATGTTTTACCAACTCTCAAAGTCTTCACAGCACTACAAGTGATATGTCTCTTGGGAGTTGGTAGTCAGGTCTTTTTAACTGTTGATGGTATTACTCCCTCCTGAATTCATCTTCTTACATGCAAGAGATGAGAGTTTCCTTGGTTACTGCATAGAGAATAGATTTGGCTTCCAATGAAAATTTAATTAAGGAGCATCATTCTCTGTGCCAACTACCATAGGACTCAGAACTTAGGAAGTTTCGACTTACCATGTGCCCACAAGAACCTAAATGACACAAGTTCATGAACTTTCCTACATGGGACCAAGATTACCTGCGACATCCACTTCTCCCCTGTTCATTCTCAAGACTCCAGGCCAAGGTGAATGATGAGTGAAAGCACAAAACAAACTCCTAAGTCCTCTGGTTAGCAGCAGCCATGTATCTTCACCCTTAACGACATTATCCAAGGATAATATCATGGATTTGACATGCTCCTCATCCTTTTTAAAAATAAATCCATAGCTGTTAAATTAAAATTTTACACATGCAAATGACTGATAATGAGTTTAGCAGACCCTCTTCAGAGATCATTTCATGGTGGTTGAATCAAGAGCTTATGAAATGGTGGGCTAAATTCTCAGTGCATGTTCCTTATTTCTAAATCACTCCTATCTAACTTACTAACTACCTAGTATTTCTACTTGTATGAGCCTGTGGAGCCTAAAACTTAATATCCTGAATCCACACAGTCTGTTTCTTCTCTACCTCCATCTCTACTTTTTATTCCACCTGAGACCTGAGAATCACTCTTACCTTCCTCCTTCACCAAATTCTCTCATAACTAATCCCAAGTCTATTTTGCTTCTTAACACTCATACATGGCTCTCTACATTCCTTTATATTTAGTGCTATCTCCTCAATTCAAATTTCTGTAATCTTTCATATGAAAAAGTATTTGTCCCACCCTTACATGTTCTGGTGCATATTTTCCTATTCATGAATTCTACCAGTTTGAGGAAAAAGGTCAAAGGTCTTCATGTGTTCTAAAATTTGTGCATTTTATGACCCTTGAGATACTTCCACTATCCTTTCCTCTTCTCTCCCCTTAAATTGCCCTCTAGAAACAATGGATAGTCTCAAGTATGGTTGCTTCTATGACATCAGCCACAGAATTTTTTTACTAAATACATGTAAATATTTCATTTATATGCTAATTCTTTATCAAATATCTTGTCTAATAACCATAATTATTTTGAAATCAGGAGAAACATGAGCTATGCCTAGTATTATCGGAGTTAGCAAGATAGAATAAGTATTTCTTTTATTTTTCTAAACTCGTGATATTGCCTTATAACCTAGAGTAGAGACTGGTCAAACATTAAGTTTTCACATTTTTATAAGTTACCACTCAAAAAAATTCCAGTGCCCTGCAAGTTACATATTAGAAAGAGAGGGAAGGAAGGAAGGAAAGAAGGAAGGAAGGAAGGAAGGAAGGAAGGAAGGAAGGAAGGAAGGAAGGAAGAAAGGAAGGAAGGAAGGAAGGAAGGATAAATAAAATCATGTATTTGAAATTCAAATGTAATCAAATGTGTCTTTTGATATCCAGTTATTTTATCCATATTCAAGCTAGATGCAACAATAATTTTACACTGAGTAAATGAATTTAATAAGTGTTCCTATCTTGACATATTCTTCATAAGCTTATTTTCATTATGATTAAGTTGCATCAAATAAATTTGTCAGGTGGAACTAAGAAGAGCTATGAAATTGGCAGAATTTCCTGGTAATTGGAGTCAAGATACTGACAGTGAGTGTTGGTAAATCCAGTTACCAGTGTGACTTCATCATGACCCCTGTGTGAACGCTAATCTCTTCAGGATTTGTGGCACATTTGCATAACTCTAAATAGTTTTAACAGCTCACTAAATCTGTTATCTTATGTTGTAAAAAGAAAGAAGCAAGTGATTTCTCCTGCAGTATCCCATATTTGACATAAAATCCCAATTGGGAAATTTATAAAATCTCCCAGAGGGGATTTTGTTGTGTGTACAGCCTGGTACTGAGAGGAATTCCATCTTCTTCATCATCCCTAGAAGGTCAGGGAAAATATAATCTTAATTTAGAAAAGGGAATTTATAACAAAAGACAACTACGGTCAGAGAAAGAAGTCTATCCCAGCACAGAGGATGTTGTGATGGTCAAATTGTAGAGTACCTACAGACACTCAGAGTTGCTTTTTGTTTATTTTATTTATTAAAGGGAAGAGCAAACAGGTCCAGAAGAACACAGCACATAGGGTAGAATGAATCAGCATTGCAGTCACGTGACTGAGCAATGTGTACCTTTCCCTGGACTTACAGAGAAGTTGTTCCCCATGTAGTCCTACTGCTGAACCAAAATGACTGTGAGTGAAAGTTAAGAGGAACAGAGATCAAAGAAACCTTTGATTCCATGGGGTTGAATCGACTTATTGAGCATTTTATTCTGATCAGTAAGTGCAAGCTAGTAGTGCTTGTATCAATTAAGAGAGAATCCCCTTTAGAACTTCCGGTTCTAAATATCTATTAAAATTGGTCAGTTAAAAGAACAAGCCCTTTAAGCTTTGATTCTAAGTATCTATTAAAATGGGTTGCATTCACAAAGAGCTGTACCAACTTCTCTTAATTCCTTTCCATTCTTTCTCATATGTAAGAGTATGGGAGATATGAACACGTGTATATGTGCATTTGCATGTTACAAGACATCCATGCCGGCATGAACATGTCTGTCAATGTGCACACGGAGATTTGAGGATATTTGCGGATACCCTTGATCACTCTCGTACCTTCTTCTTTAGAGGGTGAGTCTCTAGTCAAACTTAGAACTTACTGATAAGGCTATTTTGTCCAGCCAGCTTACTCTGGAGAATGAATTCCAGCCTCGCTCCTTTTAAGACTGGAATTACAGTTGATCTGCATCAACTACCTTGCAATTTACGTGGGATTCAGGGATCCAAGTGCCAGTCCTTTGTTTTTATAACTAGCATTTTACCAGCTGAGTCATGTCTCTAACCTCCTATACTTCATTCAATGCAATCAATTTCAGATAAAAAATTAGATCAATTTTATTCTCTGGGAAATATTAATTGCTGACCAAACATTGCATTAAGTAGGATTTAAAAATGACTTTCCCCATTTGATTTTTTTGAACCAGAAATTGCTGGATGTTTTTGAATGCCCTTCACTGTAAGGAACTAACTCAATTTTATATCTCAGGGCTGAGATTGAAGAAAATTTATAGATAGATCTGACCTTATCGTGCTTAGAGAATGGAGAAGCGATACTATATTAAAAGTGGCACCTTTCAGAAAAGAGCAGATTCACGTTCCCAGTGGTCTGAAAAACTTACGGTTCTAAGTGAGCAGATAAGAACAAAAGGCGGTTAACACTTTGAAGCACCATGATACCGAAGAAACTTCTTCAAAGGCAGAATTCCACCCCTTACTGCAATTCGTGTTAACCATGGAGACACGGGAGTTCACTTAAACCTCCTTCTGTCTGTTTTATTTCTTGGTAAACGAAAATAAAACCCAAGAATAAAACCATGCACCCTACCAACTTCGCCTGGTTCTCACGATAAAAGAAAGATAATGGAATTGAGAGGTTTTTGTAACCTGTAAAATTGGAATGTCAATGCAATGTGTTTTAACTGATGCTTATGTGTGTGCTACCGGAATGTAAAGTAAATAAGTTAGCTGAGGCCTTCTAACCCTCTAAGATGTGACTGCACCTGTTTTTGCAGCCTTGAACAAGGAGGATAGGATTGTAGTCTGTCTTTGAGATTTGAATGATTGCCTCAATTGTAAATTCATACATTTGTCTGTTTTGTTTTTAAATATTTCACATTTATTTAGTTATTTATTTATGAAAAAGAGGAAGAGAAGAGGGAGAGGAAGAAAAAGAGAGACAGACAGAGAGGGAGACAGAGAGAGAAAAGAGAGAGAAAGAGAGAGAGACAGAGAGAGAGAAAGAGAATGTGACTTTGTGGATGCCATGGTACATGGGTGGAGGTTGAAATCAGTTCTCCACTTCCACCACATGGACTTCCAGGAATCAACTTCCCGTCTCCAGAATTGCAAGCAGACATCTTACCTGCTGAGCTATCTTTCTGGCTCCCTTCTTAATTTGGTTCAATGCAGCTTATTTTTCTAAATCGTGATCATTTTACAAAGATTGCAAGAAGGGGTAATTATGTTAACAAACTAAGTCATAAATTATCTTAACAAGCTGTGCATGGAATTACTATTATTTGTAAACCTCACAAAGATCCCTCCCTGGTACAGGGAGGAGCGAGTCCTTGTTTTGAGTTGTTTGCCCATGAGTAAGCACATCAGGAACCCAGGAATCACTCCAGAACCATGCAGAAGGCCTTGGCTAAATTGTGTGAGTTAGAAGGCAAAGCCAAAGGACATGGATGTGGTTTGTAGTCTACAGCTAGAGTAGACAAATGTAGAAAGGAGACAAAAGAGTGTGGGATGAGAAAACACTTGAAAAGAATGTTATTTTATGAAACTGTCTCAAAGAGATGGTGATTTACATGCAATTGTGAGATATACTGCCGCGAGACACTGTATATGGTGAATCAGATTAAAGACAAATGGTTAAATGTTGCAAAACTAAGCTACAATTTCACAGACAAGATATAAGCCATGATGAAATCACAGAGAGACCATGTGATCCATCCAAAGATCCACCCAATGACACGTTGCAACCCCACCCATTTTCTTCCAACCCAGCAAACAGGGATCTGCTCTCATTTCTATTAATATAGAAATCACAGAGTGTGATCCTTCAGAATCAATGTGTGTGCTGTTTTCCGTTTGAGGCTATTGTGAATAATTATGCTGTAAACTTTGCTGAGCATATTTTGGAGAAAATTCTAAGATTTCCTGTCTTGGATAAGTGCAATTTATTCAACCCTGAAATGTAATTACTTGGGTGAATCACAGTGGCAGGTTTTGAATTTTGGTTTTATAATTTGACTGACAACTGTGTTTGTTTGTCTGTTTGTCTGTCTGTCTGTTTGTTCGTTGGGTTTTGGTTTTCATAAAACTTTATTCATATAGGGTGTGCATGCCTCTGTGTGTGTGTGTGTGTGTGTGTGTGTGTGTGTGTGTGTGTGTGTGTGTGAGAAGGTCCCCACAGGGACCAAGGGTGACTTCCAGAATCATCCTGGATTGCTTTTACTCCTCTTTGCTTCACTCTGAAATTTCCCAGGCTCCGCCCACCAGGGCCTGAAATGCAGGTCCTCACAGTTTCAATCTTGTGCTTTTACTTGGGCCCCGGGATCCAAACTCAGGACCTTATGCTTGCAAGATACACTTTTAACCCTTGAGCCATCTCTCCAGCCCATTGACTGACAGCTGTTTTCTTAATGGTTGGACCAGCTTGAAATTACTGCCTGCAGCACATGAAAGTGATAGATTCTATGTATCTTTAGCAATATTAATACAGTAGTATTAGATTGTTAATTTGATATTGTGATAAATATATAGTTGCATCTCCGTGTGCTTTCAATTTATTTATTTCTCATGAGTGGCCCAACTGATAACCTATTTCATAACCTATTGGCTATCCACAGATCTAACTTTGTGAGATGTATCTTCATGACTTTTGTCAACTTTCTAATTGTATTTTTTGCTTTACATTTTCTTCTCACTATTGATTTTTGAGAGTTCTTTGCAAATAGATCCTATTCATTTTTCCGACAGAAATGCTTTCAGTAGGTGCATTTGTGAAAGTCCTGAGTATGATCCTAGAATATTTCCTCATTCCTTGTAACTTCTTTCATCACTTACCCATATATTTTCTGGAATAAACGTGTTCAATTTCAGTGAAATTACATTTGTCAGATTGTCACCTAAAAATTCTGTTTTGCCTATTTTAGATCTTTGACCTGTTCTAAATTCTAAATATTTCCTCCTATTATTCCATTTTTTCCTTTCATTAAGTCTATGATCCACTTTGAGTGAATTTTTACACACTTTGTGATTTAGACCAGTGTTTGTCTGTCTGACTGTCTCTCTCTGTCTCTCTCTGTCTCTCTGATTGTCTGTCTCTCTGTCTATCTCTCTCTGTCTCTCTCTCTTTGTCTCTCTGTCTGTCTCTCTCTGTCTCTCTGTCTCTCTGTCTTTCTGCCTGTCAACCTCTCTCTCTCTCTGTGTCTCTCTGTCTGTCTGGCTATCTCTCTGTCTCTCTCTTTGTTTACCTCTTTGTCTCTGTTTTTCTGTCTGTCTGTCTTTCTGGTTTTCCTGTATATCTCTCTCCTATTTTTTTAGCCCATGGATGTCCATCAGGAAAAAATTGTGGTAGTACCATTTTTTGCAAAGAGAATCATTTTTCCACTGAATCTGTTGTACCTTTATCAAAAGACATCCAGGCAAATTATTGTAGCTCTATTTTAGGGGTTTTATTTCTGTTCCACTCCTTTACAGATAAGCACTTCTAGCAAAACCAAAGTCTTAATTAGTACAGCTATAGAAAGTCTTGAAATCAGGTACACTGATTCCTTCCACTTTATTCTTGTTGCTAAATACTGCTAAACTTTATTCAGTATTATTCTATTATTTTCTTATGTGTGTACGTATATGATGGATATGCTAGTCAGAGGATAACATTGTAGAATCAGTTCTCTCCTTCCACCTTTGTATATATTTTGGGACCAAACTCAGGACTTTGGACTCATGAACATGCACCTTTACCCACTGAGTCTCATATTGATCCTACTTCATTGCTTTCTAAAAGAAATTACTTGCTCTAATGTCTTTTTTCATGTATAATTTAAAGCATGTATCCCAAATGTCTTGCTGGGGTTTGATGAAAATGGAGCTCTGTATTTGTTTTAGAATAAGTTACCTCCTTCAATGCTAAGATTCCACTCCATAACTGAGATATGCCTCTCCCTATATTAGAAATCTCAACAGTTTCATAGCCATAACCATACAAGGATTATTCATGATTTGCTTAGTATACACCAAAATATTTTTAGTGATGATAAATAGTATTTATGTGCATATGTGTGGGCGGGTACATGCATGCACATACATGTTCACATACTTGGGTGTCTGTGTGGGTACATGTATGTGTGGACACATATGGAGGCTAGAAGTAGACTTAGGATCATGTCTTCAGTTATTCTCCACTTTTATAGGGGACTTAGATTCTCCAATTAGATTATAGAATCTCTACTTTCTATATCATCGCTGAGGATGTTTTCAGGTCTGTTTTGTTTATTCTTTCTTAGCATCGTATGGAACAGATCTTGCTTTCCCAAAACATAGGGCTTGTGATCTTCTGTAAGTTGGAAAATGGGAAATTGAGAAGTATAGTTTAGCCCTTTTTTGAAGGTCTGAGAATGGCAGGAGATCTGGTGATAAAAGTTCTCTGAGAATCATGTGAACAAGAATGGATGGATGTCTCACTTCGGTCAGCAGGACACATCCTCTTCCTTTTTCTTCCGTTCTGCTGAGGCCCTCAATGGATCACAAGTTCCCACTTATGACCTTCTGATCCCAGTGCTACTATCCCCTGATGACATCTTCACATATACATCACAAAAATTAATTCTCATCTATATGGGCACATTAGACCTATAAAATTAGCACATGAAAGTAGCCATCACTGGTTTCTTTCTGCAGGTAAAAAATAAAATATGTAAGACAACTTCTGGTGGAACAATGTGTATCATAGAGAATGTAGTTAAACACATGGTATTTATTCAAGAGAGAAAACCCTTAAATGGTCTTGAGCTCTTTCCCCTTTTCCTTGCAGTCCACAAGCACAATGTGCTAGGAGTAAAATGGGATGGGACAGAACCAACAAGAAGAGTCCAAGTTTTGCCTGTCTCTCTCTTGTGATGCTTGAATCCAGCAATTTTTGTGGCTCCCTTCAGATGATAGAGCTGAGAACAGAGCACCCTTGGTCCCTCAGCTGCAGGGTGAAGCAGCATGTTTTGTTGTAACTCCATCCATCCATCCATCCTGTGTAGACCCTGAGCCTCAGAGAACAAACTCATTCGAATTTGGTTGCTTCTTTCTGCTTATTGTTTCCCCTGACTTGTTACAGGACTGGTTAATTGCATCAAACACCTACACTGGTATGTATGTTTTAAAACCACCTATCAGATCTAGGGATCTCAGGGCAAATTACCGAGATAGTTGCCATCTTCCTGTAGGATTGATAAATGATGGCTGATGTTTTCTCCTTGAGACTGATGGCAATAATTAGCATACTGCAAACTTCAAACCTGCTAAGCAGTTCAATCACAGCAAAAATAAAGTAACTATGTGAGCAGATGAATATGTGAATTATCTTGATTTTAGTGATTAGTTTACAATATGTATGTATACGAGATCATCAAGCTCTATACTTTAAGTATATACAATGAAAGCATCTGAATTACTTTAGAACTAAGGCCTTTTAGAGATAAAGACATTGCCTTCAAGACACAGAAAAATAAACCAGGTTTCTATTTTTAAATCATTCTATTTTTAAGTCAAATATTAATCAAGACTGCTTGTTTTCATTTTAGCTTCTTCTTAAGAAATCCTCTACTTGGTCTGGAAAGATGGTTCTGAAGTTAAAACTCTGCTCCCAAGCAGAAGGTTCTGAGTTTGGATCCCAGATCCTATGTAAAAGCGCAAGACAGAAACCGAAGTGATTTGCGGTTCAGGTCCTGGTGGGCAGAGCCTGGGAAATCTCAGAGTGAAGCAAAAAGGAGGTAGAAGCATGATTCTCAAAGTCACCCTTGGTCCTTCACAGGGAAACACAGTTCCCTCTGATATACACACACAGAGAGTAAATAAATAAATAAATAAATAAATAAATAAATAAATAAATAAATAAAAAAGTTTTACAAGAAATCCTGTACTTGAACACACACGCACCACAGACAACAAACTCACCAACCATTGCTAAGGACTCCAATGCTCATTTTATGCTCCTATACCATTCAGTAGTATATATGGAAAATTAGTCGAATTCAAAATATAGCACTATAGGCATCTGTTTAGACTAGTCAGTGCTAAGTTGCCATGGAAACAGCTGTACATTCTATTTTACTTCAGTGGTGTTGCTCTGGCAGGATGCCCACACTCCCATGTTGACCCTACACTGAGGTGTATGTGAGCAACAAAATGGGACCCAGTGGATTGTTAATGGAACCAAGACAAGGCAAACAAACTAAAAACAAGAGACCTGAGCATAGAAGGAGTACCATATTGGGGAGTCTGGGAGAGGAGGACATGGAGTGTGTGTGTGGGGGGGTGATATAATGTAGTTTCATTGCATTCTTATGACAAACCATTTATGCTCCACCAGGAGTTTGGGCACATGCCATAAGATGCATACAGCACAACACTCAGTGGGTCACACATGTGAAAAAAACTTGAAGGTGCAAGGGAATCTGGCAGAGGAGAAGAAGGGCTGCCGGCGGAAGAGAAGGGGAGATAGGATAGGGGATTAAGGTGTGAAAATATCAAAAGTTCATGGTGTTCATAAACTTCACTAAAAGAATAACAATAAATTAATAATGAAAATGAATAAAAATAATTGTGCATACATAATGTTCAAGGAAATATGATATTATGTAATTAGTGTCTTTTTCAGTGATATATGGGAGTCATAGTTAGTGCTACCCAATGCCTCTGTAGCAGAGTGTGGTTGGATTGTAAGCTATGAATACTTCTGAAGAGATTTCTGAAGAAAGTGCAGATCAAAGTAGCTATCTTTAGTTTGTATCTTTGTGTACAAACTATCTATAGTTTGTATCTTCAAATATATACTCTAACGACAACCTGTGCTATGTTGCATTGTTAGTTTTCCCTTTGGCTTGAGACAAGAAGTTTTCAATGAGTGTGGCAGAGAGAACATTAGAAAATAAGCGTGCAATGAAGCATTTTATCTAAATATAACTGAGGGCAGGAGAAAATATTTCTGAGATGACACCACTGTGGTTTGGCCTAACTTGGGAAGTTCACAAATGGTCTTAAATAATAACAGTCTTCGTGTCCAGAAAACGGCATCAATAAGAAACATTCAAGAAACTTCATGCTTCCTGATACAGACCACATTTGCATAAACACAAAAATTCATTTCTTTTATCCTTAGTTTCAAGGTTTTATACATTTTTATACATTTTTTTCCATTCATACAAAGTTGATAAGTAGCCCATTTCCCTTCCTCCCTCCTCCCCTCCTTGGACCCCCTCTCCCTACCCCCACCATCATTCCCTCCCCCTTTCCCCTTCTTCCCCCCCTTCTCCCAGTGCCCCCCCCTCATTACTGGAGCATCCTTTAGTGGATCTGTCATGAAATCACATCTCTTTTAACAAAGGTCATTTAACATTTATTTTTACCAAATTCACAACATTGAGGATAATAAATTCCATTAAAATGTACTTTTTTAACAATCTTTCCTCCCAACTGTATTTTACATATAGCTAGGTTACAATCAAACAAACAGTATTATGTTCACAATTTTGATGCACTTTTATGTCATTGATAAACACTTAACTATTTATTAGAAAAATAAGGTTATTAAATTTGTTTGTCTCATACCAATGCAAAATCCATTTTTTCCTATGGCTCTTTTACAAAAGGAAGTTTTCCCTGCAGGTGATTTAAGGTGGAAGCAATGTCCATCAGTGTACCAATTCACATCAGTGAAGCTCCAGGTTTCTAAATGAACAACTTTTTTTTTTCAAAATCCATCCTTAAAATAAGCTAACTGCTTAAATTCATACACTGCCTTGCTAAAGTAATTTATTTGTTTTGATTATAAATCATTTACAGTAAGTCGGAAAATGTTGGTGTGTGTCACTTCTACAAAAATGATGCAACAGTTTTTGCTTGCTTGGAACTCCAGAATGAATGATGGAGGCAAAGACCAGCTCAAGCAAGTGTCCTCACTGGTTCAAAAGACATTAGTTGGTCACATCTATGGAGGCTTTCTTTAGAGATAACATCAAGTGATTCAGGGCTTTAACATCACAGAAGAACCAAGATCATGCACTGTGTGGCAGTTACTTTCTGATACATAATGAACCTCCCTAAAATATATTAGCTAAAAACCACAGTGATAATTTATCTTTGTTCCGTTGGTGAGGAGCAGCTGTGCATTGACCCTGGCCCATTGTGGTCAGAGATTTGTCAGGGCTGCATTCCCTGGAGGTCATTAGATTTGTCACTAAGGTGGAGTATTCATGCCCAGAGTCTACTTGCTGGCTTTTCTTGGGGACAACGGCTCCTGTCCCCTGAGTGCCTCCACCTGGACTTTGTAATGGTCATTACATTGCCTCTCCAGCATTTGTGATCCAAAAGACCAGACCAAGTTTCATTCAAAGTTTTCAATTGATTACACGGTGACTAGTGATTCAGTGTGATAGAAAACTACACAAAGATATAAATACCTCCAGGAGAGAACCACAAGGGGAACATAACAGGGATTATCTAACATTTGATGAGGCTCATAATGTTAACAAAAATTCCATTTTTATCCAAGATAACATAGAATTGTCTGCTCATCTAGAAATCCCTACCACATTCACACTTTTCTATGGATTAGATGAATTTAAATTCTATTGCCTGTCATGTCTGTGACTTTAGAAGAAAGAGGAATATGTAAATATTCCCTAAAAATAGGCTGCATAATATTTTTCAACACTTAAAATTTTATTTCAAAAATTCAAATAACAACATGACAGTTTACAGAACTCCAGATCCTCCCTCTCCCTCAAGCCTTCTCTTATATAATGGCAGTTTCTGTGATTGTTGGATGGGAAAGAATTAAAGCCCAGACGTGATGCAGCCTTGTGCAGTGCATGAAGAACAAAATGGACAACAATGAACAATCTGAATGCAGAACAACAGCAACTCTGCAATGATCACCTGGACCAGGCCAGCCAAATCTTTCCTCAACCAGAGGCTGCGGGAACTTTGTGACAGAGGGGGCAGTGAGACTGTAAGAGCCTAAAGATGGGGGGTTTTGTTCCATTGATGGATAGGTCACTCCACTCAAGACAGGGCACCCACAGCTAGGAACTCATGACAATGGGACTTAATCTAATCAGACCTGCACAGTGGTGGACATGTCAGCATGCCACCAGGGACTGGCACGGACCTCAGGAAAAATAGTTTCAGTCAGTAGAATTCTTGCTGGCGAGGGGTCAGACAGAGGTAGGGGAGTTCCCATATCAGGGGGCTGCTCGAAAAAGGGCCTCTCTGCCAGAGGGATGAACCCCTATGAGAATACATGATACAGAGGGAACCCCAGAATCCATAGAACCAAAGGACAGAATAACATGAGGAAGTAGAATGGACCCATGAAGTAATGGGAAGAAGAATGAGATGAGATGGGATGAAAGTAGGAGGGAAGGGAGAGAGGAAGGGATGGTGGAAAAAGGGAGGCAAGGAACATGCTTTATAAAAATGTAAATTCTATTAATTTATTTTAAAAAAGAGTTTACAGAAATCTGCAAAAAGTCATTCATGCTATACACCTCCTCATTGTTATGCACTCCACATTTGTATCCATACATTAATATATTATTTATGTGGTAACAGAAGTTTTACACTGTCACTTTTGGGCTTAATGTTTCATGCTCCACAAGTCTTTTTACACTAGTTGCATAAATCTCATGAGGCAAGGAAAAGTTTGGTGTATTAATATTAGCACAATACTTTCACTGATTTAAATTGTCAATCAGCAGGAATTATTTTGACAAGCAAACAATCTCACTAGCTGCTCCTTTAATAAGAATTTCTAATGTACAGCAGTTATATATTAATGCTCTTACTGCATGTAAATGTGTAATCTAATAGACAGTGTCCTAATCATGTACTAATATAATTGCTTCAAATTATAGCTCCTTAATAAGCTTCCTTATTTCCAGTTGTTGACAAATTCATTAGATATAGCGATGTTTATTTAATAGTGCTCATACGTATTTTATTCAAACAAGAATTTTAAATCTGCAATATGGTCTTAATTGGCTGTATGGCAAAAGGATTTTTGCTTTTAATTGAGAAGATAAGTGGCGTGTACTATAGATGATTGACAGTGAGAGGAGACCCTTTGCCAGGAGAAAGGCAGTGTAATAATGAACAGAACTCCCAGTTTCATAGAATTTGTAGCCCAGGAGATATTAAGCAATAGCTAAGAACTAATCTTTCTTTTTATTGCAAGGAAACAATTAAGTTTAAGAAAAATAGAATGTAAATGAGTAAATTCTCTTCTTTTTTTCTAAGTACTATTAGAACTAGTTTCCTAATAAATAAATGCTTATAAGGCCAAATTTCACAGTAATTATTTTATACTTCTTCCACACATAAAGAAGTACAGGCAATTTGGGGTTACATTTTTAGATTTTTAGCATGCTTACATGAAATAAAATGGATTATAAGAAGAAAAGTGACAAAGTAGAAAATTAGACATTGAAGCAGGCATGATAGATTTTTATTGTTGGTTTCTGTGCCTTTCTTTCCCTGTTCAGCCGGGAATTCCATCAGGGAAACATTCATCTTGTATTCCTGTCAGCAAGAACACTGACTGGTACATAAACACTCAAGGAACACTTGCTAAATTATTTTTTTTAATTGTCTCATAATTTACAAGAAAGGAGAGAGTCTCAGGTGACTGAATATAAAACTTGCCTCTCTATGTTAAACTACTCTTTTATTTGGTTAATTTTACCATCTTGAATACTCTCAATTTGTTGTCAATAGATGTATTTCTCTCCTGTGATTTATTCAACGTGATGTTTCTGGTATGATTTCCAAATGTCATCTTAAAAGTACATCGAGCCTATGGTTCCAGAAAAACCCATGTATAGAACTGATGGGTATTTTATTCACCAAGTTGCCAACACCTTAGAGCTACTGGCTTTGAGTTTCTGAGATGGCTATTGTCACATCTCTAAACATTCTGTCACTTGTTTCAGGGTTTTAAGTTTTATCAATTTGTAGTCATGAAAGAACTGAGAATTACAAAATATCTTCTTCAGAGTCACACATTACCTTCCTGCTAACTGTATTTGCAACATTAACTGATAGGCTTATAGTTCTTGGACTGGTTTGCACTAGCATATTCACTTTCTGTTTGTCTCTTATATATAACTGTATCTAAGTGTATGCATTATTAGTGATTCTTAGGAGGTTGTATTTCCAAGACCTCTCCTCAAAGATGAGACATTTTGCTCCAAGGCACTTGCTTATCACCTACTATTAAAAAAAATATCAAGTCACCAGGTACAGTGTGCTTTGTTGATGACACAAAATTTCTGAATAGGTGGCATCCACCTGATCCATTGTCTTGGCCAATTTTTGTGCTCATTGCTATCATAGTTTATGGTTAGAGTCTATAATTCTGGCAGCTCGACTTGACTACTTGTCATCAACAGGTCCATTAAATAAATAAGAAATAGTGAAAATCAGAAAAAGTAGAATTATTTAGTGTGGTCATATTGAATGAGGTACTAATTAAGAGGTCAGATGTTCACCCCAAGTTCATCTTCAGAACCCTAACATGAGGTTTAGGTTTAAGAAGCAAGCAAATGATATGCATCACTAAGCAGTTCTGGGCACGGTGTGTTCAAGCCTGTTACCATGGCCAGGGATGTATTCTCTCCTGTAAGTAATCTAACAACTATCAGAATTGAGTAATTCTCCCTTTGGAGACAAGTTTCTCTCCAGCGGGTACCAAATTTCATCATTCCCCTTTGCTCAACATAAGCTTAACAGGAAACTTGGCGATCATTTTCTCAGCAGTCTAATAGTCAAAGGAAAGAGTGCAAGTGTCTCTTTAGAATGTCATCATTTAAGAATGTTACAAGACTAACTGGGCTGAGGGCTTCTAAGGTAGCTGCAAAAGTTATTTATCATCAGTGGTTCACCATCAGTGGTGCCCCCTCTGTGGCAAAGGAAGTTTCCTTGGGAAGTTTTGATTGACCTTCCTGAGTTGTGTGAGGGTTTCTTGGGAGTAGAGAACTGCAGGAGGGAGAGAGAAGGCCATTCAAAGGGATGGGGGCCAGGAGAGAAGAAAATAAGTGCAAATGTTATTCTCTGCTTTCAGGAGCAGTTACACCTTATTCTCTCATCCTTGCAAGTCAGAAGTTGCAAGTTCATCAGTCTTTACATTCCAAAATTCTCTTCCACATCTCCCCTACTCTCAGATCTTCAACCTTATATCATGGGCTTCCCTGATAATCAGGCATTCAGATTTGGACTAAAAGATGCTAACAGATTTCTGGGCAGTCCAGCTTACTGGAAGGCTATCCGGGGACTTCTCTGCTTCCAGAGTAAGTCAATTTCCCTAATCAATCCCATTTCACTCATCTCACTCTGCATACATTTTATTGGTTCTGCATCTATTATGAGACCTTCCTAAAACATCAATGTGTAACACACTTGGTAGAAATAGAAATCAAACACAACTGCAAGGCTTACACTACTCATGCATAACTAAACAGTTCTGGTCAAGACTAGGTTCAGTCTGTTCTCTCTGACACAGGCATATTGTGTCTTCATCCTACCTGTGTAGGATGAAACAGTAAAACATTAACTCAGCATGGAATTAGGGTACTACTAAGCAAGCGCTTGCTGATACAAAATGAGATATATTGAGAAAAGGATCTTCCCATCGGTCCCTCATAGTCATCTTGAACCTTCAGTTTCAGCAAACCCAACATACATCAAGCCCCTAGCTCCCGTCCTACACCAGTCAGCTTGAGGCTTTTGACATTTACTTCTCCTACCAGCACATCAATTAAATATCCTGTTCTTACTCCAAAATCTCCTACATAATCTTGCACCCAATGTCCAGGTTACATTATTAATGACTGCTATAGATTTAATGTTCTAGAATTTCATGTTTTTCTTTATAGATCTAATATCCCACTGCCTGCAACACAGTAAATCATTCATTGCGTCAAAGGCTCCTTCTGACATTGGAGAGATGATACTCACAAGGCACGGCTATGAGAAACAGTCTACTGAAGGTAGACCTGAAGACAAGTCTGCAGGAGACGCCTGCGATGCATTAATCATCTAACAAAGACCTGTCTGTTATGGACGGTACCATTCCTTGCTTATAAGGAAAAGTAAGCTGAGATCAAGAAAGATGTCTCCCCCCATTGACTTTGTCCCTTGCTCTTGCTCTGAATGGGGCATATCCAGTTTCCTCACCTCCAACTCAATGAATCTCCTACTGTAGTGATCTGTAACCTTGATTGTGATCTCATAAATCCCCTTTATCCCACAGTAAATTTTTCAGAGCATATATTAGATTAAAGCAAGAAGCTGTGAGACTAAAACTAGTTCAGCCAGTCCTCTGAAAAAATTCTGTTTCCCAAATTTTCTTCCCATTTTCTGTGTTCTCCATATCCTGCATTAGTTAAGTGTTTTTTTAAATGGAATATGGGTCTCCTCACCCAATTTTACACTCTTGGTTCTTATTTTGCTTTCTTGGATATTTTCTTCTGCTGTCTTGGATATTTTCTTCACTTACATCCCATACTTTCACTTGACATCTCTATCTTTCTGTTACACTTACCCTAAAACAAGTCCTTATTCCTCTGAATAACTTCTTTCCATTTCTTCCATTTCCAGTATTAATTCTTTTGCCTTTAGGGTAGTTTTTGTTTATTTTATTTTTTACAGTCCTATTTCACAGTGACTTCTCATTCTATAAATGATTGTACTGTGCTGTGGCACCCCAGCAAGACACTTCCTTGGAAGTGAGAACTTCACTCACTGCTGGTCAGAGGACCACACTGCACAGCTCTCTGGGAACTGCCTGAATTGCTTCAGCTGGAGATTTCAACCCACAAAAGTCATGGTTTTCTGAGGCACCTCATGTGCACTGTCTGGTCAGTGCTGCAACAGATCTCCAGAGTCTTTGCTTCAGAGTCTTTGGTGGTCAGAACTCTTCATGGGGCAAGATGTCTCTCCACTGCATCACGGTCTGGTTTGGCCCTTTACAGAATTCTACTCCAGCTTCCTTTCTCTTCAGGACTCAAGAGTAAGGACTCATGGATGCTCTCCATAGATGTTCTACTTCATAGTCAGCTACATGGAAGACCCATTCTCCCCACAAAAGAACATTTCTCCCCATATTTAAGAATCAGTAACAGGGGGTTGGAGAGGTGGCTCAGGGGTTAAGACTCTGCCTCATAAGCAGAAGGTCCTGAGTTCAGATCCCAGGTCCCACATAAAAATGACCGGTAGAAAGGGTGGAAATAATGCACTTCCAGCCCCAGTGGGCAAAGCCTGAGGCAAAAAAGAAGGTAGAAACAATCCAGGTTGATTCCTGTAGTCATTCTTGGTCTTCCACAGGACACACAATGCCCTCTAATACACACACAAGTACATGCACACACGAAATAAATAAATAGAAAATTTAAAAAAGAAGAATTGGGGGGGAGGCACTGGGGGAAGGGGAGGGGAGGAGGGGGGACGGAGGGAACTGGTAAAAAATTTTAAAATGTATAATTAAATTTTTAATAAAAAAAAAGAAGAATCAGTAACAGGAGTTAACACAAGCTTTATCTGCCATTATACCAGTTTGTGCTTGTCTATAATTCTTTATAAGAATGGAAAAGATCTGGAACTATTCACAAATGTGTGAGTTCTCAGATGTCAGTGAGAATGTGTTTACTTTAGGACCCAATATCCATTCTGAATGTGTAGCTTTCCCCTGGATAACTGCCACAGTCTAAGCTCCGACCTCTGAATCCAGGCCCCTCCCCATCCCCACCTTAAGTGGACAAAGAGTCGGCGAAAATGGAAGACAGACAGACAGCTCTCTGGGCTGAGCGAATCTGAACTTTTTAATGAAATTTTTAGCAGAGTTTATATACTTCAGAAAATCTAGAGTAAAGGGCAGGGGATGTGTCACTACACCCATAAGGAAAACATCAAAGAAAACCAGGACCAAATTCTTTACAGGATTATGTAAAGCATATTCATTCTAGGTAACAAAGAAAGAGAAGAAGTGACATATATTTTCTGTGTGGGAACGGATATGATGTCTCCAGGTAGACTTAAAGCAGGCATGGCACTCAGTTGCTAAAAGCAAAGGGACAACGAATGTTTCAAAGCTGATTTTCCCTGGTTTATGCATAAACATCAAATGTGTAGGGAAGGGACTGTAAACTAGCTAGTCCTGGGAAAAAGAAAAAAAGAAAGATCTAAGAATATATAGACGGTAAACTCAACTTTCAGAGGTAAGAATCCTCCTTAATTTACATAGGGAAAGCCCCTATCACCCAGCAATTGCTCTTTAGATATTAATGTGTCACTCCCCAGCCAGCAGGCTTTAGGCCGGAACCAGACAGTAACACTTAGGCCTGACCATCCCATATTTTCCTTATTTCTCTTATTTACATCAAATAATGTCATTTCCTTTGTCCAGAAATTGTTTCCTTGAAACAATATTTTGCCATGCTGGACCTTGTCAAAACAGCATGGTTGGTTAAGGACGCGGCAGATAACCTTTAGTTAAAGTCTACTACTTGCTTATAGGATGGATGCCTGGGAATAAATCTTTGGATGAGAGAAGAATCAGTATCCCCGCACGAAGAGCTTTGAGAGCTTTCTTTCTCCTCAGCTCTTATTATAATAATGATTTTCAATGGACTTTTATAAGCTTGTCATAAGAGAAGCCTTTCCTAGAATATTCTAGAATCTGCTTCAATTTGTCTACCAACAATACCTTTTCCTCACTCTAACTTTCCAGGTTCCTTAATAGTGCTCACTTGATGTTATTTTCAATGTGTTTTCCTTATAATTCTGTATTTATTTCAGTAGTGATAAAAGCATTAACAGTGAGAAAGTGTTCACTCTCTTCTCTAGACTGAAACTGTTTGTTCAGTTTAAACACTCTAATGAGATTTCATCTTTTTTCTATAAAATAGATAACAGATATAATGTGCAATAGCAATACTACTCTCCAGAACACATCATCGGGAGGATGAGCTGCAGTTCATATTTCAAATAATTAACTCTGCTGCATCGGGCCAATAGATTTGCCAAGTCACATTTATTCTTGACCAAAATGTTTGTTGAGAAGAGCTATTTCAGATGAGAGATAAGTTCTTAAATTTGGGGAGAGATGACAAATATAGATACAAGGTCATGATGAAAAGAATAAATAGCAAAGTCAAGCTTTAAATATTTACAATAAAAGACTAGTATTCTGGCTTCATGCTTATTGGGGACACAACATTCTTGTTATGTGATGCTGACATGGAAGGTCTGTGTGTGTGTGTGTGTGTGTGTGTGTGTGTGTGTGTGTGTGTGCATGCGTGTGTGTTCATGTGTGGGTACACATTTGTGTGTGAATATGAGAGGTCAGAGTACATCCTTGGGTGTTGGTCCTTGTTTTCTACTTTGTTTAAAAGTCAGCATTTTTGTTGTTAACTGCAGTGAATGCCAGGCCATGTGGCCTGTAAGTTTCATGAGGAAATCTCCCATGTCAGTTCTCCAACCCCTTGTAGAGACTCCCCCTCTGGGAATACTGACATTACAGATGCTGAATTCTTTGCAATGTGTTCTGTGAACATAGCTCAAGTCTTTGTTCTTACTTGATAGCCATTCTTTTTCCCCCAATCATACAAGCTTAATAGGTACCCCAGTCTCCTCCCTCTCTCCACCCTTTCCCAATCCCCCTTGCACCCTCCCCCCTTTTCCCCTTTCTTTCAACCCCCTTCCCTCCTTCTCCCAGTGCCTCCCCTTCCCCTCCTCTCATTCCTTTGGAGCATCCTTTTGTGTGAATGTCAAACTTCCCTCTGCATTCTCCACTCAACTGAGGTGTAAGGACTCAGTGGCATTGCCCAGAGCCCTTTCTTGGGCTCCCCTTTAGTATGGGAACTCTATTATGACTGTTAATCCCTTGCCTCTAAGGATCCTAGTGCCTGTGATCCATGCTAGACTTTGGGGAGGTCGTTAACATGCCAGTCATTGCACAGGTCATGCAAAGTCCCATTATGGCGACTGCGGCTCTAACTTGTGTGGAATATCTTGTATATCATTGGTTCTTATCCACCACCCTGAGTTAGAGTTGTCATTTCTTCACAGCATTACAGTGTAAGTTAGAATTGGTCAGCATGTCCCCCTGCACACATACATATCCCTGGAAGAACCCTTTATACATGTTGGTCCTTTAAATTATCCCTGAAGTTTCCCATTTTTATTGTGCCGAAAATTTAGTTCCTGGGATGTCCCTGTAAACTTTCAATAAAGGCATGTCTGCTTTCCATTTCGAAGTGAATTGAAGGGCTGAAGAGGTATTGGTCTTCATTCACCTTGATTTGTGTATCTCAGAAATGCTCGGGCTCTACTTCTTATTGCATGCCAATTAAACCCATGTTGATGAATGTGAGACATCTGAAATTTATGGCACATAACCTGGAAACTTATTACTTTTAAAAATGATAAATTTGGGTCACAGGTCAGAAATGAATATTTTTGTCCTTCAGTATAGTGTCTGATAAAATTGCATCCTCTGGACTGGAGTCCTCCATGTTGGATAGAGGACAGAAGAACTGCAGACCCGTCCTAGTAACTTAGCCGCCAATAGTAAAGTTTTTGATTTTTGCTGTTTATAGATTGGCTTTCCCCAAAACTAGAAGGAGACAATGTAATATGATTCCATCAACAAGAACTCATTTATGATGTGATAGGGACTAACAATGACCTCAAATTGTAGAACAGTAAAAGTATGTTGGTCTTTCTAATGTACTTCATAGAAATTTCTCTGCACACTCAATTAATGGAATGTGATAGCTACTCTCTCTAAAATAGTCAAGTTGAAATACGTAAAAACATATAATTATTTGATTTGTGTGTGTGTGTGTGGCACTTAAATGTGTGTGCCTGTAGAGAATCATCCCGTATTACTCTAATCTCTTTATTGCTTTGCTCTGGGGTTTCCCAGGCTCTGTCTGTCTGGGCTGGAAGAGCAGCTGTCACCATTTCTGCCTGGCATTTTAGTGTGGGATCTGAAGATTTGAACTCAGGTCCTTTTGCTTGTGACACAAAGGTTTTAACTCCTGAGTCAAATCTCCAGCCACATTGCTTTGATTTTTAGAGAAATTTAAAAAATACTGGTTATCTCAAAACTGTAGTGAGTTCACTGAGACTTTCGCAATATATAATTTGAAATCTCATTTCAAGGGTCTGCAGTACATACTTGAAGCACCTGTTTAGCATTCAAAGGGAAATTTTATGTCTATACAGATAAACAATTGTAGCAATTGATTCAATGTCTTTTGTTATGGTGTTGACTATGAAGCCAACAGGTGTTTGCAAACCAACTTCTCTGTTAAGTGTGCATCATAAGGTAAGGCTTCTATTTCTACCATACTCAGATTTTCAAGTCCATAATGAAGACAAAGGTGGTTCCTACCTAAGATTGGATGCAGTAATCAGCAGAATGCTTTCTTATTCAACACTAAGAGAATATCTAGCACAGACTCAGCATATATCATGTGCACATTTGAACAATGACAGTTACCACTTTATGTTAAATCAATACAGGGTTTTCACCTGTATTTCTAATTGTTGATTATATCGATCTTGATTAATTTTACATCATAATGAATTATCTGGTTTCTGAAACCTTTCAGGAAATCTTAGTATTTTCAAACATTGAATTACCTAAATTTTATACCAAATAACTTTCATTTAGTGGATAATATGTGCCAAAATTATGTAAATCAAAATGAAAAGGTCATGATCAAGATGGAGATGGGGCTTATAAGAGATTGTCACCTACGTAGATTGAGCTAAGTAGTGTGTGCAGAGAGCTCTTTACCTTCAATAGAGTGATATAGTCATAAGAGTAGAGAAAAGGAAAGAATAAAATCCACTAAGCCAATAAAGAAAGAAAGATAGTATTTGGAATGAGTTTTGAAGGATATGCTACACTCCAAGAGTCAGAGATTAAAAGAAGGCTATTAATGCACAGCTGAAAGGCTATATGTGTATGGAAATTTGTATACAGACCAATATACATATGTGTATTTTATTTGAAATTTGATTTTGATATTTGATCTCATGATTTGAAAATACATTAAGCAGAAAAAAATTATACTTAGGTGAATCAGGTCAACTAGTGGTCTAGTCAAACAAATGAAGAAATATTTGAAAGGAAGGACCTTCAACAACATGATTAATTATTTCATCACTTTAATATGAGCTACATATGTGTACTTTAAACTCATTTTAGCATGTGCCTATGAAAACTTTTTTCCAACTATAAAATTAAAACTTCTACAGATAAGAAGATGGAGACATAATTTAGCAGCAGAACATTTGCCTACAATCAAGAACCCATGACACCCAAAAAATATATTAAGAAATGAAGTAAAATGGAGTCACAAATCCAGTAAAATCTGTAGATTTTACAGTGAAATGCAATAACTGGTTCAAGAATACATAAATTGCTCTCCAAAACATAAAAAGTTAGAGCATAAGTCTTAAAGGACTTATCCTCTTACAAATATCACATGTTTTGTACAAAGTCAATTCTGCCAGCCTTCTATTAGCAAATCCACGGGGACACACTTCTCTGTAGCACATGGGGAGATAATTTAGACATAGCCGATGCTACTGCACCCTATTAACCTCCCCATTTTAAATAAATGTAATTCCTTCTCAGATATTTCAAGTAGTTATGTGAACCCAGTATATTACAGACAAAAATGCAAATAAAGCAATAAAATAACATGATGTATAACCTTGTTAGTATCATTACTTGTGGGTGTTTAAGAGAGACAAAGAGCAGTGCAAGAGGCTCTATCCACTATCCCCTGGGAGCTGTCCTCAGATACAGCCAACCCATAGGTGATCCAAGGGAGCATGAACAACACTCCACAAAGGGTGACGATCTGTAAGCATAATGACAGAGTGGCAGAGGGCAGAGACAGATCATTGTGCAAGAATGTCTGAGAGCAGACATAAACCAGATTGCAAAGATATACCACAGAAACGATCAGTAAGGAACCTTGCAGCTCATACCAAAAAGTATTTCCTTACCAAATAGGTTTGTTTTTCATTCTTGTCTGTATGTACAGAAGGTAACACTTACTAAGTTATTCAAATTCATGATCAACAACATGACCCAGCAGATAAAGGTGTCTGCGTACAAACCTGGTAGACTGAGTTACGTCCCTAAAGCCTACATGGTGGAGAGAAACATCTGGAGATAATTGGCTTCTAGAAGTTTTCTTTTCCCTTCCATCTGCACATCATGACAGTATGAACTCTCTCTCTCTCTCTCTCTCTCTCTCTCTCTCTCTCTCAAATATTTTTGAAAGAAAAACAGAATCATAGTCTCACTAGTCACTCCCCCCTCCCATAAAATTTTAACAGAGAACTAATTCTAATTCTAACCTAATATCCCTCAAAGAGTTTTTGGTATCATGCAGTCTCTTACTGAACAGCAATAACAACAAAAAAAAATCAATGAAAATTGTGTTTAATCCAATGTTTTCTACTGATCTCTTAGGCTGGTGTGCATTAAATATGTAGCTACAGGGACAGTAGGCTAAGCTCAATATGAACATATATGCGCATAAATCAACACCTATCTACATACACATTACCCTAAAGAGCTTAATGAAGGCAAGAACACCAATGGAAAAAGACATCATTTGACATCATGAAATCAAATCTGGAAAAAATATGAGGAAAAAAACCTTAATTCAAGAAAGAACAAGAAGATAAAGATTCCCAATAGAGGCAGAACTAAGTGCTAGAAAAAAATGATGGTTCGTTTAAATTACTCATGTAAACTTTGTGCTTTCCATGCTACCTTGTACATATTTTCACTTCTAGTTCTGTTATTTTGTAACCCATTTTAACATTTGAGCTATAAAATGCTTCCTACAGAGTATTAGCATCTTCTTATTTTTATCCCAAGCCACAGGTCAGTATTTTATTGAAGATATGTTGGAAGTGTTATCTTCAGTGGCACGAAGCATTCCTCTCTACCCTGAGAAGAAGAGGAAAGGAAATCACCATCCTCTTTATTTATACCAAAACAAGCACAGACTTGTAAGAGAAATTGGCTGGGAACAATCCCAGTTATTTTACCTCTCTCTCTCTCTAACCTCCTATAAGTCAAAGGCAGCAAATGAATATTATTGAATACCTGATGATATGGCAGCAACAAACTCAACCACTCGTATTCTACATCGAAACATAAAGACCTTGAGCTCTTGTATCAATTGTCTCTACTAATCTGATCTGTCATTTTGATTAGAAAATGTGCTGACTTCTTTGTCCATCAATATTCTTATATCTTCAATAACATAAAAAGCTAATTAAAATTCCAAGCAAG
Organism: Typhlomys cinereus; assembly: GCA_023101885.1. Classification (NCBI taxonomy): domain Eukaryota; kingdom Metazoa; phylum Chordata; class Mammalia; order Rodentia; family Platacanthomyidae; genus Typhlomys; species Typhlomys cinereus. The sequence continues at coordinate 1,981,976 of JALPQD010000246.1, forward strand.
AAGAGCATGATACTTGAGTATTTGGAGCTGCATGAAGATAATTAACATAGGACTGAGGAAATGTCTGTGGGTCAAAACACCTGCCCGCAACATGGCCAGTGTGTGAGCTCTGGAGTCTACATGTTTGTCAGGACAAACTTTTCCGAAAGTCTTCTGACATACATATATATATATATATCCGCTCTGTGGCACATTTTGCCTTTTTCACCTCTTCCTCTTCCTCCTTCTCCTCCTCCTCCTGCTCCCTTCAACCTCCTATTCCATCTCTCCCTCCTCACCTTCCTCCTCCCCCTCATTCTCCTCTCCTCTCTCTCAAATAATAAATAAATAATAATTTTTCTGAAAATGGTCAGAAGGATAGCTGGGTGCTAGCCACCTGCTCACAAGCCTGATCACCTGAGTTCAATTCTCAGAAGCCCACATGGTAGAAGGAGAGAACTCTGACCCCTACTCATGCACCATGGCTTTTCTGTGCTTCCTTTATTCTATCCTTCCCTCTCAAATGAATAGATAAAATATAAATGGCAATCAGTTTTAACAATTTAAAGAACATAGAATACTTGTCAAGGAGACCTCTAGGGTGTTCAAATGGCTTGTTCACTTGGTCAAAAGCTGAGTCCTAGAAAGTAAGATCAAGAACATGACTGGATGCACATGAATAGGATTCTAGGGATCTATCATAACACCAGATATCTATTTATCGAGGAGAAAAAAGATCCAAACGCATACCTATATGTCATCAATGCTGACCCTAAACAGGAAATGTCTAGTAGTCACAATGTCCAAGTGTCAGGGAGACATAGTGAAGGTAGATGAGTCTTGGCATCTCAGATCATTGGCACTGGGGACTGGAAGCTGAGTTAGGGATGCCAGGGAGAAGGTGGCTTGTCAACAAAGTCATTAAGACAAGCACAAGGCTGATTCATAAATACATCCTCTCCACATCCTTCATACTCACCTGATCTTTGAATCTGTATTGGTTTTAAAGTCTAATTTCACTCAAGGCAGGATGGCTGCATCTTGCAACTCACTGCAGTGAGACTTGTCCTTACTAGACTTGCATAATGACTAACATGCCAACATGCCCCCATAGACCATCTAGGAACTCAAGAATATACAGTGGAAATCTTGAAGACTAAAAGTGGATGAGTGAAGGAAAATGCCCCTATTAGTAGGGTGACCCAATGAAAGGCAAGTTGGTATGCCACAGAGGCCGGAACCCCACAGGAGTAGACAAGCCAGAGGAAGCAGACAGACCGGAGGGTAGAAGAGAGTAGGAGGGATTGATGAAGGCATGGAGAGAAGCAGGGATAAGTACTCAATATGCTTGTAAAAGTAGAAAAATATTTTTTAAAAAGTCTAAATTAGCAAAATCTATTTGTGTACAAAAGATGAATCTGATGCTGGGGGGGAGATAATACTTGACCCATAAGCAAAAAGGATAGAAATTCAGATCCCCAGATTACATGTAAAATGCCAGGTGGGTGTGACAGTCCCCTGTATTTCCAGCCTCCAGACACAAACTGAGAATCCAAGACCATGCTGAGGAGACAAAGCGCTCCTACGGGGAAACGGGATTTGATCAGGGATCCTATCTGAAAAAAATAGAATGGAAGAGGAACTATGGAGGGTTCCCTGTCCTGAGCCCCACTGGAATAAGACAACCACATGTACCTCACGTATCATACACACACACACACACACACACACACACACACACACACACACAGAGAGAGAGAGAGAGAGAGAGAGAGAGAGAGAGAGAGAGAACAAAAAGTAGAACATGAAAATGTTCTTATCTGTAAGAAGCAAAGAATATGAACCAGAGACAATTACAGGTATATATACACATATATATTGAAATAGTACACACATGCATTAAACTTTCTTCTATGAAGGTTCCCCATTCAGGCTGCAACAGCCAGAGCTATTCTATATCATTCAGAGTAAAAGGCTTTGCTCACATGTTTCCTAATTAAGATAACCAGAAGATTTACCTGGCTTCATTTCAAAGTAAGCTGTATTATTAACCAAATTGCACAGATTTTCTCTGCCCCATGCCTTCTAATAACAGCGACATAAATTTGGAAAGGACTAATTAGCGAAGGCATCAACATATATCTCAGAAGAATAAAGTCGCTACTTCATTTCCTCAGCCATATGGCTGGGAGAGCACACTAGGCATGACCTTTCCCACAGTGAGGTCAGCATCTCATTTATAAACAGATAATTGGAAATTCATCCATCTGAGGTTCCATGGTGCTGAGGAACTAAAATTTCAGAGAGAGCTATTTAAAGACCAACAGGATAAGAACTCTCTTGATTGGATATCCTATTAGCGAGCTTGAAGTATTCAGAAATACTTAAGTACAAATCACAAGAAATTATGGGTTTGTGTGTATTTCCATCTATCTCTCTGAATATAAAAACTAGCTACAGAAAAGAAAACAATTTAATGTAGATATTTTTATACCAAATTAACTTCTTAACCAATCAGATGGCTTTTGAACTAATACAAAACAAGTGTGACCTTTTATTCTTAGAAGTTCTCCTTTTCTCTATTTTGTTTGATTTTCATGTGCTTGTTGTGTTTGTAGGTTGCATGCATGTTTACATGTAGGTGAGCTGATATGTGTTTGCAAATGCATGTGCACAAGTGGATATGTGTTGCATGCATCTTTGCATGTTGGTGAACTAATATATGTTTGCAAATGTATGTGCACAAGTGGATATGGAGGAACATGGGTGTTATCAAAAATCATCATCAATTAGTCTTCCATTTTATTTTTTAAGCCTGGATCTCCAATTAAAACCAAAGTGTCAAAACTGGATGAGTGAAGGGAAATGCATACCACTGGGTTGGGCTGAAGAGAAGTATCCAGTTACACTACAGAGGCCTGAACCCACACAGGAGTAGACAAGCCAGAATGAATCCTAAATCCCCAGAAACAAAGAGGCGGAAGAGTGGGTTGGACTGGTGAAGGAAAGGGAGGGAATGAGAGGGAGGGACACTGGGATGGATACTCAATATGCTTGTAAAAGTAGAAAAAAATGATAAAACATTGGAAATGAGACTGGGGAGATGGCTCCACAGTTAAAACACTTTTTGGACAAACAAATGACCAGGATTCAGTTCTCTGGATAACATGTGAAATGTTAGGCAAGCATGAGGTACCCTTGTATGTCTAGCCCTGGCCAACAGATCTGGGGAATCTCAGAGTAAGCTAGACAACTAGACCAGCCTTAATGGAACTATCTTGAATTATTAGAAACCCAGGTTCAAAACAGTAAGGTGGAAGAACAACCAAGGAAGCTTCCTGATATGACATTCAGGTTATCTTACGCATGTTCCTTCACACACTCTTGTACCCACACACATCTGCGAACCCAGCCATACACAAGCAGGAACACACACAAGTATGAAAGAAATTGAAACCATTTAAAAAATGCACAAATGTTTTCATCCCATATATATATACATATTAAAATTGCAAATGAAATTCAATGAAATAAAGAGGAAAATGGAACTATTAAAAAAAGTGTGCTCCAGGGTTCATTTGAACATCCAGCTTGCTGTAGGGCTGGAATTATAGGCAGACCACAAAGCCTGGTATTTTTTACATGGGATCTGGGGATGCAAATTACTGTCCATTTGCTTGGGTGGAAAGCATTTTAGCCCAAGGCCTTCTAGAAGTTCAAAACATGTCTCCATGTCCTTAGGATTACTTTCAGTCATGGTTGCATATTAGAATTGCTGGAGCATAGTGTTCCTCTGGTAAAGACATGAGCACCATAGAAATTTATATTTAGTTTTAGTCCTCATCTCCTCTCCTCTGATGCCTCTTTTCCTGTCTTTTCTGACCTTGAATCATTTCTTCTGTTCTTATGTTCTCTCACCTTAAAGCTAAACTATGATTCCCTGACCACCACTAGGCTCTCAACTCTGAAAAAGCTCTTATTTCTTAAATCTTTCCCTTGTATCAGGTTCTTAGTACCTAAGACAATGGTGTTGTTAAATATCCTACAATACACAGGAAAGAATGATCAACCACAGACAGAGATGACCTGATCGCTTAACTATGCTGAAGTTCAGAAACCTTGGGTTATACTTGCAATATATGATAAATGCATGTATATGAAGACAAATATTTGTTAGAATAGTTGCTACATTCATTCAGCCATTCAATCTTTTCCTCTGAATATTTTTTCCTCTGAATATGTTGACCTATATGTTTGATCTTATAAAAGAATTGTTGCATAGTAATTCTGAGTAATTAAATCTAACTACATAGAATTTAAAATTTCAGAAAACAAAGGCATCACTTAAAAGTATAGGGGAAAAAAGTAAAGGCAATATTGTATGTTTTTCAAATATGAAAGTGTTGAAAATATTATAAAGTCACTATATTTACGTTTACAGCACTAAAAAATAAAGATAAAAAAGGAAAAAAAGTTTTGAAAGATTAAATTTAGCTGTGGAGGAGGACTTTCATAATATGGATTGTTAGGAAAGACAATGTTTTCTTTTTGTCCTTAGACATAAAATATATCTGCTTAACAAGATTAAATGACCCAAAGAACAAAACATGTCACAAAGATGAAGGATGGCAGTACCATTTAATCCATCATGGAATTCAGTAAGGCCTATTAGATATGGGTAGTAGGGAGATTTTTATACCAAGACCAAACCAACTGGCATTTTCCAGATTCATTGTGTCTAAATGAATCAATTCAACTGTATCCAAATTCATACAGCTAGCATGCAAAGAAGTCTGTTCTGTTATTGTCAAAGTTTAACGTAATTTCCATTCCAGTTTTCCATTCTGTAACTAGTCAGGGTAAGTAACCATAAACTAAGAAAGAATCATATTACTGGAAAAATCCCTTCTATGAGAAATAAATCATATGTTTATATTCATCAATTAGGTAACTATATCATTGATCATTTCTGTGATAGAAGATGCTTTAATAATCATGTTCAGTGGGGAAATGGAGAGCGATGGAATACACAAGATGTATCATGTATATTTTGAGGTTTAGATAAAATGGTGACTGCATTCTTTCCTTCTGAAGAAAGAAAAAGCAAGGGATCGTGAGTGTAGAACCTCTGGCGCGTGATCCAGATTCTTAATATAGATTCTGTTCATTCAAAGTCCTTTAAACTCAAACATATGCAAAGATCATTTTCTCTTACTTGTCATTTTTTTTTATTTTTAGTCTTTCAGAATTTCATTCATGAATACAGTGAGTTCAGTCATTTAGACCACTTACTATCTAATCTCATTCCTACTCTTTCTTTTCTCAAACCCTCTCCCTCCTACTTCAATGTCTTTTTGCATGAACATCCCACTGAATTTCATCTGGGTTGCTTTTAGTGGCATGTGTCAGGACACTTGCTGGTAGAGATGAGCTTTAAAAAATTCTTTAGTCATCAAAAATGTAATAAACAATCCATGCAGAAGTGGGGTAGTATACTATCCAAGATCAATAATTTCAAGTGACTTCATCTAGTTTCCCCATGAATATGACTACTCTGGATTCTTACTTTTTGGTTACATATTTTGTCCTTATAAAAAATGAGCAGTATTAAGGAATTTGATATTTGAGAAAATATGAGCATTTACTTAGTAAATGCATCTCTGAGATACCATGCTTGAGAAAGAGCATTTGCTAAGATACTGTTTTATTACACTCTATTAAAAATTATCCTAATCCAATGAGTACTGCACTTCATTAATGTGTACTTGCTATAAAATTTGAAGTTGTGTTGATCTGTCCATTTGTCTGAAAATTATCAATATGGTTTGGATAGGAAGTGTCTCTCAAAAAGGATCATGCATGAATACCAGATCCTCATTCAGTAATCCAATCACTGACCTTACCAATGAATGGATAAGTTGATAGATTTACAATTATTGAGTGATAACAGAAACTCTCAAAGTGGGCCAGGTAGAAGGAAGTCACTGTAGGGTCTTATATTTGGGGGGATATCTAGGTTTCTCTTCTGTTGCTATGATAAAATGTCCTGTCAAGAGCAACTTGAAGGAGAAAGGTTCGGCTCACAATTACAGCTTTTATGCTCCATCATTGCAAGTCAGATCACAGCAGCAGGACTAGGACACTTGGCCACTTTGTATTCAAGGTAATGAGTCAGAGAACAACGGATGAATACAAACTGGTTAGAGCTCAGCTTGCTGTCTCCATTTTCAAAAGGTACAGAATCCAAACTATGGAGTAGCCACATCCAGAGTGGGCGGGTCTTCCGACATTAATCAAAGAAAGTCTTCCCACATTAATCAAGACAATCCCCTGCTCTTCTATCCAGATCATGCCCCACAGGCTTGCTGGAGGACCACCTCTTAGCTGTCAGGTTGATAATTAATGACCAACGCCGGATCAGATCAGGATCCTGTCATCCTCTCTGCCTCTTGACAGTCAGAAGATTGGCGCTTCTTTGTCACCTTGCCCTTCCATCATGATGATTCCACTTCACCTTGCTCTTCAGAGCCAGCATGTGTCGAAACCTCTGAAACGGTGAGTCCTAATAAATCCTTGCTTAACTTGCATTTTCAGATATTTTGCCCCAGCTATGTAAAACTGAGTATTGAAGCTTGGAACAGAAGGCTGCTCCTCTTCTGCTTAACACACCACTGCCCGTGTCCTTCAGGTTCTTTCAGACATCTTGAACATTTTGTCGCTACTTAGAGGCATCTCTGCATAATGAAAGAAGACCACAGTTCATCTTTATATTCTGTAGTACCTTATAACAAAACACATGCTTAGGAATATTGCTAAATACTTCATTTGAAAGACTGAGGGAGAGAGAATGTGTGTGTGTGTTTATGTGTGTGTATGTGAGAGGAAAAGAGAGAGACAGAGAATGTATGCCATGCTATACAAGTGTACATTAGAGGACCATATTCTGAACTCAGTTCTCTCAGTTCTTTCCCTGCACCAAGTGGGCTTCCCAGGATCTCATTGAAGTCACCAGGTCAGCACACATATTTCACCTACTGATCTATCTCACTAGCCCATTAGAGACAATTTAACTTCCTCAGTGAATGACCATGTGAATTTATTACTTCCAAAGAAATAAGAGTTAAAACATTTGGTTGTTTTCTTTGGAAGTTACTTGGGATGTATCTGTGGAATTGCTGGGTAATGCATGTGTCCAGCAGCAGACTCACGAGTGTGATTGTAAGGAGCTCTTCTGTTATGCTACCATGTTGGGATATTTTTAAAATGTAATAGAGAGAATGTTCAGGGGGAAGCTTTTCTCACTCCCCTCCCCCTGACCTTACACTGTGAGGGAAATGTTACGAAAAGAAAAGTTCTAAGGTAGCAAGTACAGTCAAGAACTTATCCTCTGTGAATCAAAATAATCAATTTTTAGGAGACAGAACACTGGGCATGTGTTAATAGTCAAGTACCTCCAGTTTCTTATTTGTGAAGGTTCTTTTGTCACTACCCTGGATGGAGCTTCAGTTACTTTCCTGCTACCTGCTCATGAAATGTGGAAATAAACAAAACATACCAAGGAATAAATACTATGTGCAATTCCACAGTGCAACAATGAACTGATAATGCACAGCTGTGTCCCCTTCTTCACATTAATGTGTGCAGATAGATACATAGATTATTTTGACAACTGTGAAAAAATGTAAATCACTAAAAAGACAGAATTTATGAGTGTGATCATTCAGGAGAAGAAATGAAAACTCAGGCCACAAAAGAAAATACTACTGCAAAATTAGACAAATTTTCTTCCTCAGAGGTATTTTACACTTTTCTCCATTTACCTGCATACTTCTCTTTTTCCATTTATTACTGATATTGTCTTAAATTAATGCATGTAGTTTTAATCATCAGCTGTGCATGACTTCTGATAAGTTGTCTCTAAATTTTTACTATTTAAACTCAACTTATACTGAAGGTTTACTTAAAACTTTGCTTACATGATACATATTTTAGTAATAATATTTTCCAAAAGCAGAACAAATGGAGTAATGAATATGAATATCTTCAAAATGTTAATATATATTACCATATTCTTTTCAAAAATTGAGGCCTACCTACAATTATAGAATTAATAACGACAATACTCAGGAATGTTCTGTACTGAACAATGGATATGACTATATTCTTAACAATAACTGTGATAATTTGATCAAAATATTGTCCTGGCTTTGGCAATGTTACTGTTACATGACATCCCCATAAATGGAAGGGCACATAGTATGTCTTCCCCACAGATCCTTGGGGTCGCTTCAGTCTTTTTCATTAAATCCTGGCAGCTATGCCTTCTTTTCTCCACAGGATGAAGAAGTTATGTTTCTATATGTTTCTAGATAGGAAAGATCAGAGACAGAAAACAAAACATCACAAGAAAAACATCCAAGCTGTAAAAGTAGAATTATCTAGTCTTAAGAATTATTTGTATTTCCTGAGGTGTGAGAAGATGGTAAAAATAACCACATGACATCCTAAGACTCGATGCTGCTAATTTATGACATGGAACGTGCATGGCCAGGCTGCTGTTTGTTTATAACAATCTTTGCACGAGTTACTTCTAATTTTCTATGCCGCGAATTTCAGTATTTCCTCATCTTCACAAGCTCTCTACAGGGAAATTTAAGATATTGCATCGAAGCTTTGGACCAACTACATATTCACCTGCAAGTATGCAGCAAAGATGCCTTTGCTTTCCTCCCAATGCAAGAATTCTAGACCTATACTGCAGTGTTTCTCAGCCGCTCAGTGAGACAAGCAGAAATTGAGAAATTGTGTTGCGTGAACAAAATCTGTCACATCATCCATTTTCACACATAAAGTTTTATTGGAAAATAAACATACCCACTCAATCAAGTATACGAATGCACAGAATACTTAAACTGCTTATTTTCTGGGCTAGTACAAAAATTATTGTCAAATGTTGATGCATGGCATGTATTCTCTTTGTTCTTTTGACCATTCCCCAATTTTGCAATAATTGCAACTACACTCTGCATAAATCCAAAGGGACTAGAGATAAACAAAGTGAGGGCAATGTTGTGCCAGTTACATCTGTCCTCTGTATTTGAGAAAAGCAAATTATCTCTCAGATGTTCCCATAAGTTCTTTACTTCTGTCGTATTAGTTGAAACTGTAAGATAATATCACTCTGGAGCCATACGAAAGGACTCAAAAGTGACCATCTATATTTCTTCCTTGTGAGACCAGTGGTGGGATCGGAGCTTCTGTTAGTTTGGAAGAAGAATAATGCCTATCATAGGCTATTCATAATTTTAAGCTGAAAGCATGGTAGATATCTTATTTTGGCTGCCTCTTGCTTTATTCCAATTGATAGACATGCATATCACTTTTTGATGATATTTTCTGTACTGTTAATAACCCATGAGCATCTGTTTTCCTTCTAAATAAAAGTAGATGGTTATTTTAAATAAACAGGCAGGAGGACATGCAAAAGCAGAGAGAAAAAGTGAGGTCATCTAATAGCCTATTGTGTCACTGAGCAATGTGTAAGGGAGGCATCTTGGTTTCCTTTGGCCTCTTTCTGTTGAAAGCAGGTGCTGAGGAAGCAAACAACCCAGAAAAGCAATCAGACATCAAAGAGTGACAGAGGCATCAAAGAACCAGAAAATAAAACAGTGACGCACAATGGCAAACCTGGACAATAACTATTCTATCCTAACTATATGGTTTAAAAAAATCTGTGGTTCCATACCGCCCCTCCCCTAAAGTAGACAAATGGAGAATTTGACTTGCACCTTAATTTGCTACAGTTTTAATGAATTTCTGAAACCTCTCTGTCAAGCTGGAATCAGAGAAGGACCAGGAAGGGTGTTTCATTCCAACTGAGCAATACTGAAGCATCAATGTTCTTTGTCATCCTACTAAGCTGATAGTGAGATGCTTCTCTCATTGGGATAGAATTGTAAAGACTTGGTAGAGAACTTGGTCACCACACAACAGTAATGGTGACACCTATCTTAGAAGTGTCTTAGGAAACCACAATCAGCAAAAATAAAAGTGCATGTTTCTCCCAACCAGCATCATAACGAGATGCACCTAGCACAGACCCTGAACACTTCACCTGCTACCCCAGCAACCGTAGATCTCCTGTCCCTCATTGTAAAAGGAAACCAAGTAAAAAGTCTGGGCATGTGACCTTGTATGGAATTATTCAGGTAAGATCCGCTTCCTCTGCTGAAAATGTCCCCAAATTTTCTATCAGAATAGAATCCAACACACCAAATCTCTAAAATGATCAGAAATGTGTTTCATACCCAAATCCAAGAAAAATCACAGTTTGAATGAGAAAAATCAATCGGTGTTTTTAACACAAAGAAGAGCTATACTATGAAATATCTAATAGGAGATTTTTAAAGACAGCATGAGAGGAATTGACAGTCAATTGTAATTACACTTTAAACAAATGAATAAAATCAGGTGTCTCAGGAAGCATATGAAAGATAAAAGGAAGAACCAACTGGAATTTCTAAAGCTCAAGAGTCTAACAATTAAATACTCAATAAATAATTGTAACAAAAGTGTGAGAAGATTCAGGAAACGGGTCAATGAAGAAAGAGGAGATACATTTCCACATTGTCCAATTGAGAAAAATTACATGAAGAATAATTAAAACTCAGGAAACTGGAATACAACAAATAATATGATATTTGCATCTTCTGATTCTTAGAAAAAGAGAAAAAAGATGCATTAAAACTATTCAATTAAATAAAAAATTTCCTAAACTATTCTAAACACCACCACCACCAACAACAAAAAACTCACAGTAAACTTACTGCAATTTTGGATTTCAAACAAAGATGACCTATCTGTACTGTTTATGTGAAATTCAAGTCAAACCTATACTATTCTAGACCAAAGCAAAAATATGGAAAATTATGAAGTATTAATTCTAAACAAGGGATGGTTCACAGTAGAAAGTAAAATCTCCACAGACTGAGCAATAGTATAATAAAATAATCAACATACCAAGAACATACTGCAACTCTAAATATGTATATATTAACCAAAGGAACCCATAGAAAAGCAAACCTCATAAGACAGCAACACGTCTTATCTAAAATTAATAAGTGAGTTAATATCTCAGAATACAAAGGAGCATGAAGATATGGATTGTGTCTCTTTAATAGCATTGAGCATGTGAACTGTTCTATGCAGCCATGTAGCTCTGGGAAGATGCAGCTGTTGTGAACTCAAGTGAGTTCCAGGAAAGTCTTTGCTGCAGTGTGAACCTGTATCAAAAGAAGGAAGGAAGGAAAGAAAGAAGGAAGGGAGGGAGAGAGGGAGGAAGAGGAGGGAAAAGGAAGGCAAGAGGGGGAGAGGGGAAGGGGGAAAGGGGAGGGAGGGGAAGGGGGAAAAGGGAGGGGGAGAAGGGAGAGGGGTACAGGGGGAGAGGGGTAGAGGAGGAGAAAGAGAGAGAGGGAGAGATAGGGAGGGAGGGAAGGAGGGACGGAAGGACGGAGGGATGGAGGGAGGGAGGGGAGAAGGGGAGAGAAAGAGAGAGAAACTGAGAGAAAGAGAGAGAGAAAGCAGAGAGAGAAAGAGAGAAAGAAAGAAAAAGCTAAAGAGAGAAACAAAGAAACAAAGAATTATTTAACATCTCAAAATTTGTGATTCAAAACAGATCACTTCTAAAACGCCTGGAATGAGAGCGCCAAATCCTAACCACTAGACCACCAGGGAGCGTCTAAAATGCCTGGAATGAAAAACTATAATAAACATACCATTTTTTTCCAAAATATGTTTCATTTAATTCCTACCAAACTCTCAGCAATATATTTTTGTTGATGTTAGTTTACTATAAAATTTATATTAAAGGAAAAAGCTATAATATACAAAAGAATTTTAGAACAGAAAAATGAGCTCAGAAGAATTATTTCCACTCAATTTCTAGACTCCTCATATAGCTGCACTGTGAGGTATTAGCAGAAGTGAAACAGATCAATAGCGATTAATGGAAAACTTCAAATTGTCCTGCAAGTACTGGCAAATGCTTTCTTTTCACAATATTATGAAGCAATTAAGTGGAGGAAGGATATTTTCTTCAATACACGGCAGCAGAGAAGTTAGATATTCAATGTTAGAAATATAAATGCCAATCTAAACATTTCAAGTAATGCAAACATTAAACCAAGCTTATCTTAGATGTAAATGTTAAGCTTAAAGCACAAAATGTAAATGAAAACATTGAAGACCTAGGACATATTTTTGGACTATGCTCCATAATCCATAACATGAAACATTTATAGGAGGTTGTCAAAATTTTAAAATGCTCTTGTGTAAAGAATACGAAAAGAAAGAATGGCAGGTCTCACAGTGGTAAATAATTTGAAATTCACATCTTATAAGGTATTCGTATCCAGAATATGTATTTTAAAAACTTAAAATTCTAGCATGAGAAGAGATTTTAATAAAAGATAGGAGTTGCCAACATTCCACCATGGGAGAGGGGAGAGCTTAAGAGATCCCTCATCTTTCTTATGGACTAAGGGGGTTAATGCTGAAGTGGGGAGAGGGAAGATGCGTTTCTCAAAGTGAAACCACTGATATATCCTTCGGAGTACTCAGGTTCTTGCCATCGAAGGTAACCCAGGAAACCAAGATAGACACTCCTCAGGGAAAAAAAGTTGAAAATAGGAAGGAGACTTGTAGGGAAGAGGAAGTGTTGTGATCGGAAGAAGAAGCAGACTGGAGATTAAAGTGAAAAAAAATATCATAAATCGCTATATTCATGTGTGCAATGCTAAAAGAATAAAGAAAGCAGAAAATAGACAAATACATAAAGAACATTTTCTAGAGGATTGTCTATGGATTACAAAGCAGCACACTAAAATTTTTATCATTAGCCCACAGAGAAATAAAAATTAGACCAAGATATGTCAACACACCTACAATGAAAAGGCTCCAATACCAAAACTTGGCAAAGATCCTGAGAAACTGGGTATTTCACACTTTGCCAACAGGAATGTAAAATGGAAACAAAAAGAAAAAGTTTCAAATCCAAATCTCCCCTTATCTACAATATGGCATCTTCACGTGCTGCTAATTATCTCAGAGAAACAAATACTCATATCCATTTTCAAAACCTGCATATTGTTGTCTGTAACAGTCATTTACAGTAGATAAAAGTTGCAACAATCAAATGTCCTTAAGTGGGCAAACACAAAGGATAAGCCACAATTTTAAAAAGCAATTTAAAAAATTAAAAATAAGAAAATTGGCATATGCAACATCTTGGATTGCATTAAGTTGACTAGGAAAATATCATAGAAAGTCATATATTAAAGTGCCGATTGAATAACATTCACAAAGTGTTAATGTTGTCAGCATTGAAAACTGATTAATGGCTGTAGCATTTAAGCCTGATTGGGAGAAAGGCAGATGGATGTCCATGAGACGGGTGAGGGTAAAGAGGATGCTGATCTTTATAATGATAGCTTTGATATGTGGCTCTAGAGGTCACATCTACCTGGAAATTGGTATAAGGCTGCACAATTGTGTCTGCACTAGTGTTAATTTCTAGTTCTCATATTGTGCTATAGTTTTAGATACAACACTGAAAGAAACTGAAAATTAAAAAGGCACAGGAGAACTCCGTAGCATCACAGAATAAATCGCTCTGTCTTGTGTTTGATGAAACACAACTCAACATTGAAAAATGTATACTTGATAAATCAAGCCACACAGTAGTTTTGTGACTTTTTAAACAATCTTTTTGAATTACAAAAATCAGATCCTTGTTATAGGTCTGTAAATGAGACCTGAGGTTATTTGCTATCAAAGTAACAAAATTAATGTATTTCAAATGAAGGGTATGATGAATAATAACAGAATATTTAAAGGCAAAACATTTAGCTCCATATCTGAATGTAGCTCTCATAAGCTTCACAATAAGTATCCTAGAAATGTATGCTCAGGATAAATATTGCATACAATGGAATATAGTCAATGCATGGGATGTTCTTACTTTCTCATAAATCCTTCATAAAATTCCCTTTAATTAATTTAAGCTACATAGCAAGACAGTTAAACACATTTAATCCAACCTGCCAGTAGACAATTTTAAATGTTCTATACAGATAAGTAGGACATCCCAAACTAAATGAACATGAATCCAACTCTCTGTAATTTTTTTTTGGTGGAAAGTTTTGAGGTAGTTCCAAAAAAGATGCTTGGGCTACTTGATTACCGAGCCCCTCACTGAATATCTAAGAACTGGATAACTTCTTAGGAACTTCCAGAACAAAAGTTAGTGATAAAGATAGGGCAGCTTCAGATGAAATTTTCATCTCAACCGAACAATCTTCATATCTTCATAAGTGAATAGATGCTTTAGTTTGGTTTAATAAATTACTTGCCAAACACTCCTCAGTTAGATCTTTCAGTGCATTTATTTCTGCTGTCTAGCCAGAATACAATTAAAATTCAAGAATGAAGCATAAAAGAATGAATCTTTAATGACACTAAAAATGAGGAGCCTTTAGCAACATGGCAGACAAGATCAACATCAAAGAAGCAAAAGAAGAAACAGGAGAAAGACAGACAAACACGGATGAAAGTTGAGATGAAAAAGATTTATTCCTTGTATTCACCTTCTTCGGCATTATTTTCTCATATTTCATGTTTCCTTTGTTGTTTTCTTTTGCTGCATTTCACTTGTTAACTTTGGTCAATGATCTCCTCATATTTTTACCAACAAACTGCCCACTTCTCCACACTTTATTCTTTTGATCATCTTGATGTGATGTGGGTTTTGTTCCCAAGACAGAACCTGGGACAGAGGTTACATGAATAATTTCAAGGCTATATTCTCAAGAAACACCAACAAGGGGATATACATTAACAGGAAAGTTCACTTAAATCTCATTTGTTGTGTGACTGCAATGTGCTCGTGAAACTAAGCTCAGAAACAGTCACTCGCATCTCGAAAGGGAAATGTTCATCCATTAGCTTCTATCCACACTTGGACTTCATGGTCAGGATCCCTGGACTTACTTGGGTTATAAGAAGTGCCCCAGGACAGGAAGCAAGAGGGATGGCACACAGTTGCTATTAACAGCTGAGAGGAAGCAGGTCATGACCCGCAGAACTTGTAGGAGAGAGGAACTGGACTAGGGGTGAGGATAAGAGGAAAAGAAGCACCCTGCAGGGGGCTTCCTCTCTTCATTCAAACAGTGCCTGTGAATCCACCTACAGACTTCTTCCCAGAGACTATGTTTATGAAAACACTTACTGCCTTTATGCCTATGTAAACAGACCCAGTTTTTATTAAATTTCTATTTTTTAGAGTTTCACGCATGAATAGACTGAACTCATATTTTCACACCTTAACTCCTATTTCCATGCCCCTCCTTCTCCCCTTACAATGCTTGTTCTGCCCTACTTGCCTTTCCTCTGTTTTCATGTCTTTTTTTTTTTTTTTTTTTTTTTTGGCATGTGTGAATCACTGAGCTCCATTCAACTTTATATTGTCAGCTGACATCTGGAAGGGACACAACCTTCACAATTTTTCTCTTTATACTAGGTAATGAAAGAATTTTCACAGCTTATATTTCTGATAAACTTCAGAATAAATTTAACAGATGAAAATCTGTTAAAAGTTGAAGCCGGATGACTTTGAACTGACAGGTTAATTTGGGGCAGTTTAAGAAGTTTATATTTCCCATCCAAGAGTAGTGCGATGATTCCCACTCATTCCATCTGTCCTTTAAATCCTGCAGCTTTGCATGTTTCCTTGCATAGGCAATATATGCTTCCTGCTTGATTTATACTGACTGTTATGTTTCTCGTTTATTGAAAACTTGGTTGAGAGAAACTTTATACATCAGTGCAGCACAGGGCTGGGTGTGACTCTGAGGAGGCTTCCAGAGAATTAGATGAATTAGGTGCTAATTCATGATTTAGTCCGTTGATGGGCAGTTTCGTTAACAGATTGTGATAGAAAGGAGGTCACTGGATGTGTGACTTTGCCTGGCATATCCTGTTATGAGTCCACTTCCTGGCCAAAGTGAAATGAATTCCCACCAAATCTTCCTGTCACAATAGACAAAGCTTCTGAGAGCGTAAGCCACACAAATGCTTTGTCTCGTAAGTCATTTCTGCCAAGTAATTTGTCATAGCAATAAAATATCAGTTTTATCCAAGTAGATATTCCATGATTGCCAGTCATTTGATCCATATTCTTCACAACTGGAATTATTACATGATAAAGCTGCATGTGTGGTGATTTTCTTCAGGAATGGTTTATTAAATGAGAAAGAGCTTCTCCCATTTCCTTTTTCCTTAATTTTGTATTTTTCTGATTGTTTGTTTGTGTTGGTTTGATCTTTTTGGAGAATCACTCACAAGGTTTTGTGAGTACTAGGCAAGTGAAGCACTCTACCACTAACCCAATTCCATGGTCCTGATTATCTGTGTATAATTTTCCATGTTGGTCTGGAGAGATGGCTCAGTAGTTATGCTCTTGCTTCATATGTAAAAGGATTGGAAATATGGCCACAGATAACATGAGAAAATGCTGGTTAGAAATAGCCTCAATCAATGCTTCTGAGCCTGGAAGACAGAGTCTGGAAAGTCCTAGAGCAAAGCAAAGGTAGAGCAATCCAGGATGATTCCTGAAGTCACCCTTGGGCTTCCACAGGAGCACACATTCACACACACGTTTGCACACTCATACCCACACACACAAAATGATACTAATAATTTTCCATGCTGTGAACTGAATTCACTTACTAACTCTAGATGTCCCCCTGCAATCTTGAACTTATCTATACCAAATCTATATTGACTTCCTATAGCATGAAGAAAATATGTAAGAACAGGAATACAATTTTGATTTAGAGTCTTTTTTCTTGTTTTTTTTTATTCTTTGACAGTTTTGCATATGAATACAATAAATATATGCCAATTTTACCAGATCCGTTGCCCCCCCCCATTGGAAACCATCTTGTTCCCAACCATTTTTCCTCCTGTTTTCATGCCTTTTTGCCTGTCTAACCTACTGAATTTCATCTGTGTTGTCTATAGTGGCACGTGCCTGAGCACTTGCTAGAGCATGTTATGTACCAGTAAGTATATCACTCAGCAATGTTGCTTCCCTTCCCCATCTGCCATTAATCCCCATTAGTCTCTGTCATTAGTCTCACTCCTACAGAATTCGTGGTTCTTCCTTTGCCTTCATGGTTGCTGATAAATGACCATCACATGGCTTAAAGGAACAAGGGTTTTATTTTCTCTCTTATGATTTTCGGGTTACAGTTCATAGTCCAGCTTGATGGGAGAGCACGCAAGAACACCAGGGCAGAGGGAACTGGCCACACTATCTCTATACAATGGCTGAGAGAGGGACGATCCTTATTTGCCAGACCAGCAGGTCCAGCCAAGTGAACACAAGGATGCTGACTCTCTCAAACAGCAATCTGGATTTTAGTCTAGTGCCTAGTCCCACCCACCTGGGCCTTCCCCATCAGCCAGACAATCTCCTGCAAGTTTGCTCTGGGCTTAACCCAACCACTAATTCTCCACAAATATGCCCAGAGCTCAAACCCTCAATTGTTAAGTTGACACCTGTGCCCAACTATGACAGTCTCTCAGAGAGATGTGTTGTCTCTGGAAATCTTTCTCCTTCCGTGATGGAATGTGCATGCCCAAATCTTGTGTATTTAGACACAGCTGCAGTGGATTTGTGGAAGCAGCACCACTGTCAGTGCAGAAGACTCATCTGGCAGCACCCCTCACTCCTACAGTCTTATAGCCCCCTCTTCCATGATATTCTCTGAGTCATGAGCTAGGGGTCAATTTGATGTCCTATTTACAACTCACCAGTCTGTAGTCAATCACTACACTTTAGCCAGTTATGATATTCTGTATTAAACACCTCCTTGTGCAAAAGAAGGCTTCTCAGTGGAGGTCTGGAGCTTATCTTATCTAAGACCACAAAGATAAGTGTTTAGATGGAATCCTGATATCATGTGTGTTCTTTAAAGAAGATTATGCAGCAAGCTCAAACTGTTTTTAAAATTTAATGGATTTAAGTTACAAAGAGATTGAGTCTCCCCACTTCCATAGAATGCCTTTTTTATCAAAGGACATGACAGCACACATGTGCCCATCTGAGTAGGACAGGGTATTGCTGTAAAGCTGATAAATTGTTACTGACTAGGATAAAGTATTTCTATGAAGTTGATAAATTATTATTTCTAGAATGAAGGGTGAAAGGAAGTGTCTACAACAGACCATCATTTGAATCTACAAAAAATAAACAAGTGTGCACTGTGGCATAGACAAGCTTCATTCAGTCTAAGAAAGGACCAACCGAACAGAAAGTGGAAGAGAGGCAGCTGAATTTACTTCCTGCTTTAGCTAGGAATTACATCTTTTCCATTATTATCTACTCTACTCCCAAGAAGTTCTCAGCCCTTGGATTAATCATTATTTCAGACTTCCCTAGTTATTTAGCTTGTAAGAGGTCACAGCATACATCTGTTCCTCCATAACACATGAGCCAATATCTCCAATAAATCTATTAATTCTGCTTCTCTGAAGAACCCTGCACAAGACTATGAAACCAGAGATGTGCTAATTTAAAGCTTACATATATATTACTGAAATTCTACAGACGTCATAGTAATTGCTTAGGAATTTATCCAACCAATTTTTTTCATGGAGGAATATTTTATCTGATATTGCTAAAATCGTGCAGCAAATGGTTATGAATTGAGTGACTTTTAGTCTGTCTTGTTATTTAAAATTATCTGCACGCAATGCTTATCTTTATTGGCTATACTTAGGATTTATTCCTTCAGTGCCCAGCTCTCTATATGTCACTGGATCACATACTCAAATTAGGTATTTGAATGACTACAGATAGTAATAAACTGAAGGAAGTGATAGTTTTCCACGAGGAAGGTATTGATGAAGATAAAAGATTCAGAGGATGGAATCATAGAACGCTCCAAGTTTAAAAGCAATGTGGAAAAGGAAAAACAATACAAGAAACATGCAAAGTATAGGCAAGATAAATCAAAATGAAGTCATAATATTATTATAAGAAGAGGAAAGATTCTGAAAAGCTGGTAATTTTAAAGAGATTTGCACAGCAGACCTGCATAGTTACCATAACTTTAGAGGATTTAACCTGTGTACACTTGTTTTACTGTTGGGTGCTTGCAAAAGAAACATAAAAGACTAAGTAGTTGTGAACACCCTTGTGCTTAGATAAATCAAAGAAATAAAACCCTGTTAATTGGTCTTACAGATGCCTGACATGCAGTCAGCTGTAAACATTAGGTCTCTGGGCTAAGCTTTTTTATTCCTGTATATTTTGATTCTGCTTACAATCTTAGACTCATAAAGCTCCACTGGACTGAGACGAGGGAGTGAGTGTCAATAATGAATCTTTTTGAAAACTCATGAGCAATTACCAAGACTAACTTTGTTATGTTCCTAACCCAGAGAGTGAGCTGAGGGATAATTTGGAGAGCTATGGGATGGCTTTCAGAAGCTGTACGTGTTGATCCACCTTTCCCCGTGGACTGTCACTCAGAGAGAAAAACTGCATCAACATTCTACACTAGGAAGCAGCTAGGCATAGGTAAATTGTGCCAACACTATCTTTGAAAGAAAATTACAAATTCACAGCACTGCTTTGAAGCAACACATAAACAAAGACCTCCAGGGTTCATATTTACAAATAGAGTTGTGTTTATATCACCACAGGTGATTTGCTTGACTGTGAACAAATATTGGATCCTAGAACTGGACCCATAAAATGTATGCTGAAGCAGTGGCAATATACAGCAGATCATATTTATATTCCTTTATTAAGATTCTAAATTAGGTGGCAGAGATGACTCAGAGGTTAAGACTCTGCCTCAAAAGCAGAAGGTCCTAAGTTTGGATCCCAGATCCCACGGAGAACCATCAGGCCAGAGAGGAAGGAAGGAGTCAAGTTTGCTTGAAGAGTGAGCCTAAATGGGCGTCTATACTTGTGACTCTTAACTGCTGCTGTGAGAGAACATTCAAAGTCAAGCAACTTAAGGGAGAAAGGGAGATTTATTCAGTTTACAGTTCCAGATGTGAAATACAGTCCTTCACGACATGGCTGGCAGCTGAAGCTGGAGACAGGCTAAATCACTGAAAACATCCTGGAGCCTCTCTTCCAAGTCTTCTGTTCTGTGGTTCCTTTTATCTAGTTTGCTATTGGAAGGTTCCAGTCAGATCTAGAACTGGTCTTTGTATTGTAACTGTACTGATCTGGATCATCTCTTCAGATAGTCTAATAGCTGATACTAGTTAATGCCAGTGCAGTGAGGTTAACACCCAAGATTAACTATCATAGTGTCTTTTCTGTTTCCAAAGGAAATTTACTAAATCCACTGGAGCACTTGTAAACCCAAAAAGAGGGTAAGCAGAAGGGTCCAGTAAGTAAAGTCACTTGCACAGAAACCTGGTGATGAGTCAAACCCCAGAGCCCACAGAGAAGACAGAAAAAGAACTTCAGAATGTTGCCCTTTAACCTCCACACATATACAATAGTCTCTCTCTCTCTCTCTCTCTCTCTCTCTCTCTCTCTCTCTCTCTCTCTCACACACACACACACACACACACACACACACCCTAAATAAACACAAACACCAACAAAATGTTATGATACAAATTTACAAAGACTGAATTTTCTCATTCCCTTGTACCTAACACCTTCCATGAATTCTGCAGCAGCCTCTCACTCTGAGGTAGCCATGTGACTTGATTTAGCCAGTGGGATTTTTAACACTTAGGATATAAACCAAGAGTTGCTATGTATCCGGATGGCTGAACTTCTCTGCGTTGCCCCAATGAAAGATCGCTGAGAACATTTGGAGACTCCCCTTCCTGGTAATCAGAAGCACATGATACAGAATCCAACGGGCATGCTCTTTCCAACTCAGACTGTGCAGATTTGCCAGTCTGTCCTGATTTATTCAAAAGTGCAGATGGTCAACCTTCATACTTCTACCAGAGCTCAGCCAAGTTGGGTGAGCTGCTGAGATTGTTCCACGGTTAAGAGAGGACAAATGAACCAACACATCAGCTGAACTGCTTAAAGCATTTGTTTTGCGTGTCATTGAAGTTTATGTTTGAGCTGGACACAGCACTCCTGTGGCATTTGACAGCCGATACAACCTTCTTGTCTGTTAAATACATTTCTAAGGGCCTTTGTGTTTTGTACAAGATTAGTGGGAAGTTGATATCATAGAAGAATTCAAAGGACTTTAGTAAGAAGACTGACTTGGCATGCTAAATCTGCTCCTTACTGGTTGTGACAAGGAAAAAAGTATTTAAATTCTTTACACCAACCAGCTGAGTAATTGTGTGGATTAAAAGATATGCTATGTCAAACATGCAGTGACCTTGGACAAGTTAGTTAATCACCTTAATCTGAGTTTTCATTAGTGAAATGAGGTTTACAATGGTAGCTACCTCTCCAGAGTAATAGTGAAGCTTTAAAAAAAATAAAAGAATATGCAGCATTTCACAGAGAATTGTCAGTAAGAAAATACTAAATGCTGAAATGATTATATGCTAAAAATTATCTTTAGAGCAAGCTACAGTTTTGTTTTTGACAACAAACATAAGGCACTGGGGCTAAAAGAGCTTTGATAAAACGCTTTCTGCTTAAGGAGACCTTCGGGGTACTGGATAAATTAATCTTTTTCTTGTGGCTTTCATTTATGAGCACAAATGAATTGTTTGATAAGGAAAAGATGCTTAATTGCCACATTCAAAAAAGGAAATATTTTCCAAAAGAAATAAGTTTAAAAATCTGGAGGATTCTGTGGAAAAGTTGAAGAAAGCAGAGTGATAAGATATTGTCAGAAATAGAAACTGTCCGAGTTTCATTGTGAGTTGTTCTCACAGGCTCATGTGTTTGAATCCTTAGTTGTTTGGGAAGGCCCAAGCCCCTCAGGGGATGGAATCGTGCTGGAGGAAGGCAAGTCACAGGGGTGGGAGGTGGGGGCTTGAGGTGACCTAGCTCCACCCTGCTTGCAGTTACCAATTTGAACCCTCTTAGCCTCTATATGTCTGCAGTGACTGAAGCCACTTCCAGCTTCTGCCACCAGTGAGGCCCACCACGATGGACTGTACTTCCTCTCTGGAACCATGAGCAGAATAAATATCCTTTCCTCCCCTTAAGTTGCTGGAGTCTGAGTGGTATCTCACAGCACCAGCGGAAAGAATAACTGGTGCAGAAACCTGTAGATTCTCAAGTAAGAGTCCACAAGGGATCATGGGGAATCCATCACCAAGAGTCAGAAAGGGGATAGATCAGCCACAGCTTCAGACTAAGAAGAGGGGCTGACGGTTGCAGGGAAGAATTATTGCATGCAGCTCTGGTGAGTTGCATCGAAGGAAGCTTTACGGTTGGTATCTTTCTTCTCTCATTCATCCTAAGTAAAGCAAAACCATTGGTACAATGTTCAAGGCATTAAGGAATTACATCCCATGAAGGATGTTTCAGAAGAAGGCTGATTGATGACATGGGATCTGGGAACTCTATAGAGGTGACAGGTAAAATTTTAAAGTTGAATATCCAAATCAACTCTAACAGCCAAGAAACAACAGCAAAACATGCGGAGCTCAGTAGAATCAGATACAGGAAAGGAACCCACAAAGGTGGAGGAACATTACACATTCATAGCTCTAAGGAATGAAGGAAGAACAAAACCCAGCCAGATGATGACCAAACCGCAGCAATTAGCCAAACACCAACGAGCTTTAGAAACACAAATTTCTCCATGTTTCCAGTCTGGAAATAATCCTATTTATCCCAGCATTTGTAATTTTTTAAAATTTGCACATTGAAATTGGCTTCTATAATTTAGGTCTAGAATGCTGAATGGGTCTCGCTTTTCTGTAAATTTCAGAAAGCAAATAATTATAATTAGAATATCTCAGAATAAGTAAGATACAATCCTGAATCTTGTAGCCAGAATTTGAGCTCTGAAATTCTTCCTTGGAGAACAAAGGTGAGAACTAAAGAGAGGTTTTGTTGTTGCTGTTAGCAGGTTTCTGACCAGAAACACTGAACTGTAAAAATGTTTCAGAGCTAGTGTCAAAAGTAAAAGCTGAATGTGAAGAAGACTGACCATCCCTACTTATACCCACACAACACACACCACATAAACCCAAAATACATATACACATTATGTATACACACGCATACATATATACATAATACATAATATGCATACACACCACTCACATACTACACACACCACATGCACACACACAAATGCACACATATATATACAAACACAATACACACATATAAACACATTAGCATATACATGCACACATACATACACACACAAGGTAGAAAAAACATTCATAAACAAGATAAAGAAATATGTAAAATATGCCATGAACATCTGAATATGGCATAGGTTTTTCTTTATAATCATACGGCTGATTGTCTTATTTTTTAATTTATTGTGTGGGTGCATAGGTGTGTGGGGTGTGTGTGGGGGAGGGTGAACATGTATGTAGAAACCACTGTGTGTGTGCCTGTAGATGCCCAAGGATGATTTTGCAAATTATCTGAGATTGTTCTACCTCTTTATTGCTTTGCCCTGATGTTTCCTTGGCTTTGTCTTCCAGGGTCAGAAGTGTAGGCCACCAACATTTCTGTCTCACGTTTTTATGTGGAATCTCAGATCTAAACTCAGGATCTTTTACTTGCAATGCAAAGATTAAGCTCTAAGCCATCTTTCTAGCCCAACTGCCTTAGTTGCTAATTTATACAGGAAATATTTAGATCTGTAGTGTGTGTGTGTGTATGTGTGTGTGTGTGTGTGTGTGTGTGTGTGTGTGTGTGTACTTAAAAACTAACAAAAATTCACTCATCTGAAGACCTGCAGTTCTACAGATGAAATTGCCATCAAAGTCACTTGTTCTAGAAAAGTTCTTGGTTTGAATCCTTTTCTGCTTCATGTACTTTCTCTACTATGCTAACTGTTTCCATTTCATCCAGATTGTCTGCAATATTTTAGCTTCCAGTTCTCTCTAGATCACATGAAAACAAATCTTACCATTGAATCTGCTAATTTATTAATTAATAAATTATTAATCAAGTTATAAATCATGTTGTTAATAACAAGCATATATTTCAACCCTTACCCCATATGGGGTCTTGTTCTAATTGTTTGCTGTAGAAATTTGAAAATAAATGCACAGGAGAATAGTAACTCAACCCTGATGGAACTAGCATTTAACAAGAGAAAATAGGAGAGTACTAATGTGCTAATATGTATGTACTTCATGTATTAGAAGATGTACGTAGGACCTCAGAAAGCCATTAGGAAGTTTGGAAAGAAAGGTATAATTTTCTCAGTGTCAGTGACATTGAAAAATCCCCTTAGATAAAGGATCCACAAGCAATGAGATACCTAAGCAGAAAGAACAGAATGAAGAAGAAGAGGAGGGCGGGGACTGGCTTTTAGTATGAGCATGGTAGGAAGCCATTTGGGT
This sequence comes from Typhlomys cinereus, assembly GCA_023101885.1. NCBI lineage: Eukaryota > Metazoa > Chordata > Mammalia > Rodentia > Platacanthomyidae > Typhlomys > Typhlomys cinereus. The sequence goes on from JALPQD010000246.1 coordinate 2,006,513, forward strand.
AGAGATGAGAACAGAACACAGGACTGTCATTGTGACAATACCTTCAGCCCGTAGACCAGAGCAGGGTAGCAAGAGTAGAGGCAATTAGAAAGTAATTAACATAAACAGTCATAATAGAGTTCCCATACTAGCGGTCAGCCCAGAAAGGGACCCCAAGCTATGCCACTGAGTCCTGAACCCTCACTAATGTAGATGACACAGGGAAATTCAACACCCACATAAACAGATGCTCTGGAGGGTGGGAGGGAGAAAACAGGAATCACCAAACAAGAGAGGAGGAGGGTAGGAAAAGGGGTGGGGGAAGTGAGATGGGAGGGAGAGTACAATGGGGGATAATGAGAAAGGAGGGGGTAGGGACAAGAGGGGGTATTTATTAAGCTTCTATGATTTGTCAAAAAAGTAATAAAAATAAATAAAAAAGAAAGTAATTAACATGATTATGAAGAAGATTTGAATCTAGAATCCACCAGGATCAAGGTCTAACTATCAATACTTATTATTTGTACTTATTTTTAAAAAGCAACAGAGAATGTTTACAGACTAATAGGACATGTCAAACATCAGCAAAAAGGAGAAAAAGACTTAAAAGTTATTAAAAACTTTATGAGAATAATAACTAAGTGGAAGAGAATTTTATCATTTAAAATGGGGATGTAGGATTAAAAAAGCATTTGTAATTCTATCCCTTCCAGAACATATTTATTTCCTCAATAAGGAACCTTTCATGCTCTAATCATCTCCTAGGCACCCCTTCTTGTATATATACACTTCTCTGTTGTGGGCAGCCATGGAAGCACATAATGCACGGCCACTGGGGTCTCTCAATTAGCCTAATGCTACCAAGGTTCATTCATTTTGTAACATGTGTCAGCATTTCAGAGGTTAAAAAATATTCCATTTTGTAAATATACATTTTGTTTATTTGTAAATATCACACATTTTGTTTATGCTTTTATTAACTGATAGATGTTTGCCTTATCTGTATATTCTCGTTATTATAAATAGTAATGTTATAAATAGTAATGTTATAAATATTAAGGTGCATATATTTGTTTGACTATCTATTTTCTGTTCCTTAGAGCTTGTACCTAGGAATAAAATTGCTGGGTTTTGTCTTTTTAAAAAATACATGTGATTGTAGGGCAATGGTTCTGATCCATACAGCATGTATTTTGTGAGCTCTGTGCAATGCAGACAGCAAAGGAGAGCCATGGATTCAGTCCGACCAAAAAATAAAGGTAACTGAAAGCATACTTAAACTTTGACAAGATTTTTTGTAGCTTAATTGTACAGCTCTTGAGTATGAGCTTTGCAAATAATTATATCACTTTGTAATATCAATGGGTCAGAAATGTCTGCAACCCAAGATGATGCTTTTAAATGCATTAAGATTGGCTTGTTTATCATATACTTACAAGGAAGATCTCAGTAAGCCAGCAAATACAAAGTTTGACATCTGAGAAACATTTAGTCTATGACTGCAAAAAAAAAGTATCAAGAGTTCAGTACAAGTTGTTATTTATAACCAAGAGATGAGAAACATCAGCAAAGAGAATAATGAAGATAGAAAAGAAAAGACATGTAGACTGAGTCTTGGACCTTTCAATGCTAAGAGGCATGGAGGTCAGGGGCTGCTTCTCAAGAATTAAGGAGATTGATCAGTAAAGAACTTTGTGTTTTGGAAGCCAAGTATTTCAGGGGAAAGACAGCTATCAGGTACTCCAAATGGGAAATAAACGTGGGATCTAGCAACACTAATGAAGTCATTGCCAGTTATTTAATATTGCATCAGTTTAAAGGGAAATGCAACAGATCTTTGAAAACTCATCAGTCTTCATAAGAGGGTAAGCAATCATTATCTAAGATAAGGAGGAAAGTATGAATCAGAAAAGTCTACTGTGACTCCCAGCTCCACAGTTCCACCTATGTTCCTAATTGAGGTGAGATTAGTCCACTAAGATATGTTTTTTTCAGATTCACTGAGCAATGGTGAGTCCTGGCCCAGAATAGGCATTGAATATACCACAACCACTGTGGAGATGTGGTATCCTCTGAGAAGTGAGAGAGGCAGCAACACAGGACTTAATCCTTCATGAAAAAGAAATGGTTATGATTGTTATGCAATAAACAACAGGAAGAGAGGACACAGAAGCTGATCTGAAATGAAAATCAACATGTTTTAAGAATCAATGGTAGAAGAGAGAGGCTACAGAGAATAGGCAGGAACAACAGACACCCAGCAAAACTGGAGGTGGTATATGAGAGCAGGTTAGTTAAAATTATGCAGGCAGCACACTGCAGGGAAGCAGTAAGCTTTAGGCTACGCGCATGAGACTGACAGAATGTTGGACATTGCTGGACAAAATTGCAAAAAGAGAGAACATCAAATTGCTGACTGCTAGGTTCCACGTAGGAAAATGTACAGGGATATTAAAATCACAATGCAATATCACAAGACCAGTGTTGGAGAGTAAGACTATGTTTGGAGGAAGAAAAGCCATAAAGGTCTTGAAATTTAATTTTTAGTGTGGTTTCATTCCCCCCCCCCATGGCATAATGTAATTAAGAAATGAGGAAATGAACTGAAATATTTAAATTGATTTATGCATAAGGTTTTCAATTGCGGTCAGGTTCTTAACATTTCTAAGCAACCTTTTCTCTTGTGTGCTTTATGTTGTTGACCAAAATCTCATTTACAGTTCAATTAAGGCAGTGGAGGGAACATGGTACATGCCAAGCTCTTCCATTCTTTATGGGCCGCTCTGTGATTCTGGCAAGCCAACACGAGTTAATTCAAACAAGACATCAAAGGACAGGAGAGATTTAGTTCACTCTTATTAAGAACCAAGAATTCCTCCTGTTCATCCAAAAATCTATGGAAACCCAGAACCAGAGTCATACTGTGTTTGATAGCATAGAACCTGTTGGAACCTTTAGCATCTTCCAACTTCTTTTCAGTGTATGAGAAAATGCTAGTCGTGACATTTAAATTTCAAATACAGAGAAACATGTTTTGTTATCATCATTAAAATATTTCATATATTCTCTGACTATTCACTACTATTTCTTGTTGATTCAGCTGAATAGTCTCCTTTGGCATAAGCAGGGACTACTAACCAAACCAATTATCCAAAGTGAAGTGAAATCCAAATGCGAAATAGAAGCTTGATATGATTCTGCAACATAACATCAATTGAGATCTGCTTGATATATTCTTGGGTCCCTCTCTAGAGATTACAATCTAGTATTTACAATATACTATTGATGTTGGGGCAATGTTTCTTGTCAAGAGACTTTTCAAAAGATGATATTGCAATGTGACTGATATGCTTTCCCTATACTAATGATTACCTAAAACAATAGATTGATTTGCTTCTTTTCTTTATAAAGAAGAGAAATATGACTTGGCATAAACAATAGTTATCTTTTATTAATGTCTATGCACTTAGAATAAAATCAGCATAAACAGCAGTTAAATAAATACGCTAAGACTACATGTCCTTGAACTTTAAAAGATGATTTGGCATCCTATAATAAAATCTTATTTTCAAATGTTTCTTTGTGACATGGGCAGCATGGAGCATCGTATAAATCTTTGTAAATGACTTAAATAACCAGGGGTGTGCCAAGTTCAGGGTCAATTCTTAAGATCTTCTCCTTGATTTATGTTCGTTTGTCAGAAAGAGAGACTAACATCTAGACAAATATCTTGGTATAAAGAGGTTATGAAATTATAAAAAGGAATACAAAGAAAAGCATGATCAATATTGAATTTCATCATGTAACTCACAATGATGAAAGCTCAATACTTCATAGGAAACTAAACTTTAATTTAACAGACACAGGAAATGTAAGAAATTCAAAGGTAATAGCAGGTAATGAGCAGAGATATCCATTCCAAAATCAGGGGCATTCTAGCATTGCTTTCAATATTCAACATTGATTTATGTGCATCTTTTATTGTTTTATGGTCTTTCACTCAATTCTTCATTGCATTGGGGGGGGGAAGTCTCACCTTTAGATATTCTTTTCTGTTCTGATATCATGATACGGTCAGGAAGAACAAAAGTGAAGACTCAGTAATCACTGTGTTTTCTAGTCTTGTCCCTGAAGTTGAGCTCTATGGGAGTGCTGGGGTGTCCTATGTTTAATTTATGCAAGTTGGGTAAGACATATCTCATCTGCAACTTGAATAATGCATTCTCCTGCAATGCAAATTTGTGTTACTACTACCAACCCAATGATAATATAAGTCCAACATCTGGTGTGCGAAACCGAAAGACTCTATCGAAGAACAAATGAAAAACAAGTGTATGAAGTAAAAGACCGCTACTGTTTGCCGAGAGCTCTGCCAGGTCTAATACTGGGTCAAACACAGCTGCCAACTCCTCATGCTTTTGAAGCTCCATGGCACTTTATCTCCTCTGTCTTTTGGCAGCAAACTCCACTCTATCTTTCAGCTCCCTCAACGGGAATAAGCAGAAATGAGGAATCTCTTCTGCTCTCCAAAACCCCACTACCGATTTTGAGCTGTACAGCAGGAACTCCACGCGGGGCTCTGTCATTTACAGGGTGCTGTTAGCGAAACTCATATCCAACTGAAAACATTGATCAAGCGTTTGCAAGCATACTCTTATTTCCCACCAGAGTTGTGAATGAGGTGAAGCGAGAAAGAAACCATAAACTACCACATGAAAACACATTCTTATTTTTTTTTTGAGCATGAAGGCAGAGTTTATTAGAAGAGAGAAAGAACGGGACTTACAGACTCCAGACAGACATGAAGTAGGGTCAAAGATGCCCTAGAGAACTCATGGACTCTAGGCACAGAATCCATGAGGGGTATGGAGCTAGAAAAGGACTCACAGACTCCAGTGTGGAGTGCCATGAGGGGCAGGCACCCCACATAAAAACACATTCTATCTCAGCACCAAAACCAGGGTTGATGTTTATTCTTGGACACATCGAAACACGAGTCTCTTGTTTGAAACATACTGACTACAGTTCAAAAAAAGAAAAACAGATAATTTCAAGAAAGTCATATTTTCTTTTTTAATTTTTTATGAACTTTTTCTATTTTTACAAGCATATTGTGTTCATCCCAGCTTCCCTTTCTCCCTCCTCCCTCCCACTCTCTCCCTTCCCTTCACTATATCATCCCACTCCCTCCCACCCTTCTGCTCACATGCCTCAATGGATCTCAGGGTTCATCTGGCTTGTCTATTCCTGTGAGGGTTCAGGCTTCCACAGTTTAACAAGTTACCTCTCTTCAGGCCACCCCACTGATGTGTGCATTTCCCTTCACTCATCCAGCTTTAGACCCAAAGATTTCCACTGTAAATTCCCATTCTGTGGGTATAACAACAGCTGCCTTAAAGAGCAGTTTGATGTACTGTCTTCCTACCAATTGGTTTATTGGCTGCCTTCCCTACTGATCTATTTCCTTCCCTGTTTTATGTTTTTGTTCTAGTTTACAGTAACAGGAATGGGTACCATTCTGACAAGCAGGTCTTGAGTCCAAACAGAAAGCTTGGTACTCATGCCACTATCACACTGGTGGTCACCTGTAAGAAAGTCATTACTTTCTGATAATGGAACAAAGTTCCCATAATTCCTACCTGTGATAAAAATTATTAAAACGGTAGGAAACTCCATCTTGAAAAGGAGATCCTTCTGCTAGGGACGATGAGTTACACAAAGTGAACAACCCCACGGCATGTATTCTCGCCGCTTAGTTAGAAATGGTGCTTCTGGGCATTAGTTGAGCTCATACTTACTCAGAATGAAAATCAGATAGACAAACATTCTAGCCACCTTTTTCTGAGCAATGTGATACATGAGAAGCAGTAACAAGTCCACGTTGTGTGGAGTGTCTTGCTGCTCTGAAGTCACAAGAGCACTACAGTGGGAAGAGATGGCCAGGATCACAAAACAGAATGAAGCATTGAAGGTGACAGGAAGTCTAAGCACAAAGAACCTGATCCATGACGATCACTGATTCTCATATCCAGACTTGGAAAGGAGAGAAAAGTAAATTGTATCCCACTTTTCCAACAGCCCACCCTTTGAAATCCTGTCTCATACAGATGACACTAATCATAGTTAGTGTATCAGACTCAGCTCATTGTTTTATTTTATTAGAAGCATTCAGGAACAATTATGGACTTCCTTTCGCAGGTGTTCCTCTGAGAGGGTTTCAATATTATATGCATTTCAAGTAGCATAATGGCAGTGGATAATGTGATTAATTCAGGACCTTTGGCTCCCTCATCCATCCTCTGGTTTCTACCATTTCATTCAAGCCCTTAAGTTAATGCTTCAATCATTAAACATGTTCACACCATTTCTGACTCTCCTTCCAAACACCTGGTATATTTCCCCTTCCATGCCCACTTGGAATCGAGTAACTATTAAACTCCCTGGTGCTTGAAACATGAGCAACCCTGACGTGTGTCACATCCACGAAGAAGTCACAAAGAGCCATGTGGGATGGTCACTGCTTTCCTTCTTCTGCGGGGGCAACAGTAGCTCAGTCATTCCAGGTCCCCAAACAGCTGTGATAATCATGCCAGCTGTTCCCACAACAAACATGATGTAGAACTAGAAACACTCTCCACTGAAACACTGTTTGGAGAAAATGAGTTTAATTCTGAAGCAAAACAGACTGATCCAGACAGTGCTCTGAGCAGTCATCTATGTATGAAATTGTGTCTGTCATAAGGGGATATGAAACATTTCTTACAGTTTGTACCAACAGCAACAACAACGTTTGGGTTTGCTTAGGGCTCCCTTTTCACTTGAGTCTCTGACATATCCCTGAACAATTGCAGGTCTCTCTTCCTCACCAAGTTGTCTTTCTCCCAAATTTTGCCTCTTGAAACCAAGATATTACCTCAAGTAGTTTTTTTTCCCCAAACTCCTACAATAAGGACTTGATCTTCTTGTATCTTTTTTATCATTTTTATTCCTGATGACTCATAACTCCCTAGTAGTTCTTCTCACCATTAGGACTGGAGAGCTAGCTCAATCAATAAAATGCATGCCATGCAAACATGTCTCAGTTCAACCTTCAGATTTACTGGCACATGTTTGTGACCCCCAACTCTGGAAAGGTGGACACAGTTGAATCACTGTGACTCACCAGACAAACAGCCGAAACTACTTGGAGAGTTCTGAGTCCCAGTGTTCATCAATATAAACTGAAAAAGTATATATAAGGCTGACCTCTCACACCTATTGACTCATACAGAAACACACACACACACCACATGCACACACCCCACATGCTCACACATGCATGCATACACACACACCCCACATGCTCCCACACACACAAACATACAAGCATGCACACACATATGCCCCACATGTACACACATATACACACACATACACACGCACGCACATGCACACATTGTAGAGACAATGCTGTGTGGAGGGTTATTGGTAACTTCAAAATTACCAAAGCTAATGAGCTCATTTTTCTTGGACGATCTGGTAATTTTTGTCCATAGATTCAATGAGCCTCTTCTAATCCTGATGGCCATTTTTCCCTACTTCTTTCTTGGTTGGTTTTTGAACCTCAGACACCACCAAGATACCCTAATCAATCCTCTTGTCATTTACAGACATTTTTTTCTCCAGATGAGTTCATCAGACTCATAGTTTATGAGCTAATGTTTCCACATCTTAACCTATAGTCCCCAAATTCTCTCAGCAATTACTCAGGAACCTCTGAGAGCTCTAAGTTATCATAACCAAATCAAAAATCCTTATCTTCCTTCTTAAATATGTACTGCCTTGTCATTTTTCATTTCGGTTATTTCAGCACATTATACTACAAACCTTTTGTGATTATTCCCCCTTTCTCGTAATCCACACCTAATCCATGCCTTCAATCTATTTTTCTCACTGCTTTATCATTGGGAATTTGTATTTTGAGACTCGCATAACTTTCTATACTGCTTTCTAAAATAGCCTTCTCATTAACTGGTCTCTTTATCTCTCTGTCTCTCTGTCTCTCTGTCTCTGTCTCTGTCTCTTTCCCTTCCTTTACTCAGGAAGCTACCCAAATTATCCCTCTTTCAAAATGTGATTTGATTAAATGATCTTTAAAAATTAGATGCACAAGTTATAAAACATTAATATCATACCCTAAATTACATAACGTATCTATTGTGTGAGAAGGCAGGTGACTTCAGATTTTTTTCCCTTTCCAAGTTTACCTCTTCAGGGTTCTATCTTTCTATCATAATTTGTTCTTTCTTCAACTAAACTGTGAATGACCTTCTGTCATACTCAATTTGAAATATGCAGTATGTAAAGGAACACCTGGCATTAGATAGTAAAATATAAAATTTCATGTGTAGGCAACACATAAATATACAAAATAAACAAGTATATATTATATACTCTATATGTATATGTTGTGATGAACAATAAAAATTCCAAGCTTGTTTCTTTTCTTATGAAAACAGAAAATCAATAGAACAGCTCACATTTATTTATTTATCGACTTGGTTCCTATTTCCCTTTCGATCCAGCTCAGTGTAAAAACTAGTTTTCCCTCTTTGTAAAAGTTCCTGTTATCACAAAGCAAATCTTTCATTTAGGTAAAACGTATTTTCTGATCTTTTATAAAAGAGCAAAGTCAGTGCTGAATTACTTAGAAGCCATTTCAGAGTGCTGTAAAGTAAACACAATAATGAATAACTTGCCCATACTTTGTATGCCGAGACATTTCTGAACAAATCTTAAAGGCATTGCATGGGGATTTAGTCATGAGACTTTCAGCAAGATTAATGGAAGCAAGTCTCCTTCAATCCCTGGCTTGGCTTTGAAACATTTTCACGTGCTATCAGTGATGTCTTTGTGGACTTAAAGTTCTGGCTTTGGTTTCAGGCTGCAGATTTAAGGAAGCAAGGCATGTATTTGGTACTGACAACCTTGTGGCCCCAATTATATAAATGGATATCAGGTTGTGGTTTTGATAACCCCGAAGCTCCTATCAGATACTTGAATCCTCTGGTCAAGGAACCATACTGTATCCGTTTGAACACAAACACAATTGCTTCTCCAAGGTCCATTTCTATTTAAACACAAAGGCAAACATTAAAGCAACTCACTTTGTCATGTGGAAAGATAAAAAGTTAATTTTTATAGTGAGAAAATGCTATCAATAAAATGCATAGTTTCCCACAAGCCCCAATAAAACTTGAAAATTCTTATAATCATGGAAAGGCAGTCATGGAAATTAGGTTTTGTATTTATTTATGGTGTACTTTGTTATATTAAAATATTGTTGTGTCAGTGTGCATGTGTGGTAGACATGTATGTGTGTGCATGTGTGTCTTCGTGTATGTGAAGGTTGTCATGTGTTGTTTTTCTTTATTCTCTCCACTTTAGTTATTGCTGTACCTGAACCTCACCAAACCCAGCTAGTCTAATTAGTCAGTTTGCCTGGAGTATATCCCATCTCCCACGCAGGGATCATAGACAGGCACCATGTTTATTTGGTTTTTCATGTAGGTTCAAGTGATCCAAACTCCAGTGCTCTTATGCAACAAGCCATTGAGTCATTTCCATAGCCCTTAAAATATTTGAACAATAACTTGTTTACACTTAGGTAATCACAGGCTAACTTGTCCATAGATCACCTTTAAGTGAGGCAGCCTAAGAACTGAGTGCCAATTCCATTCTGACTTTCAATCTGAAGTCTAGTCACCCATTGCACGAGCCTTCAGAATTAGCCTCCAGAAATGGCTATATTCTTTACAGGGAGACAAGAACTGAAATACATTATATTTGAAAAAATAATAAACTCTCTTTGCAATAATGTTTGGCCCAAGTTTACTGTTACCACAATCATTTGAGGCGATGTCTAGATACTTGATATCCATTACACATAGCACCTGTTCAAGCCAAAGGATGTCAATGGCAAGCATATTTTAATGTGAACTATAGCCTGTACCCAAGGAAAACATGGTTCCAGTGCCAGCCTAAGGAAAAATAAGCCAAAATTGGTTGAGAGAGAAAAGACAGCACAGCAGTTGGGCATTAAGACATAGCATCTTGATTTATAAAGTGATCTAGGAGTGTGGTTTTGCAGTGAAAGTGTTTCTTCTAGCACTAAGAAGATGCTTCCCATCTTCAAGACAGTCCTATTCTCTACACCAAATAGTTTTCACCTCAAGCATTTCCATGTATGAAATGTTTGCAAAGGTCTCCTTGAGAAAATAGATCAAATGTGAATGGATGTGTGAGAAAAAATACACCATAAAAATGGGCCAAAGGGGAGGGGGAGATGGATATTTGGTTGTGATAGTTTCCATCTTCCCTTTGCTTATCAAATATAGGACTCAACAGCTTAGACGAATAAGTTTATTTCAACTTATAATTCTTAGTTACAATTCATCAGAATCAGAGGAGAATTCCTACCAACATCAGGAGCCAAACGAACTGAACATATCATATTTATACAATTTCTCACCTTCCAACATGCCTATATGCCAAAAGATGCCATTCCATCTTATGCACCTGCTCAGAGACTAGTCTTACCCACTATAGCCTGGTCTTCCCACATCAATTAGATATTCTCACACAGGTTTTCACAGGGGCCACTTAGCTTACTAATTCCTAGCAAATGTGCCTAATTGTCCTCAGCTGTCAAGCGATCACCTGTATTCTAGCCAAAACAGCAGCTGAAGTGCTTGCCACACAGGCCAGAGGGTCAGAGCTTGAATCCCTAGAGCTGTCTAAAGGCCAGGCCGGCGTCACATCTGTCCCTCAATTCCAGTCTGGAAAGCAGAGACTGAGGATGCTCCACAGCAAACTGGCTAGGGAGGTCATCACGATACAGGCTATAGTTCACATTAAAATATGCTTGCCATTGACATCCTTTGGCTTGAACGGGTGCTCTGGGTTTGATTAGAGACCCTGTCCTAAGAAGAGTGAGGTGGAAGGGTGATCAAGAATGATTTACATCAAGAAGTGTGATAAATAATAAATTACAACAGTCTTGACTCCACATAGCGCGTGCACGCGCACACACACACACACACACGCAAATGAACCTGCATACACAATACACACCTATACACACTCAAGCAAGCATGCATGCACATATGCATACCATATACACATAAAAATGCATTTTGACAAAGAGTGTGTTTCTGTTCTCTTAAAAGGACAGTGAACTATACTTGCCAGTACAGCTTGTAAGGACAGTCGAACATATAATGCAGGATCCCAGATGATACCACGGAACAGACAAATATGTCAAGGTGGAAGAACTTCCCATAATTTCTGGAACAATTAGAGAATGACAGGCAAGGAAAGGGTCAGGACATGATAACATCCCTAAGGTCTTCCAGAAGGATAAGGAAGAGAAACTACATAGCTGGATGTCAAAATGGACTCACCGTTGGACTCTGTTGCCCATGAGGAGAAATGCACATGGGACATGACAGGGACTGTTTGGAATCTGCAAGAATGTCCCGCCTCCAGCAACAAAACAACTGAAGTTGTTCCACTTCTAACCACAGTTTCCATAAAGTGAATGTGACCCAGAATCATCAGACTCGACATATATGACAAATACACATGCTAAGTATGCTCTTATAACAGAAGAATGAAGGAAAAATTGACACACAAATGGTAGGATGAAGAAAAAGATAGGAAAAAAATGTAATTAAAGGGTGGTTCATGGATCAGTGATAGAGCATGCATTAGCATGCACAAGGTTTTGAGTTCAATTCACAGTAGCTCACTGGCATTTTCTTAATCCATAGCTATGTTTTGTTAGGTTCAAAGAGAAAAATAAAGCAAAGCTTCTAATTCATTTGTCCCTTCTTAACAATGGTGTCATGTCGTCCTTGTCTTAATCATATGAATATCTCATATGGTCCAGAACTCAGGGTGAGGACAAAGAGGCTTGTCTAAATAAACAGAGAAAGAAAATATACAGAATGGACTTTAAGAAGTCTCTCCAGAGTGAGGGGAATGCCATTGATTATTATTAATATTAGAAGCTGGATAGTATCACCTAGATTCATGTTGGGATTAATTGGCTTTCATTTAAACATGTTATATGTTCTACTGAAAGCACAACTTAAAAATTCTTGTTGGAATTTTGGTTGTATGATATTTGTATTTTTAGATACACATGTGCCTTTTAGATTAATGGCTACACTATGAAGAAATGCATGAATTAAATACAAGCATTTAGAGTCATAAGCTTAATACAATCAAGGAACTGTTCTGTTTATCCAACTTTTAGCAATACCATAAAAGAATTTCACACACACACACACACACACACACACACACACACACACACACACACAGAGAGAGAGAGAGAGAGAGAGAGAGAGAGAGAGTTAGCTTTATCATGAATGATTTTGTAGTACATAACCAAGATGAACTGATCTACCTGGAGAGGAAAGTATGCTATCAAAAACTTATTATAATCTCTCTTATGTGCAAACTTCTTAACCAACACTGTAGATCCATGCATGAAACTTACTCAGTTACTCCAAACTTTATTTAATCCAGATTTTAGTTTAGATTTTAAAATAGTCATCTAATTCATGCAATTAAAATAACCATCCTTAAACCACATATAGGAAATGCAGAATTTTTCCAAAATTTTTTTTCTACTGGAAGGAGAAGCTTGAATTCATAGTAATTTTGTCAACCAGCATACATATCAATATGTATTAGTATTTACAAAACAATCTTTAAATTGTGATATAAGAAATCCTATAAAGTGTTGGGAAATGTTTAATCCACACTGTTCTGAGAACTATATGTAATTGTTGTGTCTGTTTATATAAGTCTAGTAAGTTCACTGAAAGTAATTACAGCTTTGTAGTTCTCTTGCTAGAGTAGTGTTATGGTTGAGTATGGAATATCCCCAGGCTGAAGTACTTGAATACTTAGTTCTTGGCCAGTGGTACTGTTCAGGAAGATGTGGGAACCGTTAGGAGGCAGAGCCTCACTGAAGGATGTAGGTCCTTCAAATATTACAGCCCGGCCTCATTTTCTGTTCTCTGCTCCTGACTGTGGCTACTTTCTCCTGCTGTAATACCTTCTCCCTCACAATGAGCCCACCATGACGTCAGGTCAAACTGTAAGTCAAGAGCTGTCCCTCCCTTTGGCTGCTTTTTCTCTGGTTTTTGGACACAGAAACAAGACAAATAACTAACACAAATACTAAGTGTACATCCCGAAGTGTGACTAAGTTCTAAAATACCTAGAATTCTTCTTTGCTTGCAAATGTCAGTCTTCTCTGAGATACTAGCTTGTCACCAACTGCAAGCATGACAGAATTTATAAATGCCAGAATGACCCCGTGTGACTTCATCGTGTTGTTGCTTAGTGTTTCCGGTGCCTCTCTGGGCTGCATTTGCTCTATATTGTAAGCCACTTTATTCAGCGAAGCGAGGCAGTCTTTCTTTGAAGACAAAGAATAATTTTAAACTTGAAAAGAGAAATGAAAATGAATTCCCGCGAGAGGCTATTATACACTTTATGTAACATATCCCTGACTGGGGCAGCTATTACTTTTCTTAAATAGAATAAAATGAGGTGACTCATCTTTATCTAACGAATACAGCGGTGTGGCAAGATACAAAGGATAGAAATTGGCTTTCTCTCCCCAGGCACCGCTGGGGATTTGCCTCTCATCACTCCCACATGCATGCACCTTAGAAATCTGAGGGGAGCTTGTAGATCTCATATGATTGGACGCTCTGGTCATCATAGGGCATTTCAGAAATCCAGAAGATCTAGAAGTCACTCTAGATAACTCACATGAGCACTTAGCTGGAAAGCTGTCTCTGAAGACCGTAAGTCTCTCCTCAGGTGAATGATCCACATGGTGAAAAGTAAGGGATTCATTAGATGATGAGGGATGATAAAGCCCGGGAATGGGTGTGTGGTCAAAAGTAATCATGCATCAAAGGACACAGCAAGGTGAGTGTTAGGAGACACAAAGGAAAAACGATCACAGAGAACCTGCATGAAACCTTACCGATAAAGTTAAAACATTTCACTACAGACCGCACGATGAGATGAGAGAAAAAGATAAAGAGAGAGAGAGACTTCTATTTTGTAAGACAGATGGAGCATCATACTCAGTTTTACTTTGGTCAGAGAGAAGGCCTGTGCTATGTGACCTTGTCTACAGGACACCTGGTACAGAAGGACGGCAACCAAAGTTACAATTCGAGGTTATTTTCTTCCTGGGACATCATTTGCTTGTTTGCAGTGACCAGGAAAGGGACAGAACTCTATGAGGTGGAAGGTCACTGTTAGGTGTTAGGCATGTTGACCACAAAACGGCTCGAGCTTCCTCCTTCTCCCTCCGATATTCATGTTCAGACAAAGACCTCTTCACAGCTGCATCATTCCTAGGACAGCTCCACAGCCCCCACCCTGCAGCTTTACAGACCTCCTCCCTACTTGTCGGCCCAAGACCTTTTTTCACCCGGGGCAAGCCCGCCTTCTCAGCCCACTACATTCCCCTGCCTCATGGTCCCATCACCATGCCCTATAAGAGACCCGAGAACTAGACTTTCACTGCTGTGTCTCTGTTTGTGAGACAGCCGTGCAGCTTGCCATCCTCTTGACAGTAAATCTCCTTTATACATTATACGCTGGTTCTGATGTGACTTTGCATTCCCCATCTGTCCGAGGTGGGGGAGCTTTCCCAAGACAGGCCCCACAGTTACAGCATGTGCTTTTATCAAATCTGTCTAGAGAGAACGGCAGGGATGTGGCCTGATTTCTGGCAGAAAGAAAGAGACTTAGGCTCTGTGATTTAACAGTCAGACATTAGAGCAGTGCTTGCATTGTTTTATTTATCTCATCTACTCATGGCCAATCATTTGGAGGCCATCCAGTGTTCTTACTTCCTTTTTCTAAAACTAACTCAAGCTGATTTATTTACAAACAAAACAGTTTTTTGGTAAAATTCTGGGGTGCAGTTCGTAGACTTCACAAAGCAAGATGTCTTGCTCTCAAGCCAGGGTTCTCTGCAGTGCGCCAGGCTCTCATGACCTGGAGTGCCTTCTTCATAGCTGGGGAGAGACAGCAAAGGGCAGAGCACAAGATATGTGGCTCGACTCTGGACAAGGGTCTGACCCCGAAGCAGAGGCTTAATGGTGCCATCAAACCCAGTGTTCTGCTCTTGTGCTGACAGCGCTTGAGGTAATTCATTTACAGTTCTAATAAAAGTATCCCAAGTCAGGCAGCTAAGTCAATTCTCAGAATGCACCCCAGAAAACTAAAGAGACTTCTGATAAGAAATAACTTCAGAAACTGTATGAAGCGGAATTATTATGATGCACCAAATATCACAAGCAAGTTTTACTAACAAATACCAAGTAATACCCCCGACCTCTTAATACTTCATGTTGTATTGATGATACCTACTAGGCTTCTTCTAATTTTTTTTTCATTTCTTATGGTTGCTTAGCTACTATTACTTATTTCTCTGCAGGGATATCCTGTAAAATGTTCTGCTCTGAAAAACTTAACGTGAAATTTTGTTTTATGAGATGGGGCCCATAGCAAAAAACCACTCAATCCTTTGACATCTGTAATTAAGAATTGGTGAACTTAGAATGTGAACTTAGAACACAAGCCACAAGGGTAGGATTGACTTACATGTGATTTTAGGTTGCAAAAACCACACAATGTCCCCCTCAGACTTTGGTGTGTATAGAAATCCCATAATCTGGTCTAGAGAGTTGGCTTATGAGAGAAAACCTTTGCCTTGCAAGGAAGAGGACTTGAGTTCAGATCTCCAAATCCCACACAAAATAGGAAGCAGAAATGGCAGTGGTCTGCAATGCCAGCCCTGCAAGATGGAGCCTAGGAAACTCCAAAATAAAGCAATAAATCCTTGGCCCTGCCACAGGCACACATACTCAAGTACCCTTTTCTATACACACACACACACATACACACACACACACACACACACAAAGCAAGTCTTTTAATACTCCAGGGGATTAATCCTTCACAGTGTTAATTAAAAAGAAAATTATCAAGACTATGTTCTAGACTAATTTCTCTGCTACTTTTACATATATTCATTGTTGCAGTCCGCCTGCATGGTTGCTGATAAATGACCATCACACAGCTTAAGGGAACAAAGAGTCTACTTTCTTATGACAGTCCAGTTACAGTTCTCAGTCCAGCTTAACAGGAAGGCATGCACCAACACCAGGGCAGAGGGAACTGGCCACACCATTACCACATAATGGCTGAAAGACGGACAATCTTTACTTGCCAGATAAGCATGTCTGGCCAAGTGTACACAAGGATGCCAACTCTCTCAACCAGCTCTCTGTGATTTATCCAGAGCCTAATCCCACCCACCATGGGCTGGGTCTTCCCCATCAGCTAGACAATCTCCTTCAGGTTTGCTCTGAGCTTAACTCAACCATCAACTCTCTACAACTTCAAACCCTCAACAGTTAAGTTGACATCTGTGCTTAACTATGACACTCTACCCCTTGTCAACTTGACACAGAAACAATAGCACTTTTAAACTGTAACCTTAATCATTGTCCCCATAGATGTTAAAAGTTACCTTAAAAATATAAATACGCTTCATGGACAAATTTTAAATGTTTTCTCATTAAAACTTCAGTTCCAACATTTTAAAAGTTCAAAGTTCTTTAACCTTAAGAGTCTTACGTCAGAATAAGTTAAATACTTTGAAACAGATAAAACATTGAAACATAAGGATCTTAAACAATAAGAAAACATTAAGAAGATCAAAGTCCAGAAAATCAAATACCACATCCTGTACTTCAATGTCCATCTTCTGTTGCTCATCACATAGTCAAGGCAGCTCAAAGATTCTAAGCATTCCCAGTCCCTGTTTGCAACTTAAAGTTGTAAAAGCAGAGTTCCTCTGAACCAGGTTGAATCTCCACTCACAGTCATCCTCAGCATACATCCCATAGTTCTGGCATCTCCAACAGTACTCTGGGTTCCTCTGCAACTTCACCTTCTCTCACAGGAACTCTATATCTGCCACTTGGTGCCAAGTTTTTGCTGCTCTTCATGAACTCTTCAGTGGTACACCAAAACCAGTATCACCTGAGGGATGCTGCCAGATTCTGAAGCGAGGTTAAAACATAGCTTAGTCCACTGGATCTACAGCTGCACCAACATTAACGTGCTGACGCTGGAAACGCCTCTTTTCTAGGCAGCCAATCTTGCAAAGGGCAGGAAATGGCTTTAATTTGGGCTTTCAGCCCCTGAAGGAACCTGGGTTTTCAGACCATGAACTTGCCATACAGTGGTTTTCACGTCTTCCACCTTCCCAATGCAAGTCACTAGGTTTTCCTTCACTGATACTCATTTCTCCAACAGCAGCAGATATTCTGCTGCTTGCCCTTTGCACATCGAAACCTTCAAGGCTGCCAACACAGCTCTCCTCTGTCAAGCAAACCAGTCCATCGTGTTCAAATTCAACTTCAACCAAGTCCTTGTTTCCCTCATCACAAATTGGGCCCAAATAATCTCTCTCAACAATTGGCCCACTAAACTCTGAAGAATGGTATTGGTAAATCCACAAAGTGAAAATTCTCAAGCATTTCCTACTTCGTTCAAAAGCCACAATATCCACATAGTCAGATCTATCAGCAACACCCCACTTCCCAGGTACCAAATTCTGTTGCAGTCAGCCTGCATAGTTGCTGATAAATGACCATCACACAGATTAAAGGAACAAAGAGTTTACTTTCTTACGACAGTCCAGTTACAGTTCTTAGTCCAGCTTGATGGGAGAGCATGAACCAACACCAGGGCCGAGGGAACTGGCCACACATTTACCACATAATGGCTGAGAGACAGATAATCCTTACTTGCCAGACAAGCATGTTTATCCAAGTGAACAAAAGAATGCCAACTCTCTTAACCAGCTCTCTGTGATTTATTCAGGGCCTAATCCCACCCATCATGGGCTGAGTCTTCCCCATCAACTAGACAATCTCCTTCAGGTTTGCTCTGGGCTTAACTCAACCATCAACTCTCTACAACTGTGCCCAGAGCTCAAACCCTCAACAGTCAAGTTGATACCTGTGCTTAACTATGACATTCATTGTATATAACACCAGATTTCAAAATGGCATTTTCCTACAAATTTATAATACATCATGAGCATATTCTCCCATAATCCTCTACTTAACCTTTCTTAGCATCCCCCATCCATTAGTTCAATTCATTTCTCTAGGTAATGTCACTTTTACATTCAAGTTTTATATGCAAAATGCTTTTATGTATCTTTACAAAATCTAGAATCCACAAAAAAAAAGAAAGCAAAGGACACTGTCTTCTGAGACTCACCAAATTCACCAAATATGCGCATCTCCAATCACAACCATTTTCTTGCAAATGGCATAATTTTGCTCTTCTTTATGGCTGAATAAAATTCCATGATGCATGGATACCACATTTTCTTTCTTCATTGCTAGGCTGATGGACACATACTTTGGGTCCCTACCTTCGCTGTTGTGAATAGGGTTAAAATAAACATCGATGTACCTTTATAACGTGTCGATGGGAAGTCCTTGAGTGATGTCCAACAGCGGAGGTAGAACTGATCCATGACTGCAGCAGTAGCTCTTATTTGTTCCTGTGAGACACCACTCAATATCAAGGAACTTAAAGGGAGAAAGGGACTAGAAGGGAATTACAGTCCTTTATGGTGGGGAAGGTATGGCAGACAGGCAGAAGCTACAGGAAATCTAGTTAATATCCGTCATGGAGGCTGAAAGCTGCTGCAAGATCAAGAGCAGACTCGCTAACTCGAGCAGGGTGGGGCTAACCCACCTCAAGGTCCGCGCTGTGTGCCTGCCTTCTTCCAGCAAGTTTCCATCTCCTAAAAGTGCCACGACTTTCCCAAACTAAAGATTCAAACACACAAGCCTGCGGGGGACACTCACATTTGAAACCATGACAATGACTGATCAGTTGATCGACTTTCAGGTTTTTGTGTAGCTCCCGTTCTGCAGCGCCTTGACAATGTATTCCCATCTGAATTATGTAAGGCATCTCTTCTGTGCACATCCTTGTCAACACTTGTTTGTTTTCTTAAAGATTATCATTCTTTCTTGGGAGAAGTGACATGTCAATATATTCATATTTTTCAAAACTACTATTCATCTTATTAATCCATTCGTTGATTGGGTTGCTTTCTACTTTGTTTAAATTCTTTTCACATGTATGTTGATCGTTTATCTTTTGAGAAATGATTTGTAAAATTATTTAACCCATTGAATGACCAGGTTGTTTGGACTTTTTTGAGTTTTAGTCCTATGTTTATTATCCATGTATCTTCATCTTTAGAACCATCTGCTAATTCCAGTAACAAACTTATTAATTAAGTTGATTTCTTGATATTCAGTTTTTGCTATGTTTGGTAGGTAGTGAAGATTTTCTTCCAATCTGTAAGCTGTCTTTTCAATCGTTTCCTAGACTCTTTTCTACAATACATGCCTTGATGGGAATAAATTGTCTAAGCAAGTTTATTGATGAATAAAAGCAGAAGGCATTGAAAAAAACAACATCACATGTAGAGTCTCAAGCTTTGTGGAAGGGCAACACAAATTCTGTCACGCATGTAGGTGGTGAAAAACAAGTTTCAAATCCCAAGAAGAAGACTAATATCTGTGAACACAATACAACCACATTATGAAATAATGCCAAACAGGAAGATGAAGTTTGTCAAAAAAATGTTTTACTTGATTCTTCCTGCTTTTTATTTTTCCTTGATAAACGGTCTTAAATGGTTTGGGATCATTTTAAAATGAACTAGGCTCTTTTTATCTTAAATATCAGAACAAATAGCAGGCAGAAGCTACAGGGAATGTAATTAATATCCAGGCTGAGAGCTGCTGCAAACTCAAAAGCAGACTCGCTAACTCAAGCAGGGTGGGGCTAACCCACCTCAAGGCCTGCGCTGTGTGCCTGCCTTCCTCCTTTAAGCAAACTGATACCAATAAAACTTTAGTACCTTGATTAGCAGTCAGTGTTGCCAAAATGTCCGCTTTTATATGGGTTAGATTAATTTAGTGATTGTGCAAATGCTAGATTATATATATTTTAAATGTTTTATGCAGATGTTCATCAATAGTTTAATAAAAACCCAAGTATATAACCACAAGTACCTCATGATGGTATAAATCCACTCAGGGCAACAACTCATATTATATATTATGCAGTACCTAAAATGGAACCTAGAAATTAGAAGAAGCACTGAACACTTCAATTATTGCAGATATTTTTAAATAAGCCAAAAAAAAAAGCAAGCGTTGTAGTTTCAAATAACTATCTTGGAACCTGATGGTATGATTTCAGCAGTTAAATCACAATTCACAATTAAGAAGCCTCAGATTTGCAACTCCAGTCCTGCCTAAATGCGAGAAGCAGCAGTATAAGCAAGTGTCTGTAATCCCAGAGAAGTCTGCCTATTGCAAATGGAAGTTCAAGTCTCAAGAATCTGCATAACCTCATGGACCAGTCAGCCTGGCTTACACAACAACTGTGAAGAAAACCAGTCTCAACTCAGGAGAAAATATAAAGTGGCCCTCTGGCTTATGTGCGCATGCGCGCGCGCACACACACGCGCACGCACACACACACACACACACACACACACACACACACACCAATAACTGTCTTATATTTACCCCTAATCTTCACCACCTTCCATGTAGAGAAGTCTTCTCATTGTGTATCACTAAAACTCTGTAGACATTAAAATATCATGTCCCTGGCAAGAACGCAGCTCAGTCAGTATCATCTCATTCTTGGTTCGCATACACAAAGCCCTGAGTGTAATTTCAGCATTGAATAAACAAGGCATGGTGGTACATGATTTTACCCTGTATTATGAAGTAGATACAGGAAGATTAGAAGTTCAAGGCTATCATTGGATACCCAGAGAGTTTGGGCTAACCTCGGGTTACTAGGTTACTTGAGATCCTATATCAAAAAAGAAAATAATACAGAGATGTAGTTTATGATATATATCTTGTTAGAGGCATAGTTATAGGAGAGAGGGTTAATGGAATTGAGGCTATGTGGAAAGGGCATAATTTATGAATTAGAGAATACTAAAGACATAAGTGACCCTAAAGAATCACAAAGGCAAAATTATAGCCATGTGATCTGAACTTCTCAAAGGGATGAATAATTACACAAGCAGGTGATCCTAGGCTGAGGAACCAAAGAAAATGCTGAATTTGTACTTCTAGTCAGATGCTTAGAAGAGAGAAACCGGTGCAATTAGCAGCAAGTAGAAGCCTTATGATGCATCATAAGGATGGCATAGAATGTCTCACTTGGTGTGAAAGAAATGAGTATCAGAAATAAAAGTGCAAAGATGAGAAAAACCAAAGTTCAGGGTGATGGGATGGTTCAGAGTGATTCTGGGTGATGCTATAGGGTGATCTTGCAGCGTGATTCAGGGTGATAATTCAGGGTAATTATGCAGGGCGAGACCTCAGAAGATGATGAAATCAACGAAGAATAGGACTGTCCTGGTGAAAAGTATGCAAGAAATTATTAGAATTATCAATAAATTAGAAAAGTCATCCAGTAGTTGGTAAGTAGTGCAGTACTGCAGTAGATGCCAGTCTGAGGTTTAATATGGTGCAAACTATTACCCTACCAAGAGTCTGGCAGCTATTCAAAAACTATCACCTTAGGGGAAGTTGTTGCTGAATGATACTGAAATAGTTAAGGCAACAATGTGGAGTCTAGAGGAAAGAACAGTTGAAAGTCTGTTGAGGAATTCTCTGTAGTCAGGTGACATGAGAGTCCAGCTACAAGAAGAAGGAAACTGGAAATGTTTACAAAGGAAGCTGAAAGCTCACAACAGAACTGAAGTTCAAAGGTATCATGTGTATGTGGCCAAGAGTAGAAGTGCAAGAATGATCTTAAAGATAGCAGAAGGAAGATGCTGCCCAGAGTGGAGCATGAGACTAAGGCAATTCCCAGATTAAATGGGACAAATTGGCAGATAAATGGAGTTGGAACTTTCAGAAAACCTTTGAAAGCAAGAAGGTCCAGAGATGGAAGAAACTGATCCTGACACATCCTTGGGAGAGGAAGTTCCCAATAGGGATCAGATATGCAAAATCATCTCTTGGCAACTCGTATCGGTGGAGTCATTGGCAAGGGGCAGAGTCAGGATCCAGACATTTCCTTTTATTCTTAATCATGACGTTAGTAGGACCATGATGAGGTATAGAGCCAGTGACTCAGAAACCAGTCCTGGTACTTCCGCTGCTAGATACACTTGGGTTTCCATCCCCAAGGTGTGCCAATTAGACCTTTCCTCATGGTCTGGTGAGGTAACTCAGTCAGCAAATTGCTTATTGCATAAGCATGAGGACCTGATCTGATCCCCAATACCCGGATAAAATGCTACACATAGTGTTAGATGCTTAGAAACCCAATTCTTGGGGGGAGGGGAAGACGGGTAAAAAAATTCTTAGGGACCTTCTGTATTTGAAAGATACAGAACAGTGAGATGTCTAAGAAAACAATCTGATGCTCCTAAGGAAGAGCAACATTCAAGGTTCATGTCTGATTTTCACATAAAGACACACACACACACACACACACACACACACATACATACACACACACAGAGGTGCATGCAAAACCAAAGAAAGAGGAGAAAGATGTTTTCTTTGGTGACTAGAATATCAGCGTATGAACATATGATCCTTGCCTTGTTAGAAAAATTTGGAATTCAGAAAGGACTATCAAAAGAATCAACAACCCACAGAGGGAAATCTATTCAAGAGAAAATTGGCAGCTTGGTTACTAGTAAGAGCAACTGACCACACACTTTTCCAAAGGAGCCAAAACACTAGGAATTTTGTTACTCTGATTCAAGTTAGATTTCTATCACTTGTAATCCTGCAGACTGGATTCGGATGCATATTTAAATAAAAAATCTTCACCAATGGGACAGTTTCAGATACTAATAGTGAAGTTGTAGGGATATGACCTTCAGAGGTTATCCAATCCATTCCCTTGCCTTAGGTAATGATATCAGACAGCATGTGGAGCTTTCATAAATGCCATATGTTGCTGGCATATGCCTGTGGGATTTGTGTGTATAAATTACAGTTATGAGATAGTCAAAAATAAAAGAATACACACTTCTGTCACCTTCCATAAAAGTCAGTGGATCTCATTAAAGAGCATATACTTTGTTTCTCTTCTTGAAAGGACATCACTTACTACATCATAAACTGATTTTAAGCAAAGCAAAAATCTCCTTAATGAAACTACCTCAGACACCATCTTTTGAATAATGTATTCAACTGTTGCTTTTTAAAAAATGTCTTATCTTTGACAATACTTATATTTTCTTATTATTATCAATGCTGGAAGAATAGACAAAAATCATGGAAGGGAGGTGTGCACACACACATATACACACACATGTGCATGCACATGCACAGAAACACACACAACACACATGCATGGACGCATACACACCTCATCACATACACACATTTTACCCACAACTGTAATGTGACATCATTTGTGATGCTATCAGGTGCGTTTCTGGAAAATACATACTCTATCAAGCTAGAGCAATGCCTGTAGTTCCATCATGATAATCAGAAAGTTGACCAATAATATATAACAGAAAATTTTCTGTAAGGTAAAGAGATAGACACTTATTCCAGATGCTAAGAATATAACACTAGAGGGCTCTAAACAAGACATTAGATAATTTCATATCTCAGTATTGTCCATACTGCATGAACAAGCCAGGGATATTTGTAATCCCACTGACCTTCCACTTTGCACAGGCAAGTGTGAATGAGTACCTGCCTCAGGTACTTTGAAGAGGCGAAGTGTGATCACTTTTTGCTCTAGAAGCTGAAACATTGACCAAGTGGTGTCTACAACAGTGAGATCCATTCCAAACTGCTCCCAAGAAAGCTCTTTGAGTCTTTACAAAGAGAAGAAGAGGACTGTTGAGACTGAAAAGTGGGAAAGATGCCTCTTTTTGCAAACCTGGTAATCCTGAGTTTGATCCCTGGAAACTCACATGGTAGAAGGAAAGTTGTCAGCTAATCTCCACCTATGCACTTATATGTGTTCTCTCTCTCTCTCTCTCTCTTTCTCTCTTTCTTTCTTTGTCTATTTTTTCTTTCCCATTAATAAATAAAATATCAAATATAAGGCAAATGATAAAGAGTTAAATAAAAGTTAATATCCCAGTTACGTCTAGCACAGAAGAGTTAATTCAGCAAATTTCAAAGCCTGCATGTTTGAAAAGGGGAATGTGCTGGCAAAAGTGTGTGAGTTTATCATGTGTGTCTTACTGTAGTTCTACAAAGGGTTCTGGTAGAGCCACCACACTGGGACCAGGAGTGGCAAATGGTTTCTCTTAGAATTTTCCAGACCAGAAAGTCACGGTGACATTTCATCTTTAACAGACGGCAATCATTAAAAATGAGAAAGCAAGAATGAAATGTGAAATTCAAATTCAATAAGGGCACTTGCTTCTGCATGCAATTGACATCGCCCTCTGTAACAAGACGAATCCTGTGTTCTGCAAATAATAGTTTTAATAGGAAAATCTCCCGGCTGGAAGTGAAGCGAGATATTTTTTTTCATGGCCAGTGGTAGCAATCCTTTTGCAGTTTTTCATTTTCATTTTTTAAAAATGTATGCTCTCTTTTTAATAATTAAATTAAATTTTACATTGTTTGAATTCTTTTATTGTATGTACTCTAATGAGATATTAACAATTTAATAGGAACTTTTAACTTGTATCTTTGCTTGTTTCTCCCAAAGTGAATTCATCCAACTATGCAGTCACAGGAAATATTTGACCCAAAGACATTTTTTTGCAAAAAAGCATATATATGAAAAATACTGCAAAATGCATCTAAATTCATAAGTACACAAGAACACATTTGTATAACTTTTTTATCCACCCTTTTCCAATTTATATAATCACAGAGAATCCTAAAGAAAACACCGTAGAATACATATTCCTAATGAAACCTCCACAGAACACAGAATACTCTGACATAAATCTCTTTTCAATTCGATTAAGTTCAGACACACAACTGCATTATTTACAAAATGAATTATATGCTAGAAAAACATCAATATTTTAACAACATTTACATTGAACTGCATGAACACTTCTTTTACCCCCCAGTCAACCAGAGATAAGGCTCTGTCAGGTTCATTTTGATACAGCAATCAAAAGTAACTGACAGTCTTCTAAGCTAGAAGACCCAATGCACATTGAGAATGCAGTCAGTCCTAGGTTGTATAATGACTGAATCGAAAACCTCTAACTTCATACAACAGCTTGATCCCGATCTTGCCTCTTTTCATGTTCTAAATAAACTTTAAATATGCTTTTTGCTCTTTTAAATTTTATTTTAGAATTTTCCTAAAGCATTTCTCTTTTCTGCCTGGCTCTTCTAATGGTTTCAATATATCACAGATATATGCCACACTTTTATCTTCCTCCTGGTGGTGTTCTTGCTGGCTTTTAAATATAAAGTTTAAAAATACTTGCTCTTCTGGGAGCAAACTGAGCAGACAGTACCTGGCCAAGCAGCACATCCTTGGTTTCTCTTTGGGTCTTTATGAGCACACTCTCCCCTGACTGCTTCTAAGTGGACCAATCAATCTTCAATAACTTCTGCAAAAATTCATGTTCTCCGTCCATGTTCTTCAATTTTTATGGACAGGTTCATATGGAGCCAAAAGTGTCCTCCTGGAGTGTCTTCCTCAATCATTCTCCAACTTAGCTTTGAGACAATGTCTCTCATTGAAGCTGTGAATTCAACTAGATTGGCTGGCAGAGAGCCCAGGGTCTTTGTGCCTCGGCTTGATCCTGGGACGAAAGGCAAACACCATTATACCCAGCTTTTAAAAAGCTATCTATCTATCTATTAATTTATCTATATTTATTTATTTATTCATTCATTCATTCATTCATTTAATTGTTTATTTATTTATAAAAAAGGAAGAAAGAGAAAAGACATGTACTTGTATGCCACAACACACAGGCCAAGATCTGAAATCAACTCTTGAAAATCAGTTCTCTCATGCACCATGTAGGTTTCAAGGAATCAAATTCAAGTCACCAGATTTGCCAACAAGTGCCTTACCTGCCGAGGTACCTGGCTACTCCCATGCCCCTTGTCTGTGCAGGGAGCCCAAGGTAGTACCCAAGCTTAGGCAGTAAACACTTGTCCTATGAAGTCATCTCCCCAGTCCTTTATTCCTTAAATTTCTTGTGTAGTCCATGTTGTATTACCACTGTGAAATGTGAGCTAATAAGAAAATGGGTACCACTAATGAAAGGAAATAAAATATTAATTAGCAGAGTAAGCACTGTCAAAAAGGCAAAAGTGTCTCACAATTTCAAAGCTGATTTCTCAGATTTTATGTTCTCCTTTGTTCATATTTCCAAGTTGGATAATCTCTTGTAGATACAACTGAAAGAGAGCTAATTGAGTTGGCCAATGAATAATGACTCTGAATAATCATTTTACTATATTCTCAAAGGTAAATAAATTACATGCTAATAAATTATGTGCTTGTCTTTGATTGGCTAAGACACACAATGCTTTGCTGGGAGAACAATATTTTACATTCCCAACAGGTCAATTCACTTTTCAGTTTCTTGATCCAAAACAGCTGCCATAACTCAAGGCAGACAACTCACCTTGGTCCACCTTTGTTCAGCTCATTGCCAAAGCAAGAGTCTATGGATCAATCTACACGAAGAAGAATCACTTAAATAAATAACCACCATGGGGAATGACCTATTTTTATGTCTATTGGTGGAGGAATTTTTCACTCAGGTGGACTCATAAAAACTGCAATGTATCAAACACACAGCAGTTCTTACCTGCAAATTCCTTTCCTTTCCTATGTGGCACAAGCTTCTAAATATTTTTCAAGACAAGCCAACTGAACACTAACATGAGGAGATGACTCAACTATGACCTCTCACCTCGCAAGCTTGAGGACTTGAGTTTAGAGTCTCAGCAGCCACCTGAGAAATGGGGCGTGGCAGCAGAAACTTGTCGTAACAGCAGTGGTGAAAGGAAGAAGTAGATTCCCTGGGGCTTGCCAACTAGTCACATTGGCTATGAAGAGACCTTATCTCAAAAGTAGGGTTGAGAGCTATTAAGGCAGACACCCAATACTCACTTCTGCTCTACACGCATACATTCACATATACACACAAACATTTACGTGTACCCTCAAACATACCTTAACACATCCAGACAATTATGCACACACAGTACACATAGACAATATACATGCACACATGTACCCTTGTGATTACCTGTACTCATCCATGCAAACATACACATATATGCAACACATATCCATGTGTATCCTCACACACAGACACATATACACACATTCACATAGGTAAGGCACATATGTAACACACACATGCACAGAGTCACATACATCACACAGAGTTCAAGGGGAAACTTAACTTTGACTTGGCTTCACAGCTTGCTTGCTACTTGCCTTCTGCAGGTTCAAGGCTCCTGATTTTGTGACATTCTCTTCCCTTCCCCTGCCTACCTCTGGTCTAGGAACTGTTCCTCTGGGCCCTGCTCTAATTTCTTGCAATAGCATTTAACCATCATGTCTGCCTGCTTGATTCCATACTTGCTCAAATGTCTTCCTTACACAAGAGTGCTTTCCTGATGGCAAGACTGGGTATTTTCCTTCCAAGCTTTTAAAGATATTTAACAGGAAGGTTTCCCTTAAGAATTAGGAAATAAGATAAATGTTGCCATCTTAGAATAAAATTAAATGCATCATAAAATAGACATGAATATGCCTTTTTATTTGCAAAATCAGATCAATCAAACTTGAACCTCTATACACAAATCTGAAAATTAGCTCTCAGTAATTAGTTAGCTCTGGGGAGAGGACCCTATCCATCTTGCACATTAGGAAAACATCCTAGGTATTTCATTATTTCATCAGACTTTAGTGTCAGTGTAAACTGTATTTTCCAGTCAGAACCGAATTTATAGTGTCTTAAACTAAAAGCACCTTCCTTCTTCCATGCTAAGTCTGAATTCAGAAGCCTTTCATGATCGGTCCCTTGTGTTCAGTCCACTGACACTGATATGTCCTCCAGTCAGATGCCTTCGCTTGCTTAGGACCTTGTAAAGGACACTATTTAGGCAACCAGCATGCATTCTCACCTCCTTGTGGTCCCCAGCAGGCCAGGCAAGGGTGCTGCTAGAATCCCTTCACACTGAGGTCTCCACGTGACATCACCCAGAAGCAGAAGGTCTCGGGACAGCCTCATGGAGCAGACATCTTTCTTGTTCCTTTCTACCAGCTTTCTTGCTAATCTGCTGATGTGCCATTAATGTCAGATAAAAACACAAGGAATATGCCCAGAATGAAGTAACCTGGGAAGACCCATCTCTGGCATTATCCCTACACACACACACACATTGTGAAGATGAAGCACCTGCCTACGTAGGTTCCATCTACCAAGGAAAAGGGTCAACAAAGAAAAGCACTGCAGTTAGCTTCTTTCAGCTATATAGTAACTCTGAAGTAACAAATCAACATCCTAATTTGTAATTTGTAAATTATTCCTCAGACCTTTGATGCTGTGAATCTTTGGCTTCAGAAATGGGTTCTCTATAAATGGGCTGGTAACATATGAGAGATAGAAAATAAAATTTCTGAAATGCCTCCAAAGATAGATCACTAGGAAGTTAACCCCATGTAATGTCTCAAGGAACCATCAAAGCCTATTCAGTTCTCTCTTCAGCCTTCTGAGTTCATCCAAAGGGCTGATTAGCTGTCTACCAAACAATAAAACCATATAAATGTCTATGGGGTTGTATAGATGGCAAAGCATTTCTCCATGCTAGATCTTTGAGAACCTGCATGACAAAACCGAAGGCTATCTATGAAAGGTTGCATCCAGCTTTTAAGTTACCCATCTTAGACTCATTCAGCCACTTAAGAGACATCACAAAGCCCGTACTGAATGAGCCAGGACAGTCAAGGACACTGATTGCAAGTATTTTGATCGATCGATTCACAGTGTGCGTGTACACTCATTCAATAGTGGATGTGGAGAGGATAGAAGACAACAGTCTTTAGGGAATAAGCTCTTTCTTCCCACCCTGTGGAATCCAGGGATTAAACTCAAGCTATTAGGCTTGCATTCAAGTGCATTTACCCATTTACCCACTGAGCCATCTACCGACCTAATTGCAAGTATTTGTAACTAAAATTCATCAGCAATGACTAGCCCCTAACAGTAACTGAAGCACAGATAAATAACAGCCAGATAACTGATGGTTATACAGATTTTACTTATGTGCAGGGTAATGCTCTAGATCATCACATCATTAATTTTTTAATCCTTCCAACAGCCCTATAAGGCACCATTATTTCCACTTTATTAATGAGGGTATTAGACATGTGAAAAACCAGCCAGAAGGTAGGTTGGCAGCAGAGCACAAAATACAACTGTCAAGTGTGTCTCCATCCTGTTCTCCAAAATGGTCCCAAGAGAGAAGAGTGTCGTTCTCTTTTACTGCAAGAGGATTAAAGGAGGTCACATGAGTACTAGATTAAATCCACATGGCTACCCTTGAGTAGTTTGGGTACCTTGCGTGATGGTTGGTCTTCTCTGTAACTCAGTCCCCTGGTCTGTGATGTGATCATCAGTTATAGCCACAGAGTAGCATTGTGCTCATCAGCCTCCCACATATACCGTGGAGGTTCTGTAAGAGTCTAGCAGAGCTGAGATTTTTTTTTCCATCATCCAGAGTCATAGTGCAATGCATCACTCCTTAATCTCAGTGTTGCTAGTGAGAAGAATCAGCCTACTGTGTGGCCAGCTGTGTACAAGGACCACACTTCTAATTTATCAATAGCTAATAACTAATGGTGCTTTCGCCTGTGCTTGTGCTCACTAGATTGACTCTGTGTCTTTGTTTTAGTGTGTCATCAGCATGCAGCACCATCACATGCCTCATACTTGCTGCCCCTTGATGCCGTTGATAGCCCTTGCCTGGCGACTGGCTTATACCATCTAGGTTTCCTTTCCTGTTATCTCAGTAGGCACCATGCTGACTTTTAAGCCATGTCTCAAAGCATGTCCCTGTTGCCAAGTGACACATAACTGGAAGTATCAGGGTTTGTGACAGCATTTGCAGAAAACACATCTTACAAAAGAAGACAGGACCTAGAGTCCCAGGAAATATTCACACAATCATGCTATTAAAATGAAAGAGAAAATACACATGGAATGCCTCTTAGAATTCTTGTAACTTGCTTTATGTTCCTAAGAATAATTTCGTATTTTGTGTCTCTTTGAGGGAGATAGTAGGGATTGCACGCGGTATCCCAAGTGTGTGTAGGTGAGCATTCTGTACAAGTTCATATCTCTCCATAGACCTTCTAGCAGGCACATCTGGAGTCTATGTAGTTCTATTAGATAAGGCTTGAAGGTCTTTTTCACGTACACTGTGACTGTCTGCAGAATCCCTGAAACCTATTATGTTTTCCACAACCAGAGACTTTTCATCCTTTCCGTTCATTTTATGTTATTAACTAATCTTAGTTAACTTTTTCTTGTACCTAGTCATCTCAGGTAACTAACATTTCTAATTTTTATCTTGCATGTCAATTTTGAATTGCCTGAAAAGTGAATAACTACAGAGCTGATTGCTAAAAATATCTTACTGGGTTCAAACAAGTAAACCCCTGGGTAACAGCCTTCCTGTGCCTCCACCTGGGTTTTCATCAACTCATCAGCACCAACAGGTTGAGATGGACAACTCAACATGCTGCCTCTCTCAGTGTTACCATGTGCATCTTGCTCACAAATGACATTAGGTCAGACATTGATCACTTGGGTTATAATTCCTCTCCTCCAGTGACCTTAATGCAAAGACAAATAAGTTTCTCTACATAAGTCCATTCTGTGCCAACTATGCTGGTCTTCAAAGCTCACTTCTCCCTTTCCTAAGCATTCCCAGAGTATCTCCTTAACTTCTGTCATTTGCTGGAAAATTCCATGAACATGAAAAGGCAGATTGGATCCTAGCAAAGTTTTCTCCATGGGAATATTCCAAGAGCATTGGTATGGATTCCTGAACTCAGATATGAGTTGGAGGGGTAGGAAGTTTGAAAACAGATCCAGAGAAAGAGCAAAGGACTCAGCCACACTTGAAGGAATTTTCAATTTGGCTTAAATAAAAATAACTTCACAGTGAGTTCTGCCACAACATTTTTCACAGTAAGCATGCTATGAGATAAACCTAGATGGCCAAATGAATGAATAAGTCAATGTAAATAAATGGATTAAGAAAATATGAAGCATACACACATCCATAATCCCATACCATTCTTTGAAGGGTTGTTCATCCATTTGGAATGTTCATCATGTTAAGCAAAATGCACCATGATGAGAAAGGCAGATACCGCAAGTTTCATCTCATGAGTGGAATTCACACTTTAAAATTAAAAGAAGACTAAGAAACAGAGGACTATTTGGAAGAGGAAGGGGGTCAACAGGAAGGAGGAGAGGAGAACAAGAGAGGATCAAGGGAGGAAGAGGTAGGAAGATTGAGTATGTCAGGCACATGTTAATTAAAGATGTCATAAGGAGAACTCATCATTTGGTCCCATGAACTTGTGATAATAAAAATACTCAGTGTATACTATGAAATGTGTCTATTTACAAGGCTCATTATATCCAAGGGGAAGGTTCAGAAACACCATCAGTCCTCGGATGCTAGACTGTTTTAGGAGAATTTCAGCAAATGTTCCAAGACTGAGAATCTCCATGACCGTTCTTTTCATTTTCTTTGGAACCCACCATGTACATAAACAAAAAACGCATCAATTAAATTTGTTTCCAGAAGATATTGTCTTCAATGACGGCTGTAGATGTGCTCCTATTCAAGCAAACACGAGCAATTGAAAGTACAAAAAGAGATGAACATGGATTGCTGCCATCTTAATCTGCTTACTACTCCAAAAAGAAAGTGGCTCCTACTGCATAAATATTTCTATCAAAAGTAGCTGCAAGGGGCTTCCCTAAACCCAGACCACCAGCTTCCTCTGGACCTCAGTGTCCCAAATCTGTTGTACAAACTGTCCCAGAGCAGCCCCTGGCATCTCTCTCTCTCTCTCAACTCTGCTACTTGTTATCCAAAGAATCAGGGCAATTTGCTTCCTATGCTCCGTGTCTTCTTATAACCCCACAGAAAGCTGGCATCCTTCCAAACGTGCTGGGTCTCAACCCTGGTTTTGTAGAAACTTTAAACATTAAAGAAAAAAAATCAATGAAAGAAAAAAAATCTCACTGGATAGCTCTGCAAACTGCCACAGGCAGAAGTTGGTGGGTGCTATTTGGTATTGTCCACATGACCAAGCAGAGATGGGCTTTGTGATTTCACAATTCAGCCTAACAAACAAGTCCCACGATCGCTGCAATCAGAGCTGGTGTTTCGGGGAGAAAATAAATAAATAACCGCGTGAACTAGCACACATAGCAGTTAGCACTGACAACACAGAAAGCAACAACAGAAATAAAGCCAGATCACTAAATTGGTCTAAGTCTAAACTGACCAACCAATTCCTGATTGTTTCTCTTAAAAAATGCTTTAAAATGTTTCCTTAAAAATTTCTTTTAAAAAATTTCTTTAAAAAAATTATGATCACAGAAATAAATGTTTTGTAAAGAAAATTGCTATAGGTAATACTGTTCTTGCTAAAAGAAAATCTAGTCCATATAGCATCATATAGTGAGAGAATCTAGCATGGACCACTAAATATCAAGGAGCAGGAGAGAAGACTATTCTATAACAAGGACCAATTCCTTGCTTTGGAGTGTAGAAAGGTACTTTCGAAGGTACTTTTTTCTCTGCAATAGCCTGGGGACAGTATAATCATCCAAAGAACCTCATTTCAGAATTGGAGAAATGGAAATATAAACCTATCCAACTTGGCATGAAAAATATAAATGGGTTTGAATAATTGAAAGCAAGCAGACTCTTACCATATTGCAGCCAAAATTCAAGCAGCAGGCTGGCTCTCGCTACACGCGAAAGCAATCTGAGGAGTTCTCATGGGCCATTTTTTTCCTTGCTTTTCTTTAAGAAAACTGTAACAGAGGATTTACATTTCGAAGATGAATAACAGCTCAGAGCCGCATGAAGAATGAGTTGGAATACCTTTAAAATGCTGGAGAATCAGCTATTGAGATGAAAATGCGTGTGAGTGCATTGTGACATTGCAAAGGTCTGTCTTTGTCCTGACTCTGCTGTGGACCATGTCTATCACACAGTAGGACATCCCAGAACAATCAAATCCGAAGGTGTGAGAGGAAGCGAAAGTTGTTCTCAGCCCTTACATCCCTGTAACTTGTATTAAAAAGAAAGAAGAAGAAAAAAATGATCCTTCTTGTAAAGGGAAAAACTGTTTTCATCAATAACATCAGAATTTCATTGTTTTGCTGTTTTTTTTTTTCTATTTGGCTCCAAATTAGCTCAAAACTCCTATGGTTTCTCTACACTAGGACCAAGACATTGGGCAATATAAAGTACTCAGGTGTGACCCCCGTGCATGATGTATAGATTATTGTCCTGATGATGTTTTTACAGGTATGTGATCCTGACACTCAGCTGCATTTGTTAAACACAAATTCTCTTTGCCAGATTTTCAAAATAAGAGGAAAGATGAAAATCAACTGGGAAATAAATGAAAGAAGCTGACCGGTTATTGCTAGAATAAATGCTAATATATCAACAGAAGAGATCCAATCACAGTAGTCAAACAGAAGTGAGTGTAGTGGTAATAATATATATGGAAAAGTATGGAGAATTTAAAACAACTTGCAGACAAATTATTTAGAACAGTAGGTAAGGAATGACTAAGGAATTCCTAATAGACTAAGAGACAAGAGAAGTAGTCTAGAAAAATGGTGCACACCAGTAATACTAGCCTTCAGAGGCTGAGATGGGACAGTCTCAGGTTTGAGTCTGCTGGTCTACACACTAAGTTCCAGACCAACCTTAGCTGTAAGATTCTGTCTCAAAAATAAAATAAAAAATAGAAATGAAACATAGCTAGAAGAAAAGCAAGAGTGATTCTATTGATAGTCAAAGAAATTGTGGCTTCTGCCATTTGTTTGGGACTTAACAAAACTTGAAGATTAATATCTCTTACCGCTCCCACTTGCTATATCCATGTGTCCTATGCAATCATGAATTCTTTATCAAGGCTAAGCAGATGACCTAGCTATGTAGATGTCCATTTCAAGTGACAAAATCAACAGAATTTTGTTCCCTTCTTGAAGATACATCTCATTTACTTCCTGAAATAGAATTGCTTCAAAATTTCCACCTTGAATATTGTTGTCTCTTTGTCTGTTTGCAGTGGTTTCATGTGCTGGACTGGAAGTGATGACAGAGCCAAGGATGATTTATAATGCCTCATCCTCTATCTCAAGCTCTAGGACACCAGATGCATTCTGCATTCTCAGAGGAGAAAATCATGTAGATCTCTGCATTCTCAGAGAAGAAATCATGTAGAAAATTCAGACATTTATTTGATGAGTATTTATTGAAATTCAAGCCTATGTAACTTGCTTCCTTAGGTGATCTGAACATGAGATTAAAACCAATAAATATATGACTCATTTATTGATAGATAATACAGTGAGACAAAAGATACAGAAGATAGACAGACAGATAGATGATAGAAAGATAGACAGACAGATAATAGAAAGATAGATAGCTAGACAGACAGACAGACAGAGAGAGAGAGAGAGAGAGAGAGAGAGAGATAGATAGATAGATAGATAGATAGATAGATAGATAGATAGATAGATGGATAAGAGGTACCTTCAAAAATCACTATAGTTTGTAATGATAATATTAAAACAGAATGGTGAATGAAAATTTGAATGGGTGAAATGGTACTAAATTTTTACATAGATTCATCGAATTTGCAGTCATTCTCTAATTCAATTTTCTATCGATTTTTGATAGATAATACAGTGAGACAAAAGATACAGAAGATAGACAGACAGACAGATAGATAGATGATAGAAACATAGACAGATAATAGAAAGATAGATAGCTAGACAGACAGACAGACAGACAAACAGAGAGAGAGAGATAGATAATAGGTACCTTCAGAAATCACTATAGTTTGTAATGATAATATTAAAACAGTATGGTGAATGAAAATTTGAATGGGTGAAATGGTACTAATTTTTTACATAGATCCATCGAATTTGCAGTTATTCTCTAATTCAATTTTCTATCGATATGTTACAATGAGGATTGTAAATATTAAGTGGTGAAAGCGTAGATGTTAAGGAGACAGGATCATGGCCCAAACATGCTCTGAGGAGTGAGAGAAACTGCACAATCAATATTGCATTCTAAATATGCTTATGCATGAGCTAAAAGCAAAATATCAATACTTTAATTTTCACATTTCTAACCAACCTAGAGATGGAAATACTGACAGATTTCACTACATAAAATGTCAGTGTCTTGTGATATTAAGTAGATCAATGACTCTCAATGTAATCATGGCAATGGTTTTTCTTTAAGTAACCCAAAGATTTAGCAAAAAGAAGTGGTAAAGGATCAAAGCAAACACAACATGAACAGCCCCACATGCCCGAACCCACCTCCCCACACACATACACAAAACTAGGGTTGAACTTCAGGGCATACATGGGTGTAGCTAAACCAGCAAGAGTTCAATGAGCTCGGAGAGTCTCCCCAATACACTGTAAGTACTGAAGACCAAGAGCGTGATGCCCACTTTTCCTTTCAGCCACAAAAAAATAAATTTCCTGGAAAATAAGAAAAATATAAGCTTCACTGAGAGCAGGTGTTTGTGAAGATGGTGAGATCAAGTGATATAAATCACTGAGAAATGCAGAGCTAATTCTAGTTTATTATACAAAACTGTACAGTCAGGGAAAACTACTGAAAGTGATACGAACCTGAGCAGACAGGAATGTGGTGAGGAGGAGGAGGAAGAGAAGAAGAAGAAGAGGAAGAAGAAGAAAAGAAGAAAAAGAAGAAGGAGAAGGAGGAAGAAGAGGAATAAGAAGAAGGAGGAGGAGGAAGAAGAGGAAGAAGAGGAAAAGAAAAAGAAGGAGGAGGAGGAGGAAGAAGAGGAAGAAGAAGGAGGAGGAGGAAGAAGAGGAGGAGGAAGAGGAGGAGGAGGCGGAGGAGGAGAAGGAAGAGGAGGAAGAGGAAGAGGAGGAGGAAGAAGAAGGAGGAGGAGGAAGAAGAGGAAGAAGAAGAGGAAGAAGACGAAGAAGAAGAAGAAGACAATGACAACGACGATGACAACGACGACGAAGACACATGCAGAGTAGAAGTCATGTAAAGTCCCAGCTAAGTCATTTCAAGTTAAGCCAATAGCCCTAGCTGCATATGTGGAGTTGAAGCCTGAATGAACTGAATCCAGCATACAGTGGAATGTAGACTTTTTCCTAGTCTAGACATACTTGGCAAAAGACAGAAAAGCAGCAAATAGAGATTGTGTTTTGAGTACTTCTTATAAAAGCCAGAAGGAAACACAATCAGGGTCTCCACCAGAAAACTGTCACTGAGAAAATTCACACTGTCATATGGAAACATACAAAACCTATGTGAGAAAAGAAATGACAAAAATCAGGTTTATAATCTGTTGGTGGGAAGAGAATACACTAGGAAATTTTTCAGCAAAGTAAAAGGGAGCTGAAACTGAAATTCAGAACAATTAAGAAGACGGTCGCAATTTTGAAAACAGTTTATATCCTAAGAGAACATCAGAGAAGTTTAAAACTAAGAAGATAAGGCTCAGGAAAAACATTTGAAAGTATTCTAAAAAAACTAAAGTTAAAAGACATAAGTACATATACTTGCATCACAAAATGGATGTAGAATGAATAGAAAATTTGTAAGGGTTTCAGCAGAAGTTAGAAAGATTAAAAATATTTGCACAATGAAAGAGGTGAACAACAGGTTCATGGAATCAAATGTACAAATCATTGAGTCCTCTAAAGATAAATCGAAAAATAGAGTAAATATTTATAATTGTGTTCCAATAAACTAATCCTGAAATTAAAAATATAAACATTCAAAGTTTACATTTTTGATACATAATACATAAATATAGATAATAATCTTAAACAAATTGTAAGAATTTAAAAATAGAAATCTTGAGAAGTTTAAATTATAAGGAAATAAAATCATACTGACAGAACAGAATTTTTTGCATCAGACAATTAATGCTTAATAAAATTGGGATTTTAATCCAAGAATTATGTATTTAGTGCAACCATCCAAGTATAAGTTAAAAACTAAATTTTTATTAAGAAAACTCAGGAAATATTTTCTTATATTATTTCCTGAAGAAAATATGAAAGTATAAGATTCTGATAGCTTTAGAATGACCAGAAATGCAGCAGCAACAGAACCAGTCAAACAGATGATAGATGGCAAGATCTAGAAGATGAGCTGGCATAGTAGGATCATTCAGTTAAAGAAGCTGGAAAAATTTTTTAAAATACATGAAAAAGTTATGGGACGCCATGAAAAAACCAAACCTGTGCATTCATAGAATTCAAAAGAAACATAAGAAAACACTCCACAACATATTTTTCACAGTGTCATAAATGAGAATTTTCCACACTTTACAAAAGAAATCCCTATCCAAATACAAGATATGTACTGCACACCAATGAGCTATTACTAAAATAGAAGCACTCCGTCACACATAATTGTCAAAACACTCCAGATAGAGATAAAGAGAAAGTTTTGATTGCTGTAAGAGAGAAAAATCAAGTCACATTTAAGAATAACAGTTGATTTTCAAACAGAACTAATAAAACCCAGAAGTGCATGGAAAGGCATATTCAAGTCATAAAAGATCACAAATCCCACCCCTGGCTGCTCTATCCGGTTAAGGTATCAGTCATGTTTGAAAGTGAGTGAAACATCTTCCAGGACAAAAGTAAACTGAAGATCTGCATAATCATCAAGCCAGGTCTGCAAAAGACACTAGGAAAAAAATTCAAGACTGAAGAAAAAGATAGAAGGGAATATAATAACCATGTAACTACTGATCAAGAACCACAAATATAAAAATTACAAAATTCAGAAAATGAAAGGAACACAAAATATTCTTCTATTATAATATCAACAGATTTGTTTCCCCAATTAGGAGCTGTAAGCTAACTGCATTGATTAAAGATCACAAATCATCAATTTGCCGCCTTCAACAAGCGTACCTCACTATCAAGACAGGCACTATCACAGGGTGAAAGGCTGGTCAGAGGTACTCCAGGCAAATTTAAGAGATAAGCAGGAGTACCCAACATGACAAAATACTTCAAACCAAAAGAAACTATATGAGACACAGAAGGATAATACATACTCATTAATGAACAATGCATTAAGAGGACTTCATAATTCTAAACATAAACATACCAAATATAGTTTCACCTGTCTATGAGTTTGCCCATTGAAGAGCAACCTAAATTACCACAGAGACCTGGTCCTTTGTTGGCATAGTTTCCCTGAAGAGATCACAGTTGTACATACATGCAGAGTGACATAAGAACAAGAGGATTGTGATTGGATGGGGAAAGGAATGGAAGGTGAGATAGGAAGGAGAGGGAGGGGTGGAGGTGCATACTCACAAACTTATTTTGTTTGTAGATGAAAAACTTCTTAATGAAAATACCTTAAAAGAGTGCAAACTATGTAGAATTTCAGGTCTACACACATGAATACATGTATTTCGTTCTAAATTTTCATAATTAGAGCTGCATTCTCTAATTTTACTTAAAATTTCTTTAAGAAACCAATAATCTCTTCTTATTGTCTAATAGCCATTTCATCATTTTCTTTATGGTATTGGGAAAGGTGTTTATAGACTGCTAGAGCATGTACCATGTATGTATTATTCATAATTTTAAAATATATAAATGAGGGCCTCCAAGACAGCCCAATGTGAAAAGCTCTTCAACCATAAGCCCCACAACCTCATGGCATCTGAAATCTGCAACCCAAGGAAACACAGATGGAAAGAAAGAACTCCAAAATATTATCCTCTCACAACCACATGTACATACACATGCTAATTCTACAACGGCTCATTTGAAATAAATCATAATTATGGTTGGAGAGAAGCTCGGATGTTAACCTTTGCCTCTAAAGCAAAAGGTCCTGAGCTCCCATCCCCAGATAACATATGAAAGCACCAGGCAGAAATGACAGTGGTCTGCAATTCTTACCTAGGACATGGAGCCTGCAAAACAAGAGACCAAAGCAATAAGGAGTTAAGGAAATTCAGGATGCTTTCTGATGTCACCTTTGGACTGCACAGGTAAACACTCAACATTCTCTTACACACACACACACACACAATTATTTAATGTCCCTAGTTTTTACTCAGCATGTAGTTAAAATTAAATAATAATATGCTAACTCTATGAACCAAGGTTTTTTTTTTTTTTTATCTTGGAGATGATATAGATTTGCTGCTGGGAAAAGCTGTCACAGGAACAGAGCAGGAAGAAGAGAATAAAAACTCAGAGCATGTCTGCATGGAGTCCCAACTGGGATCCAAGGTCGTCATCTCAACCTCAGCCCCATCCTCATTGTTCTTATATTTATAAATCACAATTAACCTTGAATATATTTTATTTAATAAATTCATCCTCCTATCTAAAAACATGTCACTCACACAAAACAAATGGACAAATGCATAAACCATAAGACCAATAGCTATTTTATCTTGTAAATTTTAATAAGTGCTTTTGTCATAATACACATAGAGTACCCTTTAGCTGTAGTTTAGTTAGTCAGCAAATCTCATAAAGCCAAAGAGACCTTGAAAGCCTTAGAAATCATACACACACACACACACACACACACAAACATTGATGTTTCTATGCTGAGACCTCTATAGCCTGTAAGGTCCACTTATCAGGGCAAAAGCAAGTCAACACAATGAGTGGGCGCATAAGGGGTTCATATCTATTTAGGGAATCTTTTAGTTCACAAGGAATAAAGGAAGTTGTTTCTTTCCTGAGAACCATCTTTGAAGATTTTACTCCAGAGGAAAATCTCAGTTATAAATATCCTCTCTCTGTGGCTCTGACTGCCCAACATAACTCTTTTTTTCTAAGTGTACTTATATCAAAAATCCTTTCTACCTGTCATAATGCCCTAAATTCTGGCAAGTAAAGAACTTTCATAACAATAAGTCTCTTTTACAATGCAAACACCTTTGGGGATAATATACATTTATCATTGAACTAGAGCTCTCCGTGTGTCTTAGAGAGAATTAAAATTTTCATTTTGGGGATTATGAGGTTTATTATTCGGTACAGGAGGTAAAACTTGCAAAATGTAGGATAGTGGTCCCCACCATTAGCATATATGGTGTGAAATGCTATGCTTTGTTTTAATGTAAAATAAATGGGAAGTAAAGTAAATGGCAAATGTGTTGGTAGAGTAGGTAGGGCACCACTTGTAAGCCTGGTTGAGTTGGGTCCCTGGAAATTCACATGGTTGAAGAAAATTATTGTCTTCTGAAAGTTTTCTTGTGACTTGCCCCATGGCATGCATACATGCTCTCTCTCTCTCTCTCTCTCGCTCGCTCTTTCTCTCTCTCTCTCTCTCTCTCTCTCCTCTTTTTCTTTCCTCCCTCTTACAAATAAATAGTATCTAAAAAAGAGAGAAATGTGAAATTGTCGTCATCCTACCCAAGATATTCTAACTTGATAGGTTGAATTATTCCCAGGAACAACATT
Source organism: Typhlomys cinereus (assembly GCA_023101885.1). Classification (NCBI taxonomy): domain Eukaryota; kingdom Metazoa; phylum Chordata; class Mammalia; order Rodentia; family Platacanthomyidae; genus Typhlomys; species Typhlomys cinereus. Next base: position 2,047,401 of record JALPQD010000246.1, read on the forward strand.
TGATCAAATTTCCCCCAAGGGATTATGAAGAACATTGTCCAATTTTAGAACATGATGTCCCCAAGACATGAGCCACCCGCAAGGGTCTATGTAGTAAACATTTCAATAAGGGCAACTTGACCATAAAGACCATTAGGACTTGTAAAAAATGAGTAAAATTGAAAACAGAAGAATGCTTTTAATATATATTAGATGACTCCATGACAAAGTCCTGAGTTGTCATTTCAAAATTCCAGCCTAGTCTCTCATTGCACCCCAGAGCAGAGCAGCATCTTCTCTTTCCTCCACTCCTCCTTCAATTCCTTCTCTGCTTTCTTCTTCACGTTCTATGAAGCTCCCAGTTCTCAAAGTCTGGAGTCTACTTTATATAGACCAATTTCATATGGAGAAAACAACATTCTTTGTAACACCTAAAAATCTTTTCATCAACTTTAATATTATTTAATTAAAGAAAAAGACAACATAAGCAGTCTATCCCTTCCCAAAAACAGAAACCTAAATTTCATCATTCTCACTATGAAACAGGTGACATTCCAAAGCAAAATAAATGAACATTTTTTTCAAGAATTAGCATATGTATTAATTATTTTGCTGTTTAACAGTTGCACTTGTCAGGAAGAGCACATTGAGAATCACCGTCACATTCCCTGGCTTCCCAATTCTTATAGTTGTCTTTTGGATATTTTAATCAAAGTACTTGCCATTTTCAAAACGCAATATGAACTCAATCATATAAGAATAAAAAGATACCTTGAAGGCAGTTATGACCGAATCTTTTTCATCTCTTCAATGCCATTAAGACAGTCATACTGAATCCCTTTATTTCTTTGCCTCATAAGACAACTAGACCTGATGTCTCCCCATCTCCCAATATCATGCTAAAAATTAAGCGTTTCAAATCACGGTCCAGACAAAATGAATCCAAACCTTCATTTCAGTAAATTACTAGAAACAGTGGACATGAACTTGTGAGGCAAATTCAGAGTTAACCTGCCAAGTACACTTTGTGGTGACATAAAGTCCTTTGATGAGTACCTAGAAACTGTGTCTTATAAATTGATTTCAGAAATAAGTCAGTTTTTACTGATGCCATTTCTGTCACAAAAAACCTTACATTTATGGTATGTCAACCTTATAAAACATAGCTAAGTTCAACAACTCAGTGGTTGATCTATACTTAGAATCAAAAAAAAATTCTTCAATCAAAACTGAGCCAAAAATCAAGCTCTCAGAGAATGTTTATTTTCAAAAATCACAAGATAATATGAAACACGTGATTTTGTCCCATGTCCAGATAATGCTCTTAAGTAGAACAGATGATAGTCATTTCCAATGCAATTGAAGAAGAGAAACATGTTGAACACCTATAAAGCTATGTGTTTATTTAATTGTTTACTTATTTTTTACTTGTTTATTTTTTAATTGTTTACTATATGACTAAACCCAGAAGCATTTTATTTAGTTTAATAACTCCTAACCTAAGGCAGCCCATATTAAAGGCATCATCAAATCATGACTAATACCACAAAATGAAGCAAAAGAAATAATTAAAACACTCATTTATATGTAATGTATTTCATTGACATAGTCTATTTTATGTGGTCTTTATTTTCCTAGAAGGTGAGTTCTGGATGTTCCACAGTGGGATTTACTTTCTAGCAACTCAATTTTTTTCTCCAAGTGGGATATGTACAGAAGACTAGTTTACCATGGGTTGGAGACAGAACTTTGGTCCATTGGGGAACATTGCTTTCACTTTCTTCTTAAGTTGGCCCAATGGACAAGACAATCAGTAAGAAAATCTATACAAGCATTTTGCTGGAGCAGTATACAAGGAACGGGTGGATAAACACAGAACCATTGGCATAATCAAACACTTAAAGCAAATTTCTGTAATGAACTCAGGATGCACAGAATAAAATTTCATGTGAATCTGTCCCAATAGTACTGTGCATTGTTGATGACCCAACTTTTGCTCATTTCTGCAGCTTTAGCCTTAATTTATTGATTTCCTACTGATAGCCTTGAATTATTCTAATTTATGACAATTTCTGATTTCTTGTTTCCTTTTATACAATTCTATTCATTATAGCCAGCTCTTTTACAAAGTCTTAATATTGCATTAGTGATCAACATGTCTTAGACAATCAGTTTGGTATGGAAATGCCATGCATTCCACAGACAAAGGTAACTGCTAGTATTTGAAAGATGACAAGGGGATAGAGAGAGCCCCATGGGTGTGGTACTTGATTAGCGTGAATGAAGGTCCGGTTTTGTTCTCCAGTAAAGCATAAATCTAACCCAGTGGTGCACACGTGTAGTTCCAGAATTCCACAGGTGGAGTCACAAGGATTCAGAGTTCCAGGTTACCCTCAGTCACACAGTGAACTTAAGACCATCTGCAGACTACATCAGATGGCTCCTATGTTTTAAAGAAATTTCCTCAGAAACATTCCGTTCGGGAGGAAGACTCTGTGAGATGCAGGCAGTAAACAACTCAAAAGTCTCAAGAGTTTCCTGAAATTAACAAGATTCTCAAGGCCTCCCTCTCAATGCTAAGGACAGAGTAAACAACAGCTGGGGAGCGAAGTTGCCCCAACCGAGCTGCGGGAGGAGACACTCAGACTTGTTAAGCTGCTAGTAAGTCACTTGGAGACCCTGGGTGCAGCTTGTAACAGGCAGGCCGGCTTGAGGGGCTTCTCGGAGATGCAGCTGCTTTTGAGTCACCTGTACACTTCTGTGAGCACTCCCAAGACACTCACTAGTGGTGCAGCCCTTACTTTGCTCTGTCGTTGTGTTGTTACTGGGGAAGGGGGTTATGTCCAGGTTCTTGTGTTCAGGAATTGAAAACTGAAAACAGAACACATGTAGAGGATTAAGGCAAGTTTCATTAGGGAGAAAATTAGAGAGAAAGAACGGACCTCATGGGCACGGAGCTCTTGAGGTTCAAGAGTCCAAAGGAACATGGAGTCCAGACATGTGGGGCAAGGGATTCATAGATGGCTGGCAGAGTCAGGGGTATTTATAATCTTAGACCGGTGGGGGGAGGATGATTTGTTCCTCATTGGTGAGTAATAATTTCTGTGAATCTGATTGGTCTATTATGGGGCCCAGCTCTTCTGGGCCAGACTTCCTCGCTGAACTGAAGAATTAAGTTCATTTGCATTTGACTAACTCCTCTCCACCTGTGTCTGTGGAATTCAGATCCACATCCCTTTAGAAACAAAGGGCTGGGGGAACTTGGGACCCTGGAATCCATAGAAGCAGACAGGCAGGAGGGTAGGATTGAGGGAGGGATGGGAGGGAGAGACTATGGAGGGAAGCAGGGATAAGGACTCAATGTGTTTGTACAAGTAGAGGATTAAAAAAAGAGTAGACAGGGATCTATAAAGGCAGATGACTTGGAGGGTGGGAGGGAGTGGGATGGATTGAAGAAGGGAGGGGAAAGGGGATGGGTGGAGGGGGGATGGAAGAAAGTAGGGATGAGTACTTGTAAAACTAGAAAAATAAAATAAAACAAAATGACCTTGGACTGCTCAGCTCTAAACTGAGCCACCACCAACACAAGAGTCAGGGAACCTTGTGGAAGGTGGTGGGGCAAGAACGTAAGACACTGAGTGTGGAGGGTGTTATCAGACAGTGTCTATTGGTCAGGACAGGACTGCCACACCCGGACACACATCACTGCAGCAATGCCCACTTCACAAGGTGTGCACAACAGGACGTTTCACCATGGACAAGAGAAGATCTCAAGAAACGCAGCACCTCCCTGAGAGACGATTTAAGACTAACGCAAGGCAGGAGAAGAGGAGCTACTTTCCACAACAATTTACTGACTGATAATTCATCCATGTCCTAGGAGGTGCTCAGGCACCTGCCAGTGCAGACACCCCAGATGTACCCCAGTGTCACACATGCAAGAAGACAGGAAAGCAGAAGAGCTACTGGCTGGGAAGGAGAAAGTAGGAAGTGGGACAGGCAGGATTTAACAGTAAGGGGTGAAAACACGTAAATTCCTTGTTCTTATGTATGAAATTCTCAAACAAAAAATTATACTTTTTTAAAAAAGAAAGAAAAGATCCTGGGGCTGAATAGACAACTCAGAGATTAAACCTTCGCTCCGCAATCAATAGAATCTGACTTCTGATCTCAGATCCCAGGTAAAAACATCAGACAGAAGTAGTAGCAATCTACACATCCAGATGTGGGAAACAAAGCTTGGAAAACAATGCAGAGGAAACAAGGAGGGTTTCCAAAGTCACCCTTGGGCCTCCACATGCTTACACAGTGTCTTCCTCTTCCTAACCCTAGAAACAGCCACACACCTACACATGCAACAAAAAGATACTAATAAACTTATGTGTAAATAGAGAAAGATATTTGTATTTTGACATATGAAATTCTACTTTTTCATTTGTGACCCATGCCATATAAGTATTCAAGTGTTTTTCAGTTAATGGATGAGAAGAAAATTTAACTACACATAGCTTCTAAACATATAAATATAACAACTTCACAGTACTATGTTCTTCGTTGTTAGGAGCTTTGCTCCCTTTGAAAGTGCTCAGACATACACAGGCGTACATTGCATGTGCAGCGTTCCTCAGTGCCTGTCCAAAACTTGTGTTATCAAAGTTCTCCAGTGGTAATGAAACTCAAGGCTCAAAGGACAGTACTGATATTATTCCATATAATGTATTATGCATCAATAGTTTCAAACGGGCATATTCTACCAGCTCTCAGGCCACGACAACAGAGCTAGTGAAAAGAATATTAACTACTAACTGATTCAAGAAATAGAAAAATAGAAATGAGAGAGACCAAAGTGTCTAGTGCATTCTCTCTCTCTTTCTTTCCTTTTTCAGCTTCTTTATTTCTGTTCATCTTCTGTCCCACAAATTCAAAGTGTGTTTATGCTCTCTGATCTTCCATCCCGTTTTCCAAATACTTCTTACTTCATTTTTTCTTTTTCTCCTTTCTTCCCTCACTTCCTCCCTCCCTTGCTTTATTGTCAACAGCAAAATCAAATGTTCATTCATTTTATTCGTTCAGATATTTACTGTTAAACTAAGGCTATTAAAAATCAGTCTTGGCTAAGGGGAGGGTAAGGGAGGAGGCTGAGTTCGGATTCAGAAGTATAACGGGGGAACTAGCCTGGAGGGTAGGGGAGAAAGGCAAAGAAAAGGTGTTGGAAAAAAAAAACAAGACACAGACACAAAAAACTGCAGATGCGAATAAACAGTGATCACATTCCAACTTCAACACTATGACCATATCTATAACACAGCTTCAGACATCAATTCCATCTGGGCTTCTCCTCTCCCTCTCCCTCTTCTTCCCTCCTCCCTCTTCTTCCCTCCTCCCTCTTCTTCCCTCCTCCCTCTTCTTCCCTCCTCCTTCTTCTTCCCTCCTCCTTCTCCCTCCTCCCTCTTCCCTCTTCCCTCCTCCCTCCTCCCTTCTCCCTCTCCCTCCTCTCCTTCCTCCTCCCTCTCTCTCAATTTGTACATAAAAACTACACTATGCCAGGCATAACTGAGCATACTTTTAATTGCAAGACCTAACAGGTGCTGTCAATCCTGAGTTCAAGGTCATCCTCAGCAAATAGCCAGTTTGAAACTGTTCTGGAATACTAAGATCCCTATGAAGGAGGGAGGGAAGGAGGGAGGGGGACAGGGAGGGAGGGAGGGAGAGATGGAGGGAAAGAAGGAGAGAGGGAGGGAGGGAAGGAGGGAGGGAGGGAAAGGAAGGGAAAAGGAAGGAAGTGAGAGAGGAAAGGAGGGAGGGAGGAAGAAATTACATCTTACATCGTTAATAACAAAGTTTTCCAGGGGAAAGACCCCTCTTTACAAGGGGTCTGACAGTAAACTTCACCCTGTAACTTTCAAATCCTGTCACACTGATTTCTCTCAGCAACTGAGTTCATCAGGCAAATGCTGAGCTCCTCCCTCATCAGCACATAAGAAAGATGTGTCTCTTTTGTAGCCTATGGAAAATAACACGCAATAGCACCCTGATGTCAGGGCAGATGAACAGAAATCAGCCAACGTTAACATAGGACAACTTTGCCAAACTCCGTATGGGTTCTTCCAGTGGTTACACCCAGTGATGAGAACAGTACAGAAACCCTGGCTTCCACTGTTACTCTCCGAAGAAGACAAATTGCCAATTTCCCTGTCGACTTGAGATATGCTTGAATGACTTAACATATGGAGCTTTAAATACAAAGAAGTCTTGTTCCTGAGTATCAAGCATTTGCCAAGTTAACAAAGTAATTTTCCAACATAATTAAGCCATGTCAATAATGTTATGAAGACACATTAGTAATTTTCCTTAGGCTTCTCTCATCTGTCAGCAACTTCCTGGATTCCAGGTGGTCATTGGTTGAAATCAGACCCTGAAGGAGTTTCTTTGTCAGGTTTGGGTCACCGCGAGCATTTGCATACATCTATCTACACGTTTTGATTGCTCCTATTTACATAAAGACAAGAGTCCTCTTACCAAAAAGTTTCAGCAAAGTACAAGCTAAAGATATTGAAATGAGCAGTGTTGGTGGTCCGTACTTATGATGCTACACTCAGGACATGGAGACAGCAAGGTAATGAAGATCTAGTTAGACTGCGTGGGGAGATCAAGTCTAAACAACAATGTCAAACAGAGGAACATGACTCTAAAGCATTCACCACTTTAATGCTAGGCAAATTCAAAAACAGCTGTGTATATGTGTATATGCTTACGAAGAAACATCATGTTTTAGGCAAGATACCTTCAAATGAATTGACACCACACTCTATTACATATATACGTATATAACTAGGTATGTCTAAGTGAATAAGATCCTTTGTTAATTTTTTTCTTCTTTTTTTCTTTCTTTTTTTTCTTTTGTTAATTTTCTGCATGCAAATTATTTAAATGTGAGTGCAGTAGGGTCAGACAAAAAGCTGCTTGGCTTCTTGGTTAAGTTTCTAGTTCACTCTGTTACTTGACATCAGCTCTTGTTCCCTCCCCCCCCTCTACAAGGTGACTCAAGACACTGAACATTGCAAGCCCATAATGTCTCAAACAGTCCCTGTCACCCAAGTGATATTGCCCACACCCAAGGGAGAGAAAACATGGAAATGAAAAAAAAAAAAACACAAATAGCTAGTTTCTTTACGTCACATTCACAAAGTGATATGTGGCAGCAATTGTATATTAGACCTACAACTATTTCCTCCTCAGTGACAAAACCAATTCAGTATTCTGCTGTTTACGTTTTGACAAACTTTTGCTTGCCGGATCTGAAGACATACATTTCACCTAAATTATGTTTGAAGTGGGTTTCTTCATGCCCTTCAAAACAAATGGTTTCCAGATGATAGTCAAAGCTCAAAAAAGCGAGGCTAGAATTTAGAACTCCTTACTTGAATCATGGATTGGTAGCTTAAGACAAAACAAAGGTTGAGATCTGCAAAATGCATATCCTTCTTGGTCTTTGTTTCTTGCAGAATGTGCATGAGTGAAGGTAGCGAGTGACTGCCAACTGTTAAAATATCAAGGATTTCTGACACTAATAAATAAGAAGAATTATGGAGCATGGTGCTCAGAATGGAAGTTTGTAGCCAAGTCCATCAGCAAGCGAAGGAACAAAGGAGGCAACTCCTAAGTAGTGTCTCCCTGCTCCCATTGCTCTCTCTGCAGATTTCTTTCCTCCTGTGTAGACACACAACACCGTTCTGTCCTGGGAAAGCGAATCAGGAAGAAGATACACGTGCTTTCTTCTTTCAGTGAATTTTCTTCAAAGACAGGCGTTGATTCAGAACCATAAAATCATGTCATAGATACACTTTTGTGACCAATCCAACCCAGTTTCAGCTTAGTGAATGTATGATGCAGTGTACTGACGCAGACACATAGATTTAAAAGACTAGAACTTTACTTCAGGAAAATCAGTATTTAGATTCCAACTTCGATGCCTACTAATGAAATCTACTCCTCCTAAGCCTCAACTTTCTTCCTGTGTCAAAAAAGTGGTATCTGCTTCTCAAGCATGTTGGGACCCTCAGGACAATGTATGTGAAATCAACAGCACAGATCTTGACATACAATATATGGTCACTGCAAAATCTTTTACTCTTGAAGTATGAAAGAAGCAGATAGATGGCTTATGTCTGTTCCCCGGGTTTATTCAACACCATCACCTAGATCTACACACAAGTGCATTGATTAGAAGAAAGATGATAGATGATAGATGATAAATGAAGAGATGATAGATATAGACAGATGGACGCATAGATGATAGATAGATAGATAGATAGATAGATAGATAGATAGATAGATAGATAGATAGATAGATAGATAGATAGATAGACAGAGCATTGATTAGAAGAAAGATGATGATAGATGATAGGTGATAAATGAAGAGATGATAGATATAGACGGACAGACAGATAGATAGATAGACAGACAGACAGATATGATTAATTAGTAGAGGATAGATAATAACACATGATTTATACATTGATGTTAATTAGATGATGACAGATAATGGCATGTGGGAGCTGTTGGTTGAAATTTTTTCACGTGTGTTTGCATCTGCTGATAATGGTCTTGCTTCTCTCTAGCTCTTGGGCAACTGTCCATCCACCAGTCAGTCAGCACAGTGGACTCCCCTTGCTCTACTAATGCCCCACATGGGCATGGGAATATTTCTTCTGCTACATATGTGCTAAAGCCGAGATGGTGTTTGACATTTCTACTTAGACCTGCAGTGGCGTTTTCTTTACCAGGACCCTGACATCTGCTGAGTGTACTGTGGCCACGTGTCTGCTCCTGATCCTATACCCAGTCTCTGTTTTCTATCTGTGGATCTCTAGGAGAGATCTGTTTCTTTGGAGACTGAGATTTTGGTGCCTATTCTAAACACAGTCCACTAGGTACAACTCCATGAATTCTCCTCCCTGGCTTTGCTCAGCATGATATAACAGGATTTTTGCCTTTTGTGTTATTTCGTGTTTATTTTCATAATCCTCTAGTCCTTTGAAATCTATTCATTTCATACCCAAAACTTATTTTTTATCTTGATGAAATACCATTGAATAAAACAGCAACCTTGCTGATCTAATTGGAAATTGTAACTGAGAATAGATGATATAAGAAGAAAATATATTGCTTATATTTCAAAATATTATTGCAGTACAGTAGTAAAAATAACTAACATTTACTGGATGCATTCTGGATACATTCTTATGCAATTTACTGTCGCAATCAGTATCAGCCAGGGTCCCAGCAGGCAACAGATGGCATACTGCAATTAGGATTCTTTAAGTGTGGTTTCATAAAGGAACTATTTGCAAACATGAGAGCAGGTAGTTCATAAACCAAAGGAGATAATGTAGAACCCCAGGATGATCATGGGGTGAGGAAGGTTACCATATCTAAGAACAAAGAAAGAAGACAATAAGCGAAGAGTTATGGAGACTTGAAGGAAGCAGTGGTCTTAAGTTAGGAGACATAACCAACCAAAGGTAGCTCGGCCAGGAGAAAATCAGATGAGCTAACACCATAACTTGACTGTTTCATTCCCCTCTTGTCTTCCCTGGAGTCACCCAGCATGTAGATCTGTAGATATAGCCAAGCAGCTGGGTTGTGTAGGGCACATAAGATCCAAAGGGGCAGGGGGAGATCTCTAGGCCTGCTCCATGACAGATCTTCCATGGATTTTCCACATCTCACTGTGAGTCAGCTCAGGCTACAATAATGTAGCACCGCAGACCAGGTGACTTAAACACAGTCATTTCTTCACTCTCAGCCCTGGAGGCCAACATCCAAAATCACCTGAACGTACGGAGAGTTCCCACCGGGCCATCGTTAGACAAGGTACCTTCTCGTGGGATGCCCAAGTGACATGACCTAGTGTGTGCACTGCAAAGGCCTCTCTCATGACTTCTTATGAGGCCATCGATTTCATCATGTCTCAATGTCTTAAGTTTAATTACTGCTAATTGTTTTCCAAAGGATCCAACCCCAAATGTCATGGTGTTAGGGAAGAGGCCTCCCACATATTAATGGGGGGAGACACACAAATCCTAGAGGTTCCTTGTGCAACCTCCTTGCCCTGCCATGCTGACTTATGTCCTACATTCTACTTCAAATTGTGATTATTTGTATGTCCCTGCATGAAGCACATCGCCAACATTGTGTTATCATCATGAGATGTCTTTTTCTTTCACCAGGCTGAGACTATCAATGGTTTCAAAGAAAAAAAAAAGTAAAATGTTTCCTTCGTCCTTTTGCTTTCTTGCCAATAAAAATTCCTTTTTTCCTTTTCTCGGGATCAAATGGCTTCAAGGAAAATCCTGTCAGGGATAAATATACTAATCCTAGTATTTTATTTCCTTTCTTGGGAGAAAGTGAGTAATTTTTAATCATATATTCTGGAGGTTGATATTACATGATTTGTCTTAAAAGGGTGTTGGTAACAGTGATTGTGTGTGTGTGTGTGTTGAAATTCCATAACCCATCAGTATAAACTTTACACCTAGTTATATCCAGTTGAGTTCAAAGTTAGAATGAAACACACATACGATCCCACTAAACATACAGTATATTTTATGAGATTTAACCCTTGAGCTGCCTCTCCAGACCTGGATTGTCAAATTAAAACACAGAAATGCTCATGAGTCTCTGAGCATCTTGAGTTCTCCTATGATCCCCGCACTCTGGGAGGCTGAGGCCGAAAGATCATCATAGCTCAAGACCAACTTGCTTTGCAGCCTGAGTTCCAGGCCAACTCCATGCTGCCAAGACAAAACAAGTTTCCTCATCTACTTTCAAAAATAAATTTAAAAACCTGCATGCTCCTCCCCTATTTTGAATTGTCATCTACAATTTTTCAATATAAGAATTTGTGCATGTGGATGTATATTGTGTGGTACATGACTGCATGTGTGTGGGCATGTGTGGACCACGCAAGGGCATTACTCCTCGTTTCTCCACTTTGTTTGCCCCTGTGGAGTAGCCAGGGAAACAGAAGAGCATCTGGAGAGACCAATCCTACAGACATTGCAGGGAATATTATTCTACCTGCTTATTCCACCTGCTTCAGCCTCAGACCATGAGATTTGTAGCGAGCCCTGCATCCACTGATCCACTGTTTCAGCCCACCATATCGTCAAACACTTGCAAAGGACTCATTTTCTGGCATATTGCAAATTTTGGGTAGCGAAATAAACAAACAGACCAACAAACTATTACTAGCTCATTTATATGAATCCATTGGAAAATCATCAGTGGAATTTGATATCCTCAATTATCCATTTATAAACACAGAGTTGTTATTTATACAATTCCCCTTTCTCCTTCAGTTTGTATTTCCATTCTACTTCCCTGCACATGTTCATCCTAATAAATTTTCATGCATGCAGTGCTTTATTGGCAAATCATCCATGAGTTTCTAGTCTCCAGAATTAGGCAACGCTACATAATTTAGGTAAATGAGTATTTTAAAAATTATCACATAGTTAATGAAACAAACACAAATATGTTTGCTATTTTGAAAGATCACTGATAAATACAAATGTAAAACATTAACATTAAACATTAAAGTACATATTTTTTTGAACATATAAAACTCTTTAAATTAGTTCAAGTACCTGTGCATGCATTTTTAGCCCTAGAATAAGATGTGTTGAGTCTGGTCTTTTGAGTTTACATATTAGAAAATATACAATAATATTCAAATAAACATACAGTTGATGATCAAATCTATTGTCTTTCCCATTAGTAATAAAACATGACTTTTAAACTCTGTACACTTGAAAGTAGCAATATTGTGACTAACTCCTTAATTGAATAAAAGTGATAATTTGCCCCTTTTCCCTATATTAGGAGACAGAAATTACTAAAAGAAAATTTACTTAGTGTGCAATTCACCTGCATAGTTGCTGATAAATGATCATCAAATGGATTAAGGGAACAAGGGATTTATTCTCATAATCCAGCTTGATGGGAGAGCATGCACCAACACCAAGCCCGAGGGAACTGACCACACCATCACCATAATGGGTGAGAGATGGACAATCCTTACTTGCCAGACCAGCATGTCTAGTCAAGTGTACACAAGGATGGCAACTTCCTCAACTGGCTCTCAGTATTTTATTTATCTGTTCGGGACCTAATCCTACCCACCATGGGCTGGGCCTTCTCCATCAGATAGACAATCTCCTGCAAGTTTGCTCTGGACCCAATTCAACCACTAATTCTCTACAAATGTGCCCAGAGCTCAAACCCTCAACCATCAAGTTGACACCTGTGCCTGACTATGATACTTAGAGTTACGTCACATGGAGGACTGATTCATGCCCCCTCCCAACTCTGGGACCACCTTAGTACTTACAGAAAGCCACAAGTCAAAGGCTAGAATATACATAAATTTCTCTGAGAAAGGCCAATCTATCCTTTACTGAGGGATGGGAGCCTGGGTCTCAGTGACATTGGATGTCTGTCACAGTCTCGTACTACAAGGCAAGTCGGCCTAGAAATCATTATATACCCTAGGCTACTCTGAGACTCATGGAAATTCCTCCCATTCAGCCTTCCAAGAGCTGGGAATACAGGCATAAATCACATTATCCATCTCATACCTTTAAAAATGATCCTATGAGACTTTTTATCTTCTCATTGTATTCTGTGTGTGTGTGTGTGTGTGTGTGTGTGTGTGTGTGTGTGTGTGTGAGAGAGAAAGAGAGAGAGAGAGAGAACTATGCTTCCCTGTGGAGGATCAAGCGTGACATCAGGAATCATCCTGGATTGCTTTTACCTCCTTCTTGCTTCCCTCTGGGATTTCCCAGGCTCCGCCCACCAGGGCCAGAAGTGCAGCCCACCACTGCTTCCGCCTGGTGTTTTTTACATGGGACCCAGGATCCGAACTCAGGTCCTTCTGCTTGCAAGGAAGAATCTTAACTCCTAAGCCATCACTCCTGCCCTCTATGAGACTTCTTGGGAGTTTTGGATATGCATGTGTAAACTTGTCACAAGGGTTCAGTGTGGCGCGTGTATGGGGAAGTTTAGATCTTAAATACAACTTTCCTGCTGAAAGCTCTGTGTCTGTAGCCTTATATAAGGTGCAAGCAAGAGGGAGAGGCTAGCCATGACTGAGACCCTGCCTGACTCACGCTCCTCCTCCCTGGGAGCACCCTTCTGGAATAAGCACACAAGGGGGCTGTGTACAGATGGCCTGAGAGAAACCCAAAATACCAATGTCACGACGTCCCATGGGCAAGGTACATTTGATTCAGCACAGATTGAATCAGCTTCTCTCCAGAACTGGTTGATAAAGTCATGGTCAAAGTAAGAAGGTATGGGACTGAGATTTGCATAAACTTGAATTAGCATGCAAGGCACAGTAATTAAGCTGTTTGATTTGTATCTTTAGTATCTGTTTAAAGGTCTGTCTGGAATATTTAAAACCTAGAGTCTTATGAAGCAAAGCGAGGATGATTCAACTTCTACCTCCCATGTGACACCATAATGCCATCAGTCCACAGCACATGCTAGTGCCCCTACTTCTGAGACCTGGAGGCCTTAGACCAAAGCAGTAGATTACCAACACTGTGGCATCCAAGGCAGGGCATGAAGCCCCCTCTGTGTAAACCTTGGACAGGACAGGTGATTCCACCCCTCTCAGCTTATCCCAGAAGATAAGCTCACTTGTCTGGAGTGAGCTGCTGAAGGGATGTGTGTGGAGGAGTGAGATGATGGATGGACTTTACTTTCCACCCAAGAGAAAACCCAGAAACTTTCAAAAAAAAAAAAAAAAGTTTGAGCCCTTTATGCTGAACTGAGCTGAGCTTTCCAGCTTGACATATGCGTGACAGTTGTGAACAGAACTTAGTTACTGTCAACCAACTGGCCGGAGATGAGAAACAGAGAGCGCTTCCCTAAGAGAGAAGGATGTTTAACACATGATGTCAATGTGTGAAGATTGAGCTCCCACTAAGAAAGGTTCCGTCTGTCAGGTGGTCACCCTGCGATGGAAGTCCACTCTGACGCTGCCTGATAGGAGCACGCATCCATTCCCACGAGTGACAGTGTTCCATCTCAGGAGACGTTGCCCACTTTGAATGCTGTATTAATCGCTTTCGTACCACTCTGACAAATGTCTTGGGAGAGGGCTTGTCTTGGCTTGTGTCTGCAGATGGATTTTAGTCTGTTGCAGGAGGAAAGCACGGAGCAGAGGCAGGAGCAATCTGGGCTCACAGGAGGTGAGGGGGTGGGTTGGGTTGGGGTGGGGTGGGGTACAGTGGGGTGGGGGTGGGGATGCAGCTCCAGCCTGGAATGGAGCAAGAGCTAGGTCAGAACCAGGGTCGGGCCGCACCTCCAAAGGCATGTCCCTAGAAATCCCAGAGTCCACCCCAGACAGATGCCCATAACAGTATCCCCAGTGGGGAGAGAAGCTATTCGACTCTTGACCCTGCAGAAAACACCGCCATTCTGACCGTTAAGGATGTGCATGCCATGTCCAGTCCTTCCGTACTTCTGACCAATCAGTCGCAAGTCAGAGGCTCCTACAGCTCATATCTCTGTTCCAACTTTGATTTAAAAAAAAAGACACATGTAGAAAGGGAGTCCCTGAGTGACTGATTTATTACAGAGGGTTGAGGTCAGGTACAGCCCCAAGTAAGAGACACAACAGTGTGAAGAATAACTACTGTACCTTCCCTCTAAAGACCCACAAAGCAAGACCATGTGGACCTTCTCCTTTAGGGTTTCTGTGGGGGCTCTGGTATATGGACGAGGTTATTTGCTTTCACCATTAACTATTTAAATACCTGTCTGGAATACTTGCAATATTTAACACTTAAGGTATTTAAAATTTGATTCAACTTTCACCTCCTGTATCAAACTCCTTAGCATAATGTCACCCTGTTTCCCCTCAATGACGCAGTCAAGAGGTGAAGCTTAAAAGTTCTAAATCCTGTCAACACATGGCTGGTTTTCTGGTGACAAGTCCACATCTTGATATGTCTAAGAGTCCCAGCTAACAATCCTATTGTAAGTACTGACTGCATCTCATTTTAGAGCATTTTAGGGCTTTGTAAGTACATGCCTGGAAATGGGGCCAGAGACCAGCTATATGTTTCTTATTATAGCAGGAAGACCCAACAAGAGATGTCTATGTGAGGTCAACTGAGGTAGGATGCTGTCGCAGTTAGTTGCAGATGGAAACATGACAATTGAAAGTTGAAATTTGGGGCACATCTGGGAAGAATTGTGTGGTGAAGGCAAGCCCTGAGCCACCCTGTAAGAGATTATCTGATGGGCACGGAAGCCAAGAAACAGCAAGTAGGGCCGTCCATGGGTAAGATGGAGAGAGCTGGCTCGTACTTCGGCAGAATAGCGAGTCACAGAGCTGGTCCCTGTCTGAGCAATCGCTGTGGTTATGATGCAGCAGGTCCTGGGCTCCTGCTGCTTGTGCGAACTCTTCAGCCATCCCGAGGAACTATGCCCGGGAATCTTAAACTGGCATGATCTCCCGGTTCCTCGAAGTTGTTGTGGGACTGTATTCATTTATCAAGGGGAGGAGGAAACCCGGGAGAAATAGAAGGAACATTGAAGTGATTGGGAGCTTCTCAACACACACAGACACACACACATACACATAGACACAGACAGACAGACAGACACACACACACACACATACACACACATACACATACACATACACACCACACACACACAGAGACACATACACGCCATACACACACTGTAACGGTTACTCTTTACTATTGCTGTGAGAGAGCACCCAAAGTCAATCAACTTAAGTGAGAAAGGGAGATTTATTCAGTTTATGGTTCCATAGGGAAGGTACAGTCTCTCAAAGCAGAGGCAGCATGGCTGGCTGGCCAAAGATAGAGGAGGCTAAGTCACGCAGACATCTTGGAAGCTGAGAGCTGCAGGCTGCTTGCTGCAAAGGCTGACTTCTCCTAAAGGTAGGGTGGGACTAATCCACCTCAAGGCCCACCCCTTGTGACTGCCTTCCTCCAGCAAGGCTCCACCTCTCAAGGTGCCATGACCTTGCCAAACACATGAGACTGTGGGGGACACATTTCAAACCATGACACACACATACACACATAAACACAGACACAGACACACACAGACACACATACACACCACACACACATATATACATAGCACACACACAGACACACACACACTGACACATACACACAGACACACATATGGATGAATACATACCACACATACATACATATGCACATACATACACATACACATACATACACATACACATCAACACTGACATACACACAGACACACAAACACACACATATACACAGACACAGACACACACACAGACATATACACACCACACACACACATACACACATAAACACAGACACACACAGACACATACATACCACACACATGTACATATGCAGCACACACACACACACATATAGACACATACATACCACACACATATACTCCACACACACACAAGCACACACACACTGGAAGTACAGAAGTATCAATGTTGGATCCAACCATTCTCCCTAAACCCTTCCCTCCCTCCCGACTTCTCTGAGGCCCCAATCAATCCCAACAAACTTCTGACATCAGGCAAGCATGTTAAATGTCTGGGACCTGAGGTGGAAGTAAAACAAAGCAAGATGCCACAGTTGTAATTAGGATCCTGAGCTGAACACAATGATTACTATAAATAGTTTGTTCTTGAATCAGAAGACTTTTTTTAAATTCCTGAGTGGCTAGAAAAATCTGTGTGACAAACCTGATATCTTCTCCATGGGCAGGAAATCTGTATTCTAGGGTGTCTTTAAAATCCCTACTGGGAATTATGAAGCCTTAGTATGTTTTTGTTGCCCTGTATGAGTAAAGACTTTCGGATTGCGAGTAAATTTATAGGATAAACAAAGTTATAAATACTCAGTAATTAAAATACAATAACCATATTCTTAATATTAACTCATAGATCCTGCAAGGCCAGCTGGCCAACTAGCCAAAAGGACCCTTCCCCAGGGCTGGGATTAGAGGCAGATCCTTCCATGTCCAGCTCTCTCTCTCTCTCTCTCTCTCTCTCTCTCTCTCTCTCTCTCTCTCTGTGTGTGTGTGTGTGTGTGTGTATGTGTGTGTGTGTGTGTGAAAGAGAGAGAGAGAGGGAGGAAGGGAGAGAGAAAGAGAGAGGGAGAAAGGGAGAGAGAGGGAGAGAGAGGGAGGGAGGGAGAGAGAGAGAGAAAGAGAGAGAGAGAAGAAGGGAGAGAGCACTCTTTGTCCCTGTGGAGGACCAAGGGTGACTTCAGGAATTATCCTGGATTGCTTCTACCTCACCTTGCTTCGCTCTGGGATTTCACCAGCATCGGAAGTGCCTGCACTGTCATTTCTTTTTTTTTTTTTTTAAATAATGTATTTATTTATATTTTCCGCTCATACAGGTACCCCAGTCCCCTCCTTCCCTCCACCCCTCCCTGGACCTCCCTGTTCCTTCCCCCCTTTTCCCTTTCCTTTCCCCCTCCCTTCCTTTCTCCCAGTGCCCCCTCCCCCCATCCCTGGAGCATCCTTTAGTGTGTATATCAAACTTTCCTCTGGGTCCTCCTCTCTGATGAGGTGTAAAGACTCAGTTGTCATTTCTATCTGGTGTTTTTATATGGGACCTGGTATCTGAACTCAGAACTTTTGCTTGCAAGGCAGAGTCTTAACCCTGAACTGTCTCTCTAGCCCCATGTCCACCTCTTTACATAGATGTTGGGTATGTGAACTCAGGCCCTCATGCTTGAGTGGCAAACACTACTGACGGACTCATCTCCCCTGCCCTCAATTTGTCAATTTGTTTTCTAAGTTACTCATGAACATCCATTCAAGCTTACTTTATAGGAATTATCACACTCTGATAAAAAATATTCTTACATGAATAATCCTTTGTTTTTCCTATGGCCATATCTGTGCTTCTTAATATCTAAGCAAATAAGTCATTTTTCACACACCCTTGGAGGATCCTTTGTGGACAAGAGTCTATGACAGAAGCTGTATTTTTCAGGAAATGCTATCAGAGTAGATGAACAGTAGGCACATCCTTAGTTGCAAACTTCACGCAAGGCTTTGGCGAAGAACGCCTTATTCAGCATTTTGGTGGAAGAAGAGATCAGCAAGGTATTGTGGGTAAAAAATAAAGGATAAGAAAGATATTGGATTAACTGTCTAAAGACAACAGCTCTTGGGTTTTGGTGGGAATATGAGTGGGCATGGAGACAATGGCTTTGGAGAGTCGACTGAGCCGAAGGAAATTGTACAACAGGAAAGGAGAATAATAGAAACTTAAGAAATATGGTGTTGGTTATGAAGCTACATCTACTAATATTTGTTCAGAGATGAAATCTGTGGCAGACGTTTCTTTTCCTTTTACAAGAGCTTTTCATACCTGTCTTCCATTAGTTTAAAAAATGTCAAGAATAAGAGAGCGGCTGCTCCAGCTCCTACAGACAAATATAACTTGACGAAGACTGTGCACGGCTGCTGCTCCTAGACAGTGGTTTCTCTGACTGTGTGCATACATCCTGCTCGGGCCACTGTGGGTAATGCGAACTCTGACAGAGAAGGCTTTCTATTCCCAAATAAGAATGCAGAGAGAGAGAGAGAGAGATAGAGAGAGAGAAAGGAGAATGGGGGAAGAAGAAGAAGAAGAAGAGGAGGAGGAGGAGGAGGAGGAGGAGGAAGAGACTTAAGCACTAGCTTTAAGCCATGCATCGATTCCTTTAACCACTGCTTTAATATTTTTTAGAGTGTGAGGAGGAAAAGGCATATATATTTGTTTCATGACTGTAAGTGGGTTTTCTGTTACATATCACTGAATGCCTTTTAGTTAACATCATGGTTAGGCACAGGTGTCAACTTGACTATTGACAGTTTGAGCTCTGGGCACATTTGTAGAGAATTAGTTGAGTTAAGCCCAGAGCAAACCTGAAGAAGATTGTCTAGCTGATGGGGAAGGCCCAGCCTATGGTGGATGGGATTAGGCTCTGGAATAAATCACGGTGAGTTGGTTGAGAGAATTGGCATCCTTCTGTTCACTTGGCCAGACATGCTGGTCCGGCAAGTAAGGATCGTCCCTCTCTCAGCTGTTATGTGGTGATGGTGTAACCAGTTTCCTCAGCCCTGGTGTTGGTGCGTGCTCTCCCGTTAAACTGGGCTACGAACTCAGATTGTGTAAGAAAATAAACCCCTTGTTCCCTTAAGCCAATTGATGGTCATTTATCAGCAATCATGCAGGCGAACTGCAACAGCTAATCAAGTAGAAATCCTGTGATTTATTACTTGACTCTGTTTCTAGGGATGGATGGAACAGATTCAAGTCAGAATTGCTAGCAACCCCAGATTATTAGCATTTTAGTCACAGGGCATACCTAATGATGTGTGCAGGGATGCCTCCCACATGATGGGACCACCCCATAAAGAAAGCCTCCATTCTTCTAATCTCTTGATCTGTTAAGTGAACAGATACATGTGAGGTTAATTCCAGACTTGAACAATAAAGAATTATCAGTGAAGAAAGCGGTCAACTCAAAAATGTTTCCACTCGATCACAGTACATTTTCTCAAACCTTTAGGCATTATGCTAAGTGAATTATGCAAAATAAACTAAGAATATTTTATGTGCCAGGTTTTTAAGTTCATCTTTCTGCCTAGGTGCCCCTACACCATCTAGTCCCATTAAAAGTAGTGACAATTCAACACATTTGATAAGGAACCACTACTTACATCACACAATTTACATCTTGATTTTTTTCTATGTGCCAAGATGCTTGAATCAAGACACTAATTTGCAAATTTTGCATAAATTTGCATATTATGTTCAAGCATCCTTAACTTCAGGCTTGTAAAATAAAGCCCAATTAATTAATTAGTGCAACCTACTGCAATTGTATTTAAACCCAATATTCACAGCATGACACATAATATATTTTATACCAATTAATTTAGTCACATTCCAGTCTAAAAAGGCAGACACATAAAGACAAAGAGCTAGTGACAAATGTGAAAAAGACTATAAAACAAAGGAGGTAGGGGGCCCCAGATAGACTGAAAATTAATGTCAATATTGCAAATCAAAAAAATCAGAAATGTGTTTTGAAATGTTGAAAATCTCAGTACCACTGCCAGCTACTTGAGTGTGGTAATAAATTGTTACAACTAACCTGCCCGACCTAAGAGACCATTTGTTCTCAGTCCACTTCTAGGCAGGTCATTTTGCAATGTGTTATTGAAGATTTGGGTTCTCTCTCCAGATTACTCCTATAATCACAATCATTGCAGGATATACTAAAATGTCTTTTTTTTTTAATTGTTACTACAAAAACTTGCATCACGCACAAAACCACTTAATTATTCTGTAATTGTTTTTCTTGCTGTATTCAGCCCTTAATTTGCTGGAAATTTCTACAAATGTGTCCTGTGCTTCTATAGTCCCAGAAGTGCCTGGGAAGTCCTTGCATAAGATTCCAGCAACTCTTTCAACTAGAAAGAACTTGTGGATTTTCCAGGATATGCCATATATTGTCCATAAGTGACTCAGAGCACAAGCATATAAGGGACTACCAAAAAGCACCAAAATGTATCTATCAGCTGTGGTTGTGACCTAAAGGCTAGGAAAACCGGGGGAAGCATGAAAAAAGCAATTCAGACTTCAAAGGAGCAAAAGAGAGTAAAGACAAATTGTCAGGTATGTAAAGAAATATAAAAAATACATAATAAGTAATATTCCATGACTAAAACTCAACTCTTAAAATTTAAAGTCAAAAAATAGATTCAATATCAGTTTGGACATAGAAGAAAACAAGATAATAAATAATAACTATCTATACTGAAGCACAAGGGAAAAAATTAAAAAAGAAGAGACTATAGTGCATATGGAGCTGAATGGAGAAAAAAAGAACGAGAAAGATCTGAGTAAATGCAGTTTATTATTGTAGAAGTAGTGTAGAAGAACAATAATTTAATATATGTTAAATTATTAATTTATTATGTATTTCATATAATTAATATAGTATTAATAAATTAAATTAAATATATATAAGAGAAAAATGCATAGAATCATGAAGTTTAGCACACTGCAAGTTGGAAAAAATGCAAAGGAAAACTGGCAACAGCTCACCTGGATAGGAAGCACAAGCCTCCAAGTCAGAGAGAAAACCTATGAAACAATAGTACCTGGATGCCCATCACCTGCAACTGACTTCTTAAATAAGCACGTGCTCAAAGAGAGAACAATGGAGTGACATAGAAACTAGGAAAGAAAAGAACAATGAATCTACATTTCCAGTATTCTGAAATATCCTGCGAAAAGATAAAAGAAAAATGTTTTGCGATGAGAGAATATTTGCCACGAGTTATTCAATACAAAGGAATCACACACAGGCACACACACGAAAACCCCATAAACACCACAAAAGTGAAAACATAAAAAAAAAAAACTGCATAAATAAATAAATATATAATTTGTTTACAGAAATAATACTTCATGTTTGCTTATATGTCAAAGTGAATTCATTTGATGAGAGGTTGACTAGTTCAAATATTTTGCAAATATATGAAAAATTTGAAACTAATACTTAATGTCTGGTTGATTAATATTGACATTACTTCCACATATACAACATGGCACATGTGCATCACACTGTCATGTATACTAAGGATACTACTAATAGTAATGATAAACAGAAATAAAGAATTAAAGACAATCCATGTGGTCAAGCCAGTCTATTACCGGAGAAAATGTATCTACTGGAAAATATATATCAAAACAAAACAAAGATATCATTGTAAGATGTTAAAACATGACTAGTAAATTAAATAAAAAAGTAGAAAAAACTTAAAATGACATTTAAATTTTACATGCAATATAAGAAGTCAAGAAAACCAAAAGATTTTCTTTTGAAAAGGTTAAAAATGATGGTAAATTTTACTGAGGATAATAAACTTAATCACCAGTAACAGAAAAGTAAAACCAAAAAAGCCTTACAAACCCTTCCTAAAGCATTGAGAATGTACAAGTTATATTATGAGTACTTTTAGTCCAATTAGCCATATGTGTAAAATGCACTTTCCTTTTTGAAAATGAATCCATTTTCCAAAGTTTTCTCTTATGGAAAAATTTAACTGACATATTATCTGAATTATTCAAAATATTTAAAGTTGAAATAACACAGAAATGTTAAGCAAATATTTTTAGAAATAAAAGAGAATTACTTTCCTACCTATTTTTTCCATTTTTAACCAAATTTGAAAAGAGCGTTATAGACATGGAAACACATTGAGCTGTTTCTCTAGTGATACACCTATGTATTTTATTTTTTTAATACATTTTACACCTATGTATTTTAAATAAAATGTTATCAAATGGCTCAATATGTTAAGAAACAAACTACATGACTGTCAGGGAAGTTATCTTTTTTATTATTATTATTATTTATTCAATTGTGTGTGCGTGTGTGTGCATGTGTGCTTATGTATGTGTGTGTATGTGTAGAACCACAGGCGAATATCGGGAACCCCCATGGATGGCCTCCACCTCCTCCTTGTTTACTCTGCCCCGCGATTCACAGGCTCCGCCCTACCAGGACCAGAAGTGCAGGTCGCCCCCGCTTCTGCCGGCGTCTATACGTGGGGTCTAGGATCCGAACTCAAGACCTTCCGCTTGCAAGGTAGAGGCTTAACCCCTGAGCCACCTCTCCAGTCCCAGGGAAATTATCTTAAGAAAACATATTTACATCTACAAATTAAATGAGCAGAATACAGTGTCAACATGATGAATATAATCGTATTATGTATAGAAAATACATTTCACTGAATTCTACCTCCTCCCATGAACAAAATGCTTGACCAAGTAGAAATGAAAGATAACTTCCTCAATCAGAAAGAACCTACAACATCTTCCACAGGAAAATCACATTTAACAGTAAAAATACTGAAAACTTCCTTCGAGAGGTTTTAAATCAGGTATGTCCACCTTGCCATTTTTACCCAAAATGAACAGAAAACTTTTGCCAGCAAAAGGAAATAAGAAAAAAAAATCAATCATTAGAGCAATATAGATTGGACAAAGAGAAATAACATTTTTATTATCTTCAGAAAATAAGATTTTATGTACATAGAATATCCAAAACAACTAGAAGGCAGACTATGAGAATAATCTGCTAAAAGGTCACTAAACAGAAAATTCATTTGTATCAGTACATGAAACTAGTTCATTTTTTATGAACGAGTAACAAATAAACACAAAAAGAATTCTAGAGATTATACTCTTCATATTAGCATCAAGCACAGTAATAATACTTAAGAAAAAAATCAAAGAATGTGTGCATAACAACCATACCAAACACTCTAACCATTAAGTGAAATTTCAGACCTATTATCTGAAGGTTGTGCAGTGCTAATACTTTTCAAAATGTCCTAAAGGATCCACACAAATTCAGAATTTTTGTTAATTTAAAATTTTAAAAATGGTGGACCATTCTTGATATCATTGCTGCTTATTTGCACCCCGGAAGCTGCCTCTGCTCAGAGTCATGATGGGCACAAGATGGCGTCTGCCAGCCAGGTCCTTCAGCTAGTGAAGCCACATGCTACATTTATAATGTTTCCTGACAGAAGAGATGGTCCTAAACGTTGTGCTTCAGAGCTTTGAGATCTGCAGGGCCTCTGACCCACTCTGTCATCTCTCAGCTATGCCAATGTACCAGGGTCCACCAGACACTGTAGAAATAATAAAAGGATTGCTTCTGAAATTCAGGAGGAAACATATCTCAAGAATAAATAGAATTTATCCAATGTGAAAGTCCTGAATAATCACTATGGCTGACTGCTGTTTGTCAACATTCAACAGAAATATCTTCACAATGAAGGAGAAATGACAAATTGTATATTAAACATAAATATTATGTAGTTAAAATAAATATTATACAAAAAAATGAAGTATAGGGAACTTGGATACGTGCATCTCCTAATTTATGTATCTTGGTCCCTTCTCCACAAGTTTACCAATTCATGTATTTTATATTATTAAAGTCTACATTTTTAAAGGCTAAAAAAATCAATATCAGGAATAGTAAATGTATTTGCAAAGGAAAAAAAAAATCCAAAAGGAGCATAATATCCAGTATGATGGTGGTTAATGAAGCCGGGTCAATACAGAAAAATGGAACCTTAGACCAGAGGTCCCAAACATAGAGAGGGGCATCGCCATGGTGGTCCTGCGGTTTAATGGATGAAGCTTGCTCAGCATGTGGGTTGCTTAAATGTGGGAGGGGGTATGGATGTCTGGAGACCAGAAGGAACATGAGAGAGGGAAAAGAGAGGACTTAAGGGACACGGAAGGCAATGATGGAACCCAGGACATATGAAAATTTAAGGCGAAATACTCAGGGCAGAAGCGTAAAGCAGGGAAGGCGCAGGTAAACCAGGAAATGAGCTGTTCAGTCAAAGCCAAGTGCTGTGGACACTACTATGTTGATATTAATGTAAGAAAAGAAAGACAAAGTTCCTGGTCCCTTAATTACTATTACATAATTAACAGATGTAGATGAATTATAAATATTAATGTGAACACTAAAATACTAAAGCTTTAAGATGGCAATATTGATAAAAATATTCACATTAGCATAAACAAAAATTCTCAAGTAATCCTGAATAATAAAAATCTGCTGTATCACCATATTAGACAAAGCCATAGCAATACAAACAACATGGGATACAGATTAATGAATTAATTTTGAAGATCCTGATATAAGCCCATATACCTATACAACTGTTTTTTGTTTTTTGTTTTTTTTTTTATTTAGGTAGTAAAAAAAAATGGAAAAAGGACAGCATTTTCAACAAATTGTGTTGGGAAAATTGGATATCTGCATGCAGAAGAATGAAACTAGGTCTTTATCCATCATCTTGCATGAAATTTAATTCCAAATGGATCAGAGACCTCAGTGTTGAATGTGCAAATATTAAACTCCTAGAAGAAGAAACAGGAAATATAATAGAGCTGATAGACCTAGGTCAGAGTTATCTGAATAGGATCACAAATGCATAGAAATGAGACCAACATTAAACAAATAGAATTTCATAAAATTAAAAAACTTCTGCTCTGTAAAAGATATTGTCAATCAAGCATAAAGGCAACCCATGGAATGGGAGGAAAAATTCACTAACCACATATCCGATAGAGGACTAATAGCCAGAATATACGAAGAGCTCAAAAAACTAAATATCAAGGAAGCAAACAACCCAATTAAAAATGGACTAAAATTAAAAAATAAGCATAGAAATGAGACCAACATTAAACAAATAGAATTTCATAAAATTAAAAAACTTCTTCTCTGTAAAAGATATTGTCAATCAAGCAAAAAAGCAACCCATGGAATGGGAGGAAAAATTCACTAACCACATATCCGATAGAGGACTAATAGCCAGAATATACAAAGAGCTCAAAAAACTAAATATCAAGGAAGCAAACAACCCAATTAAAAATGGGCTAAAATTAAAAAAATAAGCTTTCACAGGAGGAAATTCAAATGTCTAACAAGTACCTTTAAAATTGTTCTACCTCCCAAGCCATTAAGGAAATGAAAATTGAAACCACCCTGAGATATCATCTTGCCCCAGTCAGAAATCCAAAGCATAAATAATAACAAATACTGGCAAATACAAAGAAAGAAGGGATCCATCATTCATTGTTGGTGGCATACAAACTCACAAAACCCTTCTGGAAATCAGTATGGAGGTTCCTAAAACAATCAAAATTTAATATATTACACAACCCAACTAGATCATTCCTGGAAATATTCCGAGAGAATACTATATCTTACTGAAGAGACATGTATGCATTTATGTCATTGCAGCTCTCTTCAAAATATTAAAGAAATGGAATCAGTCTAGATGTCCAATAGCAGACAAATGGTAAAATGGCTAAAGGTGGAAGATATTATACTGAGCAAAGTATCCCTGATGCAGAAAGACAGATATCCCATATTCTCCATTTTAAGTGGATTCTAACATTGTACCTTCCGAATGATATATCCTAAGGGATACTTCTACAACACCCAGAAACACCAAAGGAACATAAGTCATGGGAGGGATCTCTCACTGAAGAGAAGTCTTTTTTTGTTGTTAGATTCATAATAGTTTAATTAGATATGTTTTGTAGGTCCTGAACATAAGGCTCTCGTAGAAGTAAACTATTTTTCAAATTCATTTTTTAATGTTTATTTATGTTATTTTTCCCAATCATACAAAATTAATAAGTACCACGTCCCCTCCCTACCTCCAACCCTCCCCAGTCTCCCTTGCTCCCTCCCCCTTTTTCCCCTTCCATTCACCCTCCTCCCTCCCTTTCTCCCAGTACCCTCCCTCCCAGTCCCTGGAGCATTCTTTAGTGTGAATGTCAAACTTCCCTCTGCATCCTCCACTCTAATGAGGTGTAAGGACTCAGTAACACTGCCTAGAGCCCTTTCTTGAGTTCCCCTTTAGTATGGGAACACTATTGTGACTGTTAATCCTTTGCCTCTAAGGATCCTAGTGCCTGTGATCCATGCTAGATTGGGGGGGATCATTGACATGTTAGTCATTGTGCAGGTCATGCAAAGTCCTATTTTGGCTACTTCGGCCCTAACCTGTGTGGAGTATCTTGCATAATGTTGCTCCTCCCTATCTTTAGGCTCTTACAATCTTACTGCCCCCTCTTCTGGAAATTTCCCTGAGCTTAAGATGGAGAAAGATTTGGCTAGTCTGGTTCCAGGTGATTCATGTAGGATCTCTGATGTTCTGAATTATGGCTTGTTGTTATCAGTTTTGCAGTTCTCACACCACCCTTGGCTCCATCCTGATTGGTATTGGAGATCACTGCCTAGCTAGAGATAAAAGGCTGTTAAAATGGAGTCTTACTGTAAGAGTAGATTCAAAGATAGATGGAATAAGAAGAGGAGACCATGGTAAGGGATGGTCAGTCTCCCATTTGCAGGATGGCTACCATCCATCTGCCAGACTCAATGCCCTCCCTGACTGGTAAAATCAAACCCCCTCAGTAGCAAGTGACCAGGAAGGAAAGTAGGCGAATTGAACCAAATGTCTCACTACTTACTTGCAGTACTTGATGGTGACCTATTTTCCCTGCTGCAGCATGATCCCCTCTGTCCTTATTTCTGGGGGGGGGTCCTTCCCTTTCCTGCCTGTTTATAATCTTTGCAATTACTGTAGGTACTACAGAGATTTGTGTTTGAGTGTCTCTAAGTGGGTTTGGTACTAGGATCCACCTATTATGGAGTACATACAGTGCTTAAATTTCTTTTTTTTTAAGAACAAATAATTTTTTTTTAATAAACAGATTTCCCTGTGTTGAAAGTAGAGGAATTCTGAATCGTCTTGATTTTTATATTTAACAGGAAATTGAAGAGAAAAAAGCTATGAACATGGTCGTGCTTGTGCTATTGAGGTGAACCTCTGCTGCATGGGGGGTTATTCCCAAAAGTGGAATCGCAGGGTCATATGGCATTTCAATCTTTAATTTCTTTAAGAATCTCCAGACGGCTCGCCAGAGTGGCTGTATGAGCCTGCATTCCCACCAGCAATGTAGGAGAGTTCCCCTCTCTCCACATCCTCTCCAGCATTTGGTGTTGTTTGTATTGTGGATTTTTGCCATCCTGACTGGGGTGAGATGATATCTCAGGGAAGTTTTGATTTGCATTTCCCTGATGGGTAAAGAAGTGGAGCATTTTTGAAGATATTTGTTAGACATATTAATGTCATCCCTGGTAAAATTTCTTTTAAGTTCCAGGGCCCATTTTTTTAACTGGGCCATTGGGTTCCTTGGTGTTTAGTTTTCTAAGTTCTTTGTGCACTTTGGACAGTAGAGATCTATCAGATATGTGGTTAGTGAAGATTTTCTCCCATTCTGTGGGTTGTCTTTGAGCTCATGTTACAACCTCTTTATCTGAACAGAAGCTCTTTAATTTCACAAGATCCCAACTGTTGAGAGTTGGTAGCAGTGACTGTGCCATTGGATGTCTGTTTAGGAAATGTTGGCCTAGCCCAATCAGCTCGAGGGAGTTCCCTATCCTTTCAACTATTGTTTTTATAGTCTCTGGCCTTATATCAAGGTCCTTGATCCATTTGGAATTAAATCTTGTACATGGTGACAAGTATGGGTCCAGCTTTAATCATCTGCATGTGGAGATCCAGTTTTGCCAGCACCATTTGTTGAAGATGCTGTTCTTTTTCCATTGGATTCTTTGGGCCCCTTTGTCAAAGACCAAATGGCTGTAATTTTGTGGGCTTATATCTGGGTCTTCAATCCTTATCCATTGATCTGTGTGTCTATTTTGGAGCCAGTACCAGGCTGTTTTTATAATTATGGATTTGTAGTATAGACTTAGGTTTGGTATGGTAATACCTCCAGCAGTGTTTTTGTTACTCAGGATTGTCTTTGCTATCCTGGGTCTTTTGTGCCTCCATATGAATTTTGAGATTGTTTGGTCAACTTCTTTGAAGAATTTCTTTGGGATTTTAATTGGTATAGCATTGAATTTGTATATTGCCTTTGGTAGCATGGTCATTTTTACGATGCTGATTCTGCCAATCCAGGAACATGAGAGGTCTTTCCAGCTTCTGGTGTCTTCTGCTATTTCTTTCTTTAGGGTTTTAAAGTTTTCATTGTAAAGGTCTTTTACTTCCTTGGTTAAGTTTATACCAAGGTATTTCATTTTTTTAGGGGCTATAGTAAATGGGATTGTTTCTCTCAAGGCTTTTTCACTTCTTTCATTCTGGGCATATAAGAAGGCCTCTGATTTTTGCACATTTATTTTGTATCCTGCCACCCTGCTGAACTTCTCAATTAGTTCCAGGAGCTTCCTAGTGGAGTTTTTGGGATCACTCAGGTATAAGATCATGCCATCTGCAAATAGGGATACCTTGACTTCTTCCTTGCCGATTTGAATCCTTATGTCCCTTTCTTGTCTTATGGCTTTGGCTAAGACTTCAAGTACAATATTGAATAGAAGTGGTGAGAGTGGACAGCCTTGTCTAGTTCCTGATTGAAGTGGGAATGCTTCCAATTGTTCCCCATTGAGCATAATCCTTGCTGTGGGCTTATTGTATACAGCTTTTATTATATTGATAAAGGTTTCTTCCATTCCTACTGTCTATAGCGTTTTGATCATAAAAGGCTGTTGGATCTTGTCAAAAGCTTTTTCTGCATCTATCGAGAGTATCATGTGGTCTTGGACTTTGGACTGGTTTACATTATGAATTATATTTATTGATTTGCGTATGTTGAACCAACCTTGTGTGCCGGGGATGAAGCCTACTTGGTCCCCGTGAATGACCTTTTTAATATGTTTTTGAATCCAATTTGCTAAGACTTTGTTGAGAATCTTTGCGTCTGTGTTCATCAGAGAGATTGGCCTATAGTTTTCTTTTTTAAGTGAATCTTTATTAGGTTTTGGGATTAAAACAATATTAGCTTCATAGAAGGAATTTGGTAGTGTTCCTTCCTTTGCTATTTGATGGAACAGTTTAAGGAGCATTGGTGTTATTAACTCTTTAAATGTCTGGTAGAACTCTGTGCTGAAACCATCTGGTCCAGGACATTTTTTGGTGGCAAGATTCGAGATTACTTCCTCAATTTCCTTATATGTTATAGGACTATTTAAATAATTCACAACTTCCTGATTCAATTTAGGTAAGTTGTGTTTACTTAGAAATTCATCCATCTCTTTTGTGTTGTCAAACTTCACAGAGTATAAGTTTTTGAAATATGATGTTTATTTTCTATGTCTGGGATAATTCACTCAATATAATTTTTTCTAATTCCATCCATTTCCCAGCAAATTTCATTAATTCATCTTTTTTGATGGCTGAATAGTACTCCATTGTATAAATGTACCCCATTTTCCTTATCCACTCATCAACTGTTGGTCATTTGGGTTGATTCCATGACTTTGCTATTGTGAACAGTGCTGCTATGAACATAGTCATGCTTGTGCCATTGAGGTGAATTTTTGCTTTATGGGGGATAAGCTGCATTCCTACCAGCAATGTAGGAGAGTTCCCTTCTCTCTACATCCTCTCCAGCATTTGGTGTTGTTTGAATTGTGGATTTTCGCCATCCTGACCAGGGTAAGATGATATCTCAGGGAGGTTTTGATTTACATTTCCCTGATAGCTAAGGATGTGGAGCATTTTTAAATATATTTGTTAGACATTGCAATTTTGTCCCTGGAAAAGTTTCCTTTGCGTTTCCAGGCCCATTTTTTAATTGAGTCTTTTATTTCCTCCGTGTTTAGTTTTTAAGTTCTTTGTGCACTCTGGATCAGAGAGCTCTATCAGATACATGGTTAGTGAAGATTTTCTCCCATTCTGTGGGTTGCCTTTTTGCTTGGTTTACAGTCTCTTTATCTGAACAGAAGCTCTTTAATTTCATAAGATCCCATCTGTTGAGTGTTGGTTGTAGTGACTGTGCTGTGGGATTTTTATTTAGGAACTGTGGGCTTAGTCCAATCAGTTCAAGGGAGTTCCCTAACCTTTCAACTAGGGTTTTTATAGTCTCTAAAATATTGAGGTCCTTGATCCATTTGGAATTAATTTTTGTACATGGCGACAAGTACGGGTTCAGTTTTAATCTTCTGTATGTGGACAACCAGTATTGCCAGCACCATTTGTTGAAGATGCTGTTCTTTTTCCATTAGATTTTTTGGGCCCCTTTGTCAAAGATCAAATGGCTATAGTTGTGTGGGCTTATATCTGGGTCTTCAACCCTTATCCATTGATCTATGTATCTATTTTGGAGCCAGTACCAGGTTGTTTTTATTACTATGAACTCGTAGTATAGATTAAGGTTTGGTATGGTGATACCTTCACCAGTGTTTTTGAGATGAGGAAAACTATACAGAGAATCAACCAGTTAAGGAGCTGGTTCTTTGAAATTTGATAACACAAAAGAAATGAATGAATTCCTAAGTAAGCACAACTTACCTAAATTGAATCAAGAACTTTCGGATTATTTAAAGTGTCCTATAACCTATGAGGAAATGGATAAAGTAATTTTGAATATTCCCACCAAAAAATGTCCTGGATTAGGATTCAGCACAGAGTTCTACCAGACATTTAAGGAATAACTAACATCAATACTCCTTAATCTGTTCCATCAAATTGTGAAAGAAGGAACACTACCAAATTCTTTCTATGAAGCTAATATCGTATTAATCCCAAAACCTAATAAAGATACACTTAAAAAAGAAAACTATAGGCCTCTTTGATAAATACAGATGCAAAGATTCTCAACAAAATCTTAACAAATCAGATTCAAAAATATATCAAAATCAATAAATGTAATTCACTATATAAACCAGTCCAAAGTCCAAGACCACATGAAACTCTCGATAGATGCAGAAAAAGCTTTTGACAAGATCCAACAACCTTTTATGATCAAATCCCTGGAGACAGTTGGAATGGAAGGAACCTTTATAACCATAATAAAGACTGTATACAACAAGCCAACAGCAAGGATTATACTCAAAGGGGAAAAACTTGAAGAATTCCCACTTCGATCAGGAACTAGACAAGGCTGTCCACTCTCACCACTTCTATTCAATATTGTACTTGAAGTCTGAGCTGGAGCCACAAGACAAGAGAGGGAGATAAAAGAGATTCAAATTGTCAAGGAAGAAGTCAAGTTATCTCTATTTGCAGATGACATGATCGTATACCTGAGTGATCCCAAACACTCCACCAGGAAACTCCTGGAACTAATACAGAAGTTCAGCAAGGTGCCAGGTTACAAAGTAAATGTGCAAAAATCAGTGGCCTTCCTATATGCCCAGGATGAAAAAAGTGAAAAAGTCCTAAGAGAAACAATCCCATTTACTATAGTCTTGAAAAAAAAGAAACACCTTGGTATAAACCTAACCAAGGAAGTGAGAGAACCTTTACAATGAAAACTTTAAAACTCTAAAGAAAGAAATCACAGAAGACACCAGAAGGTGGAAAGACCTCCCATGCTCCTGGATTGGCAGAATCAATATCATAAAATGACCATCCTACCAAAAGCAATATACAGATACCAATCAAAATCCCAAAGCAATTCTTTAAAGAAATTGACCAAATAATCTCAAAATTCATATGGAAGCACAAAAGATCCAGGAAAGCAAAAACAATCCTGAAGAAAAGTGTTAAAGGGAATAGGGCTTAATAAGGAGTAAGGTAGCAAAGAGGAAAAAGAAAATGGCAAGAAACTAGAGGGTGGGGAGTGATCAACAATCTCTCCCAGATGTAAACGCTGCAAGCTGTAATAACTCTGCAAGAAGAACCCAGTGGAGGAACGTTGGTATGTAAGACCCACAGTAACCATCTATTCTCTGAATATGTTCCAAACCCCACCCCTATTATTAGGAAGCAAGTGCCTGGTACTGTAAACCTATCCAAACAATAATGAAAGCGGAGAAAATAGATGCTAGACTGGAGCAGATGTCTTAGTGCTAACATTAAATGACTTGTTGATAAACCACATCTAAACACCTCTTTATACCCTCAGACAAGAGAAGCTCTCAGCGCTCAGCCAAGATGGACCTATTGCAGTGGATGATTAGTGAGGCTGGAAAACCACAACTGGTCAGAGTGCGGAGTATTGGCAGCCATGGTCTGCTCAGTCCTCATCAGACACTCAAAAGTCTGTCTCCAATCCAAGGCTCAGGAACCTAATGGAAGAAGGTGCAGGAACATTGCAGGAGTCTAAAGATGGGGAGGTGTACTGCCGAGCAACACGCTGTACTCATAACAGGGCTCTTGCTGCCATCTGATGCCATCAGGATCTATACAAACAGCTGACATACCAACATTCCCCCATGGACCAGCTCGGATCTCAGGAGAAACAACGATGACACTCAGAAAGAATCTCTAGGGAAGGTGTTGGACATAAAAGGGAACCCTCCAACTTGTGAATTTTACAACTGAAGGGTCACATCCACATCCACAGAGTCCTGGCTTCTTCCTAGCACAGGACCCCAAGGGAACCCCTTGATCCACACATGCAGAGGGACAAGAGGGTGGGAGGACATGGCCAGAGTGGTGAAGAGTGGGGAGGGAGGAAGAGGAGGGTGATGGGGGAAGGGAGTGGGGCAAGGACATAAACTCAGTGTGTTTGTACATGGAAAATTGTCAAAAAAAAAAGACTGAAGGGTACCAAAGCCATCTAACAAAATGTACCATGTAAAGACCCATCTCATGTTCAACAAAAGTCTAAGGCAGAAGTAAGACAAAACAGAACAAGAGGATATATTTCTAAGCCATAAATTAAGCAGACAGCTCACACCTATAGTATGAAATAACTCCTAAAAAAACAGTAAGAAGACAATAGACAGTAGATTGGGCAATGGAGTGGAATGGAATTGTTAATTAAAGAGAATGTAAAAGTTCAGACATATGAAGCCCTCTTACTTAATGAGTCTATGGGGAAAACATGTTAGAAGCAGAGTATAATAACATTTCACACCTATAAGCACAACTTAACATTTAAGCTGAGAAGATGGCTCGGTAGGTAATGTGACTGTATAGCCATGAGGGCTTTGAATTCAATCCCAGAACTATATTAGCAAGCCAGGTGCAGCAGGCACATACATGCTTCTGAGCCATGCACTGGGCAGAGCCAGGAGGATCCCTAGAGCGAGTTGGCCATCCAGCCTGGAGAAATCCTGCATCACAAAATGCATGAGAGTGATGTAGACAGATGTCTCAGTCAACACGCATGTGCAAACACACACACACACACACACACACACACACACACACACACACACACACTGAAGTAATGTGTGGTGACACTTGGAAAACTGATGCTGGAAGTTTGCCACTACTGCATGGCCAGTTGAAGCGATAGACACAAGGGTCAACTTGAAAAGTGAAGGCTAAACTTCAGAAAGAATCAGCAGCTAAAGAAGGCCCTGAACAGACCTGCAGAAGATGGTCTAATAGGGGGTAGAGGTGGTCCCTGAGCAGCCCGTGTATGTGCCAGAAGACTTCCTCTCCCGAACCTGAGCCCCCGAATGCCCGTCCACTGGCACATGCACACCCCATCACACAGATTCAGGGAATAAGTCCAAATAGAAGATCTCATACAACACCAACGTCCAAGAACATATATAGGAAGATAGTCTAACTGATGTGGGAAGACCCAGCACATGGGGCGGGGGACTATTTCCTAGGCAGGTAGGTTACATAGAGGAAGCTGGATTAGTAACTAAGTTGGCATTCTTCAGATATATGGACAGGTTTTCAGTATGGCAAGTGATTTTTTGCCCCTTTGTCACCAATCTCTGAGCCAGTCCCCTTGGCTTTTGGCCTTGGTATGAGCCCTCCTGCCAAGCTAGACTAAGAAATATAACCAAACAATATAAACCAGAATGAAAACTCTTGTTCCCATAAGATGTTTGGTCATGAATTTATCAACAGCACGCAGGCAAGCTGCAACACTGAATAAAAGAATGTTTAAAAAAATTCTCCCTGGGGCTGGAGAGGTGGCTCAGGGGTTAAACCTCTGCCTTGCAGGCAGAACGTCCTGAGTTCAGATCCTAGACCCCACATATACACATCGGGGGGAAGTGGGGGACAGCCTGTGTTTCTGGTCCTGATGAATGCCGGGGCAGAGTAAACAAGGATGAGGTAGAGGCGGTCCATGGTGGTTCCCGATCCACACATGCAGAGGGACAAGAGCGAAGGAGGGACATGGTTGGACTGATGAAGGGAAGGGAGGATGTATTGGTTATTAAACATATCTTAAAATCCAGCCATTTCCCTTGGAAGTCCCATAGAGAAATACATACGATTCATTCACTCCCCCAAAAGCACAACAGAATATTCATATGAGCAATGATTGCAGCAACCTCAAAATGCTCATCAGTCACAGAAAGGACAAATAATGTCAGTAAAATTGAGCCAGTGGAACGCTATGCACTAATGAAAGCAGTTGAGCCATAGCCTCAATTTTTATGGAGGTAAATCTCACAAGTTATGTAGGCAAAGGAAGCCAGACACAAAGAATACAGGTTGGAGGGGATGTTTACAGAAGGACGAATAATGATGATATTCCCTTCAGTGATGAAGGGGAATGGAGAATGGAATGTCAGGCCTGAGTAATATTATTTCTGGTTTGGTGAGTTTTGCTTTTGTGTGCTGAGACATAAGTCCCCAGGCCTCAAGCATGATAAGCAGATACTCTCCCAGCCCCAATGTTTCTTTTCCCGATCTGAGTTCTGGTTAGATGAATGTGTTCCCTTTGCAAAATTTATTGATCAGTTTTCCACTTGCCGACCACATATGTTTATACATTATATATAAAAAAAAACTCGAAGGATTTTTTTAACAGCACATACCTAGTCTGGCATCACTTGAACAGTAACACTCTTTAAATGATAGGTTAATAAATTCAGACAATTATACCTGCTCCCCAATATGAGAGGATAAGACACAGAACTTTATGCACTTATTACATAACTTAGTTCAAACTAAAATAATTCAAGTTGCAATAAAGGCCAGTTTTCCAAATGAGGCAATTAAGAACTAAAGACTATCAGAAATGTGTCAAAGAGCGCATAATTAACGACAAGAGTTGTAATTTGATGCCTGTGATCTTCTCTTAGGAGTTACGGATTTTAGAACCAATCTTTCTTAGAGTGAGGTGTTGTCATGACAGCATTAATTTGATGATGTCACAGGATGACTGCTCAAGAAGATCAGTAGCTAAGAAAGGAAGAGGAGGAAGTAGAAGGCAGGAGGGTCAAGGGAAAAGCTGACTTGGGATGGAGGCACTAGGAAGCCCGAGGCTCCTAGCAGGAAACTCTACATCAAGTTTAGCACATCCATGTTTCTTACTAACTGAGAATGGCTGGGTCTTCCCGCTCCTCAGCTCTGAGCTCAGAAAGAACACTTTGATAGAGGTATCCCATCACTAAAACCAACCCTGTCTGAATGGGGTGGAGCCAGTCTGCTGACTGACTCTCTCACACTAAGCAATCATCGCAGGAGGACCTGGGCAGGTGCTGAGTTTCACTGACCTTGATCTCTACCAGCTCATAGAGCAAAGAGAAGGAAGAGCAGCTATTCTTACGCCCTGCTCAGAGAAGGCACATGGCGGCCACTCTCCGAAGCCTTCCTGCGACTGAGTGTGGTGCTCTGCTCCACACAGGCTGTTACAAACCATTTCTCTCTCTCTCTTTCCTTCCCTCTCTTCTCTTTGCCTCTCTCTGTTTGTCTCTCTCTTTCTCTATCTCTCTCTCTCTCTTTATCTGTCTTTATCTCTGTCTCTCTGTCTCTGTCTCTGTCTTTCTGTGTAACTGTGACTGAGGGCTTGTGAATCACAGACATCTATTTCTTGTAGTTCTGGGGACTGGGAGACTCAAGATACAGCCGTCCACATACATGAGATCCCGACAAGACAACCTTCCTCATGTATATGTGACACCTTTGCATTGTGTGTTTCCATGTAGAAGGGTAGATGATGCCTCTTAGACTTCCTCCAAGGGAAAAATGCCATTAGTGAATAGTCTTTTTCCCATTGCATTGTTCTCAAATGCATTCTTAGACTATCAGTTGATATAAAATAGATATTCATGAATATTGGTCAAATTAAATTGGCAAATCCTAACATGCAGGAGACAGAGGCTCAAGTACTATGACTTCAATGCTACCCTCGACTACACAACAAGTCCCACACTGACCTGGAACATAGAAGGAGACAAAGGAGACCTTGCCTGAAAAACAAAAGTAAAAGATTTTCTCTATCCCTGTGCATACAGACATTGTTGAAATAAACTTGAGTTTAATAACCAGACAAAAAGAAATTAGAGGATCCAGTGCAGGAAGTAAGGAGGAGGCTGTCTACTTATTTCAAAGAGGAAGACAAGTGCTAAAAATATTTCTGTTATTAATTAGTGGTATGCTCTCCATTTTCTCCAAAAGAACCCTCCCTTGATGTGTCACTCACAAAGAAGGTAGTTCTGTCACCAGAGTGGTCATAAGGTAGAAGCTCCTAAAATTTGTCCCTGGAATTATTTCTGAGATAATTTCTACTCACAAAATAATATATACTAAAGGTATATAAAATTAGCATCACAGAAAAAGGTTAAAGATCCAGCCACTTAAAAAAGAGAATCCATGGAGCTGGAAAGATGGCTCAGGGGTTAAGCCTGCACCTTGCAGGCCGAAGGTCCTGAGTTCGGATCCTAGACCCCACATATAGATGCCAGGCAGAAGTGGGGGCGGCCTCCGTTTCTGGACCTGGTAGGCGGAGCCTGTGACTCCTGGGGCAGAGTAAACAAGGAGGAGGTGGAGGCATCCATGGTGGTTCCCGAATTCATCCGTGGTTCTACACACACACACACACACACACACACACACACATACACACACACACACAATTGAATAAATAATAAAAAAATTAAAAAAAGAGAATCCAGTTTGATATTCACATTAAAGGATGCTTCAGAGATGGGGGAGAGGGCACTGGGAGAAAGGGAGGGAGGGGGAAAGGAAGAGAAAAAGGGAGAGGGAACAGGGAGGTCCAGGGAGGGGTGGAGGGAGGAGAGGGACAGGGGTACCTATTACATTTGTATGAGCAGAAAAATAAATAAATAAAATAAAAGTGACTTTTTTAAGCTCAAAAAAAAAAAATCCAAACATAGTTTCTAACAGAAATGATATGATCCAAATGCAGGCATATATGGTTTAAATCATTTACATTACTTCCCTGATTTGACATTCACATTTCTATAAAGCAAGGATAGTTCTTTTTCTGTTGTTACTAAACAACATTATTATAATGCCATAGCACGAAATGATCACTTCTACAGGTGAGAAAATCCAATCTTAGCTAAAGTATTCAAGGTCAGAGAATTAATGGATGGTGACTCTGTATTTGAACTTAGGCAATTCATTCACAGAACTAATCACCACCCAGTCTAGAGCCCCAAACCCTCCCGCTGTACCTCTCCAGCTCCTTCACACAGCAGCACTTCTCGGCGATGAGTCACTTCTTGCATGCGGTGATGTTTAATATGACAAATCATGAGCGAGAAAGAAATCCTAGCACATCACGTAGCCTGCCTGGGAATGACAGGCTCAGCACCCAGCCTTGCTCACACTGAGGGAAGCAATCAGTATTTTGGACATGAATTTTAGTTGGGTGAGGGGACTTCTCTATGCAGAGGCAAGCCTGGCTAGAAGCTATGGGCTATTCCCGCGTGTCCTCTCCTGCCCACTCCAAACGTTTTCTTTCCAGTCTGTTCTGGTGGCAGGAACCCAAGGAGAACATCACAAGAAGCAGATGGGCAGTTAGATTGCAGGGAACCTGTCCCGGGCACACCTGGGGGGCCTGTGCCGTTGACTTCTACCTCCCCGGAGGTCTACGCCACCCAGCAATAACCACACCATACGGACATATTCCAGGACGCAGGTCTCAAGCCGGGACCAGGCTGGACAAAGGGCCATTTCCGCACATTGCCAGAGCTGAGGGGTGCCGGACGATCAACGGTCACGTCCCCAGGTAGCAGGGCGTACTCTGGCTGGAGCTGCATCGGGGAGTTCAGCTGCCAACTGGACAGAGGCTCAGGATGCTCTGTCCCTACCGAACTGAGGTCCCTTAAATACTGTTTTATTCCACATTACATCATTGGGGTACAGACCTGTTTACAGTTACAATTGTTTTGCCTCATTTTGATATTACACATTTTCATTTCTTATGTCGTCCACAGTCCATATCACATCACAGCTAGGCTGACACAGAGACCCACTTATCTATCACACAGTTTAGGCTGACACAGCAGCCCACTTATCTATCACACACAATTACATACAGTTGTTTTCACATTCTTTTAATATTACACATAGGCTATCTCATTTACTAGCCTTTCCACATTCATTTCTTCCTCACTGAAACTTTCCTCATTCTCTCTAGAGAATCTAAATAGAGTGCTCAGGGAAGAGAAAGCAATCTGTGGGTTTCTGGCCCCTGGAATGCTCTTCAAGCAGCAACACTGATGCCAAGCTAGCAGACTGCCATCGCTTGTTACCTCTCTCCCACTTGGCCAGGCCTGTGTGTACACCATTCTGTCCAGTTCACAGGTTCTCTAATAAAACCCTGCACACCAAAATCAAACGCTTCTCTTGTTCATTTTCAATGCTGTTGCTGAATCCCCTGCTGGGCCAGCCGGCTGGGGGGGGGGGCAAGGCGAATGGGCGAGCCAGTGATGGGGTCACCACCCAGACCCTGGGAATAAGGCAAGAAGCAGCGGGCAGAAGACTAGTTGGCTGCAGACTCAGCTTTACTCAGGAAGTGTTTGGGCTTATATAGGGTTGGGGTCCAATCAGGTGTGGCCACCCCTTTGCTCGGGGGAGAGGGGAGCAGCCACCAATCATTAGCTGTTTACTAGGTGTCCAGGTTAGATGGTTCCTTCCCATTGGTTGTTCATCCCTCCTTCCCATTGGTTGTGCATCCCTCTGCCTGTATGGTTCCTTGTTCAGGCTTGTCGGTAGCTAGACCGCCTGGATTCGGGAGCCTAGGCTTAGGGCCTCCCTGAATCAGTAGTGCCACACAATACCTTGAATGTGACACAAACACCCCCCTTAGTGCACCCAGGCCTCCCCAAAAGGTGGCAAGAGATAGATCATTGAAGTCCCAGCTTCTGCTTCTGTAAGCTTCAATTGAATGCATTATTTTCTTGTTAGATCGCTATTGCTGGTTAGAGACCCTGGTCTCTGAGCACATCAGTCAGTTTTTCTGGTGCAAACTGTCTGCCATGTGGCTCAAATGATGTCTCTCACAACACAGACCCTCTTTGTTCTTGGGGCGCGTTAGCATCCCATGCTTACTTGCTTAGAGACAGCTTCTCATTTGCTTGTCCAGGGTGGCCTGGAACTTGGCTCCCCACTTCAAGGATCCTCCTCCTGCAGCACTCTCCTGGTGCTGGATTGACAGGCAGGGGCCATCATACAGAGACTGGCATTGGTCAAGCTCCATGTCAGAAGAAAGACAATCATTCAACGGTTCTAGAACTCTCTCCTCCTGGATGTTCTTCGAAGTTTTCTTAGTAAGGGTAAGTGATGTGTTTCATTCTCTCTCATCCTCCTCTGCTCAGGGTTCTCCATGCTGGTTCTGCTGGAGTTCCATTGAGTGGCAGGCGGCCTGCAAGTCATACCTGCAGTATGCAGGCTGGGACAAGCCACCTTTGACTGGGGATCATCCAGACAGCTACCGCTCAGAGGTGCTCTCGTGAAAAGAGAAGCCTTTCATACAGCAGTGCAAGGTACTTCTGTCATTAAGGAGATAGTTTCCATCGTCCATGTTCAACCAACTAGCAACTAATGTCACAGAAGCACGAGGACCCTCCTTAATCCCCACACCCACTATACTAGTTCTTCTTTTCCATTGTCATGAGAGAACACCCCAAGTCAAGAAACTTCATGGGAGAAAGTTCCAGAAGGGAGAGATCATCTTTAATGCTAGAAGCAGCATGGCTGGCAGCAGAAGTTGGAGGGGGGTTAAGTCATATCCATCTGGAAAGCTGAGAGCTGCAAGATGACCAGCTACAAGAACAGACCTCTCCCAGAAGTAGGTCGGGGAAGTAGGGGACTAATCTACCTCAAGGCCCACCCTCTGTGACTGCCTTCCTCCTGCAAATCTCCACCTCCTAAAGGTGCCAAGACCTTCCCTAATTCATAAGTCCGTGGAGGACACCCACCATCTCTGTTAAGGAGAGATTCTCATGAGTGGCCTGGGGAGAGGCTTGCGCTTCCCCATGAGCACAAGGACTGGGGTTCGGAATCTCAGAAACTTCACTAAAGCCAGCAGGCCAGGTGGCTGCGTGGAATCCCAGGGCTGGGGCAACAATACAGCGAATAGTCAGGGCAAGTTGGCTGACTCACCCAGCTGACCAGTGAGCTCTCAGCTCTGTGGAGCAACTCTGAATAATGAAGTTAAAGAATGAAAAAAGAAGCTATTCAGACCGCCACATACATATGTGCAACATACACATGTGTATACACAGTCACATATACACCCACAGTACACACAACACACACACACACACGCACACAAAAGCAAAAATAAACAAACAAAATAT
The DNA here is from genome assembly GCA_023101885.1 of Typhlomys cinereus. Lineage (NCBI taxonomy): Eukaryota > Metazoa > Chordata > Mammalia > Rodentia > Platacanthomyidae > Typhlomys > Typhlomys cinereus. The sequence goes on from JALPQD010000246.1 coordinate 2,088,560, forward strand.
GATTCCCATGTGAGATGACCTAAAAATCTATTTTGCTGTGTCTTTATGCTTCTGAATGCTGGTTAATTGACATCCTAAATTGTAAGTATCAAATGGGCACTGCAATGCACTTGACCTGGCACGCTGGAGAGTTTGAGCATTCAGAGACCTGGGAAAACACACTAAGGCAGCCACACTAACTGGGGATCAGGAGAGAAAGGCATATGAACCTCATGGGCCTCACATGCAGGGAGACACGAAAGCCAGAAGGGAGCTGGAAAGGAAAAAGAAATTTGCAGAGGAATTGAATTGGGCAATAAGGGGTGAAAATTACATAAATTCACTGTATTTGTGTTTCAAACACTGAAAAAGTAGAAACAAATTTTCAAAAGATAAAGGCAGGATGGTTGAAAGATAGTTTAGCCCCTATTTTGTTTAATTTGGGAAGTGGTGCGTGCAACTACTATTCTTACTGTTTTGTTTCAGCTTTTTAAATTTAATTTTCTTTTAAGCACAGGATCTCGGTAGGAGCTTGTGATCTTCTGTCTCATCCTGAGTGTGGGGTACCAGATGCCCAGCACCTTCACTTTCTCTTGAACACATAATCAAAACTCCAATAATTCCTTTTTATTTTGGAATAGCCTTTTACATTTTTTAAAGTGTAGATTTGACTTTGTGGAAGATACGTCAATCCCAGAATAGGGGGTGAATATGCAAACATATGTCAGTCAAACAACCTTCCATTCCAGTCTTTTCAGAGTCCTAACATCTATGTTCCTCAAACCGTAATTAACCAAAGGACACATGCTCCTATGTTGTGTGACTATTTATAAAACACTCATTATTCCAACACCTGCCAGGAGGCTGGCTCTGTTGTATCTTATGTTACAGATGAGAAAACGAAAGTTTCGAGATGGAGCAATTAGTCCAGAATCTCACAGCCAACAAATGACAGAAGAATAATGTCCACTTACAACCTGTATAATTCAGCTAGGTATGGTGATATAAACCTAAAATCCCAGTATGTGAGATACAGAGGAAGGAGTTCAAGGTTAACCCAGGGCTACATGAGACCCCATCTCAAAAGATGAATAAATAATAGGTAATAACTGACAATTTTTTTCTCATTTGGGCACAATTATACAACATGAATACTGTAATGCATTGTAATATTTCCCTTCAATGGAATTTTTATCCTATTACTTCCAAAGACCCCAGACACACATAGCATAATATATAGATACAGATGATACAGATAGAGACAGAGATAGAGATTGGATAGAGATATAGATGATATAGATATAGATGATATAGATATAGAAATAGAAATAGATATAGATTTAGATATAAAGATAATATAGATATAGATATGATATAAATATAGATAGATATACACTCCTTTATCAAAAATCTTCTAGAAAGCAGCTCAATCAGCCTTTCACTCATCTATAAGCTAAAACACATTAAGAAAATTATCTGGAATTCTAGCTTCCTCTGACCAGCTTGAATTTTGCCCATCAGGAAGATGAAAATTCAGTGTCTCTAAGTCCTAGAGAAAAGATAAGAAAGAAGCACTCTTCGCTACTCTATTAGACTGTCATTTCTGATTAGCTATGTCGCCAGGGTTCAGCCAGGTTTAATCATGCGCTTCCCTTTGACTCTACTTCCTTCCACGACAGTACTTCACCTGGGTGAAACATTTCCATCCAATTGCTTTGACATGGTCAATTCTGCAATGTTTTCCAAGCACATTGCTTGTGACATGGGATATACTTAGCTGTCGTCTGGACCTGAATGGACAAGGTTGTCCACAAGCAGTCATGGCAGAAATGAGGGTCTCCCTCACAGCTCTGGCTCTGCTGCAGGGTTTCGTTTGGCACCGCTGGAAGTGAACTCTGAGAACAACATAGCTTCCCTTCGGGAAGCTTTCATCCGTTCAATTTCATGTTTCCTTTTTGGAATTGCCAGTTATCATCACAACACCAGAAAAGTGGCTTGCAAATTATACATAGCCAAATGCATTCTCTTTTTTCTCCAAAAGCACCCAGCATGCCACAAATGAAATGATTACTGGTTTCTTATAAAATTTTACTTCTTTATCTGTTGGACTATTCATCATTAGTTATAAGACTTGATGGCACAATTCAATAATCACCACTTTAGACATTCCTCCCGTAGCCTTGGAAAAACATATGTTAGAGGTATACCTCATACTTACCAGTATTGTTCAATTGACAGATCTTTGGGAAACACAGAATTGCTGGAGTTAGATAAACTTGGACTCACACTCACTTTCTAATGTTTGATGATGGCAGAACCTGCAGCGAATTGCATGAACTCTCTGCTGTAACCTCTCACATCAAGGAAGGAAGGAAGAGTGGTTCTGTGATGAAGTCTAGTTGAAGTCTCAGGATAATTGAGGGGGGAAAGACCATTCACTGTAGGTGACCCCATTCCCTATCCAGGGGATTCAGAACCAATGGAAAGAGCTCAATGCCAGTCCTGTTTTGTTCTGATTTCATATTGATGATGCTACTGAATTTCTTCCCTCTCTGCTGAAACTCAAAAACAATTTTTTCAATTGCCACAAAATTACTTGGGATGAATCACATTATATGTATAGATGAAACTGTACTGAGGCCTGACATCATGACAATGATGAGTTTCCCCATTCACAAACTTGGAAAATCTCTGCATTTTTAGTTTCTTTATATAGCTCGTGAACATTTTGTCTGATGTGAACTGTTTCTGTAGATTAAAAAATCCTTAATTTTTAAATTTTCAAACAGATGTGGACACATACTAGGCCTATAAACCAGGTTTAGAATCTCTCCCTTTGCCTGGCATATATGTGTATCCCGACCACAATAAGGCTCTACAAGAGGACACAGAATTTTATACAAGACAATCTAAATATAAGTTCTGTTTCTTTTATTAGTCAGGACTTGCTTAAGCTCTTCAACAATCTCATTAAGCCTCAAATTCTTCATCAGCAAGAATAATGTGCAAGTAATAACCCTGTATATCCTATTTGATGAAAAGAACTGTTTTTTCTAAGAAATGCATTTTTAAAGCAATATTGAAACTCATAATTTTAAAGAAGCAAGTGAATGCATGTATGAAGTCCAGAGTTCAAATTATCTAGAAGTTGAGTTTCTGTACAGAAAAGATTAGTAAGATTTGGATTAATAGTCCACATATCAATTTAAAGACTGAACAATATATGTGCAACTTTAGGTTGTGGTGTATTTCCAGAGTAACCAGGAAACTGATTCTGAATGATTGTAATACATGCCCTAAATACTTCTGATGTGGATGCAAGATGTATAGCATTTTATGTATTTGGGACCAGCAGAATTTGTACTCCAGTATGTCAGTGGCTTGTTCTATTTGACTAACACCTGAAATGCATTAAGGACTCAAGGAACTCAACTCAACATAAGCACTAATAAAGAAATGAAAGAGACTAAGTTACTTTCAGAAGCTGGAAATATTCATACTATAATTTCAGTCAATAAAATCCAACATTTTGTATATCATAATCAGGCTACACCTTCTACATTGAATTATTTTTATTAGCTATTCAGTGAAACAAGCACTTTGTAATACTTGAAAAATAAGCTTTTCCATTTTTTTTTCCTGCCAAGTTCTGTCCATCAGATTCCAAGTCACATGAGTGAAATTTGGCTTTTAAAGACTCAAGGCTAATTTTTGTGAGGCATACATTTTTCCTTTTCTCAAGCTTTATTGTGTTTATGCATGTGTGGGTTGTACAAATACATGCACATGTGTTGATGCCAGAAGTCAACCTTAGATGTCTTCCTCAATTCCTATTTGCTCTCTCTCTCTTTGCTTTGTTTCTTTCTCTCTCTCTCTCTCTCTTTCTCTCTCAATTTGGATAGACTTGGTTGACCTGTAAGCTCCAACGATCTTCCTGTATCAGGATGACTTTGCATCAGACCAGGAATTTGACATACTTTTTCAACACACCAATGGATAGGTAGACGAATGACCTCTTAATAATCTGTTTATTTTCTGATAATTTTAAAATATGCATTTAAAAGTGGAAGCAAAAGGAATTTAGTAAAAAATAGTCCTGTTCTTCTCCCATTTACCTCCTCATTTAGACCTTAATGCATTATCAGTTTTTGTGTTGTGTTTGTTCCCATGTGCTATATACATACAGGTGTCAACTTGACATTAAGGGTTTGAGCTCTGGGTATATTTGAGGGGTATTGGTAATTGAATAAAGTCCAGAGCAAAACTGCAGGAAATGCTTTAGAGGATGGGGAAGGCCCAGCCCATGGTGGGCGGAACTACTCCCCAAACAGGTGAATAAAATGGAGGAAACGGTTTTAGAAAGGGGGTGTCCTTCTATATACTTGGCCAGACATGTTGGTCTGGCAAGTAAAGATCATCCTTTTCTCAACCTTATGTAGAAATGGTGTAGCCAGTTCCCTCAGCCCTGGTGTTGATGTGAGCTCTCCTTCAAAGCTGGATGAGAGACTGTAACTAGGAATCATAAGAGAAAATAAACCCTTGTTCCCTTAAGCCATTTAATGGTGATTTTATCAGCAACCATATAGGGTAACTGCAATATCATTATGTTTCTGTGCCTGTCATTTAGCTTCTGATCACTCCTTGCCTTTGAATAGCAATGGTTATATCCGCTCCAGCCGCAAATAATGACTTCTCATGTGTGTGTGTTTCTTTTTCCTTTAATTTTCCTTGTTAAGTTTAAAAAAAAAAAAGAAGCATGCAGAGCCAGTGAGATATTATATATAAAAGGTATTGCAAATCTTTTACAAAATAGCAAGTTGAACAGCAATATCTCTTAGAAATAATGTGAAAGAACACCATTTTGCTAAAGACACTAGAATAAAAAAGGCTATTACAAGCTTCTTAAAATTTTCTTCCTGAACAATACATCTGGCATTTCCAATAAAACTAACATTTAAAAATTATAAACACTCATTTGAGTCCTATCTGATTATTAGTTTCGTAGAGTGTTTTTTGTCCCAGCCAATCATGCTTCCTTAAAGAAAGAAATATAACAGACTTAAAGTATTCCTAGGAGTGAGAGTAAAGGGAAGAAGGAAATATGAGATATCAAACACAGTAGGATCTCCGGCTATTTTCCAACAAAGGGATAATTTGCATTAAAGCTTCCGCATAAGCCATTATCACACAAGCACTGATACCCACCTGGATGCACCAGTGAAACAAAAACTGAATGCAAGGCTGGGCCACGTGTCTGCTCTGTGTACTACACTGGGCAACAGGCCCCCCCCCAACCACTGGGCTAGTTTCTGATGTCCACGTGCCCCTGTTCTACAGCTGCACATTGCCACATGACAGCTGTGTCACTGGTCAAGGATAGGGTCTGTTTTTCAAAAGCTAAACTTGACTTCATGAGGGGAAATTATCAAGGAAATTTTAGACCGAATGGGAATCACAAAAGGGTTCCTTATGCCTGACTTTTAACACATCTGGATTCACATTGGCCCACGTGTTCAAGAGCAGGAAAGGAAAAGTTACTGTCTTCATCGTCTCAAGCCCAGCTTGGACTGACCTACTGATGTCTGAACTTCATAGACATCGGTCCTGAAGACTGAACAAGACAAAGAAGAGCCATCTTCCTGCAGTCCGCTGAAGCGCTGGCACCATGCCAGAAGCAGACCCCTCTCTCTTATGCTGGAAACTTCCAAATGGACACCTAAAACATCTTGACTCTCCCTGTTCACAATTTGAGACTATCAAGCATATTGCCAGAACTGTCTAACTTCTTCACCTAATCTTCATCAGTAAAGGAACTTACACATTTGCTCCACTAAAATTATTTCATTTCCAACTTTATCCTACAGAAAATTTTCAGATTATAAAATGCAATTGGCATATAAACCTTTATCTCTGCCAACCTTTATGCACTTGGAGAGATTTATTATTTATTGCAGGGAAGGCTTTCTTACAGGTTTTGTTTGCTTGGTTTGAATTGGGTTTTCCTTGCTGGATACTTGCATGAAAGAACAACTTTATATTAGTTGTTTTTCTTATTGCTTTAACAAGATACCTGACCAAAGCAACTCAAGGAAGGTCTTACTTTGGCTCATAGTTTGCAGCAACAGCCTGTCATGATGGAGAAGTCATGGTAATAGGAACCTGAAGCAACTGTTCGCATCTGTACTCTGGGGACAGACAGAGATGAATGCAGGGGCCCAGCTCCCTGTTCCTCTTTATTCTCTCTGGGAACACAGCCCGTCAGTGGTATTGTCCACATTAAAGTGGGTCTTCTCTCTTCTCCTAAACTCTCTCAGAAATACCCTCAGAGATACACTTGGAAGAGTGTTTCCATGGTGATTCTCAATCCAGTCAGTTGATCATGAAGAGTGATCATCACAAACAATAAACTGCATAGTAGTTCTCCACAAATCCATACGTAGAACAACTATGGCCAGATACTAGAGTTAAGTATCTTATCAATGATCCACTTTTCATCTTTCAGCTCTGCTGTGACTTTCTTTACAGACAAGCTCTCTGTATATGACAGGTCTTATGTACTCCTTACAGATAGGAAGAAAGGGTCTTTCTATTATGACTCCATTTAGGAGTCATGAACTAATTGTATAGTTTGTCCCACCAAAACTCAAAATACAAGGTTCTATCAATGTTTATCTAAGCTTCTTTCCAATGAAATCACCAAGTACATTATTATGGGTTTGTGCTTTGACTGCCAGAGAAATTTCACTATACTATCTCTTACTTTGTGTCAGACTTTCTTCTAAAACCCTCTAATTCAATGTTCCTTATTTCTGATATCATATTGAAAGTGATCCTGAAGTTAGAATCTCTGTATATTGATATAAGAGATTCGAACCTTCCCTATCAGAGTCTTTAAACTCTTCTAGTCTACCACCTATCTGGTTTCATTACTACTCCCACATGTTTGGGTATCACCGCAGCAGCAATGGCTATTTATTTTTGTATGATATCTATGTTAATGATAAATCTTAGAAGATAATAGGATATCTTTTAAATTATATGGTTACACATTTAAGGAAAATGTAAAAACCAGTAGTCTGATTCTTATAGTACCTGGTAAGAATTTAACTATAGCACAAACATTGCTCTGCTTCCTCCAATATCTTATTTCACTTTTTATGTTTCTAGTAAAGTATGATTCCTTGCATCCAGTGAGGATGAAGAAATAGAAGAAAATCAATTTAGCAAAATTTTTTGAAATCACTAGCTGGCTGTGTTGTGGTTTGCTTTATTATGAAGACAAATAATATGCATTATCAGTAATACAACATAATTTACTTTTTTGAAGACCAAAAAAATAAACACAGTGACCCACAACAAGAGCTAACTTCAAATTGTAAACTGTCAAACAGTTGTGCGGAAGAGCACATATGTGCCTTCGCATATATGAGCATATGGATGAAAGTGAATGTGGAGAACCTAAATCAAACATTTATTACATATTTTTTCTAAAAAAAAGCTCCTGAGAACCACCAGAAAAATTCATGGTGACAGGGATAATCAATATAGGATGACTCATGCTCCGAAGAGATAGCCCTTTACTGACTGTTTTCTCGATTTTACTGTAAGTTCCTTAGGCCACACGGCACAGTGAGAAGTGCCACATGTGTTGACTTGTACAAGCTCTAACTACTAGAGTCAGTATTTTATATCACTGGGCTCCTAAATATGTCAAAAAGACTTTCTTACTAAGCCTAGCATAAAACCAGGATAAACTAAATAAAAATAACTGCCCAAAGGACTCAGGACAATCATTTTTCTGTCCTTTCTCCCCCTGAGCATTCGGATGCTAAAATATTATGTTATCTCAGTTATAGTTTTCCAAGTCCTCCTATTTGTAGATAACTTTTTATTTTAATCCTGTCTCTGCTTTGGTCTCAGTGTAAACTCTCTGTAAGCATAGGACAGCTAAGTGCTTGGTAGCTTTTGTTAAACACGTCGGATGGCCACTCTGAAGAAAGGAACAGCATTTCTTGAGGAACAGGAATTGTCTTGAGTGATATCACTAGGGTCTCACCTAGACAGAGTCTGTAGCAGTAACTTTTTATCATTGCTGTGGCAGAATAGCCAACAAAAGCAATTCATGGAAGTGGGTCTACAGTTTGAAGACACAGTCCATTTTGGTAGGGAAGACATGGAGGAAGGAGCATAAATAAAATGGTTGCTCCTACTCTGCCTAGGGTCAGAGAACAATGAATGTTGATTCTTCACATTCTTCTTTTTATTTGGTGCATGGGATGGTGCAGCTCACGTTTACAGAGAGTCTTCCCACCTCAGTTAACCTAAACTGGAAACTCCCTCAAACATATGCTCAGACATTTGTATCCAAGCTGATTCTACATCCCATCGAGTTGAAAATCACCATAAACCATCACAGACATCATAATGAGACAATGTACTAGTTTATTTGAAAGGCTTCTCTACATACCATTACTAAATTTTTCTATCCCATTACGCACTTTTTTATTAAGCCTCATAAATTTGATACGTTATATTGGTTAAAAATAAAATATTTGTGATGTCCTGCTGGTTTTTCTTATATTTCAGGCTTCCAGCTATTATGGATATAACTTCAAACATTTCAAATTATACTTGAAGGCCACCACTGTGATGTGAAATTAACTTTTAAAAATGTGCAAAAAAATGAAACACTTCCCAGAGCATGAAAATTTTAGCCTGGGTCATGTTCTCTTCTGCCTAAACTAATGTTTATGTAATATAAATATTCCAATGCTTTCATATAAATACTGTAATCTAATTTCTTTAGCACATTGCTAACCTCTCCACACCAACATTTCTCAGCCTGATTATAAGCTAAAGACAAACACCTGGGATTTTTAATTCAAGTTCTTGGAAAATTATAGGGAACCAAAAATGGTTACCAGGGTTAAGTCATGAGTCTGAGCAGGTGATCAGAAAGGCTGGAGGCAAACACTGAAGAATGACAGAGGGGTACACAGGGCAGGGCCCCAGAGGCCAAAAAGGGCTAAAGTTCAAGGGTCAGACAGAACTCAAAGAATCTCTCTCTCTTCTCTTTCTGTCTTACTTTCTTTCTAAAATTCCTTCTTTTTCCCTTCTCTCTCTATATGTATGTATATATATATATGTATGAATGAGTATAATAAATATATATTTCCTCCTTTCATATAATATATATATTTTCCCCTCTCTTTTCTCTCTCTCTCTTTCTTTCTCTCTCTCTCTCAGTAAGATCTCATTCCAACAATATGTATGCATTTCTATAATACTACCGGGATTGAAAATGTTAACAAAGATTGATAAAAATATAATTTTCAGTTTTAATCCATCCTAAGAAAGAATTTGATGCTTTCAAATGTTATTGCAGGGCTGAAGAGATGGATCAGGGGTTAAGTCTCTGTATAGCAAACAAAAAGTCCTGAGTTTGGATTCCTGATACCACATTTAAAATGCCAGGAGGAAATGGCAATGGCCTGTACTTCAAATCTTGGGAGGCAGAGCCTGGGAATCTCCAGAGCAAAACAAGATGAAGCACAGAAAACCAAAATGATTCCCATACTCACATCCAGGCTTCCACAGGAAAACACTGTGCCTTCTGATACAGACACACACACACACACACACACACACACACACACACACACACACGATAAATAAATAAATAAATCCAACTGTTATTGCAATAAAATATTAACTCCAATTGTGGGGTTAATTAAAATTAACTAATTAATTAAAATCTAGTTTCAACAGTAAGAACATCATTCTAAGCTAGGCATGGTGGTTCATGGCTGTATACCCACACTTTGGAGGCTAAAGCAGGAGGAGGACTCAAGTTTAAGGGGCTACATAGCAGGATTCTATCTGGAAAGAAAAAAAGAAAACACACACACACTCCAAATTGATTTAAATAATAAAATTTGAACATTGATAAATCGGTGCAGACTTTTTGAAACTGCTGAGTTATGTAAATTAAATCTTTCTTGCAGGGAGTAAAGATACGGAAGAACTGAAATAACATAATACTTAAGTGTCCTTTAGAACAATGACATATAAACAAATATAAAATTAACCAAATTTCAGAATTTTGTTATCTACAAGCAAACAAGAAACTCTAGAAAGTTACTTATTTACTTATTTTTTATTACATCAATATAGGATTGCAATTCGTTTCCATACAAGAAGACTAGTATAATAAGTCAATTATCAAACTCAGATGACATAATGTGCTAAAACTTGGGCTGCCTCTGGAGAGGAGTAACATTTCTTGAGGACATTAAATATTGGAATATTCAGACCACTAGATGCTTGGCTCCCCGATAATGTAAATAAATTCACAAAACTTGTTTAAGTTCTATGAAATCAATATATCTAAAGAACACTGAAGTCAGTGTTTTGTTAAAAGCTAGCAAAAGGAAAGAATAGCCTCTCTCTCTTTCCTGAACCAAGAACACATTAAAAAATGGTGGAAAAATCTAATGCTAAACTGATTCAAAGAAGTCAAGACTTTCATTGACTTCAAAGGTCAATGTGTCTCTCCACAGAGAAGATGCACATTAATATGACCCCAAGTGTGTAATTGTAGAAAGAAAGAGGCGAAGGAATGGGTCTTTCCAGTAAGTAATCTGGAAAATCATGACTGATTGGACAATGTCACAGGACTAGAGGTTGCCACGCGAGGGCAGGTCTCAGCAATACTATCTTCGTCCCATTAAGTGTCTCCATTCCATAATGTCCCACAAAGGTGCCCAGCAAGAAAGCAAGCACCAAAAGGCTCAAGTAGAATAGTCTGGTGACATACAATGTTCAGCCCAACTCCATCTATAAGGATCACTGTTCTCAGTCTCACAAATTCTGAATTATTGGCTTTCCTGCAGGATGAAAGGAATCCCAATGGTAAGAAATAAATATTTATATTTATAGTAGAAAACAGCCATAATAAGTTATCCCTTTGATAGAAAAAATACTTTTTAAATTCAATGAGATTTAAAGGAAAAAGTACTAATGTGAAGCTTCCTAGTACTTGGGAAGTTGACTGAGAAAGGGAATGATGAAAATCTATTTCATGTATTTTACAACAAGGGACTAGATACTATTCCTTTGGTTTTTTGATTCTTACCATAGACGGTCAATTCCCACAAGACATTAAATCCTTCTGCTGTGATGCTTGCATATTCTGATATATAGAAATTCTAGACTGGACTCTGTGACTTGTCATGCAACCGATGTTTGCTGCAAATGTTACAGAAAAAAAGGAAGCCTGATGTGGGTCTTGCTCAATATCAACAATAAAGAACTTTTTTTTTACAGAATACCATATACTTATGGAGCAAAACATGTAGATTTTTGAAGATGAGTGTGAAAATATGAAAGGGCAATGTAGATCCAAGCCACAAGAAAACAACTTGGCATGTAGTCACACACCAGTAATCTCTCAAATTATATGAGACCCTCACAAAACCAAATGAAGTGGGAAAGAAAAGAATGTGATAACAGCTAACCAAGAATAAATTAAAATTAAATTAAACCAATAAGTTGATATGTGGAGTTTCACTTTTTAAAGTCCTTAGCCTAATCATAGTAGACACTGAAAAATCATATGTTAAAAATAGTTTTGTAATTTTATCCCTGTCTAACTAAGCTACAATCTCCATGGAGGAATATGCCTTCTAGTTATGAAAATGTAGATGTGTTACCTGAAGAAGCAAACCAGCATTGATGTGAAAATGATGAAGATTACAAGTAGAACCAATGTTTCAACTATAACAGAATCAATTCCATAGGCAGCAGCTAACCAACATCATTCTCTTCCCTTCAGAAAGACAACACCTTTAAGAGATTGCTCCCTGTTGAGGGATGAAGTCAGGCTTTTGAAGCAACAGTGCCTTGTACTTCCTAAAGATCATAGGTGCACCTCAGAGAGAGATTCACAGACTTTAAAAACTATTACATGATCACTTTGTTTAGCGTAGTGACCAGATTTTGGAAAAGCAAATTGCAATATGTTAAATGTCATAATCAAAGATTTCTAACTGTACCAGACAGGAAAAAGACTGTGAATGAGGAACATATCTACTGTGGAATGCAGAAATGCACATATGCAGATCTGATTATGTCTGTAACTGGAGTACGTGCCAAGAGCAATAGAAACCACAGCATAAAATTAAAGTGACCAAGCTATCATCTTAGCTACTAAGGTAAAACCATATTATGTCGTTCATCACTTCAAACCCACATGTATATGAGGGCCTTTTGTGTTCTATGAGGATTCTAAAAGTTTTGCCACGATTCCTTATTGTACACATAACAGAAGTCCAACCCAAGATTTTTAAGCAAAATAAGAACCTAATTGCTCAAATTTCTAAAAATCTGTTTGGTGATTTCTCTTAGCCTGGTTGAACCCAGGGCTCAAGGCAGGTTCATGGGATTCAGTTTGTTCTGTTTCATTAATATGAGGCTGAGAGCTTAGAGTACTGAGTGTGATCACATGTATGCATTAGCTTTGAAGATTGTACCATTTCTGGACAGAACACTTTCTTGCATAGGATTCTCCTTCACAATGGTCACTCAGGGAAGATTTTGAAGAGACCTTTAAAAAGTTTTAGGCAGGGCACTTTTACAAGAGCAAACTCTCATTAACAATTCTCCTTTTAAAAGTATGACCTCAAAACCAAGGATCACCAGATACTAATCACATGAAAGAGAAATATCAAGCTGATCTCTCGAAAGAAGAGGCAATTAGATTGGCGAGAGGACATTCAGACAACTCAAGTATGCTCAAAGTGATTTCAGAAGATTGCATGCTTTAGAATGGACACTATGAAAATTAAAAACAATTAGAATAAGGATTTTTTCAGATTTAAAACCAGTGATTTTTAAAAAAAACACAAATGATAAAAGTAAAACCCTGACCATGAAAATCAAAATGACAAAGTGTTTTTGCTTCCCAAGTTATTGTACGCTTTTGGTCCAGGGCAGCTTTTCTTATGATTTCAAGTTTCTGAAAGATGAGAATTTTTGCTGTCTCACCCTGGTCCCTCAATTTAGGATCTTATAAGCCTAAAATAAGGGTTTCATCTGTTTTGATTCTCGTCTGGATTTTGCATATAATTCCAAGCTCAATCAAGTCATTGGCTGATGTTCCTCTTGTCCTTAAGTTGAGACTCTGGTATTGTGGATGTTCATCAGGCCTTGCCATGGATTCTCCACTGTCGGTGCATTATCCTGGCTCCACCTACAAATCCCTCCCACACCAGAATATCTATCCAGTCTGGGAGGAATAGATATTTTTACTGTGTAAGTTAAAGGTGGACATCCTACCATACTACAAATGTGGTGTGTATGTTTGGTGGAAATCTATTTCATCATAAACAAGAATGAAATTGAGAAGTGTGCAGAAAAATGGGCAAGGCTGAATATTGTCACATTAAGCCCATGAAGCCAGGCTCAGAAAGGCAAATATCACAGCATTTCTCTCATTTGTGAACCCTAGATTTATGTAGATGCAAGACTCATGCGTGTATATTAGGCATCAAGGTAGAAGGGAAACAGAAAGAGGAACACAAAGAAATAAAAAGAGAGAGAAAGAACAGGAAGCTTGGAGAATTAAAGGGAAAGACATCTTCAAAATACATTATGTACTTCTATGAATGTGGTCTTACATAACCTAGCAAAAATATGCACAAAAAGTAAATGCCCTCATTATAAATAATGTCATTTAACATATGTATAAAAATTAGGTAGTTAACTACTAAGTAAATTAGAGTCCTTAAACTGAAGATATAGTACTAATTATGGACTTGTTTATAATTTGGCTTTTTAACCTAAATGTCGTATTTTTTCACACTTGCCAGTATCTGAATATTTAAGAACTAGGCTTGCAAAGGGTACATGTATACTGTCTGATTTACTTACAAAAACCTTGTGGTTACAACAGAAGGAAGAGTGCTACTCTAATGAACCAAAAAAAGAACTTGTTTCAGGAGCTGGAGGGATAGTTCAGAAGTTAAACTTTTGCCTCACCAGGAGAAGAACCTAAGGATGGATCACAGATTCCACGTAAAAATGCTGGACGGAAATGACAGAGGCCTGCACTTCCAGTTCTAAAAAAAAATGGAGCCTGGGAAATCCCAGAACAAATCGAAAAGGAGATAAAACAATAAAGTGTGATTCCTGAAGTTTACCTTGGGGCCTGCACAGACATACACAATGCCTCCTGATGTACACACACACACACACACACACACACACACACACACACACACTCAAAGAACCCCTTTTTCATGTCCAAAGTAGAATCCAAACTTAATGCCTTGAACAGAATCCAGCTGTGCAAACCAGAGGGACTATCAGATTGGGGCAGGCGTTGCTACTTGGTTGGAAAATATTTAAATTAGCAAAAGAATGCCTTTTGTTTCCAGAAAAACTATTGAACTAAGAAACTTTGGGACTTTAAGATTATTAAAAAGATTGTTCAATATGTGGCTGCTTTGATCCCACAAAAATTCCACTTTTATTTGCCAAGTTAAATCTTCCAGCAAATTGTTGGCAGTGTGGTGTTGGATACTCATATCACAATAATCCTGCCCAAATAGTCATGTTTGATCACTCCTTGTTCTCTGCTGCGATGAAAAAGTCCAATAAATTCTCACTACTATTTTTCAAGGCCTGCAGTAGTCACTGTAAACATAAAAAGTAAGATGAAATGAGAACCACCATGAATACTCCTTTTGTCCTAAATGTTAGAGTCTAAAGGGAAGAAGGGAATTTTTGGACAGCTATGGAGAAGACACACGCATGCATTAATCAGAAAGACTCTTCCCACTTTCACTGTATAACAAAGGACACAAACATTATCAGCTAATGTAAAAGTAAAAAAAAACTTAATAAGTCAATTAATTCCAATACATGTATAGTTCAACATGTATGAGAAGTTTATAGAAATGAGGAACTATTAAATGCTACATGTCTGCAGGAACAAAACATCCTAACAAATAGTTGTCCAATTAAGTCTTTGCTATGGCTTAGCTGTGGTTCATTCCAAGGTTTGCATACTAATAGATGGGGATCAGGAGACGAAAAATGGTTCGTGGGGCTCCACCCTCACAGATACGTAAATCATGTCTCATAGAAATGACACAAGGTAAATTCTAGAAGACGAAAATTGGTATAATAGAGCAAAACAAGACTGGATGCAGTGACTTGTGCCTATAACACTAGCTCTTAGGAATAGGACTGAGTAAGTTCAAAGCCAGCCTGAACTTCCATGCAGGAATCTGTAGACTGAGAGCCAGATGCCATCCATCATGTGACACAGGCGACACAGATTGACAGCCTTTGCTTGGGGACAACCAGTCAGCACCCCTCTGACCTTGGACTTCAGCCCCCAAAGCTGTGACAGTGATCTTTCCTTGGCAAAGCACCCAGATACTTTGTGACTGTAACAGGACAGTGGAACATGCGTTTCTTATGTTTCACATCAGTTTCGAGATGGGTTACCTGCTGCACACAAGAGACCCCAAAATGAGAACATTTGTTGGTGAGATTTGGGGCTCGGGCAATGCCTTGGTCAGCAAAGCACTTACTGGAAGCTTGAGGAATTGAGTTTGCACCTTGCGCATGTACACAAAAGTCTGCACTGTGTGTGTGACCATAATCCAATCACTAGGGGTTGGGGGGTGTCTCCCCAGCTCTCTGAACAGTCAGCAGCAGTTGCCTTGGTTCACTGTGTGAATGAGGGACTTTGTCGCAAAAATAATAGAGAATAATTAAGGAAGACAACTGAAGTTGATCTGTGGTCTTTGTGTGCACGTGCTATGTGCACAAATGTGCATGAATGTACACACACACACACACAATGTTTTAATTGTGTGCATGTGCGCATGTGTGTGTGTACATATCAGAAGGGACTTGAGTTAGTGTGCACTAATGCAGGCCAAGGTTCACACCAAGATCATCCTGGATTGTTCTGCCTGCTTATTGTTTTGCTCCAGCGTTTCCCAGGCTCCGCCCTACGGGGCAGGAATTACAAGCAGGCTGTTGCCAGATAAACACAGCATTTTTTTACATGGGGAACTGAACTCAGATCCTTTTGCTTGTGAGTCAAAGGCTTTCACCCCTGAAACCTGATTTAAACCTTGTTTGAGATAGAAGTGGATTCTGTCGCATTTGCCGTCTGAGAAGAATAAGCAGTGATTCTCTTCCCCATGATGCTACAAGAATGTTTGTTCATTATGCTGCTCTGACATGTTCATGGTGGAATTATTAGCCACCAGCCTTTCCATTTCCAATTCACATTATAGTCATCAACAATAAGGAAAGTGGTAGGACTGCATTGTCATGAATGAAGCCTGAACTCACTAGCATCCAGTTTCTTTCCATTGTCCTGAATTTCAATTACGGGACCGCATTTGGCTGGAAAGAAATCTGGAAAATATCACTGTTTATGGACAGTCCCACTCCAGCTTATATAAATCAAAGAAATGAATATTAGGAGATGCTAGCCTGTATCACTGTGGTTTTACATTTTAGATTATTTACTGATATCAAATTAAGGCTGTGATACCTGCCTTATCTGCATTGTGGTAAGCATGGTATGAAGCAATATTCATGAAAATACTCTGCAGTAATGTGCAAAGCAACATATACATGCAAAATATTAATTGAACTTTATGCTGATATTTTACTGAGCAGATGGGGAAAGATAAGAGGGAGAAGATGAAAGGGAGAAGATAGGGAATTATTTATTGATGCTGTTTTCACAAAAATGTGAAGAACACTCTTTTATCAGACTCATTTTGAAGTTCATTTAGTCATCTGTGAGGTGTTAGACTCTGAGCATAGGCTTAGAGCGTTAATGTTGTTGCTTTAATTCAAAATCACGTCTATTTGCATCAGAACATTCCAGACAGCACACCAGTCTTCCTGAGTCTTTGTACAGGATTCTACTGGCCCAGAGCAAAGAGGAAACTGGCAAGTCAGGGACTGTGCTTAGTACAGGCAATGAAGGCCAATGTGAGTCAAGCAACAAAGAAATACCGGACCTGCCTGATGGGATCAATTAGACAGCAAGTGTCAAAAGCAACATTCACTCCACGCTTAAAAAAAATTGTAACGAGGGGGCTGGAGAGGTGGCTCAGGGGTTAAGCCTCTGCCTTGCAGGCAGAAGGTCCTGAGTTCAGATGCTAGACCCCACGTATAGACACTGGGCGGAAGTGGGGGCAGCCTGCGTTTCTGGTCCTGGTAGGGCGGAGCCTGTGAATCCCGGGACAGAGTAAACAAGGAGGAGGTGAAGGCGTCCATGTTGGTTCCCGAATTCGCCCGTGGTTCTACACACACATGCACACACACACACACACACACACACGCACAATTGAATAAATAAAAAAAATTGTAATGAGAAAGCATCCTACTAAAAAATCAATGTGTGAGCTTGAGTGATCATTTCATATCATGCTAACCATACTTTACAATGTCCACATCCAAGACCTTTGGTTTTCTGAAGTTATGTGCATGTAAACATACATGATCATCCAGTGTCGTGCCGACCAGTCTCTGAAAATACCCACTTATCAGTGGCGCAATTCTCTAAAGTTAAAATCCTGAGGGAAATTCATTGCAGATTTGAAAAATGAGGTACATTATTCAAAATAAATGCCTCCAGCCATGGTAAAGTATCCGAAATCCCAGGGCAGAACTTAACAAAAACATTGAAATTCTTCAAATAAAGCATTTTTATGAGAGGATCATAGATAATAAAACAAGACCTAATAACTGCATTCAATGTAAGAAACATAAAGATTTTCATGTACATATATGTATACAGATGTAGATGTGTATGTATGTGGTTTATACAGACAAGAATGTATTACTTCCTATTTACTGTTGCATAATATAGTGTTCACTGTATAAAACGTAAACTATCTTTGATGTTTGTACATATAATAAATTAGCTGTTTTAAAGGAAGTGAGTATATATAGAATATATCTTTAAAAGCTTATAATAGTATTGCCAGTTTTTTTTTTTTCTTTAAGCATATTCCCATGCTTGGAAACAAACACAGCAAAGCAATCCATCAAAATATGAAATTGTATCCAGTGTATGAAACTTGGGACATTATTTTTTAAAACATTCATAGCTGTTACACTGTATGTTTTTCTAGATGTATGTTAAAAGCTAGAGTGATAAAATGGTAATAACGTTAGACACTAAGCACTACGGCCCTACCGAGTATGTTATTTCATTTCATGTCAGTATCATATCAAAAACAATGCAGCATATAATTTTTTTTTGGAATACCTTGCTAGCTAGACAGTAAAATTATAGTTCTGAGGCCAAGTGGAAGGACATCTTGAGGTGCTAGTTTATGGCTTAGACATTTTATCCCACGACGTTCACATACTCATGCTAATTTTGTCTGAATGTTGCCCATGCATTATGAATGTATGCAAACCTGCCTGCCTATCTATATTTGAACCACACTTCAAACATTTTGTGCCATTTAGTATTTTTAACATCATGGTTTAGCATACAATTTGCATTCTTTAGGAAATCACTTGTTTTTTGGATTATTCTTTTGCAATCCAATACTGATAGCTCTTTAATTGCTTTTAAGATGGCTTGATTACAACTTCTAAGACTCTGGAGCTTATACAATTAAGTGTCTAAAAAAGAAAAATAAAAGAGGTCTTCCATTTCACTATCATACATTTTTGTTAAATTCATTGAGGAGATCCCAAGATTTTGATGTCCAAAATCCTCCTCAACTCAGAAAGGCTCTCAAACCATAGCGTAAAAACCCTTACACTGGTAATAAGTTTTAAATAAGATGTGCTTTGCTGTTTAACAATGCCACCTTTTAGCTGAGTATTGGTTATATACAGTAAGCCACTTGACATCTCAGAGCTAACGGATGGGATGGGCAAGTCTCTGTGAAATTCGGTGAAAGCCAAGAGTCCTGTGGTGTCAGGGAAGGAGATATTGGGTCGTTTATGATGTAGTTCAGTGGAATATGCACCAAGAGAATGTTTCTCATATGAGTCTAGATTTGGAATGAAGCAAGAACATGAATTGTGAAGTGTGGGGACAGTGGAACTCAGGACATAGTACAGAAGATGGAAAAAGCAGTACAAAAATAATGAGAAAAAATAAAAATAAAAAATAAGCAAACAAAAAAAATGATGAGAAACACAAGAGATAAATACGTCCATTTTCAGATTTTTGCCTAAAACGTGTGCTCCAATAGCTGCAAGGCAAAGAAGTTATCTGTAGAACACAGTGTGTTTAAATGTTTTCCAAGTTCGTAAGTCATACAACTGTTGTACCAGCATTACAGCAGTGACAGCTAAGCGTTAGATCTTTTTAATATTTTATTAATTTTGAAAGAGCGAGAACTTGCATCCATGCTGCAGGGCATTATGTGTGAAGGAATAGAGGATGACTTGTGGAAGTCGAGTCTTTCCCTCTACCCTGTGGGCTTCTGGAGATCAGCAAGTTTGTGAGCAGGTGTCTCACCTGATGAGCCAGCTCACAGGCCCAGCGTGAACTATTTATTAAAGAAATTGGAAGTTGCCTGGGTAGGTATTTAATCTTTCATTCTCCAAAAAATATTCACTTTGGTACTATGTTCTATTAGAGAAAATTTTTGGTAGCTAAATGTGATGGTGCACATGTGAGATCCCAGCAGTCAGAGGGCAGGCTAGAGGGAGGAGTTCAAGGTCATCTCAGTTTGAGGGACTTTTGACCAATGAGGAAAGAAAGGAAGGGAGGGAGGGAGGAAGAAAGAGGAAGGGAGGGAGGAAGAAAGAGGAAGCAAGGGAGGGAGGAAGGGAGGAACGGAGGGAAGGAGGGAGGGAGGGAGAGAAGGAGGGAGGAAAGGAGAAGGGAGGGAGGGAAGGAGAGGGGAGGGAGGGAAGGATGAGGGAGAGGAAAAGGGAGGGAGAGAGAAAGAAACAGAAAGAGAGAGAGGAAGGAAGGAAAGAAGGAAGGAAGGAAGGAAGGAAGGAAGGAAGGAAGGAAGGAAGGAAGGAAGGAAGGAAGGAAGGAAGGAAGGAAGGAAGGAAGGAAGGAAGTTAGTTTTGTTGTCAAAGTTTCTGGAAATTCAGCATCCTGTAATGTGTCCTGGAGATCCAACACTACTATTAGCATATTGAAGGCTTTCTAAAACTTTTGCAATAGAGAAATCTTGCTTTCCTTAAGAAAAAAGGACCCCTAGAATTGTTTGACTGTATAAATGGTTTTTACTAATATCTACATTAACAAACCTATGGTTCCAAGCTGCAACACAAACATGACAGTGTACGTTGTCCCCACTCACAACCTGCATCTTTGTTGTTATGCTGATCTTTAGCGAAATGGAACTTGGGACCATCCAATGACAACTCTCACAATCTCAGATCTTCCTTGTTCCTTAGCAACGCTTTGCAAATAATTAATTCCCAAACCTTCCAAAGGGCTAGTAGGTCGACCTGCTTAAAACCTACAGAAGGCAAAATTGACCAGTTCAGCTTTCGCAGCTGCTCTGGGACCTTCTGAAGAGCTCATTGTGATGTCATCATGGATATGTGACTTCCTGCCCATCAGAAAATGGGCTAGAATGACCCCCTGCCCATCAGAAAATGGGCTAGAATGGGTGGCATATGGTCCAGAAAGATCATTTTATAATTACTAAATCGGATAAAACTTTAACAAATTAACTTTTACATATCTTATTTATTTATTGGAAAGAGAATGAGCACAGGCATGCCATGGTCCATGGGCAGAGGTCAGCTTTCAGAAGTCATTTCTGCCTTCCACAATCACTAAGTGCTTGGGAGCAGGCACTTTCCTTGCAGAGCTACCCATCCACTCCTTTAACAAATAACCTACAGAGAAAACTGATTTCTTATTATTTATTTATTTATTTATTTCGCTCATACAAACGTAATAGGTACCCCGGTCCCCTCCCTCGTTCCGCCCCTCCCTGGACCTCCTTGTTCCCTCCCCCTTTTTCCCCTTCCTTTCCCCCCTCCTTCCCTATCTCCCACTGCCTCCTCTCCCCATCCCTGGAGCATCCTTTAATGTGTATGTCAAACTTTCCTCTGAGTCCTCCTCTCTGATGAGGTGTAAGGACTCAATGGCATTTCCTAGAACTCTTTGTTGTGTTCCCCTTAAGTATAGGAACACAATTGTGGCTGTTAATCCCTTACTTCTAAGGATCCTAGTGCCTTTAGTCCATGCTAGACTTTGAGGGGTCAATGATATGTTGGTCATTGCGCAGATCATTGAGAGTCCTATTATAATTGCTTCGGCCCTAACTTGTGTGGAGTATCTTGCATAACATGATTCTTCCCATCCTTGTGCTCTTAACAATCTTACCACCCCCTTTTCTGCAAATTTCCCTGAGCTTCAGGATGGGGAGAGATTAGGCAGGCCTGGTTCTAGGTGGTTAATATAGAGTCTCTGATGTTCTGAATTATGATTTGTTGATTTTTTTTGAGAAAACTGATTTCTATATCTACTGTTTTCTGATTTCCCCATATCTCAACCAAATTGAGGCAAGCATAGTCAATTATATGTAGAATAGAAAATAAGAAGATACGAGGTATGTAATACTTAGAAGCAACCGCATGACTGCTTTAAACTTCACACACTAATGGAAGTTGAAGCAGAGACAAAGGAAAAGTCTTCTATCTACTTAGTGATGAAAGGGAATTTGAATATTTATGTAGCCACAGATATTTTTCTCAATGTCTTGTGTAGTATACTTTCAATTCCATATGAATTATTGTATTTAGAATTATTGTATTTGTTTTAACTACACAAAACACTTTGTCTCATCTCCTTGCCTGACATTACACTTTCTTGGTTACCTTGGAATATATCTCTTACAGTATTTAGATAATGAAGATCCTGTTTTGGCATAGCTTCCGAATATTCTAATGAGTAAAAAAAACTTAAGCTGATAAGTTCTGGATAGGGAGGAACATAATCACTGGTATTTAGATGGTAAGCTGTTAAAAAATGGGAAAGAAAGTGAAAGACAGAAGGAACTACAAGAGGAGAAGTTGAGTACTAAATAACAACATTTGATAATTCACTGTTTCATTGGTACTGTGCTGCTCAGTTTGCACACAAGACCCAACAAAAGTTTCATATAGCATGTCTGAGGCCTGGCTCCTCTCTTAAACACCCTGCATTTGCTACGTAAGGCAGTGAGACATGTCCAAGAGGATGAATGTGGAATGTGATCAATCTGGGTTCCAACCTTCATTCTTATTTTCCTTCACCAAGACATCTTTCAGAGGCACTGTCTGTACCTCACTGCTCCCCATTGGTCCCCACACAATGCAGAGAAGCTTTAATCATTAGGTCAGACGATTTGCTCTATAACCATGAAGCCCTTGACCTTTGAACTCCCTACCTTACTTTTCTCCCTGTGTGTGTGTATATATATTATGTATGTGTATGTGTAGTGTGTAGTGTGTGTGTATGTGGTGTGTGTGCGTGTGTGTGTGTGTGTGTGTGTGTGTGTGTATCAGACTGCACTGTGTATGCCTGTGGTAGAGGTTCAAGGTGACTTCTGGAATCATTCTGGATTACTTCTATCTCCTCCTATGCTTTGCCCTGGGATTTTCCAGGTTCTGTCTTCCAGAACAGGAAATATAAGCTGTTTCCATTTCCATTTCACTTGCATTTTTACGTGGAATCTGGGATCAGTTCTGCTTTCAAGGCAAAGTCTTAACCCCTGAGTCATCTCTCTAGCCCTCATTTTCCTGACTTCTTTACATTCTTGTTTTCAAACACTATCCTTTCATTTTTCATTTTTCAGTAATGGTTTAAATTTTCCTAGGCATTTCCGTAACTTCTGAAAACCATGTCTACTCATCCCTGCTTATTTTTTCCTTGAAATACAGGTTATGCCTGTCTTTCTGAGTGTGTTAGGATAGAAAAACCTTAATAAATATTTAGAAGCTCTAGAAAAAGATGATTTACCTACTCAGATCCATATTATTTCTTTACTGGAAAATATATAAAATAAAAGTAACAGGATTTCTACAAGCATTAAAAATTATATGAATGGTCCTAGAGAGGTGATTCTAGATAGATAGATAGATAGATAGATAGATAGATAGATAGATAGATAGATAATGTGCTTACCATACAAACAAAAGGACCAGAATTCAGATTTCTAGATATCAATTTAGAATAAAAAGATAAATGTGGGGTAGGCCAGGGAGCCTGCATGTAACTCCAGGTATGGAAGCTAGGCACGGGACTCCCCAGAGCAAGCTGCCTACCCAAATTAGCCATAATACTATAATCAGCTTTTAATGGGAGACCTAAGCTCAAAACATAAGGTGGAAGAGCAGTCAAGATGATTCCTGATTTCACCCTCTGGTCTCCATACACAGGTGCTCTTATGTGCACATACACACACATGCTGCATTCCATATGCAAACATTCACACACACTACATGCATAATTGTGGAAGGAAAAATGATATGACTAATACATGTATTATGCCTGCTATAAGTAACAAAAATTAGAAAATTCTATAGTCATGTGCTTTTATAAGATATAGAACCTTTAAAAAAATACAAAATGATAGTATATATGAAGGACATAGAATAAATGTAAGTCTTTCATCACATGTGACTTGATAGCCACTATTACAGATACTTCATTAAAAGACAATGTGGAAAAAACTATCCTGTCTCCATCTTATTTCTCCCATAGCTTTCTTTTCTCCTAACATTCTAAATTCTTCTTGTTTTTAACAAATCTGTACTTAGTCACATATACTCGGGCCGGCACATCCATATGGCTTAACAGTAATTATAAGTGATGAGGAAAAGACCGATCGTATAACTGACAGCCCACTACTGAAAACAAAGAGTGATTTTTACAGGTTGCTGGATGGAGCATTGGGAGAGACAATGGAAGCTGAGAGAGCTAAGCAGGATGCAGCAAGAAGCCCTTACATCTCGCACTAGAGAGCTGCTGTCTGCTCATAGTCCTCTCAGAATATTAAACTTCCTGAACAAACACGAGAAAAATACAACTCTTTGTCCTCTGAGCAATTCAGGGCACAGGAGCAAAACCCAAGGAGCTAGAAATTCATGTCAGCAATAAAGGAAAGCAGAGAAGGTAATAAGTAATTAGGGCTGACATTTTACAGCCCATCATTGCAAGATGATACCTCTCCTTAAAGATGCCCATTGATTAGCACTCGGTCTTTAAAATGAACTTGGCAAACTCACACAAGCAAAAGCCATGCAGTTTCTTATAACAGTGAAAAATGGGTCTCAGACAAGGAATGATGAACCACAGTGTGGAAAATGAAAACTAGAGGCAGAAGAAAAGATCTGCACAATATTCCAGAACCAGCAAAGTTCTTTTGTTTTCCTATCTTTATTTTTTAATGTGTATGCATGAATATAGTGACTTTCTAATATTTTCAACCCATAGTCCTAAATCCTATCTTTTTTTAAATTTTTTTAAAATTTATTATTTATTCAATTGTGCGTGTATGCGCGTATGTGTGTGTGTGTGTAGAACCACGGACGAATTCGGGAACCACCATGGACCGCCTCCACCTCCTCCTTGTTTACTCTGGCCCGGGATTCACAGGCTCCGCCCTACCAGGACCAGAAATGCAGGCCGCCCCCGCTTCTGCCCGGCATCTATACGTGGGGTCTAGGATACAAACTCAGGACCTTCTGCCTGCAAGGCAGAGGCTTAACCTCTGAGCCCCCTAAATCTTATCTTCTTCCCTCCTTTTCCCCTTATGACCTTTCATCATCCCTGCCACACTCCCTCCTATTTTCAAATCTTTTCACATGAGCGGCCCATTGTATTTCATCAAGTCTGGGATGACTTATGCCTGACCTGATTCATGCTCCAGCAAGCATCCTAGATCTGTGGACATATCATTGAGAAAAGCATCCTCCTTTACTTCCCCATCAGCATTAGTTCTCATCAATCATCAGAGAGGTGTGGAGCTTCTTGAGATTTTTCTGATGTTATGGTGAGATGTTTATAAGGCAGTTCCCATGCAATTCTTGAGTAAGTATATGTATCTGCCATGAAATCTTGTATGTCACAACTATGTCATGTCCAGGAGAAAATGCATGGCCCACCACCTTCCCACTTCAGACTTTTACAATCTTTCTGCCCCTCTTCCTCAGTGTTCCCTTGGGGTGGAGATGGGTGAGGCTTATATGTTCTGTTTAGGGACAAGCACTTCATAGATCTTTATTTTCTGTGTTTTGGCAAGTTGTGGTTTTCAGTAGTAACATCTTCCATTATAGAAGAAGGCTTCTAAGCTGAGTTCTGAGTGCTCTTCTGATCTATGGGCGTAATAATCTATGGGCATATTTACAGAGCAGTTTGATATACTGTTTTCTTAGTTAAAGATTCATGGTCTGTTCTTCCCTCGTGACCTATTTCCTTCCCTTTTACAGACAAGAACCTATGAAATTCCAATTAACAGTAACAGGAATGTGTTCTATTCTGACAAGGATGTTTAAAGACCAATCAGAAAGCTGTTGTTGTCTCCTTAGTACTTATGCCACTATTACACTTGAGGTCATCTGTTACCATGGTGATTTTTTTTGCAACTTGCAGGTCTCATAGGTTGATGAGGCCTTTGATTATTTTTCTCCCCCAGTAGCTTCTACAGTATTCCTTGGTACCGTGTAAACTATCCAACAAGGAGGAAGCTCTCAGACCAGTTACATTTGATGCATTTTGCCCATGTCCTGTGATCCATATGTGTTACATCTTTAGTAATAGGGTCTTACTGTCCATTTTTAGGAGAGCAACCACGAGCAATGACAACTACCTATACTGTTTGGGGTGCCTTTGAGACCTCTCTGTCCAACAACTTACTAGGAAGTGTTATATTCCAGTTGCTTCTAGTATAGTTTTAATTGTCACTGGGTCGTAAGTGGACCAGCTCAAGGCATTTTTTTTCTTGTTCTGTTTTCTTTACTCTGTGCTCCTCTGCATAGGAACTATTCATTCTTGTTCTTTTTTAAAAAAAAGAAAATTTTTAGAATATTAATAACATAAAAGGTAGAACCAGCAAAGTTCTTCAGAAACAAAAACATGTTGGTTTATTCAAAACTACTTAAGTGGCATTCCTGCCTCCCCAATAAGAGGGCACTTAGCATATATCAAGATACACAGCAATTATACTCCATTATAAACAAGTATGCTTAGGTTTGCTATTTATTAAGTATCTGTGGTTCTCTATTCTTGAGTGCGCACTCTGAATTAATTCCTTTATCATCTTGACAAAATTGAGAGTAAAAACTCATTCCTGTATTATATTTTGTAAGTGAACAGGCTATATATGCTAACTACTGCCAAAAAACAAGATCCCAAGTGAGCAAACCTGATAACAATAACTTCAGGAACATGATAGAATCTGATGTGTTTTATCTTTTCTTGACTGTACTTCTGGTCAGATTTATGTCAAGATCTGGAGGATGATAGATATAATTAATTATAATTCGTGGAGAGGCCCATGGTCAGTTTCTTTCCCAACCATTGTCTAATGTATCCTGCATCTTATTGGCATGTGTGATTTAACCAAATGCATGTTTTTATTTAATAAATATGTACTTGGAAGTATAGTATAGAGGTGACTGTGGTAAATGAATGAGGACAGCCCAAATCTTCTTCTCAAATCCTGAGCGTCTCCTGGTGAAGCAAAAAAAGATATTGTCTTAAGAATGATACATATTGTAATGAGGAAATCCAAGTGTTAAGAGAAATGCATAGGAAATTCACTTATGGATGCGGAGAAAACTTGCCCAACAAAATGTCTTCTGACTTCCTTTTTTAAATATTCTTTCTTTCTCTTTCTTTCTTTCTTTCTTTCTTTCTTTCTTTCTTTCTTTCTTTCTTTCTTTCTTTCTTTCGTGTTTATTTGAGATGGGGAGGAGAGATAGAAAAATAGAGAGAATGTCATGGCATGCATGTGGTGATCAGGAAACAACTTTGAAAAAAATCAGCTCTTTCCTTCCATCAAGAGAAAGTTGACATCATATCATCATTGTAAAAGTCAACAAGGTCTCCATATCTTTCACTCTTCCCATTTCTAGCCACAGATCCACCTTTGAGCTCCTGACTGCTTGGGCTTTCTCTCACTCCATACCTTCCTCCTTCTTGCAGGTTCTTTTTACATCAGTATTTACACAAACTGAAGTTTCTCTTCTGATTAACACCTGAGCAATTAGGCAAAGACCTTGTCTTCTGGATTCTAGTGATTCTGTATCCATTTTTACAAAATTACCTAGTGAAGCTTTTCATCGGCAGGGCTTTCTACGACACGACTGTCTTTCACCACTAAACTGTACCATCATTATCCCAGGACACGTCCTCTGTTTTCTCACCATACTTAAACAGTTTACTTGGCTATGAAATCCAGCAGCCCTTCCCAGTGCCCACATATACAGCGTCTAAACATTGCTTGATGCTGCTTAGTACCTCCCTCCACCTGTGAGCAGCCATGATACTTTTCAGCGATCCACTCTTCGGACACCAATGTTACATAACTTTCAGAAGTTGCCGCCTGTCTCTGAGAGGCTAAATCTTTTTCATACTCTACAGTCTACTTTAGTAGGATGGCATCTGATCCTGCTACTTGCATCATTCCCAAGTCCATACTCTGACAGCGGACTTCCTGCAGCAAAGTGGGTATGAACAAGCTAAAATCATGTCATTGCTCAGTGCATCTAACTAACTCACCAAGTACGGAATATCACCCAAGGGAGGCCCTACCCCCACCCCCTGTGTTGTTTGTTGATGCTTATTTCCTGGCTTCCTCAATCTCTTATCAGTTTTATCACTCATTTTTAGGATAACATAGAGCCTACTTCTGCAATAGATCTTTTCCTAACCACTCTCTCCTCAGCATCCCTATGTTATAATTGCACTAGCACCAGTGTATAGGAAGGGACAGACATTTCACCCTGGAGGTAATGCTGGATTGCAGGTGAAGCTGACCTAGAGTGCAGTGCCCTGGAAGATTACCTCTACCCATGTCTAGTTGCAGCAGAGAAGTGTGTTGATAAATTATCCGTGTCTGCTGAGGGCACAGGGGAGAGAACAGGCAAACTCAAGTCCCATACTTGATGCTGATGTTATAGATCTTAAGACGTGCCAATATACATTGGTAATTTTAAAACATGTGCACCTGGAGCACATGGGCACATGGCCATTTTTGGCCATGCCAAAAAATAATGGAATTTGATGATTGTGGCTGAGTTCAAATCCCCAGATCCCATGATAAAATGGTGGGTGGGCGTGGTGGCCCTTATATAAATCCAGTCTTAGAAGTCATAGCCTAGGAATCCCAAGAGCAAGTCGATTAGCCAGATTAGCTCCGTGGGCTGGCTCTGGGTTTGATTTAAAGACTTGGCCTCAAAAGAAGGAGGTGGAATAGTGATCCAGAATGATTTCTGACATCAACCTTGACTGTCGCACACACATGGGCACATACGCTCTCCAAAATCCTCACAGGACACGTACCCATCTGCAAACACATATACACATACATGTGTACATGCACATATATACACACGGAAATAGGTAATGAAATGAAATAATGATCAATAAATATTTAATGAGCATGAATCATCAGTGGGATAAACTTTAAAAGTAGAAACAAAAGTAATGTACAGAGTCAGCTTTCTAAAAACAGAAGTTGAAGACTTATTATCTATTCCATAAAGATACATTCCAAAATTAAATCACCTTACTCTTCACAGACCCAGATGGGATTACAATATTTTTAGAGAACACATTTTCTTTCAAATCTTATGCAAGCTCCTTGTAAAGTCCTATCAGTCCTATGCCTGTGTCCTGGTTTCAATGATTTCTTCACAGTTAGGGCCTTTGCTAAACCCAAAGTTGAGTTTCACTGTTAAATATCATTAAAGATTCATTTTCCATGCTAGTAAAACAGTAGATTGACTTGCAAGATGCACCGATACTTCTAAATGCATTTTTTCTTTTTTTAAATTTTTTTATTATTTATTCAATTGTGCGTGTGTATGTGTGTGTGTACCTGTATGTGTGTGTAGAACCACGGGGGAATTCGGGAACCACCATGGACTGCCTCCTTCTTGTTTACTTTGCCCGAGGGAATCACAGGCTCTACCCTACCAGGACCAGAAACGCAGGCTGCCCCCGCTTCCGCCTGGTGTCTATACGTGGGGTCTAGGATCCGAACTCAGAACCTTCCGCCTGCAAGGCAGAGGCTTAACCCCTGAGCCACCTCTCCAGCTCCTTCTAAATGCATTTTTGAAGAAGCAAGATATGAAGGGGTGTTGTAGCAAAACAATGCTACAGAACCATGACTTGGGAGACAAATACCAAACAACTGAACTTTCTCTTACTCTGCTTCATCTTCCATAATGCACATATTACTGGAAAGGGTCTATATTGACCATATATGGCACCAAAGGGATGAAAGATCTCTCTCACTCCATGATGAGAAACAGAACCATGAATCCGAACTTTAAAAAGTACATATTTTAGTTCAGTTTTCCACTTAAAAACCATTGCTGTCCACTTCACGGCTCCTCTGTTTCCCTGGACTGCATCCTTTCAGGGTGTTAGATTCTCTACCTCTCTTGTAGGAAAAGATTTCTGGGCTGAGTGCTAAGTGCTCTTCCAATCTATGAGTATAATAGTAGCTATTTACAGAGCAGTATGATGTACTGATAAGATGGTTAAGTCAAGAGAAACACTTCCCACCAAGCCGGAGGACCTGAGTTCAA
The DNA here is from genome assembly GCA_023101885.1 of Typhlomys cinereus. Lineage (NCBI taxonomy): Eukaryota > Metazoa > Chordata > Mammalia > Rodentia > Platacanthomyidae > Typhlomys > Typhlomys cinereus. The sequence continues at coordinate 2,118,326 of JALPQD010000246.1, forward strand.
TCCTTGGAATGCACATGGTGGAAAGAGTAAACCTGACTGCTGAAATTGTCCTCTGACCTCCACACGTGCACCTTGTCAGATGCATCCTCCCCACTTCTAAGATAAACAATAAATAAGATAAATAAAAATAAGACTTATAAAAAAAACTTCTTACTTTCAATGCCACTTGTATGTGTTTTCTCAAATTAATAGCTGGATTAAAACAATAATTGCTTTCTACCAAATCTGAATATCTGTCATTTTCAGCTTAGCTTGTTGAAATCATTCCTCCTTCATTTCATGCTGTGCTGTTTCTATCCTTGAGGAAAACAAATCACAGTATGGGAGAAGCAACATCCACTTAGACCCAGTTTCTGAAACAAAAAAGGACAACAATATTGATAAGACTACACCTGCCACACTCAGTAGAGAGAACACAGTCTTCCGGGTTCTGAATCACCCTCCATTATTTTCTGTGTTATTTCAGGCAACTCTCTTACCTCTGGTGTGACTTTGAACAAGTGTTGCACCTGCAAAATGGAATATTAATACGTGTAGAAGAAACCTGTCGTGAAATGACATCAAGAGTGTTGATCGATGAGAGCAAAGTTTAGAACATAACACGTGGGGCTGGGGAGAGAGTTCAGCTGGCAAAGTGCTTGTTGGGAAGCACAAGATGATGAGTTCTACACCCAGAACTCACCTGAGAAGGTTCCTATGGCAAGGTGTCTCATGGGGGGAACAGCATAGGTAAGTGTGTCTGTGTATCAGGGGGCACTGTGTAAGCCAAGGGAGATTTCATCCTGGATTGCTCTCCATCCTTATTGCTCTGCTTTGGGGTTTCCCAGGCTCTGCCTCCCAGTACCAGAAGTGTTGGCTGTTGCCCTTTCTGCCCAACATTTTTACATGGGATCTGAGATGTGACCTCAGTCCTTCTGCTTGCCTGGCAAAGGTTTAATCCCTCAACCATCTCTCGAGTCCCCAGCAATGTGTGCTTTTTTAAAAAGTTCCTTTTGTTTTTAACTTATTTTTATGCGTGTGTGTCCGTGTGTCTGTGTTGTCTTGTGTGTGTGTGTGTGTGTGTGTGTGTGTGTGTGTGTGCATCAGATGACACTGTGTGTGCCTGTGGAAGCCCAGGGGTGACTTCCAGAGTCATACTGGATTGTTCTACCTCTGTTTTGCTTTGCTCTGTGATTTCCCAGGCTCCACCTTCCAGAGCTGGAAGTGTGAGACATTGTCATTTCTGCCTGGCATTTTGAAATGGGATCTAAGATCTGAATTCAGGTCTTTCTGCTTTGAGACACAGGTTTGACCCCTTAGCCATGATTCCGCCTAACAATGTGTAATTCTGACACACAGGTTTGGGGAGGTGTTCACAAGTGGACCCCTGCCTGCTTGCAAAGGTCCAGGTCAGTGAGGGATTCCCTCTCAGTAAAACAAGGTGGATGGTACCGGGAAATGACACCTAAGGTTGACCTCCGATCTCTACGCACATATGTGCACCTGCACATACAGGCATGCACATACAAAAGCAAAAAGAACATAAAGTACAATAAGTAGATACTGATTCTGGATGTTGATATTCTTTCTGAAATCAAAAATAATATTATGAGTGAAAATACAGATTTAAACACACCTTTTATTAATTTTATCATTCTCCATAAACATATTTCTTAGACTGAAGCAGGAAACATCATCATATTTTAAATATAAAAATAATTTTCCAGCTCAGGGGTGTAAAGAGCCTGCTCAGGAACCTGGCCACATGACTTTGATCCCGGAAAGCTAACCATGATAGAAGGAGAAAATTGATTCTAAAACCTGACTTTCATATGATTTGGTGGCTCTCATTTCCTTTCTCTCTCTATCTCTTTCTCTCTTTCTATCTCCTTTCTGTCCTACTCTATTCCATTCTCTCTCTCTCTCCTCTTTCTCTCCTACTCTATTCCCCCCTCTCTCAAATGTATAAATAAATAAATAATTTTAAAAGATTTTTGAAAAAAACAGTCATTATTCAATAGGCATGCTAATAGCTAAAGATCTGCTCTGTCACAGCCTTTGGATTGATTCACACTGTTATCTCTCCTCTTTCTTATTGCTTTCTAGTTTGCAAGCGAACAATCTAAGAAAAGTTCTTAAGAGAAGATACAATACACTATTAGAGGCAGAACATGCTGCAGTGCTTTTACTGTGCAAGAGATAATTTTTGAAAAGAAATACTTATGAAAGGAGCTATGCTATTTATCTTCAAAAGATGTTTATAAAGAAAATAACAATGGCTTAAATTTTATTCTATTTTTATCTCTTAAAAATCCCTAATGTTTCATTTTGCTCTCTTCAAAAATTAGTTCTGAGGGAAGGAAAGCACATGACTGGCATGCAGCAGATATACTGTGCTTTAAAAAAATGGAAACACTTTCTTACTTCCAAGGTCTTCACAGCTGTGCTGCTTCTGGGACAAGCAATCCCCCCTCCATACTGCAATTCTGCCAAAGTATGCCATAGTCAGCCGAACTACCAAACCTGCTCTCTCCAATTTATCTACCTGCCCAGTGGGCGGTTCCACCCAGTATGGGCTGGGTCCTCCCTCATCAGTTAGACAATCTCCCACAAGTTGGCTTAGGGCTTTTATTATTATTATTATTTATTTGTCTGCTCATACAAACTTAATAGGAACCCCTGTCCCCTCCCTCCACCCCTCCCTGGACTTCCCTGTTCCCTCCCCACTTTGCCCCTTATTTTCCCCTGTCCCTCTCTTTCTCCCAGTGCCCACTCCCCCCATCTCTGAAGCATCTTTTAATGTGTATGTCAAACTTTCCTCTGGGTCCTCCTCTCTGATGAGGTGTAAGGACTCAGTGGCAATTCCTAGAACTCTTTCTCCTGTTCTCCTTAAGTATAGGAACACTATTGTGGCTGTTAATCCCTTGCTTCTAAGGATCCTAGTGCCTTTAGTCCATGCTAGAATTTGAGGGGTCAATGATATGTTGGTCATTGTGCAGATCATGCAGAGTCCTATTATAATTGTTTCAGCCCTAACTTGTGTGGAGTATCTTGCATATCATGACTCCTCCCATGCTTGTGCTCTTACAATCTTACCTCCCCCTCTTCCAAAAATTTCCCTGAGCTTCAGGATGGGGAGAGATTATGCTGGCCTGGTTCCAGGTGGTTGATATAAGTCTCTGATGTTCTAAAATATAGTTTGTTGATTTTTTTTTCGGTTTTGCTGTTCCTGCAATGCCTTTGGGTCCATCCTGATGGATATTGGATGTCACCCCCTGGCCAGAGATAAAAACTTGTTATATTAGAGTCTTGTTATAAGAGTATATTCTAAGGTAAATGTAATAAAAGTAGGAAACCGTGGTGAGAGAGGGGTCAATCACCCATTTACAAAATGGTGACCTTCTATCTGGCAGCCTATATGCCCTCCCCTTCTGGTGAGATCATACCCCATCAGTTGCAAATGATCAGGAAGGAAAGTCTGTGAACTTAACCAGATGTCTCATTACTTACTTGCAGTCCTTGATGGTGGCCTATTTTCTCTGTTGTAACATGGTCTCCTCTCTCTTTGTTTCTGGTGGGGCCCTCCTTCCACATCCCTCCTGTTTATAATCTTTACAATTACTGTAGGTATTACAGAGATCTGTCTTTGAGTGTCTCTAAGTAGGTTTGGTACTAGAATCCACCTATTAGGAAGTACATACGGTACTTAATTTTCTGTGTCTGGGATATTCACTCAATATAATTGTTTCTAATTCCATCCATTTCCTGGAAAATTGCATTAATTCATCATTTTTGATGGCTGAGTAGTATTCCATTGTATAAATGTACCACATTTTCCTTATCCACTCATCAACTATTGGACATTTGGGCTGATTCCATGACTTTGCTATTGTAAACAGTGCTGCTATGAACATGGTCATGCTTGTGCTATCGAGGTGAATTTTTGCTGTGTGAGGGGTTATTCCCAAAAGTGGTATATCAGGATCATATGGCATTTCAATCTTTAAGTTCTTTAAGAATCGCCAGACAGCTCGCCAGAGTGGTTGTATGAGCCAGCAATGTAGGAGAGTTCCCTCTTTCCACATCCTCTCCAGTACTTGGTGTTGTTTGTATTGTGGACTTTTGCCATCCTGACCAGGGTGAGATGATATCTCAGGGAAGTTTTGATGGCCAAGAATGTAAAGCATTTTTTAAGATATTTGTTAGACATTTTAATTTTGTCCTTGGTAAAGTTTCTTTTAAGTTCCAAGGCCCATTTTTTAGTTGGCCCATTTGTTTCCTTTGTGTTTAGTTTTCTAAGTTCTTTGTGCACTCTGGATAATAGAGCTCTATCAGATATGTGGTTAGTGAAGATTTTCTCCCATTCTGTGGGTTGCCTTTGTGCTGCACGTTTTTTAAACCTGCGATCTGAGATTTAAACTCAGGTCCTCCTGTTTGTGATCAAAGGCTTAATTAACTCTGAGCCATTATTCCTACCCGACATGCTTTAACTTTTTAAAATTCATTTAGGGGGCTGGAGAGGTGGCTCAGGGGTTAAGCCTCTGCCTTGCAGGCGGAAGGTCCTGAGTTCGGATCCTAGACCCCACGTATAGATGCCGGGCGGAAGTGGGGGCGGCCTGAGTTTCTGGTCCTAGTAGGGCTGAGCCTGTGAATTCCAGGGGTGCACAGTAAACAAGGAGGAGGTGGAGGCATCCATGGTTCTACACACACACACACACACACACACACACACACACACACACAATTGAATAAATAAAATTTAAAAAATTTTTAAAAATTCATTTAGGATTTCATACATGAATATGGTGAATTTATATGTTCATACCTTAATCCCCAACCTCATCTTCCCTGTTCTTTCCATCACAACTCTTCTCCCACTTCAGGCTCCTTCCTATTTTCAAGTCTTTTTTTGTGTGTGGCTCACTGGCTTTCAACTGGTTTGCCTTTGATGTCATGTTCCTGAGGACGTTCTAGAGCATGACTCAGATCCATCGAGGAAGCATCTTCCCCATCGATGTCCTTCCTCAGCCTCTCAAGGAGGCACAGAATCTCCTGTGATCTTTCGACTTCCCTGCTGAAATACAGAGAGGACAATTCCCAAGCAAGTCTTCTAGCAATACATAAAGCTGCAGTGACTTCTTGGGTACGACAGTCCTGTCAGATTAGACAACATTCTTTATGCCATTGTCTTTTAGGACATGTGTGGCCTCCCTTCTGATCATGAATGTTCAGAGTAGGAAGGCAAGAGACAGTAGATGTGGCCTTAGGAAATGGAGATGGTAAGAAAAGGAAACAGAAATGTTAAAAAAAAATGACCTGTAACTTACAAATCTCATAGCTCAATGACAGACCCATGAATGAAATCTTGAATGCTCAGGATAATAGAATCAAGCTCTTACTTTCCTTTAGAAAGTCCAAAGCAATAACCTGATTTTACTAGTAGTTTGTAGGGAAGTTTTTGTGTGTTTCAGAGAATGCAATCTCTTAGGGTCCATTAGTTGACTATACTGACGTGTTCTAGCTGGTCGATGACAGATTCAGAGAACCAAGTGTTTGAATAAGCAATTGATAGAACTTAATCACTCACTGAATGCAAATTCACCAAAGCACTATGCTATGCCTGTGGGGTAGCAATGTTGAAGGTGATCCCAAAATCTATTATTGAAAACTCCTCAAATGATAGGTTTTGTGTAACTCTCAAAATAGTAATCATATATTACAAACCCCCAAACAGCTCTTAGAAGTCAAATGCAGGCTTCTCTGCATAAAAATAACAGTCGATTAGACTCCTTGAAGCTGCAATTTGGAAGGGTGAAATTTTATTTTCTCAGATGTTCCAGAAAAAAAAAAGAATCAGATTGTGATGGAAAAGGAGGACACCTGGAGACACATGAATTGGAAAGCTAAATTTGAAATGAATCTTTGAGTTAATGGCTAAAAGCTGTGGGTCTCGATGCTCTCCCCTTGCATTCCTTGTTAATTGCATTTCTTTCCTGCAGGTACTCACATTTCCATGATGTTTTTAATAGTAGATCTGTAGGTATCAGGGGGGCGACCTGTTATTTTTCAAGGTTAGAGTTCCTGGAGAACTGTGGCTTTTATTTAATTGATTATCAAATATATTTCTAAGGTCGCATAATGCTGTGGACTTCTGGCTGGCTAAACCACTTCTTAGGGTTTTTGTTCTATCTCTTGTATTATACATAAATATTTTTATTAACAGTTTTTATTCTAATCCACTCTTGTACATGAATACAAAGGATTTATGCTAATTTCATTCTTATTTCCCAACCCATCCGTCATACATTTTCCCTTGCCAGCTAGTCTCCTGTCTACTTTTGTGCGTGTGTGTGCGTGTGTGTGCGTGTGTGTGTGTTTCCCACAGAGTTTCATCTGGGATATCTGCACTGACCAGAGGTTGAGTGTTTTCTGGATAACTTATCAGTACATAATAGATCTCTTTCTTCTGTCTTGCAGGAAGGTGTAGAGTCCCTTGAGGTTTTTCCCCTTCCATGGTGAAACGCTGTCCACAGGCCGAATATCATGCAGGTCTTATGGAAGTAGACAACTTTATAGTCCTTAGGGGCACAGTGCTGTCAGACCCCTACCCCTCAGGCTCTTACATTCTTACTTTCTCTAAATTACCTTTTATACAACAGGAATAAAATCTAATTAACAGTCTTGATCTGAGAATCCTGGAATGTTTCCCACTCTCTTTCTTAAGAATATCTACTGTAGAGGTGGCTATCAGATGATCGCTAACACATCTGGTGGCTCTTAGACTATCTCTAACATCGATAACCGTGATTTAGATCTTCATCATCAGCTCCAAGGTTCAGTGCCCTTACTTCTTCAGTTCTGAAGGTGCATAAAAGAAACCAGATAATCCTCTCTCAACAGATGCTTGCAAAACATATGGTTTTACTGTACCGTCTTTACTTTATTCCCAAGAACTTTGGCTGGGCTCAATATAGTCAGGAATCTGAATGTTGAGATAATTTACTGTCTTGCTTGAACTAATCATAATGCTAGTTTTCTTACCCTCTCTGTGATGACTGACAAGGAGCTGATACAGTCGACATGACTATAATCAATTACACCCAGTGGTCCACATTGTTCACATGGAAGACGGAGCTGTGTACTGGCAGTCGGTCTGCTGGGAATTTTTACAAGTTGCATACCTGGTTCAATGTCCATGTTTATCTCCTTTGGCCCAAAAGTTTGTAAATAAGAGATGGTCATGTATCTATCTGGAGAAAAATGTTTGAAAAAAATAATAATAGTTAGCATATTCTTGTATCAAAAACTAGAGTTTTCGAATGTGTATCACTCTCAAGTAGGTCCATCGTTCTGACTACACTGAGTTTATGTCACATGAGCTTTTTAGCTCAGTAAAGCAGCAAATGCAATGCCGTCTGATGCTCTGCTGGAGGGATCATCTATTCTCATAGAAGCACTTCACAACTGTTAAATGCTTAACTAACAGAGAACTTTAACTCTGAGCAGGAGTTGGTGAAGTAGCTCAGTGAGTAACACAACCTGGTGACCTGCACTCGATCCCGGAAGCCCGCATGCTGGAAAGAGAGAACTGACTATGAAAGTTGTCTGACCTCCATCTTTGCACCATGGCATGTGTGGGCACACCTTTTTATCCTCTGTCTCTGTCTCTCTCAAATAAATTAATGAATAAGCTATTTTTACCATCTCACCAGAAGGGGAGGGCATATAGGCTGCCAGATAGAAGGTAACCATTTTGCAAATGGGTGATTGATCCATCTCTCACTGTGGTCTTCTACTTTTATTCCATCACCTTTGAATATACTCTTATAACAAGACACTAATTTAACAGGTTTTTATCTCTGGCCAAGGGGTGACATCCAATACCCATCAGGATGGAGCCAAGGGCATTACAGGAACAGCAAAACTGAAAAAAAAATCAACAAACCATAATTCAGAACATCAGAGACTCTAGATCAAACACCTGGAATCAGGCCTGCCTAATCTCTCCCCATCCTGAAGTTCAGGGAAATTTTCAGAAGAGGGGGCGGTAAGATTGTAAGAGCACAAGGATGGGAGGAGTCATGATATGCAAGATACTCCACACAAGTTAGGGCCAAAGCAATCATAATAGGACTCTGCATGATCTGAACAATGGCCAATATATCATTGAGCTCTCAAATTCTAGCATGGACTAAAGGCACTAGGATCCTTAGAAGTAAGGGATTAACAGCCACAATAGTGTTCCTATACTTAAGGAGAACAGGAGAAAGAGTTCTAGGAATCGCCACTGAGTCCTTACACCTCATCAGAGAGGAGGACCCAGAGGAAAGTTTGATATACACATTAAAGGATGCTTCAGAGATGGGGGGAGTGGGCATTGGGAGAAAGGGAGGGAGGGGGGAAAGGAAGGGGCAAAGTGGGGAGGGAACAGGGAAGTCCAGGCAGGGGTGGAGGGAGGGAGGAGACAGGGGTTCCTATTACGTTTGTATGAGCAGAAAAATAAATTAAAAAAAAAAACAAAAAACAAACAAACAAACAAAAAGTGAAAAACAAACTCTGATCAGTCTATATTTTGATAGTTTTTTCTTTATTTTTATTTATGTCTTTATCACCTTTGATATATGTACCTTTTTATGTTGTATGAATCAGTGTCTCCTTATTAAGTAACACTATGCAACTATGCAAGCTGTGAGTCCTGTTTTATTATGTGCAATAAATCTAAAGCTAAGAGCTAGCATTTCTGTACATTGTGCTTTTACACATGACATAATGGAAGAGGCTGCTGTTAGGAGAAGTGTTCTCAATATTCTGTAGGCAGAAAGCAGTGTAAGTGTGTGCCTGCTTAGAAGGAAGTCTTCAAAAGCATTAGCTGATATTTGTCTTCACACATCTCAGGAGTTGAGAATGTGTAGCCTCTCTGTGTTATTAATATTAATTTGCTTATGTTTATGATAATAATTGCAACTAATATATCCTGGCAATGCAAATTAGTTAGATTTCCCTCACATATCAGTACACAGTACACAGTGAGAATTACACTATTCTCTCATAAGTGAACAGATGAAATAATTCTTCCCACAATATTGTCATAAACACATTTAAAAGATGTTCATGTATTCAGTGAAACAATATCACAGACTCTATTTACTGATTTTATTTTTAATCAGTGTGAGTGAAATTTCTTCTCTCTGTCAAAGCTGTAGCAGGAAACATTCAAGAAAACAACTGAAGATTTTTTAATGTGTGTATTTTTGTTCACACATGTGCATGTGTGTCATGTGTGCATGGATTATGTGTGTATGTCTGTGTACTTGCATATGCCATGTGTGTACATTCTTGTTTGTGAACATGCAGGCCATGCCATACATGTGGGGGTCAGAAGAGAAGTTCAGATGACAATTCTAACCTTCCACCTTATTAACAACCGGGTTTTATTTGCTGTTAGACACTGGCTAAGCCAGGGTATGCACCCTACAAGTTTCAGGGAGTTCTTCTGTCTTCTCCTCCTATCTTGCTGTAGACTGCAATACAGAGGCACATGCCCATGCCTCACCTCGCATGATTTCTTGGATTTATAATTCAGGTCCTCCAAACTGCATAGCAAGCACTTTACCTTGGACCATCTCTCTCCCCAGTCACCAATGAGGCACTTCGAAGAGGAATTCTTAATGCACCAAAGTACTTCTGTGCCCTATGAACAAGAACTCATTCTAGCTGAAGCCATTACGCCCTAGACCTGAAGCCAAAACAAGAGCATTCCAGAATTCTGGGAGGAGAAAGAACATTGCAGAGAAAATGTTTTCTTCAAAAACAGGAAGACAACCGACCATGGCAGGAAGGGTCAGGGTCAATACTTGCCTGAGCACACTGTGCCCCAACCTGCTGGAGCTGTGCTGATTGGTGAAGTATTACTGGCAGCCAGAATGCAAGGGAGCCTATGACCTCCTCAACATGAGATAACCCCTGAAGGTCAACTTCCTGGGGTCCAGAGCAGGACCCCGGCCTGGACAATTACATAGGCAACAGGACATGTCCAGCACAACTGCAACAGAAGTGAATTTCCACTCCACATCATCAAGAAGGTCTATTATTGTTGTTGTTGTTGTTCATTTGTTGTGACTGAAGAGACAGCTTAGCTGATAAGGTGCCTGCTTGCAAGCCAGGCGTTGTGAGTTCAACCTTGGAGTGCACTGCATATGATGGGAGAAGGAATTTCTGGAACCATCTTCTGACCTCCATCAGTGCACTGTAACATGCCTGTGAGTGTCCCCCTTAAACACAATAACTTCTTAACCAATCAACAGTAAGAAAGTAAAAAAGTGAGATGTGCACAGCATACTTAAAAGGATTTTAAGCCAGGTATGATGGTAACATTTACAATCTAAACTGGAGAAGCAGAAGGAAATGGATTAGCAGAGCGTCGGTCACTCTGCCAGTTCAAGGCCAGTCTGCACTGTAGAAAACCCTGTACACACACACACACACACACGCACACACACATACATACACATACACACACATGCACACATACACATACACACATACACATACACACAGATACATACACATACACATACATATACACACACATACACAAGCATACACATACACACACATGCACACACACACACACACAGAAACACAGAAAGAAGAAATGAAAGGAAGAAAACAGAATTTACAAAGGATTGAAACCTGGAGAGATGGCTTGGGCATTAAGCCTCAACCTCACAAGCAGAAGGATCAGAATTCAGTCCCCAGGTTCCATTGGGAGGAAATGGTAGCTGTCTGAACTTCCAAGCCTAGAAGGCAGAACTGGGAAACCCCAGAACAAAGCCAAAAAGGAGGTAAAGTAATCCAGGATGATTCATCCTTGGGTCTCTACAAACACACATAGACAGACAGACACACACAAACACACACACACACACACATTTACACACACATTAAAAAAGGTTTATGGTGTGAAACACACTTTTTCCTTAGGAAGCAATAATTCATGAAAAATTCTAATAAATTGCTCATTAAAATTGAGCTACATCTCAAGAATTTTTACAAGACAAACACACTCGTGATGTATTTTTATTATCGTATACACAGAAAAGAAACAGTTTTTAAAAATAAATTACCCACCAACCATGAATCTATTTAGCATAGACTGTAATCTCTCTCAATACACAGAAACTATTTTCATGCATATGTCAAAAACATATGAAAGGAATCAATGGTTTTTCCATTAAAATTGTTAGAATTGACTAAAGGATCCATAAAGTTCAGTGGCTCAGTGGGATAACATGAAATGTCAAAAGTTCTTGAAACTTCCCTGCCTGACTTCGCTGCGCCCTGCTGATTGTTTGCCGTCATTCATAGGCATGAGCCCAGGCTCTGGAACACACTTTCTGCTTTATTTTGTCCTCTGCCACTGATCCTTCTGCGCCTGCTTAGAATGACATCTCTGGAATTTTCCTTCACTTTTGCCCCATTTTCCTGTTTTAAAGTTTAGCACTGCTGGTGTCTTTGTTCCAACCTATACAGTTCCTTCCTCTAAAAGATTCCTATGATTCTCTCTCCATTTCTCACTTGATTACAGGTTTTCCAACACTTGTTTTTTTGTTTTTTCAGCGTATTAGTGGATCAGCCCACATACTGATTTAAGAGACGAGAGCAGGCCTTGCGTCTCCCATGGACATTCTGCAACATCTCATTATTGGAAAATTCACCTCTATCCATTCGGGATGTGTCTTGAAGGATGAAGCCCAGATCGTTTCATTTGATCTTTTGCACATTTGATGCATATTTAGAATGTGCATTTGATGTATATTGACGGTATGCATTTGATGCATATTTAGCGTGTGCTCTAACGGCCTAAAGTTGCCATCTAAAGGGTGGGGAAAATAACTCAATTTATAAAGTACTTGGTTTACAAGCATAAAGACTTGAGTTTAGATTGCTGGGATCCACAAAATAAGCTGTGTCTAGTGGAGACAGTGGTTCCCTGGAGCTCACTGAGGTACCACTCAGGTTCTTTGGCTTTTCAAGACAAAGGCTGAAACCTGAGCCTTCTCTGCAGCCCACCTACCACTTTTCTACTCCCTGTGTGTTGACATCAAACTGTCCACTAAATTGCTGGAAACGTAGAAATTTTTAATCTTGAAGCAATGGGTGTTTCTTATCCTAAGGCAAACTTCGATTTGGGCAAAGATGCCAAGTCTGACACTTGAAAGTGCAGGTACATTTTAGTGATGCATTTGAAAAGCTCCATGGTGGAGTTTGCCTCAGGTCGCTGCAGGCAGATCTAGCTGTACCCAGGTGGTCTTATTGAGGGACAGGTCCAAATGCACCCTGCTCTGCCTCTGCTCTCCCTCTGGCTGAGACCCACTGATCCTCTCAGGACTGAGGAAGTTGCCATGGAAACCAGATGTTTGACAGGAATGAATCCACACCATTCTTGTCTCTCCTGCCACACTGACTCTTGAGCGTTAGAAACCTCACACCACTCTCTTTCAATGAGATTTTAAATAATGCTGTGTGTTTAAATGTCTGCCTTGAAAATGCTTCCGTAGATCACTTAGCAAAAAAAGGAGGAGGATTCCACATTATATATATGCTTTGAATATTTGAGCTCCGTCTCTTTCTCTCTCTGTCTGTCTGTCTGTCTGTCTCTCTCCCCTCCCTCCCTCTTTTGCTCCCTCACTCCCTTTCTCCCTCTATTGTCAACTTGGCTATATTTATGATTCACTTAGGAGACTGAAATGTTGGTGAGCCATACCCTTGAGTATATGAAGACACGACCAGAAAAGATTATGCTCTGTGTATGGCCAACACCACTTTTAGAATAGTCTCAGACTGAATAAAAGGGGGAAAAGGAGAAAGTCAACCAGAATGCATTGTCTCTCTCTCTCTCTTCCCTCTCCTCTTCGTATATACACTGTCTCCTCTCTCTCCTTCATATAAACACTCTCTCCTCTCTTTATCTTTCTCTTTCATTTACTTAATGAAAACTCTTAGAAATTCCATAATGAAGAAATCTATTCAACTTAGATTAACTCCCTGCTTTTCAAGATAATTTTAAGTTTGAAATTTTTCATGTCTCAAAATATCTGTCACATTTCCTTGGAGCTTTAGATGTTGAATTTAAAAAACTGATTCTTGAAGCATTTCAAGATCCCAATAACTTTTTGTTATATTGTACATATGATCTAGATCCAGTAACACTTATCAATTCATGACCTTCTAATTAAACGTTAATGACTTCTATTGTTATTTTCCTGTTTCTTCCCATGTTTTTCCTCAATCTGAAAGGTATTCGGCAAGGATTACTTTATTGCGTCTGTGTTGCAGATGCTAGTTTTATTTAGTGCTTTTTTTATTTGTTTGTTTTGAGGTGAAACAACACTGACATCCAGATGGAAGGGAAGAAAGGGAGATTTGTTTGGCCTTTGGTTCCAGAGGCTTATACTCAGTTAGGTGGGAACCCCAAACCCAGAACTAAGAGGCTGGTTCAGGTCTCCACAGCCATCTTCAGAAGGCAGAGAGAGCAAAGGCAAACTGAGGAAAAAGAGCCTCGCTTTGGGCTGCCAAGCCTCAAGACCCGCCCACTGTGACATGCCAGCAAAATCCCAGCTTTTAAAGGTGTCATAGCCTTCCCATACATCAACAGCAGTGTGAGGTGCCTTGTGCCACAACAACTAGTTAAAAAAGAATAGGTTGGTGACATAATTCTACACTGGGTTTACATAAGTTGAGATAATGGCTTTTCCCATTGATGAATATGAATGTTTTGCCAAATATGTTAAATGACTTGGTTTTTTCAAACAGCTCCCTGAACTTAGGAAATGTCATTTTATCTGGTCCAAGTATCTTCTCATTCTCAAGATCAAACTCTATGCAGAAGATGTAATGACTACTCATTTAAATGGCATTGATTAAATTAAATGCCATATACGAGGCAGACCCAATCGATGTCTTGTACCACCACACGGCACATTCATCCACTCTACAGTGTATAAATCAGGCGTGCTATCCAATGGAAAAGAAAGTCCAAGTGGTAATTTAAGTTTTATAGGCAGCAACAGATGTTAAAACCTAAATGGAAAGCAATTTTCGATCATTAAAAATAATAACTCACTGTACCAAGAATTGCAAATTTAATCTCTAATCCCCAAGATGATCTATTAAGTATAATGTTATTTTATGATGGATGAACTTAAAGTGGTGAGCATTGGCAGACTTCTGGTAAGACTGTGTATTTGTAATTGAATGTTGACATGAAGTAAAATTTCTAGCTTCACGACTGAATATATCATGAAATTTCCAATCGATACTTTGATTCTCTCATTAACATCTCATGTTTTGCTGAAGAATCATACTTTTAGGAAATTGAATGTATTTTCAAACACCAAAAAAGGCAAACTGGTCAAAACTTAAGTATGAATTGACTCATTTGTAATGAAATGACCACAAATGAAAAAAAAAAGATATGAATGGAATAACTGAGCTAGAAAAGTACTGTCAGTTTCAAAAGAAAGTACACCAGGAGAAAGATCTAGAATCCAGGAGCAAGACCACAATATGGAACATGATAAAGCCAGGAGAGGCAAGAATTACATATACACTAAGCTAATGTTTCCAAACAGAGAGCAAAACATAGGGAAAATCTAGTGTCCTTCTTGGGTCACAATGACACAGCACTTTGAATGTGTGATGTTCTTGGATAGAAGGCTTGGGTTCAAAATCAGCACATCAAGGTAACAGCAACTAATGATAACAAACAAAAATCACCAACTCAGAGATGACACAGCAGTCATGCCTCTCAATAAGGTCTTCTAGAAGGCAAGAAGCCCAACAAGAACGTTTCACCCCTTATCACTTATTAATTACATTGAAACGATCTGTCCTGTCAATCAACTACCGACGGCAGTTTAAATCTCGTAATGAAGACCATTAAGTGGTGAAGATAGGACACAATTGACCCAACAGGAATATATGACTCTGACAGCTACAATCAAATTTGCATGAAATATTTCATTGCTGAATTAAGAGAGGCTGTTGGCACAGAATGATAATAACCTGACTAGCAGTAATAAATGGTTCTCAGAAGAACTAGGCTGATATTTATTTGACCATGGCTATGGACCAGTTGCTGAACTGTGTGTATTATCATCCGATTTCTTTCTCAAAGTATCCCTTGCCATATGAGAAAATTCTAATGCCATTAGTGTCATTAGTGCTCAAAAAGTTAAGTAATTTCCCAAGGTCACATAGATAAGCACACACAAACACATGCACAAATAAGTGTGCAATGTGTATACATTTTTGCCTTGGAATTTCATAATTAATACAGTGAATCTCTTATGTACATTCTTTGCTACCCAATCTTTCACCTCTGTGGCAGCCACTGCAAATCTTCCTCCCAAACAGTCTCTCTCTCTCATCACTCCTAACCCCTGCAACATGCTGCCCACTGAGTTTCATTTGGGCCCCTGCATTAGCCTATATTCAGTACTTACTATAGCATGGTAGCTATATCAGTGGGTATAAGGATTGACAATTTTACTAAAGTATTGTTAGAAGAAACAAATATTTCAGACCAATAATTCTGTAGTACATAGGACATGGTGGGTCTTCTAGCAAGAAAACTTCTAAAAATACAATTTTTGTTCAAATGCATAATGTGAGAAATCAAACCATAGCAACTTACACTTTTTGAGTTCCTGCAAGTGATAAGACTTAAGGAAGATAGAAAACTACCAAACTTGTTATTGTAGTTTGAATGCTAAGTGGGAAATAGGCTTATGTGTTTGAACTCACGGTTGCCAGTTGGTGGCGCTGTTTTCAAAAGTTACAGAAACTTTACGAATGATCCTTGCTGGAGGAAGTGTACTACCCTGGACAGACTCTAAGGTTTCATAGCAGAGCCAACTTCCTGTCCACCCTCTGCTTCCTGAATGCAGAGATAATACAACCAGTAACCTCCAGCTCCCATCACCAACCTTGTCCAGGCTTAGCCAATAACTCTTCGACTTTGAGTTGCTTCTTACGAGATATTTGGTCACAGCAAGGAGAAAAGTAACTAATAGAGTTACTTTAGCAACTCAATAAAATCATTATAAGCCAACACTGTAAAAACTGTGCTATCTGGCTCAGTTCCCATCCCAATATACTCAGTATCCACATCCAGACAGTCCCTTCTCCCAGCCCCCCCATCTTCTTTGGCTAGCTTTTACCTTTGGGCAAGTATTTTTGGGTTTTCATAATAATAATGAAATAAATCTCTGAAAGTAAGGGCATCACTAATAAGTATTACTTCTATAACTCAGATTCAAAAGTGCCTAATTAAGTTATAGTAAAAAGTAATCAAAACTGAAAAGAATAGAAAAGAGAGAAAGTGAGGGGGAAGAAGAGAAAAAGGAATTTTTTTAATTTAATGAAGGAATTCATTAATTTAATGAAGGAAAATTATTAAAATTTTTCTATAAATATAATTTTCTATTAATCTTTCTGATGGTTAAGAATCAATAAAAATTGTATTTACAGTTAATAGATGATGTATATAAGTCCCATTCAAGTCTGATACAAGGAAATAAGAAAATTTGATATGGAACTTATAATAGCAATAAACCTAAAAGTAGAATTTTAATATACAAAAGCTAAAATAATCCTAATATGATTTTAAATTTATTTATGTGACCATGACTTGAGGCAGAAATTTATCTTTAAGTGATATGTAGAACTTTTCTATTTTAAAAAAATAAAACTCTTTTAAAGTGTGTCCTCACTCTTTTTATAAAGATAAATAAATACAAATAAATCTCTGTAACACCTACATTAATTGAAAAGATTACAAACAGGAGGGAAGGGGAAGGAGGGCCCTGCCAGAAACAAGAAAAGAGGGGATCATGCTACGGCATTGAAAATAGACCACCATCAAGATCTGCAAGTAAGTAATGACACATCTGGTTAAGCTCACAGACTTTCCTTCCTGGTCACTTGTAACTGATGGGGTATGATCTCACCAGAAAGGGAAGACATACAGTCTGGCAGATAGAAGGTAACCATTTTGCAAATGGGAGATTGATCCTTCTCTCACCACGATCTCCTACTCTTATTCCATCTACCTTTGAATCTACTGTTATGATAAGACTCTATTTTAAGAACATTTTATCTCTGGTCAGGGGATGACATCCAATACCCACCAGGATGGAGCCAAGGGCATTGCAGGAGCAGTAAAACTGAAATAAAAAAAAAAATCAACAAACCAAATTTGGAACATCAGAGACTCTATATCAACCACCTGGAACCAGACCAGCCTAATCTCTCCCATCCTAAAGCTCAGGGAAATTTGTGGAAGAGGGGGTGGTAAGATTGTAAGAACCTAAAGATGGGGAGGAGCAAGGATATGCAAGATACTCCACACAAGTTAAGGCCAAAGTAATCATAATAGGTCTTTGCATGACCTGCACAATGACCAACACATCATTGACCCCTCAAAGTCCAGCATGGATCACAGGCACTAGGATCCTTAGAAGCAAGGGATTAACAGCATAATAGTGTTCCTATACTAAAGGGGAACACAAAAAAGAGCTCTAGGCAATGCTACTGAGTCTTTAAACTTCGTCAGAGAGGAGGACCCAGAGGGAAGTTTGACATGCACACTAAAGGATGCTCCAGGGATTGGTGGGGGGGGCAGTGGAAGAAAGGGAGGAGGGGAAGGAAGGGGAAAGGGGGGGAGGAAGCAAGGGAATCCAGGGAGGGATGGAGGGAGGGAGGGGAATGGGGTACCTATCAAGTTTTTATGAGTGGAAAAATAAATAAATAGATTTTAAAAGAAGTATGTCCTAATGAAGCCAAGTATATGGTGCATGCCTGCAACTGCAGCACTTGGAAGAGTGAGGAAGGAGCATGATAAAGAGGATACTAGTAGTACTCATCCTGAGGACCGGGTCAGTGGAAGGAAGGGAGGGAGGGAAGGAGAGAGGGAGGGAGGGGGGAGGGAGGGGGAAGAGAAAAAAGAGAAAGAGTCACAGACACTCATTAAAGTAAGAGAAAGACTGGAGAATGAGCAAGGAGGAGAGAGATACAGTTACATGAAAATGTATATGGTGTGGGCAACATAGTTCAATGGGTAAACAGAGTGACCACAAACCTGGAGACCTGAGTTCTAGTTCCAGTATCCCACATACAGAGAATGAAGAGACTGAGTTTCACAAGTTGTCTTTTGTCTTCCACCCATGCATACATGCACATTCTCTCTCTCTCTCTCTCTCTCTCTCTCTCTCTCTCTCTCTCTCTCTCTCTCTCTCTCTCTCTCTCCCTCTCTCTGTCAGATCCTGGACTTGAGTATAATTCAATAACTGGAGAGATGATCTTTCATGAGGCTGGGGTGAGATGAGAGTCTGAAGGAAGGAGAAGGTGACAGCAGACTGAGGGCCACATCAATGGATCAAGATCAGTTGCAAACTTCTATGAATTCTCTTCTTTTATTTGACCTGGGTATGTGGAGACTCCATTAGAAACTTCTTTAGTGTTTTTTAGTGTAACTTACTTCTATTTCCTGTATTCCTATAACTGTCAAGCTTATTTATTACATTTACATTTATGGCATTACTCATTAAGATAATAATTTCCATGGGCCATCAAAGGAAGCTTAATAATATTGAAGGCAAGTTACAGGAAGAGCCAATGAAACCTTTAAAAGCTATTGGGATAAATTTGGCTGAAATAACTTTAATTGGAAAGGAAAAAAAGACAATTGTTTCTCTGACAATAGCCAACAAATCCTCCAGATAATTCTCTACTCAGTTTTCTGTAAAGCAATTACTTAAAAAAAAAATATTGCATTTGGGGTTGGAGAGATGGCTCAAGGGCTTTTGCCTTAAAGCCAAAAGGACTTGAATTCAGATTCCAGATCCCTCTTCTACACACACACACACACACACACACACACACACACACACACAGAGGCATGCAAAAAAAAAAAAAAAAAACTTGCTGCATTTGATAAAAGTGACCACTGCCTGTATTTGTAATAACGGTTACTAAAGAAAAACAGCTTTTTCTGAGACTAACTTCTAAATGTCAATTAAATCCAATTTATTGTGTGTACGTGAATATTAATATGCTCAGCTATTAGAGTTACATACTGTCTGTGGGTGTGGGTGTAGAATTTTTTTAAAATTTTTAGCAAAGAAACCTTGCAAGACGAGATAGTTGATACCTCAATTAAAATTAGTTATTTGAAAAGAAGAAAGAAAGCAGTAAACACTTACTGGTAGAGACCAAACCTGCCCAGCAACTAAGATCACATTCTTTCCTCTTCGGAAAACGTGAACTGACTCCTATGCCATGTTACCATTAAATACGGAAATCATGAAAGTGACAGTTGATGTTGTCAGTATGCCACATCCAACAGCTTCATAGCAGTAGGGAGGAACTGAGAGGATGGCATTTTACAGCTGAGGAGGGGGTGCTCTCTCCAGTATCTAAGATGTACAAATCTAGAAGCCTGAGTGGGCCTCGTGACTGAGGCCCATGTCTGAGAAAACTCCGGGGATCTATTCAAGTGATATGCCCTCAATCTAAAATGAAATAGCCCATGAACTTGAAACAAAAAACTGGCATACACATTTTCAAAATGGATAAAACAATAGTAAAGAATTAAAGAACGTTACTACACAGAAGAGACGGTTTGCCAAGCCATAATTTTCATGCAGAAGTAAATACAGTTTTGCCATCTTTTGTGCACAGTAGGTCTTCTGACTCTTTGAACTCAGAGGGAATGTAGAAGCACGTGATAATTTTGATCTGACTGGAGCAACTGTTTCATGAACAAAGGACAATTTAGAGAAGTAAGATGTAAGCTATTAAGATTTGTGGTTTAAAATCCACTTTATTAAAAATTGCACTATAAATATTAATTTGATGCAACACTAGGTAGGCTATGAAGAATATTTCTAAAACTGATTGGGCACTAAATAATTCAAACCCCTAGAGTTGTGATCAGATAGATCTATAGGTGTCTGCGAGTGCCGTTGAGGTGAAAGTGTTGGGAATTAGTGTCTGAAGGTAATCAATGGGAAGGCAGCTGCAGACCTTTATGTCCACATCATATTTATTTATCATCATAGCTGGGCATTGCAGAACAAACAATTCTAGGCAGAGACAGGACAGTTCTTTCCATAGGCATTATACATAAAATTGTGCTGCAGGTTCAGCTTTATTCAGGAAGTGTTTGGGCTTATATAGGGTCACGGGTCCAATCAGGTGTGGCCGCTCATGGGGAGGGGGAGAGCAGCCACCAATCATTTATCTGTTTACTATGTATCCATTACAGAAGTAGGTTAGATGGCCACTTCATTGGTTGTTCATCCCTCCTTCCCATTGGTTGTTCATCCCTCCGCTGTATGGGACATATTGGGGGAATGTCCATACTTGTCGGGGCTTGTCTGTAACCAGACCTCCTGGGAGCCGGGGCTAGGGCCTCCCTGAATCAATGGTGCCACAAAATTGCAATCTGTAGAATGTGATTCCATGCTCAGAAGTTGTATTAACATTGCTGAGTAATTACACTAGTTAATACTGAGAGTCCACTGAAGTTAAGATCTATCTTTGCAAGGTTGGAAGGCTGGAATGGAACTTATAAGAATCCTTTTGCAAGAGTTTATGGGAAGGTGGACTATCTTTCCCTCTAGAATTGGATGCCTCATACGCGACAGTATGTCCCTGGTTTAAGACGAGATCCTTGTCATTCTGCTCACTATCCAATTGTAGCTTAAAAGTGCCTAATAAATGTTTCAAGGTGACTCCATCTTTGACATGCACTTTCTTCTTTACTAGCTGATAAAATTAAAAAATGCTAGCAGAACCCATTTTAGCAGTCACTTCAACAAGGGAAGATGTGCTAACTTCTCGCAGACAGAATTTTCTGGATATCTGGGAAAAAATAAACAGAAAAATCCATTTTGTTTCAAGCTAAGTGGCTGAAAAAAATCTTTGCAAATGCATTATTCCACTTTACAGCTTTGCTAAGTACAGTATCCCAAAGCTAATTTAATTTTTGTTATGATTGATGACTCTAGAGCACCTTAGGGTCAGTGTGAATTGTTGTTGAGGTAATAAGCCAGGGTATATTGAACTCTGAATCTAGGCTGACCAGATATTGGTTTATTCTACTGTATTTTGCTCCTTTAGCTCTGACACAGAAAACAGAAAAGAAATTCACTTCTGCTCTAATTGTGACCAGTGCTGGCTAGGGTATGTGTGGGTCATGCATTTTGCTTGTTTGTTTGATTTTAAGAAAAGTGAAATGCCTAGGTTTTTCCAGAAGTCTGCTCGGTGATTTTATGTGGGCAATCCCCAGCCACTATTCCTGACTGTGGAAATGGTCACAGCCACAAGGCAGAACCAACAGTGATTTCACATCCATAAACATTGCCATGATTCTAATGAGTAAAGAAATATGTGCACATGTTATTGGATTGTTACTATTGCTAGGATTTCTTGATCAAACTGGCAAGCTGGGATATTGTGCTCTGGATCTATTCATAAAGCAGCAATAGCAATGTATTAGCCAAATCATGCCCTCAGTATTAAATGCCACCACTGGTCACAGTGTTACCCACACCTAGGTCTCTGGGTCTGTGTAAGACTTCTCATCTTATTTAGGGAACTTGGAAGAGAGGAGCACAGGAATGTTTTCCTTTATAAGGCCATGGGGTGGGGGTGAGGCATTCACTGCTCTGGGTTTTGTTGTAGGTCCTTTACCCTTTGTACAGACAAAGGAACCACACACTAAACTAAAAGAGATACAGAGATTAAAAACATCTTGGGGACCAAATATAGAAACCACACAATAGGACAGAAGTCCCCAGGAAGGTTATGTTTGAGAGTTAAAGGGGCCACTGAAAATCTGAGGCTGCAGATACCATGGGAAATTAAAGAATACTGTGTTGTTATGGTGGGAAACCAGAATGATTGTTCCCAATGTTCCCCTAACTTCTCCAACGTATGGGCTCAGGTTCTCAGACTTTCATTTTACAAAAGTGTCCACTAGAACCCAGTTCACAACACACTGAGCTTAGGAAAAATGCATCCTTTGAAGAAGGAGATTAATGGTTTTTGCTCTAGTTTTACAAGCATATTGAGTACTTATCCCTGCTTCCTTCCATTCCTCCTTCCTTGCCATCCTCCTACCTTGAACCCCTTATAAGATTAGACGAGCCAAAGCGAACCCTGAGTCCATAGAAATGGCCAGGCAGGAGGGTGGAAGGGAGAAGAGATTGCTATTTTTTATATCAAAGAATGAGGTCTTAGAAAGGTGGTGGTAATTGGGCTGGAGAGGTGGCTCAGGGGTTAAGCCTCTGCCTTGCAGGCAGAAGGTCCTGAGTTCAGATCCTAGACCCCACGTATAGACGTCGGGCAGAAGCGGGGGCGGCCTGCGTTTCTGGTCCTGGTAGGGCAGAGCCTGTGAATCCCCAAGCAGAGTAAACAAGGAGAAGGTGGAGGTGGTCCATGGTGGTTCCCAAATTCGTCCGTGGTTCTACACATACACACATACATATATACATACACACACACACACACACACACACACACACACACACACATACATGCACAATTGAATAAATAATAAATAATAAAAAATAAATAAAAAGTCAAAAAATAAAAAGAAAGGTGGTGGTAATCTAACCCAACATTGCTGGAGCACCTACTTTATAAAGATGGCATAGAAACTGTATGTGCATTGTTTCTTCTTCTTTTCACCACTATGAATAAATCAAAAAATTGATAGTTGAACATATTCAGTTACTTGTCTGCAGTATTAATTCTTAGAACAGCTGCACTAATAGAAACAGTTACTATGCAAAGAAAGTCCGTTGTATGCCAGATGTCTTGCTAGGCTCCAATGTACCTTCTTTCATTTACTCTTGACAAAAACAATATAGGCTATTCACTTGTTGCAGAAGCAGGAACTGAGATTCACAGATCTGAGACTTTGCTAACATCAAAATAAAAGACATGTGGGAATTCAAGACAGGGCCTTGCATGCCTAAAATCTGAGCTGTTTCTGCTATGCCTAGATTAAATCGGGCACTCTCTGTAGCCTGGTTCTTGCGAACTTTGAACCTGTACAGATTCAGGTATGTAGTGCAAAGGTTTGCCTGTCACATTCTCAGAATATGTTAGGGACAAATGGACAAGCAAGATGCCCAAAATGAAGACCCTTCCAGAAATTCATAATCTTGAATTCTCCAGAAAAATGGACTGGAAAGGCAGCTTGTGATATCTTATATTATGTGACTTCCAGTAACAGCTACCATCTATGAAAACTTGTTAGATAACTTGGCTTTAGTATAATCTTCATGCATATTGAGCAGTCTGCCCTGTAAGCAAGACAGGAAAGAAATATATTATTTCCAGGAAAGAAATATATTATTCTCCATTTTGTATAAAAAGAAGCACAGCACACTTCTCTAGAATATAACCAATAAATATATTCTCAGGACAAAAAGACCAACTTCCTTTAAACACATGGGAAATGGTTTATTAAGGTAAAAAAGGATTGGAGAATCTGAAAAATAGTATTTGACAAAATAATAAAGCCTATTTCAATTTTAATATCTTATTAAGTGCTTCAGTAAGAATCAGAACTTAATGAAAGATTCTGGTATGCTTTTATACAAATGGGCAGTAACTGGAAGCAGTATGAATAGATGGCTTAGATAATAATAATTTGAACTTATTTAAGTGGAATTGTACAAATGCACATTTATTTATATAAAGAGGATAGGCAAAAATACTCATTTATATTTAGATTTCAATGAAATTCTCAATTTCTTGTGGGCAGCCTTTGTTAAGATGACTGAAAAGAAATGGGAATGAGACTTGGAAGACAGTTTGGTGGTTAAAGACTTTGCCTCCCAAGCACAAGGACAGGAGCTTGAATCCCCAGATTCCATGTAAAATGCTTGAAGGTGTGGCAGCCTGCCAGCCTGCTTACAATTCCAGTGCCTGGAGATAGAACCTGAAGACAGGATCCCCTGGAACAAACTAGATAGCCAGACTAGCCCAAATGGTCCACTCCTGTTTCAATTGGAGACTGAGGCTCAAAGCAATATAGTGAAGAGTAAAAGAGGCTGACAATATCACTGAGCCTTAATCTGCATCCATACATACATGCACACCCACATCCACATATGTGTGTACCCCAAACATACATGTGCACACCACATACACATATGCATGCATCCCATGCACTCATGCACTGAAAAGAAATAAACTGAAGGAAGACAATAGAGAAAATGAAATCATATTCAATTTAACAACATTTACTGGTTACTCTAAGGCAGATGTGAAAAAGAAACAAACATTTCATTGCTAAACTGGGCTCTGGAAGCAGCAGCGAAGGTAGAGGAGACTCTAAGCCTTTAATGAAAATATCTTCTTTCCGGCCAGGTTTAGCAGAGGGCATGAGGTAAAGCACTGTGTGGACCACAATTAGTGTATTTTACCCAATTTTAGGAGTTTGCTGAAGACCTAATGATCATATTTTGCTAGTCTAAGAAACCATGGATTGAAAACACATCATTAGTTTAAAAATCTCTAAGGAAATACACATTGTATCAAGATGCCATGATGATACCTAACGCTTATCTAAGATACACAAATTAAAAATAAAATGCTTAGCACTGGATGTGACCTGTTCATCAAAACTGAGGAAAAAAAAAAAACAACAGTAAAGAAAAGAACACCATGAAAAAAGATAAGCTTGCTATCAAAGTGGTGTGTGAACTTCCATATTATCTCTTGTCTAACAACTCCAATTCCAGAGACCTTGAATACAATCAAGTGAGCCTAGTGTCCCAGTGTGTGCCACACTGGAAGGCCAAGGCAGGAGAATCTCTGTAAATTCATGGCCAACTGAGATTACGGTCACTGTGAAACCAGTCTAGGCTGTGTAGCAAGATGTAACTGAAACAACAAACAAATAAAACTGAACAAATCACTTAAGTAGTTCCTAATGAAATCAAACTTGATTTCCATTTCCCAATGGAATCTTAACCTGAATCTGCAGATCTCTTCAAGATTTCCAAAAATTTTATTCTATGATTAGACATAAATTAATACTGGAAAGGTTAAATTAATTTTTAAAAGAACAATATAATTAGAAAGACATTACAAGCTGTTATAAGAAGAACATGGATTGTGTAACTAAGCATTCTTGAGTTTTAACCCCATGCTGTGTATACTGCATTGGGAAAATTATTCCATCTTCATCTTGTTTTTCTAACTCTAAAATTTGCTGGGTCAGGCTGGAGAGATGATGACTCATGGGTTAAGACTCCGCCTCACAAACAGAATGTCCTAAGTTGAGATCAATCCCAGGTCCCATGTAAGAATGTCAGGCAGAATGGCCACACTTCCAGTTCTGTGGGCAGAGCATGGGAAATCCCAGTGGAAAGCAAAAAGGAGATAGAGGCCATCTAGGATGATGCCAAAATCATTCTTTGTTCTCCACAGGGACATACAGTGCACACACACACAGACACACACACACACACACACACACACACACACACACACACACAGTCATAAAAAAAATCTTGCTAAGTTGCCAAGATTCTTGGAAGAGTTAATAAAGATCACACACAGTAGACTCTACCATAGGAACCAGATCTTCACTGGAATATAGGGATTTTCTGCCCACCAGGTGAGCTATCAACATTAAAATTAAAGAATAATTCCATTAAAAATCAATTATTCTCTTCTTTCTCACTGACAAGCAGCATACATCTTTCTAATAAATTTGCCAAAGCCCTTACATAGAAGATACATAGTAGAAAAAAAAAAAACCTTGACCTGAAAAACAAATACATTTGTTTTTCCTTGATGATACTCCTTGATGATACTCAATGTCAACATTCAAAGGGAAGGGGACATAGGTGGTCACAAATGCTTGTAAATTGGTTTTCTGAGGAGTAACATCTGGCAAATGGATTTGGTCTGTTTCCTTGGTTTAATTGTTCATCATGCAGCTACAATGATCTTTAGAGTGAGATGTTGTTTCCCCCTAAGGATATAATGAATTGGACTTTCTTATGCGGTGGCTGATTACATTTGTCTCCACTAAAGTCACTGTTGTACGGTTGTGGCTTAGAAAGGCACTAATGGGCTTGATATTTTCCCTTTAATTTCAATAATTTCTGACATAGGAATGTGATATGAAGAATAGAAAAGCCTACAAGGACTAGCTGGGGATGTATCTTGTGGTAGAGTACTTGCCTGGCATGACAAGGCTCTGGGTTTGATGGTTCAGTGCTATGTAAAGTGAATATGATAGGCATAACTATAATCTCAGCCCTTTGGGAGCTGGAAGCAGGAGAGTAAAAATTCAACGTTATCGTTGAAGCTCACAGAATTTGAGACTTACCTTGGATACTTGAAATACTATCTCAAGAATCAAATGCAAATCAGATATCCATCAATCTGACTATCTATCTGGACTGGAGAGAAGCTTTAGCTTTTAAATCACTATCCATGCAAGTACAAGGGCCAAAGTTCAGATCCTCAGATCCCATAGAAAGTGCAGTGGGATTAGAAGCCCACCAATAACTGCAGCCTGGGATGATGAAGACTGGGAAACCCCAAAGTAAGCTGGACAGACAATTAGCACCATCAGCTATCTCTGGGTTTGATTAAAGACCCTGAAATGTTTTGAATCCTTACATGATGTTAGTGGGATTTAGCCCATATACCCATGCATTTAAGTCCTCAGCTGATGTTAATGTTTGTGAAGGTGGCATGAAGAGGTGGAGCTTTGATGGGACCAAGCAGGTCACAGAGACGTGCCTTGAGGCTTGATGGCCCAGACCTTCTTTCTCAGTTCTCTCTCTCTCTCTCTCTCTCTCTCTCTCTCTCTCTCTCTCTCTCTCTTTCCCTGAGATGACTGTATTGACCTGAGCTGACCGTCTCTGTTCCAGCTTCTAAGCCTTCTGCTCTGTGATTCTACCATGATGGATTGTAACCACCCTTTGAAACCATAAGGCAAACAAATCTCCCTTTCTCCCTTAAGTTGCACATGAGTACTATCTCACAGAGGCACAAAGAAAACTAACTGTAACAGACCATGTCTCAAAAAAAGCAAACAGGAAGAACAAATGGGGATGATGCCATTCAACAACCTCAGGCCTCCACACAAACAAAACACACATGCCTCTGCATGCACCCACACACGTGTCAGCCTACATACACACCTGCACACTCCTACATGCACATACACATGAACATGCAAAGAAAATGTATATGAGTAAAAGCTGTCAAATTCTGAGATGTTGAAGACATAGTGAACAAACAAATTTCCCTCTCAAAAAAAATACTTCCAGAAAATAAAAGGTCGTTTTATTAAACCCTCAGCCTTAAAAACCAAGAGTTCTGACAGTTTAAAACACATGACTTATCTTCGATTTTATGGTTGAAACATGGCTCAATTATCACATTTCAAATCATTAAAATTCATACCCAAAACTACATATATATATATATATATTCTCTTCTGGGGATGTTTAGGTAAAAACTCATGTTGCCAAATAGAAAATCACAGGAATGCTTTGTTTATATGTATTAAGGTTGATACTAAATTTGATGGCTACCTTGGGTGCCCATCTAAACTAAATCAATCTAAATCAAATAAAGCAGGTTTCTTGAATTAGAAAGTAGTGAAGTGTAACATTCCATGTAGCCACAGCAACAGTCGGCACAGAAAAGCTGAACTAAAATGAATGGAGGTAACGATTCACGCGGATCACATAAAGATGCCGCTACTCTGGATTCTCATCATGATCGTTAAATGGTGGAGATATAATTTTAAATACTACTATGAAATGTTGACTGTACTCTCGGTTCTGGATTTAATATGACATATTGATCACAAAACCACCAAGCAAGTATCTTCAGCCTTAGCTTTGCTGAGCTAAAAATTTGAAGGTGTATGAGCACCATATTCCCAGGTGGATAAGGAAACAGACCAGTAATGACAATCCTTTTGAGTAGGAACTCTAGTTGCAGAGATGGAGGGCTTAACATCTTTCAGAATCTAGGGCAATCATAAAAAGACAGGTTTCCCCATGCGCGAGAATCAGGCAAGACTGTGGGTCACCCCTTCTGTGTTGGGGTGCTACTTGTTTTCTTCAGTGAGGACCACCCCCAAGTTACCAGAAACCATGTGGACATGTGGGCATATGACCTAATGCAATGGTTCAATAAGGTATTTTCTCTTATGGATGTGAGCCCCTCATTCAGGCAAAGCTTTATAATCAGTGTCCATGTGGGACAAAGCCAAATCATGGTGTCAGAAAGAAGTGAGACCATTGCTGAAAACTCTCTCTGTGTCACTCTTACTCTTTCTCTCTCTCTCTCTCTCCTCACTCTCCTTTAATCAAATGACTCAACAAATCTCCTTCGTCATTTAAACTAAAGCGTTTCAAAACCATTCTAAGTGAAGTAAGGAGTTGGCTGACTTACCCGTTCATCTAAACCCAACTTCAGTGGAAGGCATGTTTTCTAGAGTCTTAGATGAGATGAAGATGACTAACGTCCACTCCTTAAAATAAAAAGTTATGGTCCCAGGGAGATGGCTCAGCAGTTCTAGTGTTTGCCATGAAAGCAAAAGTTTGAGAGTTTAGATCCCAGATCCCACATAAAACACTAGGCAGGTATGGAGACCAGCCTGTAATTCCAGCTTCAAAATCCCCCAAATATGTTGGCTATGCCAACTAGCAGTCAGCAAGCTCTGGGTTTGATTAGAAACCCTGCCTCATTAGCATGAGGTAGAAGAGAGATTAAAGCCTATTGCCAATAAAACCTTTGATCTCTACATGCACATGCAAATATACACATATGTGAGCATGCCTACATACTTGCAAGTGCCTGACATATATACCAGTAAGAAATAGGAAAAACTAAATAAGGTAGTGGCTGGGGAGATGGATCAGCCAAAGGGCCAGAATTTAACCCCTAGATCTTATGGAAAAATATTGGGCAGAAAATAGTGGCAGTTGGCAATTTCAGCCAGGGAAAGTGGAGTCTGGGAAACCCCAGAGCAGAACAATTAGAAAGCAAAGCCACATAGGATGATTTCCAACATTGACCTTGTACCTCCATAGGCACACATGTTTGGGTGTCCTCTGGTACACACACACTCACACACAAAAAACAAATAAACAAACAAACAAATAGATAGATAAATAAATAAAAACAGCTGTAAGGGATTTTAAATGTTTAACCATAAATAAAGGAGATAGATGCTTTACTTAATTTGAACACTGTGCAATAACTGCATGTATTAGAATATCACATGGCTCCCTATAAACATGTTCAATTTATGAATCATTTGAAAACAAAAATAAAGAACTAGTAACCCAGCACATTTTCTACCTAACAGGAGATGGCCCTTTGGCTTAATAAACCTCTGGGAAAGTGGAGCCATAATTGCCTATTTGGGTACATCCAACTGGGGTCATGTAAGCAGTCGGCTATCGGTGGTCCCCTCATTACAGAATGAAATGTGCAATGAGCAGACTGAGTGGATATGGACAACTCAGATTTAAGGTGGGAGCTGGTCCTACCAACTCCTACTCACACTGCCATTCCTGAGCAATGATACCCCTGATAGAAAGGGAGGAAATGACTCAAGGACAACACAGTTCCACTTCAATTCCAAGGTAAACAGCGGACTGGATTATACGTTCTCAGTCCATCACTCCTTATGGTTCATGGACATCTGGGGTTTCCTCCTCCCTTCCTTCTTTCCTTTTAAAATCCCTTTACATTTAAAATCCCTTATAGCTGTTTGTTTGTTTGTTTGTTTGTTTGTGTGTGTGTGTGTGTGTGTGTGTGTGTGTGTACCACAGACATACTAAGTTTTCCAAGAAAGAAAAAAATAAAGACAAAAATTAGAAAAGAAAGGAAGGGAGGGAGGGATAGAGAGGGATAAAGATGGGAGGAGGAAGAAAGGAAGAAGAAGGGAAGGAAGGAAGGCAGGAAAGAAGGAGGGAAGGAAGAAGGAGGGAGAGAAGGGAGGAATGAAGGAAGGGAGGAAGGAGAGAAGAAGGATAAAAGGAAAAGAAGAGAAAAGAAGAAAGGGGGAAGGGAGGAAGGAGAGAAGGGAGGAAGGAAAGAAGGAAGGAAGGGAGGAAGGGAGGAAGGGAAGAAGGGAGGAAGGGAGGAAGGGAGGAAGGGAAGAAGGGAGGAAGGGAGGAAGGGAGGAAAGTGGGAAGGGAAGAAGAAAGGAAGTGAGGAGGGAAGGAAGGGAAAGAGGAAAAAAGAAGAAAGAAGGGAAGGGAGGAAGAAAGGGAGGGAGGAAAAAAAGAAAGGGAGAGAGGGAAGGAATAATAGAGGGAGGGAGGGAGGGAGAGAGGGAAGGAGGGAAGAAGGGAGGGAGGGAGGGAGAGAGATAGGTAGGGAGGAAAGCACCACAGGAGTTAAAAGCCAATGAAAAACTGTGGAAACTTGAACAGCGAGAGAAACTACAAGAATCTCCTAAAAGTCCAGATCCTGCTGCTGGTCCCAAAGGCAAACAATGATAAAAATGTATGGATAGATTTTCTTAGGCAATAATATACATTGATACAAGAAGAGTCTGTCTAACAGCACGTAATATTTACCTCAATCACCGAAATATGAGTAATATAAAAGAGGTGTGTCTACGTGTTATCGCAAGGAAATCAAACAGCTTGCTGTACTGTGAGCTCCTTCTGGTGCTAAAATGAACATATATGAAACTCTAAGCTCAGGTGTCAATGAAGGATACGTTTTTGAAGCAGACATTTGAAACTTGCTAGAGAACAGAGCCTATTTCAACGTGCTCATGACCATAGTATATCCACAGGATTGCTGAGGGAGAAATAAACTTCACTTACCAGATAGCAAGAATGTCAAGCTTTGCCCAAGTACTAAACTAGCTCCCTCCATCTCATTCACCTACTCAGTAAATTATCCCAATTATGGGCTGGGTCTTCCTATATCAATTAGATTGCTTAGGACAGAGATTTTGGTGTGTGTGTGTGTGTGTGTGCACACACGAATGTATGTGTGTGTGTGTGTGTGTGTGTGTGTGTGTGTGTGTACTTGTAGAGGCCCAAGGGTGATATCAGGAATTGTCATCTCAGATTGCTCTACCTACCTCCTTATTGCTTTGCTCTAGGATTTCCCAGGCTCAGAAGTGGAGGTCACTACTGTATCTGCCTGGCATTTTTATGTGACATCTGGGAATCTGAATTCAGGTCCTTTTGCTTTAAACCATGAGTTATCTCTTACATTTGCCAATGAAACGTAAGTATTGTCAAAGAATAAGGCCTGGATGGAAGCCTTGCAGAGCACACAATAAATACTCGGTCTTAAGTATTTAAAGCCCATGCATTTGAGATTTGTCATATCTAAGCTTTTTCTTATATTACATAAATGAGATTATACAATGAAACCTCACTAATATGTAAGTTATATCTGTTTGCTACTAGGAAGTGCACCCTCATCTAAGTGCACCATCGCTCATATTTTCTCCAAACCAGATAATTGTCTCAGGAGTCTCTCAGGTAGGCAAGAGAGTTTGTTATAATGAACGTAAATAAAGCACACAGATCTGAAGTGATTGCCCCAAATTCCCACAATGAAATGACTCATGGAGTTAAAATTAACTGCCTCTTTCTTGATTTTCTAGCTCAGTGCTGAGAACTCTGGCTTGCTTTGCATTTGCTTCTAAAATCTTTAACATGCACAGTCCACATCCTTACTCATGAATTCTACAAATAATTTTGGCACCTGTCATTCCAAGCACTATGTTCAATTGCATCCTACTCAGTTCAAAAGATTCTAAATTGATAAATTGGCTATGTATCTCCTGAGAAGATTAGCAATTATGAAGTATTTCATTAAGTGATATGGGTTTGTTACTAGCACAAATATTTCAATAGTATTTTTCCTAAAGTGGAAGGAGAAGCTTTGATTCATTCATTTTAGAGCCAGTGAACCTATTTTCTCCTAATTGTCAAAGAATATATTGTGAACCCCCACACCCATGCCGCACTTCATGTGGGACTTAGTATCCATTTTTGCTTTCACAGTGAGCATCTTAGCAGCTGGTCCATCTCTCCAGCTCTTTCGAATTACTTTCATTACTCCAATCAGTCGGAATATGATTATTTTCACTGCTTATTTTCATGTCAAAATTATATGTACAAAATGGGGGAGAGGAAGGAGAAGGGAGAGGAGGAAAGTACCTATTGAGCTTGTATGATGAAGAAAAAAATAAAATGTAGGAAAAGTTAAAAATGAAATAAAATAATGAAGATTGTACACTCTGATGGTTCTTGATACATCTATGAAACAAGAACTTTTTATCACTATCTGCCATGTATAACGTACATGTATACCGTGCATAAAGATATAAATAGATAAATATCTATAATAGAACTCTGTGTGTGTATGTGTGTGTGTGTGTGTGCGCGCACGTGTGTGTGAGTGTGTGTGTGTGTATCCCTTAAAGGACACTTGACTGTGTGTGACTGGGAAGCTCATGGGTGACTTCAGGAATGTTCCTGGATTGTGTTCTGCCTTCCAGAGCTGGAAGTGCAAGGTGCCACAATTTCTGCTCAGCATTTTTATGTGGGATCTGAACTTAGACCCTTTTGCTTTGCAGGCAAAGTCTTTAACCCCTGAGCCATCTCCCCAGTTTCATAACAGGACTTTTTACATTACTACATGTATATGAATCTGTTTCCACATGCTGACAGTGCCTATCTGAGTTCTTCTCATCTCTCCAGTCCAGCATCTGGATTTTCTGCCTTGACTTCCCTAATCCCAGAAGGAAGTTCAGCAATTGCATTTCTTGGGGTCTTTGTCAGCTGAACCCCAGTGTGGACTTTGCCAATGAGACTCCCTGGTAAGTTATGTAAGAAACAGAAAAGAGAAAGTAAATCCTTCACAATGTCCCTATTTTGTGTGTGTTAGAGGTTTTGTAGTGACCCCTAGATATTTATTGGCAAATATACTTCCGTTCATAGACAGAACTGATTACAACTGTCATTTTTCTGGGAATCCCCTGCCCTGCTGTAAGCTGATCTTAACCCTAGTATTTAGTAGAAATATCCCACAACTTATACTTACTTGAGGTTTTCCAGAAATCAGGAAAACACTAAACACCTTATATTAAGTTCTTTTTTGCCTGAAATTGCTTAGGCTGCCATTGTTAACCATTTAGGCCTTCTGAGAAAGTGGTTCACACCCAAAGTAGCCTTAAGAAGCTGATTTTGACCATGAGGAGAAATCAAACAGCCAATTTGCTTAATCAAGTTTAGAAGAGATGAAAACTTACAAAAACAAACAAATAACACAATAGATTATGAGCTATTTTAGTGCTACTTAAAATAAATGTTAAGTATTCAGCTGTCCATGCTGTTGTCTATTAAGACAAAGACCAGGAAGCACAGAGACAGCTTATAATAAAGCATTCTGTCAGACATGATGAGCCCAAGAGTCTAAAGCAACCCAGGACCACACAGCACCATGTCATTATACACACAGAAACCAAACAGCACAGATTTGAAATTTTGAGCTCAAGACCTGATTTGAAAATAAAATAATCCCTTAAATTCATTTCCTCACTGAAACTACATTGGGGTCAGTAGTTGAAAACACATTGGTCTTTTGCAGAATTGCAAAGCATTGCTTAGTATCTTATATGAATGTTAAGGCACTTATTGGTAGAGTGTAGACGTTGGTATACACCTCAATGGATTTGGTAGTCTCATTTCTGCTGTACTGCATTGTGGGTAGAAGGAATCAGAAGCACTGGGGTTACTGAGTTTTGAGACGATTGTCTTACATTGTTCCATACTTAGTACTGGAGTCAGAACATAGGAAGAAAGATAAAAACTTTCACTCAAGAGAGATAGCTTACACAGAAGGAATTGGAAAGTGTTGCAAGCTTCTCTCTGCCTTCAGTGAATGCTAGAAAAGGATTTTAGGGTTCTCGATCAAGCAGAAAATATTATATTAAGCCACATTTATTATTAACTGTACCCACTAGATATTCTACATGTAAGATGGCTGGTGTTTGAGCATATTATTGTGTCTTGCCAGATTATGGAATCAATAGACTGAAACACTACTTTCTGTACTGGCCAGGAGTAAACAAAATCGCATTTCCAGAATGTCTACTATATAATGTCAATGGCAGCACTGCTGCATGAAGTGGACCCTGGTCTCTTAGCCCTTCACTATGTCAAAAAAAAATAGGGGCTGGAGAGGTGGCTCAGGGGTTAAGCCTCCGCCTTGCAGGCGGAAGGTCCTGAGTTCGAATCCTAGACCCCACGTATAGATGCCAGGCGGAAGCGGGGGCGACCTGCGTTTCTGGTCCTGGTAGGGCGGAGCCTGTGAATCCCGGGGCAGGGTAAACAAGGAGGAGGTGGAGACGTCCATGGTGGTTCCCGAATTCGTCCGTGGTTCTACACACACATACATACATACATACATACACACACACACACACACACACACACACATACACGCACAATTGAATAAATAATAAAAAAATTTAAAAAAATACAGGAAGCACATCCCTTCACATTGTTCAGAATGCGCTGTGGGGTGTAGGGGGATATAGAAGAAACCCCACTGAGATAGGATTCTGAAATTTCATTTGGGGAAAATGGGACTCAGGAGAAGGGCAAAGGTCAGGGGACTTGCCAAAGACAAGATGTACATGTTTTCTGAGGAGGACTGCAGGCTACAGCCAAGCTCAAAAAGACTAATCCACAGAGACACCAGAATTGGTAATAGATTGCAGTATCTGTTGGACCAGCCGCATATTGGGTATTTCATATTCACAACTTCAAACATTACAGATCTCATTACAAAACTTTGGCATAATTGGGACTCTGGGCCACTCATCCGATCCCCAAATTCAGACTCAGTGGAAGGAAGAGAATGCCAACTTCCTTGTTATTTTTGCCCAAATAATAAACTCTAATCATCTCTAGAGATACCTCAAAGGGACCAATGGTCGATTGCAGTACAAGTGGACATCTTAGGGACTCAGGTAATTTTCTCAGTTTTCCAAGGCCCAATGGATAAGACATTTTCCCCCAGTGTCAACAATACTGATATTGATTCTCTGACCCTTGAGATATTAGGAAGGGATGATTATTAGTACTTGGAACTAATTCCCCTGAGCAGATAGCAAATTAAATCAGGGGATGAGACAGATTAGTGCCACCAAAAAGGATGAGCTATATGAAAATAGAGGATTCCTGTCATGTACACATTTAAATAATGTGTTTGACCACAGCCGGAAATAAATGGCCTTGGAGGCAGCTAGTGAATTATTGCAAACATAATCAGAAGATATGCCGATTGCAGCTGCTTTTCCAGATGTGGGCTCTCTGTTTCCCTAAGTAAATTAACATACTACTGAGAATTGTTACACGGCTATTGATCAAGAAAATGTCTTTTCTGTATGTTATCAGGGAAGAAAAAGCCAGTGGAGAGATTTGATTTCCCTTGGAAGAGATGGAAGCATATCTTTCCTTCACCTCAGGACTAGGTCAACCATTTGCCCTTCTGTCAAGACCTTATCTGCATGCATTCATCACTCAAGTCTTCTCGGATGCATTGTGCTCATCTGCTTCCTTGGTGGCTACGTGGCTGGATTTTCTGAGAAACAAGATGGTTTCCAGGAGGCATCTGTAAGGATGATTCCTGTCCACAGCATTTGGCTCTTTTCTAAAAAAAAAAGTACTGAAATGAGATTTGCAGATTAGGACATATAAGACTATGGGAATCAAGTTAAGGCAAAGTAAGCTAAATTTCATTACTCTTTTTAAAATCAATTTTCCTTTTGTTTTATAAGCTCAATAAAGAGAAGTTCTAGGGAAATCCCTATATTGGAGGAAAAGATGTATCAAAGGACGTCCCCTCTGGAGAGAAAATCAGCAAGGGTTAGCTAGGAGGCCTGGGGCTGGGCTCATGGGAGAAGAAGGGAATCTGGGTTTCTTAAACATTGTGACTTCTGATGCTGCTAGTGTAGCGGAGTAAGTTTTAATGACTTCCTGCTATAACCCATATCCATTAACTTCCTTTATTTTAGAAAAACTCATTCTAGATTATAGAAACACTACATAATATAGATATAATGGTAAAACGGACTATTTTCATTTAATGCTTTGTATAAGAGCCAAAAGATCCTTTAGCACATAGTAGGTGCTCAGTAGGGGGAAGGGATCATTTCAATGAATGACGTGCTTTTGGAAATGCCTACAAGGTGTTCTGCTCTACTAGGGATGAAGCATGAGCGGAAGCCATGCTGGGGGCACAGAGGGAGCAATTTGAAGTGGAGGGGAAAACTGATTCATAGACAGGAAACCACGTGTAGAGCACATTATGCCATTAGGACTTGTATCTGGAGAAAGTGCTTCATCAGATAACTGCAGTGGAGGCTCATGTATCATGGGGTGGTTGACTTGGAGAGGGAAAGCATTGAGAAATGAGGTAAGCCTCATAAATATGAGCTCAACTGGTGATGGGTATAAATTACCACCATACATCTTGTCAGTGGAAAATAAAAATACAGGAAGCAAAGATTCACATTCCAATTTGAAGTCAAAGCATGACCAAGCTTGAAGAGGCTGTCCTGGTTATTCTTTCTGTTGCTGTGAGACAACACTCACACACAACATCAGGGAGAAAGGGAGATTTATTTGAATTATGGTTCCAGAGGAGAGAGATAGTTCCCTGGGGCAGGAACTGTGTAACAGAAGGCGTGGCTGGAGGCAGAAGCAGAAGACAGGTTCAAGTCATTGGAGTTGTCATGGAGGCAGAGAGAGAAAGAGCAAACTGAGAGAAAGCAAAATGGGGCTACTCATCTTCAAGGCCCACCCCTGGGACGTGCCTTCCTCCAACAAGGCTCTACCTCCTAAAGGTGCCGCAACCTTCCCAGACATTAACACCAGCCAAGGACTCAAATACACGAACCTATAGAGGGCCACTCACACAAACCACGACAGAGACAAACCCTACCAGACGCCTCAACCAA
The DNA here is from genome assembly GCA_023101885.1 of Typhlomys cinereus. Taxonomy (NCBI): domain Eukaryota; kingdom Metazoa; phylum Chordata; class Mammalia; order Rodentia; family Platacanthomyidae; genus Typhlomys; species Typhlomys cinereus. The sequence goes on from JALPQD010000246.1 coordinate 2,155,383, forward strand.
AGTGTCATTGGACAGGGTCTTGCTTTCTTTGTTTAATGCTTACAAGGTAAGGACCACACACTCTGAATATGTTATGTTATTTGATATGGATTGTGAGTGGTAAATGCATGTGGCATTGTGTTGGCTTTTGGAGAACCGAGACTGGTAGAGACCTAGAACCTAGGAGAGTGCCCCCAGATGCACTATTTTTCTAGTTATCTGGAAATGTCCAGGAATGAGTGGCAAACCACACTCCGAGGTTACAGACATTTCTTTCTTTCACATAGCAAAAAGGTCACATGCTGCTCAGCAAATCTTCCCTGTTACACACAAGCATGTTTCCTGTTTCCATACCAGGACACCTGAACTGGTATTTGAATTTCAGTGTGGTTTGCATTAAACACTAGAAGAGAGGGCTACAATAGTAATGGGATTTACTTGTACAAATACTGAATTTTTTCATTTTCCTATAAATCGAATGAACTTAGCTCTTAAGTTCTAGTCTCTGAGCGTGATGTTGAATTTTTTCTTAAAAATCAAAGTTCACATATTCAAATCAAAATCAGTGATTTTCTTTAGTACTTTGATGTACAAACTTAGTCTCTATTTGAATATCTTTTTCTTGGCTCTTTGGCAATGCCATCTCTTCCTTTCTTGCCTCTCAAGAAGCTGTCTAAGCCCCGGGAAAATATATAGAACATATATAAAACATGTAGAATTTGAAGTGGCAAGATATCTATACCATCATTCACAATTGAACTAACAGCACTTTTATTCTGCATGTGAGTGTGCATGTGTGTGGAAGGGTGTATGTGTAGCACTTTGAGAGTATATACATGGCAATGGAGAATAAAAGGAGTCACCAGGACTCACCTTAGATTGTTCTCCCTCCTTATTGCTTTGCTCTAGCGTTTCCCAGGCTCCGCCTTCCAGGGCCAGAACTGCAGGTCACTGCCATCTCCACTCAGTATTTCTACATAGGATCTGAGGATCTGAACTCAGGTCCTTCTGCTTGAGAGAAAAGACCCCTGAGCCATGTTTCCCACCCAAGACTGAAGCTCCCAAGCACCACCAGCAGTGTCGCGCACAGAATGTACAGAAACGCACTTACCACACCCCGCCACAGATCTGCTGATTCGGAAACTCTGAGGCCACCATGACATTGTGGTGTCTAGGGGACTGCTCTGCACTTGTCGGCATCCTCCTGCCTCAGCTGCTCATGAGGTGTGTGATGGCTGCAACTTTTTGTGAAGTCTATTCCTACTTTAAATCTTTTCTGAAGTAATAAAGTTATTTTTTAAAAATGAAACTTGTACTTACATGTATTAATTTACTATGTGTGCACGCGCATGCATACCGTGGGCATCTATGGAGATCAGAGGACATTTGCATTGCCTTTCTCCTTCCACCTTGTAGATTCCAGGGACTGAACTCAGGTCATCAGGCTTGGTGGCAAACACCATGACATGCTGAGCCATATCACTCCTAGTCCATGACTGTCCACTCTTACCTTAAATCTTTAACTTCCATGACTTTCGACTCTTGCCAAATAACAAGTGTGATTCTCAGTAACCTTTCACTGACAGACAGCTTGCATCCTTTCTATAATTGTCTTTATTTTCCTTAGAACCCTTGATAGAATTAAAGAAGATGCACAGAGGTGTGTCTGTGAGCAAACACACTGCTGAAAATTTCCAGATATACTGGCCGCACAGCTGCGTCCTATGAACATGAAAATGGTTTTCTAATCGATTCAAAGGCTGACCCTAATCACCACTGAAGTTCTTCTTCTGCTGAATTGTCATAAAACAGATCTTTTATGTCCAATCCTATTCCTTGAGTTAATTCAGTGTTTTCTTCTTAATTTTTAGAGAATTCTTTATTCTATAGTTCACATTTTTCAGCACTCATAAAGCTTGCAAGTGGATGAATGAATTCAGAAACAGTCCTGACCTGATTTTGTGTCTTGTATTATACATTATTTGGGGCACATCACCTGCTACGATTACATTCAGTCTACTTTATTTGCATTGAAAGATATAGAGGTTCTATTATTGAATCCCATTTCTCAGGAATGTATTCCCAGGAGAAAGATCCTCCTTTGTGGCTCAGTGTGATTTTAATCTAGCTTCACCTTTCCTTCTGACCAAGAATATACCTATTTAAGCAACATGAGAGCAAGCATTTAGACTCAGAAATAACTTTCTCCTTTAGGCAGTCAGGGCTTGGAAAACAGTGTTTCTACCTCATTCTCAAGAATCATTCTTTCCCATATTTCCATTTATCACTTGCCTAGTTGCTTATTCTTGATTGTTTGTGTGTTTTTAGCCAATGTTCCGCAAACACATTAGATAACCAGTGACACAGTCTTAATGCACTAGGCTTCATATTTTCATTTTTCCTTAGTTCTTTAACAGTGTCTCCAATGTCATTTGCATAAATCCAAATTTCCTTTTTTTTTCTTTGCATTACTCCTCCAATTGACCTCAATTGTGTTTCCCTGTCAGGATTTCATAGGACTAAAGATTGAGCTTTCTTTCATAATTTCTTCTAACACCTTAGATTCAATTAAACAAGCCTATTATCTAAACTTAGCATAGGTCGCCCTCATTTGCATGTCTGCATCAAGTAATACTTGTCTAAAAGGTTTATTCCTTCAACAAGACTTGCAATGACAATCCACACCTTACTTTCAGATATTCTGCATTTCATAATTCACGGCTATGTGATACTCTAGAATTATCTGAGCTCAAAAATCCCTGCCAAAGTCACCCCAGGGACTGCATGTTATTTTCACAAGGCTGGTTCCCGTTCTGTGTCCCTCTGTAAGGTGGCACATTGGTGCTTCCTGCACGATGTACCCGTGCGTGCAGCTCTCTGGGACTCCTTTTACAACCCTCTTTTTCTCACTCTCTCTCCATCCTGGCAGCCTTTCAGTGTGGAGAAAGATCCACTTGTTCAAAATTACCCATCTAGCCATGCGTGGCATTAGTTACAGAGAAAGGATCTCTGTTCAAATCAAAGGGCTGCATGAGAGCCGTACACAGGACGCTCAGAGAGAGCATGGAGACCAAAGAAGAGAGCATCTAGCACCCCCCTGAAATAGAAATTGTGAAATGCATTTCCAGGATGGTTATGCTAAGCCTCACATGGTTGGTTTAAACACTGCAAATAAAAATACTGGGGTATTTAAAGTTTACATGATCTGTGCAGATCTGATCCATACAACCATTTTGAGGCCACATAATTTGTAGATTGCTTGTATTCTGTCAGTTGGAAAAGAACAGAATCCTTTTTAAAAGTCCTTATAATAAAACCTCCCATGAGAAGCTAACATGAGTCCATTATGATCTGCCATGATAATTTAAAGCAAACAATAGAACTTTAGACAACAGACCTGCCATCAAACAATAAGACTTTAGATGACAGACCTATCTTCAAACAACAGGACTTTAGACAACATACCTATCATCCTTAGCACAGTTGTCAATGAAAGACAAATTTATCCTGGGCATCCATTCACAGTTTAAAATTTTTTTTAAATATCCAAGACTTTTGTAATTGCTATAGCTTTTTAGCAAGGTTACCTGCACAGGAATCTTTGTGTGAATCTTCTAATCATTTGTCTTCTGTTTCTTAAGACTACAACTTCCGACGATTAGTACTGAGCCAAGCACTTTGAAAGAAATTTGTTTTTTGTTTACAGACCCAAAGGCATTGATATTACTTCTTTTTTGTCACCAGAAACCATGTCACTAGCTAAAATTGCTGTGTGAAATGAGAGCAGCCTTTTGACTCCACAGCTTTTATATTTATTTAGTATTTCATATGTAGCATTTCTCCTTCAAGGGAGAAAAAGACTAATACAAAGAATTTACATATTTGACAAAAAAACCCAACACGTGCAGTAGATTTATCAAAGCTAATTATAATTACATTGTACATACAAGTTTATTTTAGCAAATCCTAGACCAATAAGCTGGGTTTAAGTGTTTCCTCTAAAATGTGGATATATTTATTTCCCCTTTTCTTAAAAAATAGTTATTTCATTTCAGTCATTTGTTGATTTTCTTAAATGCAGAGTGTATATTAATAGCACCAAACTTACTTCAAAAGTATTCTTTCCTTTTATTGTTATTATCACTTTATATTTCCATCCACACAAAAAAGGTTAAATACCATTGGTACCAAATACGTTTGGTACATATTCTAGTTGCATCCTTGAAATAAAAAAGTGGTAAAGCAGCATTATATGTATTCATTAGAAAGATACTCAGCACATATCGTCAAAATTTAAAAGGTTGCAAAAGATTACTATTTTAAGTTTACATTTGTACATAAATGAAATAAATATATATATTTCCTGAGCATGTATATAATTTCTTAAGAAAATATTCTACATAGAGCTACTCATGGGTTTCTCAGATGGAGGCCAAAAATAACCACTTAGAAACATGATATTTTATATTGAAACTCTTAAAACTTCTGAACTTTCAATGAAGGCAAAGCAAAATCAGGCCTGACAAGGAGAAACTTCTTCCTAGACAGCATCTGGCCTTGTACTGGCAGGACAGATTCCCAAAGCGAAGGAAGAGGAGACGAGACCAGAAGGCCACAGAAGGTTTCAAGTAAGACTCGAACTCCTGACATGCTGCACAACTGCCAGCCCTCCAACCCTGTGGGATGAGGCGGGATGAGGTGGGCGGGCACCTTGACCCTAGAGAGGAGGGATTCGCAGGAATTGCAGAAGGAAAACTGTGAGGAAGAAAAGAGTGTGAAGGCTGAGATGCCCCCTGAGCTTCTAATTGGGAAATTAGCAAGCGGCTCCGCTTCAGAAATAACTGCAAACCCGCTAAAAGAGCAGCTCTGCGAGGTGAATGCGAGAACATCTCATTTCCTCCCAGATGTTTAGCATCCTGGGAAAAGCTGCAGATCAAAGGTCTAGTCTGTTTCTTAAATAAGACAAGAACGTCTAAATTTGGCTTCCGTATGTTCCTGCAAGAAGGGCGTGGTTTGGAATATGGCCCTTCCTGTCCACTCTTTGCCCCCTTTCCCACGATGCATGCATTCAGCAGAAGAAGAGATAGCGGAAATAAATTTGGCTGCTGATCATTTTTCCCTTTTGAAATTCTTAAAAGTCACATCGAATCTTTTGATTACACTAGACCTTAAAATGTATTATTATTTCCAAGCTAAATTTAAGGGTCACGCTTCTCCCATGTAATCTGCGAATGACATGCATATCACCATGCGGCCTCCGTTAATGCAAGATTTAATAAGAAAAAAAATTTGCATGGGGAGATTAATATTGCTCCCCCAAGATGCCAGCAGGGTTGCCTTAAGTGATTTTTTCTACTGCACTGGGAACAAGCGTTTGCTGGCTACACCCACCGCATGGTGAACCGCGATGTCAGGTTGCAGCATTATATCCTTTGTGGAAACTTTTGACTAATATGCAAGTATTTATTCCTAGAAGAGGCTTCAGGTGTCTTCAGCAGGTGCAGATTGATGATCCCAAATAGCCGGGGGCTGAGCAGTTTCATGTAGTCTATCTTCCAGACTGCGCTCCCCCCACCCCCCACCCCCATCTCTCCTCCCTCCTGCCCAACCATTCTGCCTCCTGCTTCTCATGCAATTTCCAGGGGCTTCATCTTAGATGGACCATCGATTTGGTTTCTGGCTCTGGGTTCTGTTCTGCTTTTCTCGCGGCTCACTCTGAGCACTGTGGGCTAGGAGAGGCCCAGGATGGGGAAGCCATCCTAGTCTTTGAGGAGCTTGTGCTCATCTGAGCCTAGTCAGATACCAACTGACCAGGTGGGACCTGGAGCACCTGAGTCTGAAGGTTCACTGGGAGATTTTTATCAAGGAAGATCATGGAAAGAGAGACACTCCATAATAATGTCCATAAGAAGATTGGAGTGTGTTCTTTTAAGTGTCACTCCCATGAGCTCAAAGGTTTTAATCAATGGTAGGTAGATAGCTAGAGCTAGCTAGCTAGATGATAGATAGTTAGATAGATAGATAGATAGATAGATAGATAGATAGATAGATAAATATGTATATACATACATAGGATGGATGGTAGACATGTGTGCATGTGTTAATATTAAATGATATATAGTAATGTTATATACTGTATATTAATACTGCATACATAAGAAATAAATATGAATATGATGTATATGTGTACATAATGAGACAGTAACATCTCTGCTATTTTCGTGCGTTGAAAGCTTATCGCCATTCTGTCTCAGAATCTGCACCAAAAATGCCTTAGGAGGTCATTAAGCTTAAATGAGATCACTTGTGCAAGGCCATGATCTGAGAGACTGGAGGCTTCATGAGAAGGAGCATAGGGAGACCGCTCATTCCACACCCAGGAAAGACCATGGAAGCGCACAAAGCAGGCAGTACCCACAAGCCAGGAAGAAGCTGTCACTCACGTGGGAGAATGTCACCCTCTTGTTAGCCTCAAGAACCAGGACGGTGAGAAGAGAAATGTTCAAGTTGGCCCAGACCTGTAATTCCAAATACGTGGGTGGCTGAGGCAGGAGATTTGGAAGTTCAAGGCCCATGGGGTCTACAAGAGTGAGTTCAAGGTCAACTTGAGCAATTTAGTGAAAGTCTGTCTCAAAAATAAAAAGTTTTAGGAAAGAGGAGGAGGGATGGAGATCTAGCTCCCCACAGCACAGTTTCCTTAGCACATGTGAAGTTCTTGGCTCAGTCCCCAGTACTGTACCGCACCTCCCTGGGGGACTGAGGAGTGTTAATCCTTGGGTGGGGGAGTTGCTTTCTTCAATGGTACACCCACTGACTTATGATTCATGCTCCAACTCAGGAACACATGCCATTAAAGGCAGAACAGATGAAAACTCAGTGGGCCCCACATTCCAAAAGACATAGGAGGAGTCTGGTAAGGAAGAAAAAGTGTTGTAATGGGAAAAGGAACGGGAGTGGGATGGGGGATTAAAGTGTTAAATATCATAAATTCACCGTTTTCATGTATGAAACACTAAACAAATTTTAAAAATTAAATTTGTGAAGGAACTTTTCAGTCAACATCAAAAACAAGATACAGTTGAGGAAATTGATTCTAGAGAAAATGGTGATATTATAAGCAAACATAAATTTGCAAATTTACAAATTAATTTAAGGCCTAAAAAGTTGTCAACTAAAAAGCACATTTTATAACTTCTGAAAAATATATTGTAATGGGAAAAGGAATGGGAGTGGGATGGGGGATTAAAGTGTTAAATATCATAAATTCACCGTTTTCATGTATGAAACACTAAACAAATTTTAAAAATTAAATTTGTGAAGGAACTTTTCAGTCAACATCAAAAACAAGATACAGTTGAGGAAATTGATTCTAGAGAAAATGGTGATATTGTAAGCAAACATAAATTTGCAAATTTACAAATTAATTTAAGGCTTAAAAAGTTGTCAACTAAAAAGCACATTTTATAACTTCTGAAAAATATATTGTAAAATTTCAAATCATAACAGTCAAAAACACCAGTGAGCACAGAATATCCCATCAGGCAATTTAAATTTCATAATTAAATATCATCTATTTCTGATGGTCAAATCCAAAGGAGGCTACCACTAAGTCAAAAAATATCATCATGATATCAACCAATGGGTTGAGACATATACAGAAGCAAAAATAAAAACACAAAATATAAAGAACAGTGAAACATATTCACAGAAAATGGAAGATGTTAATAATCTATGGAAACTTCATGACAATTACAGTAATTATTTCAATAGGCAAAAAATAATCAATAATATGCCCATCCATGTGTGATAGGAAATGTGGAAATGCAATCATGTAAAAATCGTTTCTGCTGCATCAGAAATAGGTAAACTTAATAATCTCTTTGAAGAAATGCATTCTTGACATATGAATTAATTTCCATATATGCTTAAGATAAATTAACTTAGCAAAATAATTTTTCAATTTTGCCAAGTTAATTTTCTGGTTAGCACTATTTAAATGAAAATCAAATATGATAACTTAACAAAACAATAGTAAACATTTCCTGGAAGAGAAATCAAGAAAGAATAAAATTAAAAGGTAATAAAAATGCTAATACATGAGTTTCCACATATAATAAAATCATTATGAAGTTGCAATTAAAATGGACTGCAATGGTGGATGGATAGAGCCAGTTCCTATAAGCTGTCATCTGATTTCCATATGGATGCACACCATAACATATATGTATGGACATATGCAATGAAATAAATAAGTAAGTGTGAAACTTAAAATATCATGCGAGAGAAGTGAATATAGAAACACATCGATCTATGGAAAGAAAGGGTAAGTCAAAGCACAGTAAGATATGACATCATAATCATTAAGTGAGAAAAGAATTACTCAGTGAATATCCTTTGGACACTGTTCTACCAGTTAATGATAGTGCGTAGAATTGGCTTTGAATTTCCACTTCTCATCTGTCATCACTAATAATCGGTAACTAAGATGTTTATGTACAAGAATTGAATCCTGTAGGCTAGGGAGATGGCTCAGCCGTCAAGGGCTTGCTGCTTGAGCTAAAGAAACAAGGGTTCAGATACCAATAAAATATCTCACCACACAAAATGCCAGGTGGGCGTGGAAGCCCACTTGTCATTCCACCCTTGGAAAGCAGAGATTAGGAATTCCCAAAGCAAGCTGGCTAAAGGAAACAATCCTACTGGAGAACTGAGGGTTTGACTAGAGACCCCATCTCAGAAGAAAAAGAACGGAAGAGTGATGGAAGATGATTTTCAATATCAATTTTGAATCTTCACATGCATGACCACATGTTCACATGTACCTGCCACACATATGCCCAGTACACACACCCAACACACATACATAAAGTCATCCCCCAATACACACACGGACACACACACACACACACACACACACACACACAATGGAAAAAGAAAAAAATCAATTTAAGCCATTTGGCACAGCACACTTTATACGAACTGATAATCATGCCCAAAGTGACTTCGGCAGTTTATTTCAATGTCAATATCTCAGCATCTATCTAAAATGTCTTTATTTTGGGCATGCTCCAAGGAGCTTCTGTCTTGTGGATCTATGGTGCAAAATCCTAGGCTACCAGTAGGTGTCCCCCTCTACACTACTAGGTTCAGGCATAACGTCTCACCCTGGACAAGAGATTTACTGAGCTGTATGCGGATGAAAATAAGATAAATGGTGCTATTTTCTAGAAACTAACTGCAGACAATACTTTTATTAAAAGTTAGTTCCTTGTTTTTCTCAGTTGTACAATTTTGAAATGTTTTCCATAAATTCCTTTAATATAAAAACATCCTATGAAATTGATGTATAATCCCTAGTCCTTATCACTTTGAACTTGATAATTGACAAATGCTATCAAAATAATTACTATGGTCGATAAATATTGGTGCCAACTTTGTAATTGAAGGCCTGAGCTCTAGGGCATAGTTGTAAAGAATCAGTAGTTGAGTTAAGCTCTGAACAAACCTGCAGAAAATTGTCTGATTGATGGAGAAGGCCCAGCCCACGGTGGGTGGATTGATTCTCTGGGCAGGTGGATAAAACAGAGAGAGCTAGTTAAGTAAGTTGACTTTCTTCAGCATACTTGAGCGAACATGGCTATCCATCAAGGGAAATTTTCCCCTTTCTCAGCAATTGACATAGTGTGGAAATTCCCTTGGTCACTGGTGTTGGTGTAAGCTCTCCTGCCAAGCAGGAGTAAGGACTGTACTGGACGGTCTTAAGCCAAGAATAAATTCCCTTCTATCCATGAACCATTTGTCTTGAATTCAGCATGCTGTTAAGCTGCTACCATCACTAAATCAATTAAGTAACTGAAAAAACATATCTCATTGTTGTGGCATTTCTGTTCAAGCCTCTAGATCTTTACAATAACTTCTTTTATAGCCAAAACGCCTAGAATCCTGTACTCCCTGGAAGCTGGTGGAAACCCACTAAAGATGGGGCTCATTGCCCTTTACTTTTCTTTCTCTGCTCAGCTCACGTTCACACTCGTGACAAGCATTTGTCCATTTCTAGTTGGAGCTTGTTATAGCACAGAAAAATCTGTGATGGGGGAAACGAAGCAGTGAGTTGAATGTCTGGCTGCATCTGTAACACAGAGCTGTGAACCTGTCTTGGGAGAGAAGATTCTACCCTCTAGTCAAGATACAACTGTTCCCTTTCCTTAATTTTAAATACTACCCTTGGGGGACACTTCCTGAAGACCATTGCTATCCCCGACTTAATATCAACCATCTCTCTGCCCCAGGGACAGGGTATCCCAGAAGTGGTGTCTTCTCAGATACATGTTTTTTCAGTTAAAATGATGTGTTTGTCTGAGAGTCTGTTTGGTGTTCTCTGTTGATAGACACCACAGAAACATTTATTTTTTTCCCCTCATACTAATTGGATTACTTCAGTTCTCAGAGCTGTCAGCTTGATGATTTTTTTTCCAAATGACAAGTTCAAGTGAAAAAAGATTTCTACAATTAAAGATAAGTCCTACAAGTTATAAATAGGACATGATACGTAGCTAGGGAAAAGTTAAGAGTTTGCTCCAAACTGTGAGCACCTCCCAATGGCTGGTTCAGAAAGCAGCGCTTGGCCAACACCCCTAGGCACAGGCCAGGAAGCAGAAAGAAGAGCCAACAGTGTTCCAGAGACTGGAGAGATGGCTCTGGGGTTAAGACTGCTTCCAATCAGAAGGACCTGAGTTCAGATCTCAAATCCACCCTAAGAACACCAGGCAGCGATGGAAGAGACCTGCCTTCCCACCTCTGCAAGGCTCAACTTGGCAAATTCCTGAACAAAGCAAAAAAAGGAAACACAATCCAGGATGACTCCCAAAGTTACCTTTGGAACTCCACAGGTACACACAGTCCCCTCTGATACACACACACCCACACATGCATGCATATGCGCACGCTCGTGCGTGCGCGCGCACACACACACACACAGTGCTCAGAGCCACATTTCTTTGATTCCTTTCTACCCACTCCTTCCCGACCTGTCTCTTGCTTTCTGAGGTACGGTAAGGTGACTCACTATAAGCAGAGGTTTACTTTATTGCTTCCATGACAGAAAACTAGGATTGTATCCGCTGCAATGGATAAAGAAGGAAAAAACATTTCATGATGAATCCTACAAAGACCAGCCTTTCAAAATCAGAATGAATGCTGGAACAATTTGGTAATGAGGAGTCTGAATGTTGGTTTTATGGTCAAGGTTTGGCAAAGTGTGGCAGGGTTTGGTAGTATAGGACTCTGCTCCCAGCTACTGGAGTGACTGAAATAGGACGATCTTGACGTCAAGCTGCCCTGTTCAATAGAGAGCTCAAGGCTAGCTTGGGAAACTTAGGGACACCCGCTATCAAAATGAGAACTTCATAGAGGGCTGGGGATGTGGCTCCATGCTATGGGAGAACAGTATTCACAGATCCTTAGCCTCGGTCTCCAATACCAGAAATTGTAAGAATTTTGATTTCTGGGAAAATAATGATTATGGCAAGATTCAAGTATGAACTTGACAGTCGCAGGCTGTTTGGGGCCCAGCGGTGGAGAATCAATGGTTGGAGCAGACACTGAACAAGTCTACAGGTACTTGTTTAATTGATTTGGAAACCCAGCCCATAGTGGGTGGTACTTTCCAGTGGTGGGCGGATACTAGGAAGCGCAAGAAGGAGGGACTTGCTCTCTTATCCTGTTGAGTTCTTTGCTGCTGCTGCTGCTGCTGCTGCTGCTGCTGCTTCTGTCCTTGGCTGACCTGAAGCTGGGTCCTTTTGACCTTGCCTCTGTTCCTGCTGCCTCTGGGGCCTGGTCTCCAGGCTTTGCCGCTGTTCACTGTCCATCACTGACTTCTTCAACCCTCCGGTGGGACAGAGGCTCCCCACCTTCTTGGGATCCTTGGTTTCAAGAGACATCGTGGTCAAGAACAAAACGGCTACTGGTGACTACTTTGAAGGACACTACTTTTATATATAATATAAATATGATAAATATATAACTATATCTTTCATATAAATATAAAATACCATGAATGTATTCATACAAATATATATTACTTCGTAGTAATTCTGTTCTTCCAGATAACCCTGACTAATACAATAATTATGTTGCTGGTTGTTTAAACATTTTATAGGTAGATACATAATAGATTGGACAATAGGTAGATGATACATAGATATAGATTACCCTAAACATTTATGCATGTGTGTTTACAATCTATAGTGAATATTTTAAACTCTAGTTTTAAATGTTTACTTTGGGAGGACATTAAACTACCAATGTATTACTTTACCTCTGTTGAGGTAGTTATGCCACATTGACTGTAGGAAATGTTGATAATGCAAATTTCAGACTTTGGGGTGCTAAGGGATCTTCAGGTCTACAGTGGGCAAACTGCCAGATTGATTTGGAAGTCAACATCACATGCTCCACACGGGATTACCTTCAAGCATTTAGCCAGGAGCTTCCCTAGATTCTGCTGACTAACCTGAAAGATTCGTTTCCTTCCAACAGGAGCCAGAAGAATTCACGTGTCTTCTCCAGCTACTTCCAGGCACCTGCTTTTAGATTTCACAGGGGGGAATCAGAGCTCTTGTTCATCAGATGATCCCTGGGTCTACTCTGAGATCAGCTTATCTTCCCCACGGTGAAGGGGGGAAAGAAAAATCTGTGACCTTGGTCTCATTCTCAGCAAACCTCTGCAATAGGGCGACAGCTAACAGCATAAACAGAAAAATTTTTATAAGCAAATGTGTTTATAATAAGCTACTTGTGAGTAGCTGACCTTTGACTGCAAAGCAAAACTGGATGTTGTGTAGCAGAGATGCTGTCTTGAGGTCTGGCAAAGCAGTGACAGGATCTTGTGCATCTGTGAGAGGGATGCTAGCACAGGCGTCTGATGAAGAGTCCCAGCATTTCAACCTCAAGCTCAGAACCATCACTGCCTGACACCTTACAAGCCCGTCAGGAGAGGTGAGGGCAAGCTGGTGAGTACAATATGAAAGCAATCCAATTGCTTGGTATCATCAATTGATGGTATCATCAATGATTCTTGGCGATTTAAACTAACAGTGATGGGCCGTATTTAATCACATTTCTCAATGTCACAGAGTAGAAAGCAAACACGACTTTCTCTATCCAGCTACGGGTCACAACATTTGGGTGAGATGTGGCAAAAGCACTTATTATTCAATACGCAGTAATAGAATCTCCAATTCTGTAGGTGTTTAGTCACAATAGAAACATTCCTTGCACATGATGTTGAGTTGGTCATTGGACCCATGAAACCCATGAGTTTTATCATTGAGGTTATAGCGGCAATAAATAATTGCTGGAAGAAAGGAGACTCATCGCAGTGGAGTAGCTGTCTATAAGAATTCTAAGTGCCTTTTCTTCAGCATAGCATAATAAAGCTACAAAAATCATCTTCAAGATTCATCTAAATGTGTGCCATTTGCATTTGCTGCACAGGAGACCCCCCAAACTTCATTGGTTCACCAACTGAGACTTCGATGAAATTCCTTCCTGGTCTGCCATTGCTCTTTCCTTCTGGGGGTGAGTTGAAATAAACTCTGGAGAAAACAGCTTCGCCAATGGATTAGCTTTCTTGGACGTGCCCCCAGTCACACACAGTGTGACTACAACAACAACCCAAACTGGAAGACCACAGAACCCAATATTGTCACTTCTAAGCTCTTTCTTTCCCTTCAACAGTGAGTTCAAGACTCGGATTACTAATCCTGCAGATTTTCAGTTCTTCCTGCTTATTGAAACCTCGATCTAATATTATGCAGACACGTACTTAAGTGAGGATTGATTTGCGTGAGTGCAAACCTGAGTGGAACACATTAAGATGAATGCACCCCCAGGGTTGCTTCACATATCTAATATCTTGAATATGCTTTTCATAACTGTTATTATACTATGTTGAAGAAAGCACGTTTAAAATTCTTATTAAGTGGCTGAAAACTACAGGGACTAAATCAATGATTTGGGACAAGGTAATCTCGGAATTCAATGTTATTCCATTAAGAACATGAGAATTGAGAGGGACGTCTTTCATTAACTTTGAGGAGGGCTGGGTTCCAATGAGATTCCTATGGTAAAAGTCCTTTATGCTTTTACTACTACCAAAATGGGTTTCTGTGGAAACCGAAGTGTGTATCATCTTTGGACAAGGATACAATCCAAAACTCAGACATGAAAGTCTGTCTGTCAGTCAGCAGCCATCAGTTTCCAGAGTACTGTACACAGGGCCCCCACTTGTTGGATGGGGTCAAGAGCTAATTCACCTCAACAGAGACCACCAGCGGAGTGTGGAGGGCTGGGAGGCTGAGCTTCTTGTTGTATTTCCCAGGGCAGGTACCTAAGGCCAGGAAAAGGAGGTTCAGGAGGAGTAAAACCCCCAAAATGTGAGGAGGGAGGAAATGGTTGCTTTCATCTAGCCTCTGAGCTCATGCTCCAAGTAAACTGAGGCAGAGGGTGGCCATGGAAATTTGGGCAAGAAAGCTTTGAACATTAAGTACACAGACACCAAGATCAAAGGACACAAGAACAACAGAGGGAACCAAGACAAAGGAGAAGGACTACACTTTGAACACAGGAAGAAACCACATGCTCTTCCCAATATTATCTTTTTAATATTTTGTTTTTTTTAATGTGTATGTGTGTGCGCTGTGTGTCCCTGTGGAGGACCAAGGGTGACTTCGGGAATTATCCTGGATTGTTTTTACCTCTTTCTTGCTTTGCTCTGGGATTTCCCAAGCTCTGACCACTAAGGCCTGAAGTGCAGCCTGCTGCTGGTTCCACCTGGCATTTTTATATGGGACCTGGGATCCGAACTCAGGACCTTCTGCTTGTGAAACGGAATCTGAATTCGTGAGCCATCTCTCCAGCCCCCATAAACCACACGCTCTTATAGTCATGAAACCAGAACAACATTTCTCAACAAAACCATGAAGGAAACACCAGGAAAACTCACAAACAGATCCTTTTTTATTAATGAAGAATATTATCAAATTCACAGCAAAATAAAAAAGGTCTGGAAGACAGAACCAAACGAATATTCTTGAAAACCTAAAGATCAACAATCTAGAAATTTCCACATAGAAAAATAAGGGATTCCCAAGAAAGAGATAAAAAAAGTCTAAAAAGCCTGTTTTTAATCTGTGTCAATGAATGCTTATATTTTATCTACTTCTAAAAAAAAAAAAAAACCTAAAAGTTGAAATATAATTCTATCCTTACCAAAGTTCAAGGCTGGAATACTGGTAGGCTTATGGTCAGGATATAGCTACTGTTTGCTGCACAGTAGATTTAGGCCTGAGAACAGTTCCCCATCCCCAGCAGGATCTTCTAAGAAACTTTGTCTGAGTAGACAACGTACATTTACTTTTGGAGCTCTGGGTAAAGAGAAACCCTCCACTTCCCAGACTGCACTGCGGCAGCCCGTCTTGTGGACTGTCAGATGTTCCTATCATTCTCCATATAGAAAGGATGGCATATGTTCCCATAGAAACCCTAGCTCCTGCATCCCCCTGCTCACTCTGAAAACCGGACAAATATTTTTGAGCAATTACTAAGATAACGATCTTGCCAGTTCTCTGTACTTCAGCCACTGTGCCTTCTGCTTTGGAAGTGCCCCCCACAGCCTGACCACTGCCCCTTCCTCCCACCCATCACTATGACCAGGCCCCTCCTAGACCCTGTCCAATAAGCTAAGCCCTTCCTTTGCCCGACTCTCTGAGTCAGATTTTAGTATGTAGCTCAGATAAATTAACTTCTCATGCAAGCATATATTTACCATTGTGTCTCATAACAACTTCAGAAATGAGAATATTCCCATGTCTTACAACAGATTTTATGGAACAAAAATAGAATAGAAATAGAATGCTTATCTGTGATAATTACTCAGCTCTTCTGAGCTACTGTGAAAAAAATGGATCATAGTGATATAACCATGTATATTCTGCAATAAAGAAGAATATTGTTGTTGGTGGTGTGGTTTCCCATATCTACTGTTTCAAAGGAAACTTGGATGATACTTTCCTGGTAATACTATATAATCTATGGGCAATTACAGTGCAATTAGTGATAGGACTTTCTCAACAATGTTGCCTTTATAGTTGGAAAGATAAAACCATTGCTTTAAATATGTGTAAGTAGGAAAAAAAGAGAACTTTTTTATAAGTATCTGTGGCTTGATGATACCATGCCATCAAAATGTGACTTACATTTACATGCCCAAGGATTAATTCTCTTTTAGTCAAAAAACACCCCAGCCTTATCTAAAGGGTCCTGCCAAAGGACTAACTAGGTTTTACTGACTTTTTTTCAGGTCTACTCAGCATTCCCAAAGGGAAGGTGGTATTGTTGCTATTCTGCAGATAAGAAAACATCAAGAAATTAAGTAGCCTTCCTAAAATTCCTTAACTAACCAAAGCTGTGGGAAGGCAATGCTTTATCAGCTACCTCTGTTTTCACTGGAAGAAAGGGCAGTAGGGAGAAATTCAGACATTAAGTGTTTTACTATCCTCTGTATACTGACAGTTGTATTTCAGAACTTTCCTGAAGGCAGACCTCAGCTTCAAAAGGACACCCAGGCAATATTGGCACAACTAACCTTACCAAAGCCTTCTGTGATTTGTTTTATTTCTTTATGTTTCTTCAGCCTTGAAAATTAGTCCTTCTGCTTTTAAGTAATCTGGGGGCCAGTGCTGTGTCATAAACACCCCATGTTGTAGTGTGGAAGGTAAATTTCCTGGCTATCATGCAAATCATATTTTCTCATCTGCAAACATAGATCTTAGGGTCATCTTGATAAATCTGCCCTTGGGAGGAGGCAGGTGGGACGCAGGTCAAGAAATAATCAAAGATGCTTCACACACACACACACACACACACACACACAAACATACACACACACACAAAATGAAAAAATATATTTAAAATTATCTCATGAACTGATTAACAACAGGACCAGCATTGGAACTGGTTTTGCTCAGAGAGAGAGAGAGAGAGAGAGAGAGAGAGAGAGAGAGAGAGAATATATGTGTATGTTTATAGTAGCGCTGTCTGTCCCTGTGGAGAACTAAGGGTGACTTTGGGAATCATCCTTGATTGTTTCTTCCTCCTTTTTGCTTCACTTTGGGATTTCCCAGTCTCTGCCCACCAGGCACAGAAATGCAGGCTGAAGCCCTTTCCAATTGGCATTTTTTATGTGGGATGTGGGATCCGAACTCAGGACCTTTGAGGCAGTCTTAACTTCTGAGCCATCTCTCCAGCTCCACAAGACAATTTTAAACATGAATTAATTTTCTATCCTATAAATTAACACACTGATAATGAATAAGCTGTCTCCTACGAATATTTTCATATGAACAATCTTGTTTCCTTGCACATTTATAGGTTACTTAACTTTCAGTTCTTCAGCATCTTTTGCAAAAGAGATTTTGCATTGTTCAACAAGGTTTACCAAATAAATTTACTGGATATGCATGTGCATGCAACCTTGTACCTTTCACCTTTTGTTTGAAATGTGGTCTCTCACTGGTTCAGACTTTGCCAAATAGGCTAGACAAACTGATTGGTAAACTCCAGAGATCTGCCTGTCTCTGCCTCCCATCTCACTACAAGTGAAATTCCAGTGTGCCTCCCTGTGCCTGTTTTTTCCTGTGAATTGGAAGGAGGATCAAACTCAGTTTTCAGTTTGGAAAGCAAGGGCTTTACTGGCTGAGCTATGTTCTCAAACCTATTTGCATATATATGCAAATATATATAAAGCTTTAGACACAGAACAAAGCAATAAACCACTGAAAACGGCAGATGGGAAGGTAGAAAAAACATTCACTGAGTATGTCTACTTAGGTCCTCTGTAGAAATCAGTATATGTAGTTCACAAAAATGAAATGTTCAGGACTGATCTTATTTATATTTGCATAAGGTTCATTCAAAAGATACAGTATTATCCTCATTTTATAAGTAAAGGAGGAAAAACCTTTGAACAGTTGAGAAACTTGAGAGTCTATGTGAATTCTGTGTGCTCTCTGCCAGTTACACCTTTCTACTTTCTAAAATGTTCCAGAATGAGATTCCTTTCCCATCATCTTTGGGGTCGGTTCTGTGCAACGTTGGAGCCTCTTATGATCTGCCCAGCTCGGCTGAGCTGACCAGCAGCTAATATTGTGTTAACTCATCCTCACTTCAAATCTCTTTCTTTGTTCTGTCTACTGAAAAGAAGGTACAGAATATCTTTTAACGAGCACGAGTTTGAAAACAAGGCCAAGTTTTTGTTCTAGTATCTGAAGAGGCCACTCCTCCTCCGGCTGCACAGCTGCCATGTGCTTAATTAGCATTCAGGTTGTACCAGGAAGTAGATGTCAAATGGCAGCATGATACTAGGTAGGATGAGATCCTGTGTAAGAAGGATCCGTGGTAGCCGAGATCAGAAGAAAGGAATGCAGAGCCTCGTCCCTATATTCACACACAGTTTGCAAAAGAAAATATTTGTCCTGTGCAGTTGAATAGACTGCTAAGGGGCTCCATGGGAAAAAACACTGTCTAGATCAAACTGCCAATAAGAGAATCCATTCTATTCTGAACGTCCTGCCTGTAGGAGGTGGCGTCACTCACCTTCTTAAGCCTTGTGTGCTCCTATCCTGCAAAGTAAGGGGTTGAAGAACCAGGTCTAAAATCTCATTTAGAACACAGGATGACTGTGTCAGAGCCATACTACCCAGGGAGGGTCGACTTTAATGTAGACAAAAAGGAAGTGGACAAAAAAGAATAATTTAGAGCACTTTACAAGAGGGAATAGGCAGGATTTTTGGAAAAGAGGAAGAGTCTTCATTCAACACTGGGAAATATTTCTCTGAACAGCTGCAGCCGGGTCCTTCTTCAGAGGTTCCTCTGCAGGCGACAGGCTGAGGGCAGGAAGTGACAGAACCTACCGTCACTGTTTGACTTCTGTTCTCAAACTAAGGACCTTTCACACAAGCATGACACACGTGCACATTTTGTGTCTCCAGGCTGAGAAAGCACAGAGCAAAACGTTATTGTGATTCTGCTTTGAAAATGGGTTTAAATATGACTGGTGCATCGTGTGAAGCCTGGGCATGTGAGTAGGACTCCTCAATGACTGGCAGTTACCAACAACACCGGCCATATGTACACAACTACAGTCCTCTTGTCAGACCCTAGACAACTTCAGCCTACCCACATCAAGTTCAGAGTTAGATCAATTTGGTGTATGAGGCAAATCTGCAGTTGGATTATTTCTCTGGACTTCCTCTACCTCAAACCCACTCCCCCCCACACACCCACATACTTGAGTCAGAAGTAAGTTTCTGCATCCTTAGAATTCTGGGAACTCAAGGGCAGCCAGCCTGTAGACCAGCAATGTTCTGAGCGACAACAGTGTGAGCCACGTGCTCAGAGAAAGGAATGCCCTCATTGGATTGGAGAGAATATAGTGTTACTAAGGTAACGCTATGATAGACATGGATCAACACCAGCTCTACTATACCAGGAAACAAAATTTTCAGCAAGGTGCTACGAGACGATGGGACTCTTTCTTGGGGTCATAAGTCTTGAGGACCTTTTAACCTATCCAGTGATCACATTAAAACCAGGCAAGAAGCTGACCCAAATTCACAACCTGCAAAGCGATGCACATGCAAATGAAGCTCTAAAGTTATAGTGCAAAGGGTTTGTCCTGGTGCTCAAAAATCTGCTGGAGTCAGGAAATAGTTGATAAGACAGTCCCTCAAAAGCCGATTTTGGAAATCTTCTAATCAGTTTAATTTACAGGTGCTTTGAAGGTAAAAGCTTCAAGTAAAGAATAGTAACAGACAAAAGTTTTCCGTGCTAAAAACCTGCAGTGCGTAATCAGAAGGGCAAATCAACATCAAGGGCGGCTGGTCAGGGTAAAGCTAAAGATACCATATCCTGGGTCACAGTTCAATTCTTTAGAGAGAGGTTCTTTGGAGCACAAAAAAATACCCCATGACTATTTTTCTATTATGAATAACTCCCTGAAAGAGGGATTAATCAATACACTATCGCAGAGATAACTTTTAGGCCACCAGCAATATAATGACAGTAATAAATATTCACCCAAAGAAACATGGAAGCCAAAGAACAAGCAGTTCAGTTTTGCTATATTAGCTGAAACACACTTTCATCTCATCTTAGAAATTTAATTAATATAACCTTTCTTATTCTTGTGAGAAAAAAAATCCAGGAAAATGTTGAGTTTCATAAAAAGTGGCTTACAATTGTATGTTTTAATTAAAATCGAGTAAGTCTCCCAATTAATATTAAAATTTTAAAAGCCCAAGTAGCAAACGTAAGTTATTAAAAGCTGCATGGATTATGTCAGAAAAAGGAGTACTTGATTTCCTGAGTTTCTGCTCAAATTCTTAAAAAGGATCAGTTTCTTGAATCTCAAGTAATGAGAGGAGTGTGCAGTACAGTCCTTTCCCCCTGATGTATGACTATTCATGCCTTGAAATACTTAAAGGATATTTTATTGACCTGTAAAGCCTTATTAAAAAGTTCTAGAAAACAATAAATAAAACAAGTTCTAGAAAAAAAAAAAAGCCTTCCCTCACCAGAATCAAGCGCTCCTACCCCTTCCACTCCATAATTGCTTGTCGCCCAAACCCGCTAAGTTTCTCACTTTCCAGTGCCTGCTTTGGAGGAAGGAAGCAAGAACCTTGGATTGTGGTGTGAACGCTGGAAATCTCGTTTTATCTTTTTCCTAATTTCCTTGCTATAAGCTTCTGTCTCTGACCCCCCCCCCTTTTTTTTCAAACTGCTGTAGGTATTGCAGAAAGGAGAATCAAAGTCCCTGTTAGTATTTGCCTGGAAACAGGAGCACCACCATTAAATTGGCAAAAATAAAATAATACCAGAGAAGTCAAATAAAACTGCTGGTATTCTCGAATTCCTAGGGGCGGGAGCGGGAAGAAAAAAATCACAAAAACTTGAGTCATTCCTGTATGCCTGCAAAGATGGGGGCCCGGAGAAGTATGAACACCCCCAGAGGAGCTGGGCCTAGTTCCCCGGGCTACCACGCACTGGGACACTTTCATTGTGTTTGCCCCCTGCCTAGGAAAAATAACCTAGCGGGAAAGAATGACCCCACAGAAAACGCACGCTTTCCGCTACCAAGGCGACGTGTCGCCCTCCCTCCCCGCAATTCTCTCTCCACTCGATTCCCCCACCGCGGACCCGATACAAACCCGCCACCAATCAAGTTCCTGCGCGAGTTGTTTTATTTCCCGCAGCCCCTCCACCTGCCTGGGCGGTGCTGCGCGCTCCCTGGCCATCCCTCCGGCGACCCCCCGCGGGCTGCAGCAGAAACAGAAACGGGGCGCTCGGGCAGGGCGGGGGCGGGTGGCTGCCGCGGATCCGGCCGGCTACCGCCGCAGCTCGGTGGCCTCCCATTGGCCACGACGCGGGCGGGGAGGCTCGGCGGAGGAGGGGGCGGGGGCGAGGGCGGCGGGGGCGGCGGGAGCGGACCAAGCGGGGAGCGGGCGGCGCGCGCGGGAGAGCGGCGGCGGAGGCCCATCGGGGTGCGCATCGCCAGTGGCGAGGACCCCCGCGGCCCAGGGAGCGACGCGCGCGGGCGGTCAGGGGACAGCTGCGCCGGGACGAAGCCGCTCGGCCGCGCCGGGCCCCCTCGCGTCACCCCCACGCGGCCGAGGCCGGAGCACACAGTCTCCAAGTCGCCTGGGGGGGCACCGCGAAAGGGGAGCCAAGGAGCTTCCCCCCATCCCCGGCGCGCCGCGGAGGCCGGGGCTGCTGGCTTTAGTAGGGTGCAGCGCGCCCGGGCCCGGAACGCCCTCCCCCGCGGCGCTCGCCCCGGGGTCGCCGTGTCGTGCCGCTCGGCCCCGGAGAGGACACCGGCCGGAAGGAGACCCCCAAGCTCCAGAAGCGCTCGCGCCCAGGTGCTCGCGGGGCGCATCGCCAGCTCGGCTCCCACCTCCGCATCCTCCAGCGGCCGCCGCTGCATCCCGGGGCTTCCGCCGCGCTCGGGCCGGAGCCCAGACGCCTGCGCTGCCACCTCGGCGGCCGCCTACACACACGCACACGCGTGCACACACACACACGCGCACACGCGCGCCCCTCCCCACGCGCACGCCCCCTTCTCCCCGCCCCCTCCCCGGCCCCTTGATCTCGCGCTCTGTTTTATTACTCCTGGTGCGAGTCCCGCGGACTCGGCGGCCCGCTATTTGTCATCAGCTCGCTGTCGATTGGCGGGGAGCGCCGAGCAGCGGCGGAGGGGGTGGGGAGGGGAGGGGAAGGAAGGGGGTGGCCACTGCCTGGAGCCGTCTCTGCTCGCCGCTGTGGGTGCTGCCGCTGCCTCCGCCGCCTCCGGCTCCTCGCTCGGCCCCTCTCCGCCTCCATGTGCCGGATAGCGGGAGCGCCGCGGACCCTGCTGCCGCTGCTGGCGGCCCTGCTCCAGGTACGCCGCGATCCCCTCGGGCCGGCGGGCCGGCGGGCGGGCGGGCGGGGTGGGGCGGGCGGCGCCGGGTCCCTTTGTTCCCCGCGCCGCTGCGGGGCCGGCTGCGCACCCGGGAAGGGAGGTGCCGCCCCGCGCGGCCCGGAGCTGCGCAGACACGAGGCTCCGGCCGGGGGGCCGCGGCGGCGATCGCTCCTCTGCGCTTCCTCGGCGGGGCTGCCTCGCGGGGTCCCCTCGCCTCCGCCTCTGGGACCAGGCGAGCTCGCTCGTCTGGCCCCAGGCAGCGGCTGGGTGAGGCCGGCTAACTCCGCGGATGTGCAGTTTGCCCTGCTTGAAGCCCCTCACATGGGTACTTTGCTACTGTTTTTTTATTTGGGGCTTTGTTTTGTTGATTTCTTCGAGAATGGGTCGTGAGTTTGCGGGAGGAATTCTCACTTTGGTGTCTTAGTTACGGGACTTACTTCTACCCCACCCCACCCCTGCACCCGCGCGCCTCCGGGCGCCCAGGGGGTCGGCCGGCCTATTGTTTCAGCCCCAGCCCAAAGTTGCCCCTCTTCTTTGGGGTGCTCTTGGCCTTTTTCTCTTTTGGGTCGGTCCGATCTAAAAAAACAAGCCTGGCCCGGTGGAGTATGTGCAGGTCAGCGCCCCTGAACCCCCAACCCGTGCCCCGCACCCCCAGTAGCCGGCGGGGCGGAAAGAAGTTCCGTTACCGGGCATTATTTTTATTTTTCTCTGTGTCCCGCTGCCCTGTCCTGCGTGTGTCCCCAGGACGGGGTCTCCCGCAGCCATGCCCACTTTTCCCACCCTCGGGAGAGCCCCGCGAGCCTCTTGGCGGACTAATGGGAAGCTGCGCGGCTGCTAGAAGCACCTGCTCCCCGCGGGTCGCGGCTTCCCGCGCCGCGGGTCCGCAGCCCAACTTTCTGCGGGTGTCCAGCTCCAGGTATCCCCAACCACCACGCCACCCCCAGTAGCCAGCGGGTCTCGAGAGGTCATGCCAAGCAGCTGGGTCACATGCGACCTTCCCGCTGGGCGGGAGCTGGACTGAGGTCCTAAGTGTCTCTGCAAAATGTGCGTGGAGTCCCGGGGAGTCTGCGGAAGAGGGGTGTGTCCGCCCTCGCCGCGGGGCAGGGGACCCACCCGCGAACCCCCCTCCACCCTCGGGCACGCGGGTTCACGAGGAGGGGCCCGGCCAGCCGGGTGGCCAGCGAGGGACCAGACAAGTGCGGGTACGGCTCGAAAGAGCTGGTGCCCCGGAGGTGTGGGTGGAGGGTCCGGATCCTCCCTGGTGGATCCCAGATCAGGGGGTCTGGCGCGCGCCGGACGCAGCATAGGTCCGAGAGTGCTGCGGTGCCCGGGGAGGGACACGGCCGGCCACTCAAGCGGCTCCCACTTTCTCCCGGCGCCCGGGAGAGGGGTGTGGGCCGAGGCCACGCCGAGCCCTGTCCATGGTGCGCCACGGTGCGGCGTGCGCCCGGCCCCGCTAAGCTTCCCGCTCTGGAGGGTCGTGCTCTAGCTTTGCGCGGGTCCCTGGGCCTCCCCAAGGGCCCCTCCACCCCAACTCCTTTCTTAAGATTTCTCCTTTGTTCTTTTCCTCTTCAGCTGGGCTTTCTCTTCCCGCTTCCCCCACTCATCAGGTCCCCCGCCCTCCCCCGAGGCTTTCTTGACACTGGGATTTCAGAACTATTAGACTAGACATTTTTTGGCCCCTGCAGTTTTGGGGAGTGGATGGAATTCTTTCTAACTTGGAGGAGGAGATCTGCCAGTCACTTGCTAACAAAAGTACCTCCTGTTATAAAACCGCCCTTTATTCTCTAAGCGCACCCTCCTCCTTTCTTTCCCCTCCTGTCACTTCATTTATTGTTTCTTCTTTAAAAATGGGGTTTTTGAAAGAGGTTAGACTTCAGGGGCAGAAAGAAAAAGAGTGCTTCTTCCAGTGTTTGAAGTTAAGGAAAAACCGGGCAAACTTGAGGAATCCTGTGTGCGCTGTATTTTCTTTATCTTTTTAACAAAGGAGCTACCGTAAATCAAGAAGATTTTACTTTCAAAGCATTTTTTTTTTTTTTTGGCGCATCATTGAATGTTCTTGCTTCAAGACCAGTTTGTAAAGGTTTCTTTTTGCTGCCCTTTGGATCTAAATGCTAGTTCTAATTTAATGCTGAGCAGCGAAGTTGGAATTTTTGTGTGCATTGTGAGCGATCATTTCCTCTTTTATTTGCCTGCTTTGAAATCCGATGTGAATCGTGGATATCATTTTTTTTTCTTTTAGCATTAGAAAGGGCCACTGATAAGCACTGAGAAAGTCCTCTCTCGTTTTCCCATGCATGTTCTTTCTCACTATCTTCCATGTTGAGGTTGACTTGGATACACCTTATTAAGGAGGACATTATAAGTTTGCCGTCCCCTTACATGGCAGCCCTCTACTTCATGGTGGAAGGTCAAGCTGTCACATTGAAAGATTCCAGAGGTTGCTAAGGGCAGCACCATTTTGCACCGTGAATTTTAGGGTTAAGTGTGGGGTTTGGATTGTGCAAGTGAGATTAGCAATGACTTTGAGCTAATGTCCCCTCCGTTCTACAGAGCAACAAAAATCCATCTGCAAGGTGAATGTAGCTCTCTGCAGTCATCTGCTATTAAAAGTCTAGGTTTTTTTTTTTTTTCCTCTAGTGCAGACTAAGCAGCCACGGGTGTTAGAACAGAGAATGGATAGGCTGTTATTGCAAATACAGAGCAACCTTATTTTATTCAGAACAGTTAAAACTAGGATTGAATGTGCTGAGGACTTTGTACCTTAATTCTTAACTAAAAAGTGAACGTTCCTTGTTTTACTTTGGGAGTATTTTTTTTTTCTCTTTTGTTAAGCCGTTAGCTAGATTTATGCAGTTATAGTTAACTTTACCTGATAATCACCTTCTTAGATTCTCTTTTCCGCTATGTTTTAATTTAAGATCAAAGCATCGTCTTAAAAGAAAACAGGACAGGAACATTAAACCTCCCCATTGGTTCAAGGATTCAATGCCATGCCACCATTTATGACTAACATTCTTTTTAAATTATGGAAGTGGTTTTCAAAGCCTCACATGGGTTTATCATTGGGGGGGGAATCAATTTTGCTGTTATTTCCAGCCCAGTAATTAATAGATTAAGAACCTGCTTTGTTTTTCTAGTTCACATTTTAATTGAATAGCAGTCCTAATTTAAATACGCTTGATGAGGTGGTGGAGAATCAAGGCTAATACCTGAGTGCTCTGGAAAGTTCCAGATTCTTAGATTGAGTGGCTTCAACCCTGGATAGAGGCTTTGGAGAAAAAAAATATATGAACTGTAAATAATTTCATCTGCTAGGTACACATTTCAAAAGGCTATTTAATATTCAACACACAACCCAGAGACTTTTTTTTTTTTAGGATGTGGAAAATCTAAGAATCAGAGTTTGATTTTCATGTGCCTTTGTAACCAAAGTTCTTGTGAGAGTAAAATGTTAAGCTCAGTTGCTGCTCACAGTTGATTTTGACTTCTGAACATACTGTATGTTCCTTTCTTTCTATTTGGAGATATGTTCATTCCCTATAGGAAATCCATTCAATATTCTGGACACATAGTTTGTATGTCCTGAATATTTGTGATCATATTTTAAAATATATATGCACACAAGTAGGCCTCAACTTGAGAATATGACTACTTCTTTTTTTTTTAATTTATTTACCTTTTGGGATTCTGACCTATCTTTCCAAAAGTTTGGAGCAAGACTTGAAGAAAAATTCTTTCTCAGTAGTTCTTATTTTTTGCATGTAGGAACTAGAATATTTCTGGAGCAGATGAGATCAGTGACAGTTTATTGTACCAGACTGTCCTTGATTTTTGCTTTAAATAAAGTGCAATTCTTAAATCTGTTGTGCCTCATCAAGTGTTAAGGTTATTAATCGGGAAATGTCAAGGATTAAAGCAAGAGCTAATCTTGCTATAAAATCCCTCTACTTTCTTTTTTTCCTCTCATCTGAAGTGACTCAAATCTTCATCCTGTTTTCAAGATTCTCAAGTTAGGAGAGCGATTTTAAAGGAAAATCAGAGCTGTTATTTAAGAAGTAGAGTGTTTGTGTATACATCCTTCAATTTTGCCCAAGTTAACATTATTCAAATTTGTTCTTTTGGCTCAAATACAAAAAGTAATCAAGTTTAAGAACTGTTCAGACTTGGCGGTGAATTTTATCAACCATTTAAAAATATGATGGATTTGGAATTTGGATTTTGTTATTTGAATAAGTTTTATGTTTGCCATTGAAACATCTAGAACCTCTGAATATTTCCAAGTTGGATAAAGAGCTAAAAGTTGAAAAGTGATTGGTTCACTATCTCAGGTTTCTCTGCCACTGGAGTTTTACTTTGGTTTCAAGTCTTCAGAAAATTGTACCAGTGAATTTGTGTAAATGCTGACTTTTTTATTAGGCAAACATTGTATTTCATTTTTTTAGCCCTTTTCATATTAAAGATGTATAGCTCTTCCTAAACTATTAATCTGCACATATCTTCTAAACGTGAAAGTGATAGTTTAAAAGTAGACATAACAAGGTAAATTATGAAGCTAAATGGAATCTTTTGAAAGATAGGGATTTAAAATTAAAATTTTTGTTACAATAGTTTTTTTTTAAAGGAAAACGTTTGGTTACACATAAATACTGCCTCAGTTTCCAATCCCTTGCTAGTCATTCTTTGATAGTAAGTCCATATTCTTAGATTATCTTCAAAATATATTCTCAACACCTGAGGTCATAGGTTCATACATACGCAGAGATAGGCACATAGATGCGTAACACGTTTGTATATGTGCAGACTTGCTTAACACAAGTAGAGATCTACTCACCACATGCATCTCTTGTAACATTCAGTACAGTCTGATAGCAAGTACCATTCAGTGGACCATGTGTCTTGACAAGTATTCGGAGCATCATGATACAGTTCTGTTGTACACACCTGAGCCTCGCTCATGAGAGATCAAGACGAGACCTGGTGTCCAGAAAAGTGCTTCTAACCTGGTCCACATGTGGCCTGCTCGATTATGTTCTCTTGGTCCCATCTCTTTCCAGACTCAAAATGGCCCTGGTGGGGTGAGTTGGTGCCTAAGGCTTTGTTCAGTTCTGTCCTTGGTGTTGATTACAAATACCTTAAATATACCTCCTTTTCAAAGGTTTTGGAATGAACTTAATTTTACAAGTATAATGTACAAATTCTACATTTTATAGTTTTAGGTGCTTGGGAGTTTAGTAAAGGTTATTTCTGAGGACTTTTTTATACTGATTTTTTTTATCATATATGATAGTTTAGAAGTTACCTGTGTCTTTATACCCTTGATTTTTAAAATTTTATTTGTTGACTGGGCTACTACACTAAATATAAACTAGCTGTGAAAGGGGATTAGATTTTTTAAAAAGGAAAGTAGGCATAGCATTACTGAGAATAAAAGTAATCTTTTTTTTACAATTTTTATTATTTATTCAATAGTGTGTGTGCGTGTACATGTATGTGTATGTGTGTGTGTGTAGAACCACGGGCGAATTCGGGAACCACCATGGACCTCTTCCATCTCCTCCTTGTTTACTCTGCCCCGGGATTCACAGGCTCTGCCCTACCAGGACCAGAAACGCAGGCCATCCCTGCTTCTGCCCGGAGTCTATAAGTAGGGTCTAAGATCCAAACTCAGGACCTTCCTCCTGCAAGGCAGAGACTTAACCTCCAAGCCACCTCTCTAGCCCCTGAAAGTAATCTTAACTATGTTCCCGCCCCCATGTTCCTTTGAGAGGAATCACCTCCCTGAGAACCATTGAATTGAGCAATGTGTGTCAGTGTTAAAAATGTATTTTTTTTTAACCTAAAAGGCTCTCTAGCTATTTCACTGCATGTGTGGCGCATACAGGGTCCATGTGCAAGATATGTGTTAAAGTATGGTTTATTTGAAATGACTGATTTGTGAGTCTATGAATGTCATGCGGGTAAAAATATTTTAATAAATTGAGGAGCAGCATGCATCTGTGTTTGAGAACTCCTACTGTATGGAACACAGCATTTTAGTTGCCTCTCTGTAAGTCCAAGCATATGGCTTTCCAGTTGCCCCACCTGAAAGTAGACAGGCTACTACTGAGAAGGGGCCAGGATAATCTTTGGGATTTCAGTCTCCTGAGTGAGGAGAAAGGGGCTGAAGACCACAGACAAGAAGATGCTCTGGGAGGGAACATGAAGCAGCTTATAAGTGAGCTGAAGAGGAACAAAAGGAATACTAGAACATTCTAAAGTTAGTTTGGAAGCACCCACTGGAAGACCGATGGAGGTTGACAGAAACCTAAGGAATGTGTGGCCTTCCTTGTTGCCTTTGTGTAATAACCACACTGGGCTGGGGCTCAGTGTCCAGAGAGCAAACCAGCCAGTTGTTTGCTTAGACATTTAATTCACCATCTGCTCTAGTAGCAGAAAGTATTAGTGTGAGTTGTACTGTAGTTTCTAGAACCGAACCCTAAAAGAAAGAACATTTAGTATAGCATACTGACTGCTCTTGAAACTTTCAAATTTCTACTGTCGACTTTTAAAAATTCACTTGACCATTATAATTTAAAGCACGCATGCCTCGATTTTCTCATCCAGATGAAATACCTAATGCTTTGGTAGATAAAGGAATTTTTTCCTGAAAAAAAAATTTAAAAAATGCCTAATTTGGAATTGTTTACTGTTCTAGAAATTCAGAAACTGGAAATGCCAGGCAACTATTTTAACTCAGTATTGAAAAAAAAAAAGTTGAGATTTTTCAGCTTCCTTCTTGTGAGCTAAGTTTTGTGTGTGTGTTTTTTTAAAAAATATTTTATTTATTTTTATTTTCGAGAGAGGGTGACACACAAGGGGGTGTCATGCATGCATGCAGTTTTGTGCTTTTATCTTCCTGCTTTGGCTGTGGGTTGTGAAGGCAGACAGATTTATGATTCTCCATATGCGGTTGTAGGAGCGCCCTGGTGAATTTTATAGGTCATGGTTGTCAGAAAGACCCCCAGACGCCACAGAAAACCAGAAAAACTTTATCATTTGCTGTTGCTTCTTCAAAGCTTCTTTTTATTTTTTTAAGTAAGGTCTCATAGTCCACTTAAAGATATTTTAATTTCAGGGGAGGAGATGATAATGTTGTTAAAGTTAATTTTATTTCTGTGACTCTGTGAGATAGGTGGGTTTTTTTCCCTCCTCATTTCAGAGACAGTACTCATACTTTTTGGAATATTTTGAGAATCTAGAATAAGGTGTGTCTGTCATAGAAGGTTGAGCTTGACTGCAAAGTGTATTATCGTTTTCTTTTAGGCTCTAGCCTTTTTTTCTCTCTTTTTTTCTTTGATAATGCTAGTGCGAACATCACAACAGAATATTTAGGCTCCTCTTTATGGAGTTTTTTTATATTTAACCCATGCATATATGTGTGTGTGCATGTACCACTTATGTATGTAAAAGTGTATGGATGTGAACATGTATATATGTATGTGTACACATACATATGTGTGCAGGTGTGTGTTCCTGTGTATGTACACATGCATGTGTTTGTATGCATGTGTATACATGCATATTTGTTTTTGTGTGTGCATGTGAACATGTATGTATGTATGTGTGTGTGTGAAGATATGTGTATGCACATGGAGGCCAGATGCTGCCTTGAGTAACTACATCTGCTTTACTTGTTAGATGGCCCGTGGTCGGTGGAGATACTTGACTTGCCTGTAATCTTGTTTATTTGTTGGTTAGAAGGCTATTAAGTAAAACTTGAAATAGATGCCTAAAAGTTCGTTAATTTCATTAGGTTTAAAGGGAGGAAGTAATCAACTCTTCCTTAAGATAAATGGTTAATAAAGACTGTGACCACTGGATTTTTTTTCTTTTGGTTGTTTTACTGGTTGACACAGAAGTTCAAAGTCTGAAGTTCATTCTTTATGGCTTTCTGGGCCAGCAAATAAAGAAAAATAGGTTTGGTTTAGCAAATCTAAGAGCCTGTGATTCCTTTGGCCCCCACTCTGACAGTCTGTGAGGTATTAACTGCTAGTACTGCCTTTTCATGTCTTGCTTCCCTAAACTTCAGGGAGTTTCAATTACAGGTCACACACACACACACACACTCAGGCTTACAAATACTACTGCTCACTTACTCTCTCATATTTCGTGGAGTGTTAAATGCAGGTATTTGTGCATGGAAGTGGTCTTTCTACCAAGTTTCCCCAAACTGAGCTATTTACACAGCATTGAGAGTCAGGCAGGTGTTTTGAAGGAAGAGCACGGCCTATGTAATGGAAGTAACTGTGTTCTTCTATATAGGATTGTGGCTTATAACATGTAAGTAAATAACGATATATATTTCTGTATATGATTGAGACCTATGTGATAGAAATAACAGATTATTCTGCATATGATCATGACCTATGCATTGAATTTAAGAGCAAATTACAGACTGCTTGAGTTAAAGCACATATGGTGGAAGGAGATAAATGATTCCTGAAAGTTGTCCTCTGACCTCCACACATCCACCATTACACGTGTGTCCCCCATATCTCTTCCATAAATGAATAAAATATTAGGTGGTTTTGATGGAGACAAAACTTTCGAAGCACCCCAGTTGTACCCCTTCATGCTTAACCCAGGCTCTAATTGTGACTGTTTCTTGTTTGTGACACATCAACAAGTCTGCTTTTCGGCAACACATTGAATCATATGCTGTGTTCCCCTATGTGCTTGTGGTCTTGCACTCAGGGTGCAAACACCATCCATCTGTCTTTGCGTAGACATATACAATAATCGTGGAAATAGGAAATACGCACTCTAGAAATATCTGGGGACTTGCAGAAGTTGAAAAGTGATAATAAAAGAGATAGATACTATTTCAGCACAGCTGAAGGTCAGGCGAACATTTTGGTATTAAGCCACTGAACACCTTTTGTTGATTTTCCTATTCAGATAGCTTCCCTTCCCCTCCTATGGTTCAGGTAATTAGACAGTATTACTGCAGCTAAGAGTAAAAGATATTTGCAATTCTGCATGCTATTGTCTCTCTTGCCCTATTTATGTATTATTTATTTACTGGTTTGTGTGTGTGTGTGTGTGTGTATCAGAGGAAACTGGGTTCCTGTGGAGGATCAAGGGTGACTTCAGGATCATCCTGGATTGCTTCTACCTCCTTATTGCTTTGCTCTGGGATTTCCCAGGCTCCGCCCACCAGGGTCAGAAGTGCAGGTGCTGCCTTTTGCTTTCCGTTTTTACTGGGGACCTGAGATTCCCGAACTCAGGACCTTCTGCTTGTGAGGCAAAGCCTTAACCCGTGAGCCACCCCTCCAGCCTTTGGCCTTTCTTTTATAAAAAGCAAGATCTAGTCATCTTTCTGCTCATTCATTTCTGTACTGAAAACTTGGTCGCTGGCAGATGCTAATTTTTTTTTTTTTAAGCAATGATTCCCCATGCGGTCTCTGAGCTTTCTAGTAACCTACTTTTCAACAAATTTTCATCTTCATTTTTAATCCAAATAAAGTTACCCATGCTTTCTAAAGCCCCTAACTGCTAGATTTCAGCGTGTACTTGGTACAGTTGATGTTGCGTTTGCATAGCTGGTTTTGAAGTTCAGAGTTTACCATGTGGACTGCGACAACAACACATAGGTTCTTTCTCTCTTGGAGGCCTTTTAGTGTTCAGATGGCAGGTGAATGATTTCACACACTTCAGGGAAGACTTAAGAAATCAAATTCCATAGGTAGTCACCCACCTAGAATTTCTTCGCTTTAAGGCAACTCATTGATTTGAGCTTTTTACAAACATGGATTACTATTTTAGTATTCTAAAAGACTACTTGTTTTGATGGTGGTCTTCAAAGATCCATATGTAATCCTAAATTACTTTAGCCTCCACACATTACTAACTGTGAAATGAATCGTTCACATAACAGTGTTTCTGCTCTTAACTTTAAATTTCATTTACAGTGCTGTCATCTGTGGGCAGGTAAAGAAGAACATTGAAAAAATATCATAGCCATTGATTTATTTACAAATTGATTTAGAATTAAGTACCCCATAGTGAAACTGAGTAAAATCCGTGATTTGGTTTATGGACTGTTCCTCTCTGGGATGTCTTCCTGACAGAACCATGTCTTAAAGCGAGTAGTAGCCCGTTCAATGAAAGTAGCAATAGCTTATTCATCAGATCGCTTGTAACATTTTAGGATGTAAAATAACGGTGTTTTGTAAGTAGTAAGATCTTGTCTTCAGTCATTTATTTGTGTAGGTGATGGATATTTTCAATATTTCAATTTTTTGGTTTCTCAAATCTTTTCATACATACATATATATGTGTATATATATTTATGATGCATATCTGATATTTAAACTACTACCGTTTGATGGGTGAGCCAAGTTATAAATTGACAGTTTTCTCAAACCTGCTATATCAGAGTTTATGTATCTATATTTTCATATTCAGATACTGTACTTAGCTGGAATTTATTTTCCTATGTGGTGTGAAGTAAGGAGTCTTGCTTCATTTTCCTTCAGGATTTATCCAAACGCCTACAAAATTACATATATGCAAACATATGTGTGGACAATAACACATCTTCTTTAACCAAATTTGATTTTTCTGAATTGGAATTCTACCTTTCTTCTTGTGTAGCATTTCTACAGATTTCTGGTTTTCTGTCTTTGCTCGCTCTTAAGTTACATCAGGTTTGTAGTTTGACAGACCAGTGGTTAATAATGTGAACCCCAGGAAATGGAGGCAGGGCTGGGGGGGTGTCGCTTGCTTGTAAACCTGCCATCTGAGTTCAATCCTTGAAAGCATTGCACTGTGGAAGGAGGGGCCTGACTTTCTTGACTCCATGATGTGTCTGTCTGTCTGTCTCCCTCCTCCCCCCCCCCACATTCATTCATTAACAGAAAAGAATGAGTGGCTGATACACATTGTTGCCTTGCTTCTGACTTGTGAATATAGAGAGCACATTGGGACATAACATATTGGATGTTTCTATCCCTCAGTGAGCCCAGGTGTGAAATCGTTCTGAGACTGGCCTATGTGTAGAGAGCATATGTGTGCCTGTGTCTGCATGGGGTGAGCAAGATGTTTAATCTTAGATGGAAGATGAGGGGACCACATCACTATTACGATGTTACACGAGCAGAAGCAGCCAAAGGAAGATGAGTTTGTTTGAAAGACGCTGAGCACTTCATCTGTGCAGGGCTTGTTTTATGGTTAGCGTCACCCCTAGATCACTTGCAGCTGTGCACTGAGCACCCCCTTCCATGCTTT
Organism: Typhlomys cinereus; assembly: GCA_023101885.1. Taxonomy (NCBI): domain Eukaryota; kingdom Metazoa; phylum Chordata; class Mammalia; order Rodentia; family Platacanthomyidae; genus Typhlomys; species Typhlomys cinereus. The sequence continues at coordinate 2,189,146 of JALPQD010000246.1, forward strand.
GAAGGGTCCACTTGGAACCCACAACTGAAGAGCACCGTTCTTAGCCATCCTTAAGCTCTAACACGTGTTGTCTAGGCTAATGTAATTCTAGCATCTTTGTAATTAGATAGGATTAGTGTATGTAGGGTGTGAGTGTGTCAGGGGTTTGATTTGGGTTTAAGAGACAGTGAGGAGCTAATCTGCCACTTTGTCATAGACCACCTTTTGCCTTTCAATTTTCAGTGCTTTGATATGCACCCTTCATGCATGCATGCATATGTGAATATATATGCGCATGCATGTGCGTGTATGTGTGTGTGTGTTCATATTGAAACTAGCATGAAACCAGACATACTCAGCTTCTGAGTACTTTAGCAGGGAAGGAGAGGAGGGTCTGTGCTCTTTTATGTTGAAGTTGACTCACTATCTGCAGGGTGAAGACAATTCACTGTCATAGGTGCTCAGGATTGGGTGGCATTTAGATGCAGCAACTCCACATTTAAACAGTAATAATTTTACCTTAATCATAGTGTGTTATTGTTGAGAAACTGCTATATTCCGCCCACCCAGACAGTGTGGTTAATACTGCGTTATATTAGCCATAAAATATTGGATTCTCAAAAATGTGTCCGTTCTCATTGTATATATTAGGGCCCGTGAACATATTTTAGTAAGTGATGGAGTTAGAATTCAACTTATACTCATATATGCCAGCTCTTGAATTCTTAGTGTATGAAGTAGAAACCAAACAAGATAGAACTGGAGAGATGGTGTGGTGGGCTGCACATAATTCCAGCCCAGGAAAGTGGCCTTTGGTAATCCCCAGAGCAAGCTGGCTGGCCACACCGGTCCTCATGGTATGCTTTGGGTTTAATTAGAGACCCAGACTCAACGATAAGGTGAGGATCAAGGATCAAGGATGAGTCCTGCTGTCATCCTTGGATCTTCACTGGCAAATGCTCTCAGGTACACACACACACACACACACACACACACACACACGTATACACCCACATTCCCCACACGCATGCACACATACACATACATGCATCATGAACACACATGCACAGAAGAAAGAAAAACAAGACAGAATGCAGATGAAGATCAACTCTTGTAAGAAAACATTTTTACTGTCAAATTTTATATGATGGAGTAGCGTATAAACCCTACATAGACACTTTAAAATATATAAACAATCAGTATAGCTTTCCTGCTAACTTACAAATATTGCCACCATTCCTCTCAAAGATTATTACTGTCCAGATTTGTATAATATTCATTTCTTTCCTTTAGAAGTTTATCACCTATATACACAATCCTTAGCTATGTATGTGTGCAATGTAGTGTGTATATATATATATATATATATAAATATGTCATGTGCATACATTGATAATATAAATTTTCAGTGGTTTCCTCTTTATCTTATGCTAGTAAGATTCATTCTGTTTAATTTGGTAGCTGTAATTGTTCATTTTGTCTACTGCAGAGCATGACATGCCACAAGTATCGACTGTTTACTTGCTTGCTATGTGATTGGTAGACTGTTTAGTTTTTTTTTTCTTCTCTTCACATTCCTATACATGCCACCTGGGTATGAATGTCAGAAATACTCTAGGGCTGCATTCTCCAAACTTCGGCTTACGTAAGAATCATTGGAAAGCTTGCTAAAACAGACCTTGCTCCCTACACGTCTGATGCCATCAGTCCTTAGCAGAGCCTGAGAATTCCTATGACTCTCAAGCTCCTGCAGCAGACTGAAGCTCTGCTGGGGGGTGGGGAAGCACCCAGGGCAGAAACATTGGGCTGCAAGTTTAAATGTGGTCATCTTTACTGGCTAGTGCAAGAGTACTTTCCACTTGAGTAAGCAAGCATTTACATATTCACACACACACACACACACACACGTATTCTCTTTCTAACTTTAAAAACTTTAAATCTGGTGACTTGGATATTATATCTGTTTTGAGTTCATGTCTGAATACTCCTGGTTGCTAAAACATCTGAGATTGTCTTTACAGGTGGATTGATTTTTTTTTTTTTTTGGCTCTTCACTGAAGATCCATCTTACTTGCACTTTGACCCTGTACCTTGTCACCTAGTTCTTGGAAGATGTTCTGTAAGCCTTCTGGAAAATTGACTGTGACTTCAGTCTTCTGTTTGCTGAGAGGTGGTCTTACTATGTGACAGACACTTTGCCTCAGTCTTCCCAGTATCATAATAACCTGGCTGTCGTCATGATCTGTTTTACACACTTCTGAGCAGAAGTGTGTAAACTATCCATCCAAAGTTTTACTGCTCAGAGGGATTGGGTGGGGGCTTGTATGGAATGATTCTTCTTGGGTAACGATTCTTGGAGCTCCAAGGACTCGTGATGATCAGTGGACACAGTGGGGATCGGAGATAAATCCCTTGTGGACTTGGGAGAGGAGGAGGATTTGGAGTTTAGAATGAGGACTTAAGGGATTTCAGCTTCAAGGAGCAAACTTTGCCCTTCTGAATGGAAAGAGCTGACAGGTGGGGCCAGACGGGAGGCTGACACTGTGGAAGCAAATTGCTTCTACAGCTGGCCACTTGCGCTTGTCCCTGTCTTGCATAGATGCAGATGACTGAAGAGGGGTTGGTGCTTCTCTCTGTAAATTACTGTTTCTTCCGATATTGCCTTAGAGCGGCCCAGAGCTGGCATCATACAGGAATCCAGAGGGATCCGTGACTTCCCGTTTCCAGCACTTAATTCCCCAAGAAGTTGTCTATATCTAGTTGTCTGGTTTCAAACTTTCAGCATCAGTCTTTCTAGTGGGCTTGTGATTATGTCCTTACTATGGTATAACATTTATTTCCATTTTTCCATCTGTAGTGATGTGGATGATGCCCAGCATACCACACCGGTGTTCTACAATTGAGTATATCCCTTCCAGACTAACCTCCTATTGATCCTTTACCTTTGGCCTTTGAGAGTTTGATAAGTTTGCAAGTTTATAACTAATTTTGCTGTCCTTGTAAGGGCCTAACGAAAGGGATTCTAATTCATCTAAGTTCTGTACAAATAAAAAAAATCAGCTAGTAGACTAAATTATTACCCTATATTGCAAATAAGACAAAAAAAAATCAGCAAGTAGACTAAATTATTACTTCACATTGCTGATAAACCCTGTGCTTAGGAATGTGGCTTAAATGTCTCCTCCCACCTTTGATGTTGTAGAATGAGGTCAGTCTCAGGACCAAACTGATGATCTGTCCCCAAAGAGCCCATGGGGTGAGGATTCAGGGTCTGGCTGGCTATGAGGGGCTCCCCATAGGAAAGAGCTAGTGCATCGACTGGACTTGATGTGCCCAGACTGATGTAGGGCACCACCGCTTCCACGCAAGTGGTCCTGGAGTATATGGACGACACAGTCCGCTGTCTAGCGAGTGGAAAGATGGTAGTTCCCCTGTAGAGGTGGGCATCACTCAGGAGGGTTATGCTTCCAGCTCCGAGTGGTGTTTGGAGGTGTGTAGCTTCATCCTTTTAGAGTCCTGAGTGACACAGGACAATGGATGAGTTTGCATCAACAGCCCACAGAATTCCAAACCAAAGCATTTCCGGCTTCTACAAGCTTGACGGCAGGCAAAGCTGTTCCCTGGTAGTGGTCTTCTGTGTCCCCAAGACCACTGAAGGGTTTGTGAGGTCTGGGGGATGCCCGAGTGGGCTGAGGAAACATTCCCTTTCAACCCTTCTGGATGTGTAAGAGGCTGTAAAGACAGTTCAGGGGGACTTGGAAACTGCACCTCGTCAGAGACACTGGATAGAGGCCGGCAAGAATTGGGACAGCGAGCATGTCTGAATTTCGGGTGACAGTGGCACCCGAAAAAAAGAAGAAAACCCGGAATGTGCCAGCCAGCCCTCTCCTTAGAGGGTAACTCAGGCGCTAACCTCAGTCTCCCCATGGGAGCCAAGTCCAGTGGAGTTTCAGCTCAAACTCAGCACAGTCAGAGTGCTTTGCCCTGCTGCCCCTGCTGCCCCTGGTGGGGTTGCCTGGGCCAAAACAAAGCACCTAGCAAGTCAGAGTCCTCATTCCCTTTGCGAGGGTCATCCAGACCATGTGGGGCTGACCCTTGACCCCTTCCCCAAGCCTGGGAAATCCGAGATGCACCTTCTGTGCCCCTGAAGAGGGAGTGTGACTCGCTCCCAGGCAGCCAATCCTTGCCAGCTGTCCTGGGTCCCACATGAATAATGTAGTGCGAGCTCCTTGCTAGGACTCTTGAGCTCGCTGTTGTTTCTAAGTGGCAAATAATGCAGGGCTCCCCAGGCTTCAGGCAGAAAAGAAGAAATAATCAGCCCCAGCTTTCTGCGTCTCATGGCTCCTACATTTTCAAACCGGAGCCCCTGGGCTCCTCAGGAGGACCTCAAACTTCAGATCATTACCACAGACATCCTGAGGAACTTTTGTCCCAGTGTGAGCAGGATCAGCCAGGGCACCCCAAACCCTTCTCTGAGACATTCTCTCCTGAGGGCCCATATTTTTTGCCCTGGGCCTTCTCTCTCTAACAACCGCTCCGGGGAGAATAATCCACCCTGAGTTGTGGCCAGTGTATCAATATCCAAACACCCAGTGGTTTATGAATTAACAACTCCCGGTGTGAAAAGCCACCTGCCCAAGAATCAAAACCAGCTCTGCACAATCGAACCTGCAGACCACTGAGGCAAAAAACAGGCAGAGTCTCAATAATGAAGCTTTTACATCCTGCTGGAAGCCAGAATCCGTGATGGTTTTCCCCTAACATTGAGCCTTCTTTTTTTAATTTCTCGGTGTCCCCAGATAGTTGAGCAAATGCTGAAGGGTCTGAAGAGGATCTCTGCTCCCTGCGGGCATTTTGAATCTAGGGAAGTGGAGCTAGAGGAGCCAGCAGGCAAGACAGGATAACAGTTGTGGAGCCGCAGGTCATGGTCTTTACCCCTGGGCATGTCTCCCGGTTGCCACCGAATCCCACAGTCCCAGGCAGCCCTTCCCACGCATGCTTCCTTCGGGCATCTGCAGCTCCCAGTGTGGAACATGAGATCACTGTGCTTGTTTTCTGAAGGCCTGTGGTTCCTAGGGGGGGAGGGGTTGGAGGGCAGGTGAAGTACCAGCTGCTCAGGGCTTTCTTTCGCATACACCCACTGGCTGGTCCCTCTCTTCCCCATAGCAGCAGGACACACATTGCCCTTGGACACTTTTACCCTCTTGCAAATGACCAGCCTCTCCTGGGAGCTTTTATAATGTAATATCTCTCAGCCTTTACCTGCGAGGAATTCAGAGAACTGCGAGCTGGCTATTAATTCATTTAAAGATATTAAATTCATTGGCTGGTTAGTATAACTACTAATATTCATTTAAAAAAACCTGCTGTTTTCCAAAACAGAAAAAAAAAATAACTGGTAAGAGTGGCGTTCTGCTCCTACATTCCTGCAATCTCTTTAGCAACAGGCTTTCTGATAATAGAGCTATGTTTCTGTTTTTCCTTATTTAGGTTCACTTGTCCACTTTTGTATGTTTTATGTTATCACACATCATACAGGATCTGGGGAAAGTCATTAAACCCACAGGAGAAGATGAGTGAGACGTAGGAGGGTTGAAGTTATGGTTTTATGAAAGGAGTTTGATGGCACAGGTCCCTCAAAATGGTCTTCAGGATACCTGGAGGTCCCTAAGTTGAGAATGGTCACCCAGGGTGTTGGAGTTCCCAGCATCCCTCCCTGTGACCTCACCCATTGTCAGACTTAAGTCTGTCTTCATCTACATAGTGGAAGAAACTCATCCTTGGCCTTTGAGTTGACATTGGAACTGAGAAACTTGGGGGGGGTGAACCTTTGATTGACCTCTTACTAGCTTGATCCATTAGGTTCTGAGCAGAATGCTGCTTCTGGGGCACCTCAGAAGTGACTTTGAACTCTACATTGGCTGACAGTTCCTCGCTTTCACTGCGACAGGTTTCTAGAAGCTGTGCCATGAATGTTATCTTTGCACAGGGATAATGTTATAATTAGGTTGTGTTTATCTTATCAAGAACTCAGAATTAGACAAATCGCCAGTATGACCAGCTACTTCAATTAAATCAGAGTTATAGAGGCTGTAAATATCTGTTTCTAAGAGGGGATGCTATATACTAGGCTTTATGAATCAGGTCTAATTGTACGTAAACACAAGGAAGTTACAGAATACAGAAATCATGCAAAGATTTTATTTATACTATTGATTTTCCCTCCTATATACCACTGAAGTTAGTTCATGAGCCATCGCAGGATCAAAGTAATAATTTTCTGTGGATAGTTTTTTCTTTACTTTTAGTTTGGGAGTACGAGAATTGGACCTTTATTTTGAAAGATTATTTTAAAAAGACGTTAAAGAGGGGTTGACCTTAGTACTTTTCCTCTCCATTTTTTATTATGAGTGAAGGCACTGAAATAATTTATTATTACATTTTATGTGATTATCATATGTGAGTACCATATTTTAAGGGAAGTTAATTATGGGCACAGGGACTTGGGTTCAGTTGATAAAGAGACAATTTCCTGGCACTTAACCATGTAAGTTTAGTGTTTCACTGCCTGGTGGCTTTGTTTTGTGTGTGTGGGGGGGGTGGCTGAAATGTTCCCCCAAATCACTTGGTGCTGCTTTGAATGCCATCCCTTAGCTGAAAAGACAAATAGCCAGGGGAGTTTATTTTCTCTCTCGTCTGAAAAATGGCTTGACTAATAGTCCCTACCCCCCGGAGTAGTCCCTTAGGACTGCTTAGGGTCTCCTGCAGGAGAAGCAGAGCAGCTAGCTTCCTGGCACACGGTAAGCAAGCGCAGAGTCAATATTGTGTTCATTGATATTCAGTGTATTTAGTGAAGAATTCCCCGGTTGATTATCAGTGTGGTGCAGTGCCAACCACTATAGCATTTGATGTCTTAAATGCTATAGGTAAATGTGGTGCCTGCTGTCTCTGCTAAGTGCTGAGCTGATAGGGCAGAATCAATCTATGTTGGCTGGACCTGCTCTTCTGGAATTGTCTGAGGTCCTTCTGGAAGTCTTATTGGTGGCTTAATGACAACTGTCTGCTCCATTATCTGATGATGGTGTTAAACTTTCATGGAAGCTTTGTTGCTACCTGTTCCATTAACCATGCAGGGCATTTACCTCTAAGCAGGTAAATTTACCTGCCTACCTGGAAGTCTCTAGGATCTGCAGGGAGGGGGTCTGAGATATACAGGGATCCCCTGTACCATACTTGAATGTTGTCTGCATGTTGTCCCAAGCTTCGTCGGGCTCAACTTGTGGGAGGATGAAGTTGTACAACTCAACGCTTCATGTGGGGGCCTCAAGCTTCTAGCATTGAACTGCTACAGTAAGGTGTTTGCATTGATTCTGGGCTGCTCAGTAAACTCAACTCTTGGGAAAATATGTTCTATATATGTACATTTGGTGTGGTGGACTCGGACCTCTAGCTGGTGAGTTGTTACAGTGCATTGCTCCTTCAGGTTGAGAATTTGAGTATTGTAAGGTTGGCAGCTTTCTGGGAGTCGTGTCAAAACTATTGTTTGATTGCTGTATTATTATCTGCCATGATTCAGAGAACAAAAGGAATGTAGGGGAAGACACACTGCAACAGGACAGTGGGAGACAGCAGTGCCTCATGAGGCAGGTCAAGGGGAGACCTTGGGCAGCTGTTCTTTCCACCTGTGCTGTCGGGGTGCATAATAAAGGAGAAGAACTGGTCAGGAAGTCTAGGTAGGTCTGCAAAGCGTTTGCCACAAAAACCAGAGGTTTAGGCTTTGATCTTCAGAACCCCGTGGAAGGCTGGTTGCCCTGGGGGGGGGATTGTGTGGGGCGGTTGTGTGGGGCACACACGTAATTCCATTGCTGGGAAGGTAGACACTGGAGATTCATTGTAGCTTGCTGACCAGTCTAAGAGCCCAGGTCACAGTGAACGACTCTGTTTCAAATGGTGTGGACAGCATCCTGAGGAGCACTGCTTAAGGTTTACATCTTCTTCATATGTGCATACGTGCACACACAGACCTGCACACAGATACATGTGCACAGACACACAAGCATACATATACGTAGACACATGCAGATGCATGCACACACGGACACACAAACACACAGACGCACGCATACATATGTCCAGGTATACACAGATGCATATACACACATACAGAGAGACATACATACACACAGATGCACAGACACATACACACAGACACAAAGATACACAAAGAGACATACATGCACATAGACAGACACAGGCACACAGATATCTACACGGATACATAGACACACACATATATACACACTGATACACACACATATATGCGCACAGTAGGATAATCACATGGACATAAATATACACAGAAACAGACAAACATGCACACACACACACACACACACACACACACACGAGCCTGTGTAAAATGCTAGGTTCTCCCTCTAGAACTATACAAGACTAATGATGACATTGTGGCCATGCGAGGTTAAGTTTCGACGTTCCACGACGTGGATTCCACGTGCCACTGTCAACATTGCTGACACAGCCCTTAAGAGCGTGGCAGCGGCTCTTGAATAAGCTTAAGGCAGCCTCCAGCATCATGGGTGAAATCCTGTGAAACGAAAAGAATTTAGAGAATGCAATTGTATTCTGGTAAATTGGATTAATAAATGTAGTCATGCAGAATTCATCCTAAACAGTTGTACGATTCTGTTAACCACGCCCCCATCTAGCCTCTCTGCAGTGTCTTCCCTAACTGCTTCTGTTCCTTGGATGCCTCAAGATGCCAGGACCGGGCTGGAGAGGTGGCTCAGGGGTTAAGCCTCCGCCTTGCAGGCGAAAGGTCCTGAGTTCGGATCCCAGATCCCACGTATAGACGCCAGGTGGAAGCGGGGGCAGCCTGCGCTTCTGGTCCTGGTAGGGCGGAGCCTGTGAATCCCGGGGCAGAAGGAGGTGGAGGTGGTGGTTCACGAATTCGTCCGTGGTTCTACACACACACAGACACACACACACACACACACACGCGGGCACATACACATGTACATGCACACAGTTGAATAAATAATAATTAAAAAAATTAAAAAAAAAAAAAAAGATGCCAGGACCACCTTAGTCCCACCCCCCCCATAACCCACAGACCATATGCCAAGAGGCGATGCCTTTGTTTCTTTTGTTGATGCTTGTGAATTAATTTTTTAATTTTAGCTACTTTGGTTTTTTTTTTTTTTTTTTTTAAGAGACTTCCTACTTTTGTCTTGTCTTTTTTTTGTGGCTGGGGGAAAAAAGCCCTATGCCTTGTGCACGCTGAGCACACATCTTACTCCTGAGCTGCATAGTCCAGATCCAGTGCTTGTTTTTCTTTCAAAGTACATGTCATAAACTCACAGAGCAAAGAGATTAAAGTTCCCAATGAGAACAACAGCAGTCGGTGTAACATTAACTGTCCATTGCTTGGTGGCGAGCACACGATTATTTTTAAGCTGTTGATTATTTCTGTGTGTGATTAGGCACTATACCAGTTACTCCTTCTCTGCTGTGAGGCAACAGCCAAAGTCAAGTGAGTTTAACTATTATTTTACTATAATATGACAGTAATGTGGTCACAGAGCTGCACAGCATCTCAAAGAGTAAGAGGGTGGGGGCTGGAGCTAGCCTGGATGTGCTTGATGGGACCCTTCAATCTTAGGCACTTAGTTGGTCCATCCCATGAAGAGTTGGAAAAGCTCACATGTCCAAAGGTCACCAAGGTGTCTCATTCCCGAATGGCAGATGATAATTAATCTTCCCATTTGATTATTATGGTGATTATAGTCAGGGAACTTACAATAAAGAAAAAGAAGGTGGAGAAATGTGATAGGGGAACATCCAGTTGATAACAAGCTTATGATAACTGTTCAGGCTGGTGGGGATACTGTTTTGTTTTCATTTCCAGAAAGACAAGGTAATGATTCTCTGTGGATTTGCTCTTGGAGATAAAAATTTGATGTGATAACCATGAATGGTTTTGTTCAGGGAGAAAGGGAGAAGGTGAAAAGGTGGGGGAGCGGGTTCCTGCTCCGACATGGAATATTTAGGAAGTCAGATCTAGGAGTGACTTGGAGGAAATAGAAAGCAGATCCAGGGACCAAGGAGGAGAATGAAAGACAACTTTGAGAACAGAAAGGCGAAGACATAGACCGCAGACTCCAAGCTCAGAGTTGCGAGATGATGGAAAAATTCAGCAAGAGCAAAGTGCGTGGTGTTGGCGAGTCCAGAGCCACAACAGACGGACTGATTGTACCAGGCAAGCAGAACTCCTGGGCTCTGGTTACACCTCTGCTGTTTTAGACCAGGAGGTTGATCTTTGACCAAGGGAAGAGTACAGTAAATACTTGTAAGAGGAAATTGAAGCTTAAGATAGGGGAGCTGATTGTGTGAGACAGTTCTTGAATGAGTTCAGGTGCTCTGACCAGCATGAATTTTGCTGTGGTCGTTGGAGCGTTGAGCTTTCTTGCCATCTCTCTGAGCAGTCCTGCAAGAGGAAGGGAATTATTGGGATGGGAGTTTGGGGGATGAAGTCTATATTTCAAAGCAACAGAGAACAAGAAGGTAGAGTTTCAACCTAAAGCATAGACATGCTGATATTTCTGTCTCTCATTGGGAACTCCAGGAGAATTAAGGGAGAGCAATGCTGTACAAAGTTCTTTTTTGTTTTTCTCTTTGCGTGCATGTATGTGTGTAGAAAGCTGCACTGAGGGTGAATTTGGGAATCATCTTGAATTGCTCTACCTCCTTTGCTTTGGAGTTTCCTAGGCTCCGCCTTCCAGGGCCTGAATTGCAGGCCATAGCCTGTCTTTTTTTTTTTTTTTTTTAACATGTGATCTAGGGATCTGAATTCAAGTCCTTTGCTTACAAGGCAAAGACTTTGACCCTGAGCTATCTCCCAGCATCCTGCTCTGCATTTTTGAATGGTCAAGAGCACATGGTCTAGAATGTTTTCCACATTCCCATTCTAAGCAACAGAAGCAAGAACAGGAAAATAATTGTTTCTTTATTCTCTTTCGTGGTTGGGAAGTGTCTAGGGTCAAAAGGTCTGTGGAGTCCAGAGATGTTTCTGGAAGCAGGCATTGGCTGACTATCCACTGCATTCTTTCAGACTCTGTGGTAGCACATCTTGGGTTCCAAGAATCTGTATTTTCCACAAATGTGCAGATGGCTCGCCAAGTTGAACCAGCTTGGGAACTACTGGGCTGTGTAACAGATAAAGCGTGAGTCACAGGCGAAGTGCCTTCATCGTGTTAATAACACAGTGACTAACAGCTAATGCTCTCACCTGCCTGGAAGTGGTGTCATCCTTGTTTCTTCGCATGACGGCACTCTGGCTTTCCTGGGGTCCCACTGATAGTAGTGATGGATGTACTGGGACTCCACGTGGGAGGATCATTCCCCCTTGCCCGAAGCTTCTCCAGGGCTGCAGGGGGCTCAGAAGGTCCCTAAGGGGGCTCGTAACTGGACATCTGGTTGGTTTTGAGCACTGAGGACCGTCTCTGTGATTTCTGAGGCATCTCCTCTGTGTATTTCCTTAGATCCAAGCAGCTGGTTCTTGAGATCACATTTTGGAGTGTTCTATGCCCCTAGGGAGCCCACACACAACAGCAGAGACATCGTCCGGCTGCCTGGCGTCGACCAGAGCTGCCTCCAGTGGGCTTTGTTCTCAGCTTGTCTCTTCTACTTCCTTTTGGCAAATTTGTAATCATCTTTCAATTTGGGGCCTAAATGTCTCTTTGGCTGTGGGATCCGCTTTGACTTCCACAGGTAGGTTTGTCAGCTCATAGTTTCTGCCTCTTTTGCACTCTGATCTTGGCATGGTAATTTTGTGATTGTCTTTTCTCCTGAGTACCTCCTATGTTCAGAATCACTGAGCTGGAAACAGGGAGGGCCTCCCTTCCTCTCTCCATCTCCTCCCCACTCTCTCCTTCCCTCCTATCCCTCCTTTCCTCCCTCCATCCATCCCTCTCTCCCTCCTTTCCTCCCTCCATCCATCCCTCTCTCCCTCCTTTCCTCCCTCCATCCCTCCATCTATCCCTCCTTTCCTCCCATCCATCGCTCCCTCCCTCCCTCCGTCCCTCCTTTCCTACTTCCATCCCTTCCTCCTCTCCTCCACTCCTCCTTTCCTTCCTCCCATTCCCCTCCCGCTGGGAGCCCTTGTTCTCACTAAGCGCAATTGGTTATAACCGTCTGCATATCGATAAACTCTCCCTGGCCCCCCTCGCCCCAGTCTCCCCGCTTCCAGTCTGCTACTTGTCTTCCACCCCCATTTCCCAGGAAGCCGGCAGACATTTGCCTGTCCAATGTAATCCTCTCACGCTTTCCTGCCCTCACCCGACCTTCTCCCACCCACCCAGCCACAACCTCCCTGACAGTCGGTAAGATAACCCCAGCTCCCAGCCATCCATGTTCTGACCCTGGGTAACTCCCCAGCCTCAACTTTTGACTTCTGGCCTCGCTGCCCACAGCACAGTGACTGAGCTCATTGTAATTCCCCGGGCAGAGGCTGTTTCTTGCTGCTACATTTTAGCGCCAGCGGGGAGCCCCTGCCACAGCTTCCCTGCTGCTCCCCCTGACTCCAGGCTCTGCCCAGGAGACCCCCCCAGACCTCTTCCCTGAGGTCTTTGTAAATCTGTGCTTCTTCTCACATAAAGCACTAAGAGCGAAGGTGCACCTTGTTCTGTGTCTAGCAGCCAACAGACATTCAATTCATGCTTGTGAAAGCGCTGTGCTTGTTCTCTGTAATTTAGAACAACAGCTTCCTCAGCATTCTGCCTTTTCCTCTGCATGGAAGTGTGGACCCGAGTCATTCTCTGCCTGTGAACCTGTTTGCTCATTTGTAAAATGCTGATATTTTTTTCCTTACTCTTACCCTTAACCCGTCAGGGGATTCCAGTGAGAATCAAGTAAGAAATCAGCGTTGTGTGAAACTTCACAGTTTCCCAAGGGACTGCAGCCCACACTCCTGCTGTGTGTTTTTGTGTGGTCACTCATGTGATGCATAGTTTTCAATGTGCAAATGCTTCTAAAAAAAAGTCAAAAATGAACTATTTGACCCTTAACAACTTAATGAAAATCACATCTTAGTTTCCATGAATAGGTCTGCTCAAAATGAACGTGGGCACGGCCACTCATCTGCCAATCCTCTGCAGCTGCTTTGGGGCTTTAGTTGCAATGTGGAGAGCTTGCACCAGATCCCACAGCCTGCGAATTCTTAAATATTGACTGTCTGGTCCTTCGTATGAAAAGCTTGTTGATCCATGTGCTGTTCACACACTGGACGGATGTCTTTGTCTCAGCTCTCCTAGGTGCACAGAACTTGAGCGAGGAATCCTTTCTCTCCCTTCCTCTTGTTGACTTCACATTAACGTGCACATGTGCATGTGTGTGCGCATGCCGGTAGGAATAGGTTTGTGGCGTCCCTTTTCTTCATCCTTTTTTAAAGGCTCTGAAGCCTGAACTTAGGCCTCTCCATGGGAGCAGCAAGCACCTTTAACGACGGAGCCATCTTGTGGCCCCTCTTTCTCCGCTTCTGACTTCCAGAGCTGTATCTTGAACCTGGAAGAATATTTCTTCAGTCAGTGTTGTGAGGCTGGGTTTGGGCTAGTTAGATAAGTTGGGGTGTCCTAAAAAGGAATTCAGTAGGCTACTTGAGATTAGAAGCTTCACACAGATGGACGCCCTTTCCTTGTGGGTTGCCCTATAACAGGATTTCCTAACTTGGGCTTTTTGGGGGGAGTGGGGCCTGGGTGCTTCATTATGGTTCTTGTGCTGGGCATGGTCCTATGTTTAGTAGCATCTTTGGTCTTTACCTCCCTAGAAGCCAGATTCCCCCTTACAAGCCTAAATTATGTGGTTGCCGTACCATGTGTCATGTCCATGCCTCATGAGGTGAAACTATTACTCTGGAATATTTCAATAGTAGGTAAGGGTTAGGCTTAAGAACTTTGTCAATCCAGTGCTCTGTGGATGGGAGAGAGAAGGGGGGGAGGCACCAGGAGAGGGGGAGAGAGGGAGGAAGGGAATGAAAAGAAGGGGAAAGGGGGAGGGGGGAGGGAGAGGACAGGGTACCTATTGAGCTTGTATGATTAGGAAAAAAAATAAAATGTGGGAGAAAATAAAAAGAACTTTCCCAATCCAAAATGCCATTCCTGCTACTTCAGGAAGTTCAAGAGCACATTGACCGTTCCTGGGTACATTTGCTCGCCAGCGCCTTCAGCACCCAGTTAGATCTGATGAAAGTCCCAGTCCTGGGAAGGGCGGTGAAGCCAGGAACTTACTAGCTAATGTTTGGGGTACAGTAGGGCTGCAGTCTCAGGTGCGGACTGTGCTCCTCGGGGTACTGTGCTCTTTGGGGTACTGTGCTTGGAGTACTGTGCTCCTTGCAGTAGTGCTTCTTGGGGTACTGTGCTCCTCGGGGTACTGTGCTCCTCGGGGTACTATGCTTGGAATAGTGCTTCTTGGGGGTACTGTGTTCCTCGGGGCACTGTGCTTGGAGTACTGGGCTCCTTGGAGTAGTGCTTCTCAAGGTACTGTGCCTCTTGGGGTACTGTGCTACTTGAAGTACTGCCCTTGTGTTTGCTGAATGTGATGATTTTATTATTTCTTGGTCTGAAAATTGAGAGAAGGAAATGAATAATTAATTAGAAGGGAGAAGGAAAGGTTTTGATAGTTCTGTGGAAAGTGTGCACTCACACATACACACACACACACACACACACACACACACACACACACACAGTCAGAGCGACAGACAAGGAGATAGAGAAAAAGAAGAGAGAGAGACAGCGAGATAGAAAGGACAGGGTCTCTTGAAATCAGGACTGGTCTCAAACTCAATTTGTAGGTGAGGATGACCTTGAACTTTGGATCCTTGGGCCCCTATTTGCAGATATGTACCCCCACATGCAGTTTGAGGCGGGCATAGGGGGTAGATGCTTGCATGGACGAAGAGCAGCATTTTCCCTTTTCCTATTTCTGTGTTGTGTGTGTACATGTCTGTGCACAGATCGGAGCTCAGGTTAACAATGGGGCTCATCCTTGGTGCACCGTCTTCTGAAACTGAGTCTAAGGGAACCCAGTGCTCACCTGTATGGCTAACCTGGCTAGCCAGTTTGCTCTGGGATCCTCAGTGTTTGCCCTCTGAGGCTGGAATTCTAGATAACGAACAAATTCTAGATAACAGACAGGCCTTTTAACTTTACATGAGATCTGGGGATCGAATTCTAGTCTTTCTGCTGTTTATTGAGAAACTGCTTTGACCACTCACCCATTTCCCCAGCTCCGTCGCAAATTGTTCAGTGGATCCATTTTTAATCTTAGAGAAGAATTTAGTCGCCTTTCAAAAGTGTGGCAACAATGGGTTATTTATTTTGAGCGGTCAAGATGTGTGAGGATCTTATGGTTCATTTGGGGCATCTTATGGACAGTCTAAGCAGACAGGTTGTGCTTGCGAGAGTGAGAGAGGGGTCCCCAGGCAGGCGGTCAGCTCACATAGGGGAAGATGTACCCAGAGGGGCTAAGGAAAGGGCAGCAAAGTGAAGTTGAAGATAAGAGGTCTTGAACATCAGGAGGGAAGGGAGTGACTACTTTTCTTATTCCTGATTCCCTTGGGGCAGCATTGAGTCCTGATGGGGCATGTTTGGCACAGTGGACCATTGCTGCTACTGCTGCGCCCAGTCTTACCTGTGGACAAAACATGTCGTGGAGCCGAAGACCAGCCCTCCATTTGCCTGAAGTTTCATTCTCATCGATCTTGAATGCTTACCTCGCCCAGCTGCAATGTCCAATCCCAGTATCCATGTTATAGGTCGTGATGCCTCTTCGCTGTGCACCTCTTGCTCTTCTCTTCTCATTGGCCAGCCTACCCAGAGGTGCCTTTCAGTGCCAGAGGCTGACAAGCTCCTCCTTGATGACGATCTTAAGTCAGGGGTGATGTGTCGACCCTATGCGATAACAGAGCACATCTTGATGTGACGTTTTCCCATTTTAAGTGGCCAAATGGGGCTCCCCTTCATTGGCTTTGCATAGTCAGAAGCTAATATTTCCCTGGCAGAGTGTTGGCTTTGTGCTGGGTGGGTGTGTACCTGGGAATCTACAGGCATCACAGCACCTTCCCGAATCCCAAATTTCACAGTCGTGGAAGACTTCACTGCTTCTCAGTCAGTTCTCTTTTTAAACCAGAGCGCTTTGGGCATGTTAGAAATAAAGAATGCATTTTCATGTGTCAACTTCCCACATTTTTATATTCTATCCACGTGTGTATGTGCCCATAACATCACACGATTTTGAGTTTAAACTTTCTAAAAATGGAAATTTTTATTTATTTTTTATTTTTTATTTATTTTTGAAAAAACTGATGCTGCTAATGAACTTTTGCCTTCAGCTTGAATTTCAAACACCACACAGACAGGCCTTTTAACTTATACAAAACTCTAGTACTCTCTAACTTGGCTAATAATTAAATTAGCTTTCAGTCTTGTGTGGGGCTTTTTACATTTTGTTTTGCTGGGCTTTTTACATTTTGTTTTGCTTTTCTCCTGAGAAGCTGCAATGTGGATAAATGGCATTTAGTTCTTCAAATCTAGCATTGCGGGGATTTTCCTTTTCTTTTGACTCTGTCCATTTTCCTACTGATGCACACTTCTGACTTTTCAGTCCCCAGTATAACAGCCATGCTTTAGTGGACATCCCTGTGGCTCGTCCCCAAAGATGCATGTGGATTGCCAAATTGTGCTCCCCAAACTGTTATACCAACTTCCACTTGTTCCTTGGTAAAGGGCTTAGATCCTCTGTGTCCCTGATTTTATTTACATCTTTTCTCTTGGGTAATTAGAACTTTGTATGTGCAATTCAGGTGTTCTTTTTAATTATGAAGCTTGTTTCATATGGTCCTGCTTCATGCAGAGGACTTCCAATTCCAATTCTTCTTGTCACCGTCGACTGCTCCTAATTCCATCTCTGTGGCTATAGAAATAACTTCCTTTGGTGATGGTGTAGTTTGTGTGCATGTTGCCAATAAATTCATGACCAAACAACTTAGTAGAACAAGGACCTTTTATTCTAGATTACAATTCTCCATTACAATTCAGAGTCCAACTTGGCGGGACAGTTCATGCAAACACCAGGAGCCTGAGAAACTGTCCATATTATATCCGTATGGATTGCTACAAGAGGAGTAAGCCCCATTTGCCAGATTGTAAGTCTGCCAAAGTTTGCCAGTTTCTCAATCAGCCTTCTCCATCTTATCTACTGCCCAGGGAGTGAATGGTCTCACCCACTATTCATCAACTAGACAATCTCTGGCATACTTGCTCAATGCTTACCCCATGTTATACTTAGATACAAGTGTCACCTTGAAAATCTCTGGGCACATTTGTAAAGATGTAGTTAAATCGCATGCAAACCTGTAGGGGACTGTCTGATTGATGGGGAAACCCCAGCCCTGGAGGTGGAACTAGTCCCAGGGCAGGTGAATAAGATGCAGGGAGCCAGGTTGAGGAAGTTGATATTCTTTGGATATGCTTGGCCAGGTATTCTGTCTGGCAAGTGGGCGTTTGTCTCTTTCTCATCCATCCTGTGGATTTGATGTGGCTGATTCCCTTGGTCCTTGGTGTTGGTGTGAACTCTCTGCTTAGCTGGCATGGAACTGTAACCAAGAGTCATGAATTTATAGGCAATGACACCCCAGCAGCCAGTTAATCACAGATGTGCCCCATCAGCCTTCAGTGGCCAAGTTGATACCTGTATCTAACCAGCACCTGTGGATTCCATGCAGTCTTTCTTCTCTGAAGTTGGAATCTCTGTTGGTGCAGACACAAGTGTTTGAAAGTTATTGTAAATACTGTAAATACCGTGAGAGCTTTGCTGGTGGCCGATCATTCTATTATTGGGTCAGTAAAAGCAAGATGTAGCAACAAAACTCAGGTGGAATGTTAGTCCTTGTGTGTGACAGTCCTTGGTGTGATTGAGTTTTACAAGGTTGAGTAACTGTGTTGTGTGCAGACAGAGATGAAAATGGGAGAAGAAACTAGTCTGTGTACTTATATTTAATATAAAAGTAACCCGGTTGAGTTGATATTTAGTTGTAGCTTTCTTGCATCCTTACCTTTGAGATTAGAAAAATGCACAATTCTGATTGTTTGGTGTGCTTTAGCTTCACACTATTAGGGGTCTTCCAGCACATTTATGACACTTTCGTTTATTCATCCACCAGAAATGTTGAAGCCAAATTCATAGACGAGACTGTAAAAATCGATGTATGTGAATGCATGAGTGTTTCTCATGAGCCGTTTGGTTACTAAGGGCAATGTGTAGATTCCCAAAGGCTATTTGGCTGTCTCCCAGCCCCACGCCCACTGGACATTTTAATGGAAATGGTCAACCCTTAGAAAAAACCTGGAATGTGTATTATGGAGATTTTACTGGACTAGACAAGTGGGATTTGTTTCTTTTACTCCCAATTATCAGAAAGATTAACCCTTTGCCCTCTACATTCTCATTGTAACCCTTCAGAAACAAAGGGGCTGTTTGTACAAGATAGTTGGCAAGCGGGGCTGGATGCCAAGTGCAGCTTTGCTCAGTGGAAGAACACAGCGTCACAGCGTGCCTTTCTCTCCTGTGTTGCAGGCGTCTGCAGAGGCTGCTGGGGAAATCTCATTATGCAAGACTGGATTCCCCGAAGATGTTTACAGTGCTGTCCTGCCGAAGGACGTTCATGAAGGACAGCCACTCCTCAATGGTACTGTCTTAAAAGAAATATTTTATCTCTACTGCGTCCATGCTCCTGAAGCATATTATTAGCTAATCAGAGTGTCTCTAAGTCGCCTCTACTGTGTATAAGCGTGACTTTACCCGCAGTTCCCACAGTGAGACTCTAGGAATTTATTGTGTACTTGTAAAGGAGCTTAGATGTCTCTAGTGTCCATCTCCTAACATCTTGGAAATTTCACATTTTTTCCTTTTACAATTTATGCTAAGAATATGTATACATCTTTTTATTCTCTTCCTACCTAGGTTTTACTTAATTGTATGAGAGATAATTATCAGACATCTGATTCTGATAGTCAACAATTATTCAGGGCAAGCATCCATTTTAGTATTTTGGGTAAAAGAAAGGAATTTCTTATAATACTTTTGATAAAGTTGGCATCAAATTTTAATATACAAATAATTTAGCAAGTAACATCTCAGTGAGGGAGCACAAAATCTGTATTTTTGTTGTGACATTGTTTATAGAAAATGCCAGATCGCTAATCTAGTTGTAACATATGTGACTCAAATATAGACTCATTTTTCATGTAAATGTGGACCAAGTTCATCATAGTTATCATTTGAAAACTCTTGCCAACAAGTCTAGACATAGTCTGAAATAAAACAGATCCTAAGCTAACCCTCCCTTTCATTCCCGTTGGAGGCAAATAAATTTTGGTTCATTGCACTTCTTTTTCATGAACTTGTTTGTCATTACACAAAATGTCATTGAGACGGGAAAGCAAGAAGAATTGATTAGGGAGTCGTATTTAAATTTTAATTCCTTGCAAATCTCGCACATTTCTGAGTCTGGGATAGCTGCATTTAGAAAATGCGTGTGACCTCAGCTAATTAATTAGCCCAGAGCTCTACCACATCGCCTTAATGGAACTGTCTCACAGCGTAGACAGAGCTGACGGTTGTAATCCTGGGAGTACCAAAGACACAGGACTTTGAAATGTAAATGATCTCTTACCCTGCAAAGTTCTTCCTGTGCAACTTTCATTTTATTTCAGTTTCTGTTTGAATCCTGACTCTGCCCTCACCCATGTGGTTTTTCTGGAACTGATTTTCACTTTTCCCTAAAGCATCCTCCAGCCCCCTGCCTCATACATACATGGTCCTTCACTGAATCAATGTTGGAACTAGTCTATCTCAGCATCAATTGGCCATCTTATCTCATCTTAATGATTGACAATATGATTGACATGATGATTGACATGGCAGCATCATAGTTGACATGATGATGATTGACACAGTGACATAGTTGACATGATTGACATCATGACATCATAGTTGACATGACAATGCTTTAATTCTTATCACAATATGCAAGCTTTGCATTACATGAAATACTGAAGTTCTGCATGTTTTCAGTCTCTCTAACCTGGAAATCATTAATAGCATCTTAAAAACTACATGGCATAGAAATATTTGAGTATGAAAAATACTACATATACAACCTTAAGAAATAACTATAGCAGGTAAAAAAAAGTCAGGAGAATTCATTGTATTTTTGCAATATATTTTTATGATGAATTTTTAAATATTGAGTGTTTTTTCCTAGAAACTTTTAATTCATTAGTTACAAATCATCACGTAGTCTGTCACTAGAAACCACTGGTTTAAGATTACCTACTTGGGCACATTGAATAGTTTTGAAAATGACTACTTGCATTTTAATCACTTGATAATTTTCTTTGCAGAAATTGGGCTTATCTTTTTGTTGTTATTTTATCATAATCTAAACACTTGGGATCTTTTTTTGCTAACATTGTAAATGTGAAAGATTAAGAATATTTTTGGCTTTGTGTGCTAGTCATGACTGTCAGAAATGTATATGTCTGATGTTTTGCACAAGATATACCATCTTCCTTCTCAGAAGATGTTAAAGGACACACTAACATCTTAGGAACTTAATACGTACGGTTTAAAAATACTGATGAGTAGGGAAAAATTCACTTCTAGAAAGAAAGTTCACTTTTCCGTTACAGAATATCAACTTGACCCTTCCCAAGAGTGAGACCACTAAGTAATGTTCCTTTCGGGAAACCATGACTTACAATGATTCCAAATTTTTTAACTTCTATATCTCTTTTTTTAGTAGGATGATAATCCAAAGCTGTCTTTACATTTCAAAGCCAAATAATATGCCATAATACTACCCAGGGGTTTTTAACCTACCCTGATGTTTCCATTGACCTTATTCAATGCAGCGGGAAAGGATCTGTCGCTTAGCCAGCAAGAAGAGGCGTCTTTCGCTTTATTGGTGGCATGTGTTCAAGGCATTGATTGTACATTGTCATCTCCTGGGGAAACACAGACTTCAGGGTTGCCATCATTTAGTTTCTGGTGTGTTCTGTGTTGAAAAACTTTTCTTCTAAATTTTTAATTTTTTTAAAATATGCATTTAATTTTTGTGTTTGTATCTTTGTGTTGGGAAGACTGGGGCATTTTGTAAGAATTGGTTCTCTCTCTCCACCATGTAGGTTCCAGGCATGAAACTCAGGTTGTCAGACTGGGTGATAAACACTATCACCTGCCTACCATTTTGAGCACCCAGATCATTCCTTTTGTAGCTCTTGAGCGTCAATGTGCCTTTTACAGTTAGGGTGGTTACCATGAATTTTATAGAAATAACCCACCTCATTGAATAAAGACACCAGCTGCTAACTTATATGGCCTGTCTCTGTGTATATAGCTGTGCATCAGAGGTCACTGTGTGTGCCTGTAGAGGCTCAAGGGTGACTTCAGCAATCATACTGGGATGATTTTGCTTTGATCTGGGGTTCCCCAGGCTCTGTCTTCCAAGGTGGGAAGTACGGGCCACTCCCATTTCTACCCCGTGTTTTTATGTGAGACTTGGGATCTGAACTTAGACCCTTCTGCTTGTGCGGCAGAGCCTTAACCCCTGAACCATCTCTCCAGCCCCCAAGCCCAGCCCTTGAGTTGGATCCCCAGAGCTCTCATGGTGGAAGAACAAGTTGTTTCCTGGCCTTTATTTGCACACATGCACACACACACACACACATATTAAATAAGTAAACAAACAAACAAGCAAGTGTTTAAAAAGAAACACTAAGCCCAAAGGCTAGTTGTAACTCTCCAGCTTCTTTTCCATATTTCATCAGTGTATGTTTCTGGAAAGTTCATGAAAAGGGCAGTTGCATTTTAGTTTCGATCCTTGCTTCCCTTGTTACCCCGTGGGAATAATTGGACTTGTGGAAGAGAGCCCATAATTTGAAGGAATGGCTGTAGAAACCTGAGTTCTATTTTGTTAGCAAAACCAGATTTTGCTTAGTGAGTGGTGTATCTATTTTTGAACATACAGGTTGTTTCCAATTTTCCTGTCTTATGCAGAGAGCTGCTGGAGATTGTTCTTAGAGAAAGTTGTATTTGTGTTAGGAACATTTTCTTTAGAAATTCACATTCACAAGTATAATTATTAGGTCAAAGGTGATCCAGAGTTTAACAATTTTTATTTGTTTATGTTTTGCCTTTATGTTAAGGGGTTTTTCAGTATTAAAAGTCAGCTAATGATTGTCAGAATCTTTATCATCTTGGTACACAGGTAGAGGTCAGAAGACAGTTTTAAGAACTGAATTCTCCTCTTCAATCATGTTGTTAAGTTTGTGAGCCAGGTGCCTGACCGCTAACCTTTGTGTGTGTGTGTGTGTGTGTGTGTGTGTGTGTGTGTGTGTGTGTGTGTTTAATCCCCCGAGAGGCATATGTTGACCTTTATGAGTTTAATCAATTCTGTCACATAGGTGGTCGTTTTCATCTTGCAATTTTGGCTTAAAAGCTATCGTACCCAGGGCCTAATCCCACCCACCATGGGCTGGGTCTTCCCCAGCAGCTAGATAATCTCCTTCAGGTTTGCTCTGGGCTTAACTCAACCATCAACTCTCTACAACTGTGCCCAGAGCTCAAACCCTCAACAGTCAGGTTGACACCTGTGCTTAACTATGACACTCCACCCCTTGTCAACTTGACACAAAAACAATACACTTTTAAATTGTAACCTTTCCTTGTCCCCACAGATGTTAAAATATAAATACATTCCATGGACAAATTTAAAATGGTCTCTCATTAAAACTTCAGTTCCAATATTTTAAAAGTTCAAAGTTTCTTAACCTTAAATTAAATACTTTAAAACAGATAAAACATTAAAACAGAAGGATCTTAATAAGAAAACATTAAAAAGAACAAAGTCCAGCAAATCACCGCATCCTGTACTTCAATGTCCATCTTCTGCTGCTCATCACGTAGTCAAGGCGGCTCAAAGATTCGAGGCATTTCCAGTCCCTGTTTGCAGCTCGAAGTTGTAAGAGCAGAGTTCCTCTGAACCAGGCTGAATCTCCATTCGCAGTTGTCCTCAGCAGCAGTCCCACAGTTCTGGCATCTCAAACACAACTCTGGGTTCTCCTCTGCAGCTTTAAGCTTCACCATCTCTTGCAGGAACTCTACGCCTGCCACTTGGTGCCAAGCTTTTGCTGCTCTCCATGAACCCTTCAGCAGTACACGAAAACCAGTATCACCTGAGGGACGTTGCCAGATTCCGAAGCGAGGTTGAAACGCAGCTTAGTCCACTGGAGCCACAGCTGCACCAACTTCAATGCGCTGACGCTGGAAAAGCCTCTCTTCTAGGCAACCAAACTTGCAAAGGGCAAGAAACAGCTTTAACTTGGGCTTTCGGCCCCTGAAGGAATCTGAGCTTCCAAACCACGAACTTGCCATACGGTGGTTCCCATGTCCTCCACCATCTCAGTGCAAGTCACTAGGTTTTCCTTCACTGATATTCATGTCCAAAAGCCTGCCCTTTGCACATCCAAACCTCCAAGGTTGCCAACACAGCTCTCATCTGTCAAGCAAACCACTCCATCGTCCTTATATTCAGTTTTACCAAAGTCTTTGTTTCCTCATCACAAACTGGGCCCAAACAGTGTCTCTCAGCAATTGGCCCACTAAACGCCGAAGAACAGTATTTGTAAATCCACAAAGTGAAAATTCTCAAGCATTTTCAACTTTGTCCAGCAAAACCGTTCAAAAGACACAAAATCCACATTGTCAGATTTATCTGCAACACCCCACTTCCTGGGTACCAAATTCTGTTGCAGTCCGCCTGCATAGTTTCTGATAAATGACCATCACACAGCTTAAGGGAACAAGGAGTTTACTTTTTTACGATAGTCCGGTTACAATTTATAGTCCAGCTTGACGGGAGAGCACACACCAACATCAGGGCTGAGGAAACTGGCCACCATAACAGCTGAGAGATGGGACAATCCTTACTTGCCAGACCAGCATGTCTGGCCAAGTATACAGAAGGATGCCGACTCTCTCAACCAGATCTCTCTGATTTATCCAGGGCCTAATCCCACCCACCATGGGCTGGGTCTTCCCCAGCAGCTAGACAATCTCCTTCAGGTTTGCTCTGGGCTTAACTCAACCATCAACTCTCTACATTTGTGCCCAGAGCTCAAACCCTCAACAGTCAAGTTGACACCTGTGCTTAACTATGACAGTATCTTTCTGTTATTGCTGCAGTTGCTCCGCACTATTGCTGATAAAGTTCATGACCAAATGGTATATAAAGGAGCGAAGGTTTTTATTTTCTCTTACAATAGTCCAGTTATAGTTCTTTATCCATCTCTGCAGGAGAGTCCACATCAACATCAGGGCCCAGGGAACTGGCCATGCCTCATTCGTACATCCACAAGACAGCTGGGAGAGGGACAATCCATACTTTCCAGACCAACATGTCTGTTCAAGCATAACCCGGGATGCCGATCTCCTTAGACAGCTTCCTCCATCCTAATTGCTAGGGACCCTATGCTGGGCCTTCTGCATCAACTAGACAATCTCCTGCAGGTTTGCTCGGGGCTAAACTCAACCACTAATTCCTTACACATGTACCCAGAACTTAAACCCTCAGCTGCCAAGTTGACACCTGTATCTAACTATGACAGTCACCTGTCTAAACACAGAGGAGGTAGAGGCCAGGGGCAGCTAACCGTGCATGCAGATATCTTGCAGCAGTCTTATCTTACAGCTGGTCCTCTCTTCCCCCTTGCATTCTGGGGCTCAGTAGATGGTGGAAGTCATCCCATAAGCAGCACCCCTACTAATTAAGAATATGTATTTGTTATGTTTGGTTTTAGTCATCTGTAACTAGTTGTGTTATAAGCAGAAGAATCTAGGGCTTTGCCAGATAATACTTAGCTTACATTCCAGTGAGTTCAAACGAGTCTTTTCTGGTAGCACATTACGTGAAAACAAAATTGCTGCGGTCATAAATTCCCATCTGTGGCCATCAGTACATCTGGCACTGTGGAGTAGCAGCACACCATGACGCTGCAGAGAACGTCCTGGGGTTTCCTGCGGATGCCGGGAGGGTGTCTCCCCCGTGCTGCGCCTTGGTGGTCTGCATGCTCAGACGTCTCACTCTGCCAGCCTCCTGATCCAACCAGCATAAATAGCAACTGGCAATTACCACAAATATTTTCAGTAATCCACTCTCGCTCGCCACCTCCGGGCAGCTCGTGATGATTATTTGTGACTAGATGGAATGTGATTCAGATTAGTTTGCTTACTGATTGTGGAGGCTCTGCATTAGCGTGTGGGCCGTGAGATGGTGGCTTTAGACACAGGACTGAACAGAAACACAGCTGTAACGCCTTGTGATTCCCATTACCTGTACTCAGGTACCGCAGCCACTCCCTGGAACTCATCTGCTACGAGCCGGAGGTGTGTTTCGTCTATTTACCTGGGTGAAGCTTCGCTGTAATTGAATGTGTAGATGGTCTGAAACATTTGAGACATAGGTTTGTCCACATTTTATTCACACAACCCGCAAAACCTTGCACCTCATTGATTTTCTCTGGACTGTGGAGAGTTGGACAGAGCTGATTCTCGTGGATGTAGATGGGCAACTCTGCCAAGGAGCAAGAGAAATCCAGCCAAGTACATTCTCAGGGGTGAGAACTTTGTCTGAGTTTGTCATGTGCATTAGTATTTTTTGAAGCAAAAATTAACTCTCTAATAAGATCTATTAAAAGATACAAGTTTTATCCTTATTTTTATTACAGTCATATGGACTTTCTGTCTTACATGGTAGCTGATCTCTTCCTGTGGTTTGCATTTTAACCCTAACTTTTTAAACACAGTGCTTCAAACCAATATAATCCAGGCTGGGGGTACAAGCTTCTCTTAGTCATTTGTACAAAATCTGTCTAGTGTCCTTAATCTTTGTTTATTATCTTAGTTCTCCTTCTCTTCCTGCTTTTTTTCTTCCCTCCTCCTTCTATCCCCTTCCTCCTCCTTTTCTTTCTTCCTCTTCTTCATTCTTCCTCAAACTTGTCTTCATCTTTCATTTCTGCTCTTCTTTTCTCTCCTCTTCCTTCTCCCTCCTCCTCTTCCTTCTTTCATCATCCTCATTTTCCTTCCCCTTCACTATTTTTCCACCCCTCATTATTAATAGCCTTCAGTAATTTGGGGGAGCTGAGCTTGGCTTCTAACTTGCACTGGAGGAGACACAAGTGTTGAAGAATTCATGTTATGGCTGTGGTTGGCACTGCACATACTGGAGAGCACTAGCAAGCACATAGCCAACTCCTTTAAAACTCCATCTTGTAAGATCAAAGAAACCAACTCCTTGTGTGTCCTGTGCAGCTCCTGTTGAGAAGCAGAAAGCAAATGACTGTTCAACGTCTCTGATGCCAGTGACTGCGAGGGGAGACATGCCTCAGAGAAGGGGGGGCTGCTTTTGAAACATAAGTAGAAGGGTCCGTGGAGAGATCAGCCCAGAGAGACAGCAGATGTAAAAATGATTGCTGGTGTTGGCGCACTAGCTGTAGAAACCTGAGGTGGAGATGCTGAAGACAGACAACAGCAGGTGTAAGGGTCCTGCGGCAGGCAGGATTTGAGCCAAGAGTCGGGCTGACTCCAGTGGAAAGGGATGAGGATGAGGTCAAGCAAGGTCAGAGAAGTAATGGCCGCTTTGTGTGTGGCTTTTGAGGTCGTTCTGAGGACTTTGGCTTTGACTTCGAGGAGGCGAAGGGCTATTGGAAGGCAGTGTGCAGAGCAAGGGCCTGATCTGACTTCCAAGCAGGATGGCGCTGGCAGCTTCACTGAGGAGAACACGAAAGGGCTAAGAGGGACAGGGTACACCAGCCAGGTGTCTGCAGCAGCGCTGAGAGAAAGGGCGATCAGGGCAGGAGGAGGGCTTCCCTGCCCTGCGGAAGGGGTCTGTGGAAGGAGAGTCACATGACAGCGTGTAGCATGAGAGCGCTCACCGCGCTCACAGAGTGGGCAAGAGCTTCCTTTCCAGCTCCAGACACGCCCATCCTGCTGAGAAGAGACATGAAGTATTGTGCCTGACTCCTCCTTCCTTCTTCAGAGTGATGGTGTCCACTGTATGTGCACACACGTGCGCACACACACACATACACACGCATGCAGACTCTCACACTCATGCATGGATATACACACGCATATACACATGCATGCACACATACACATATAGACACACATACATAAACACAGACACATAACACACACAGAGACACATGCACACACACATGCATACAGACACATATGCATAGATTCACACATACAGACACACACACGTGCATACAGCCTCACACATAAACACAGACCAATATGCACACACATACATTAACACACATATAAAGACACATGCATAAACACACTCATACAGATGCACACACGCATACACAAAACAGGCATATAGACTCAACACATATAAACATAGACACATAACACACACATGCACACACACATAGACCCATACATACATACAGACACTCACATGCATGCAGACTCACACACAGACACACACATATGAACACATATTCATTAACACACACATAGAGACACAGGTGCACACACACATGCATACAGATACACATGCACACACATGCAAATGCACACATACATGCACACAGAGAAACACGTGTACACACTTAGACACAGACATACATATATGCACATACACAGACACACTCAGAGACACACATGGACACATTGTACAAATATGTATACACTAAGATTTGCTTATCCATTCATTTGATGATTCATCTGTTCATGGACATGTGGCATGTGGGTCATAGTAAACATTCCTGGTGTGAACATGTATATATGGTATATGTACTTGTACTTTTTGGAATGTTTTAAAATTTTTTTGAAATATATACACATATGTATGTATATATGTATGTGTATGTATATATACATGCATGTGTATATACGTGCAAGACATCAAGAGGTTGTATGGTATTGTCTGCTTAACTTTTAGAGGGGCTGCTAGAATGCTGTGCACATCAGCAGGAGCCTTCAGTATTCTTTCAGAGGTGTGGTGTGTCCAAGACTCCAGCTCTCCTCATCCTCACCAGCACTTGTGATTCTGGTGGGCGAGAAGCAGGCCCCTCATCATGGTTTTGATTTGCATTTTCTTGATGACTAATGATGTTTCACATCTCTTTGAATGCATCATTTGTATGTGTAATTTTAGAGAACTCTCTATTCAAATCTCTGGCTGTTTTTTTTTTTTTAACAATTTAGTTGTTTGTCTTTTTGTTTTGTTTTTGAGTCATAAGAGTTTTTTATTCCTTCTGGAAACTCTCGTCAGATGTATGATTCACAAACATTAGCTCCCATTCTGTAGATGGCTACCTTAGTCTGTTTTGAGGGCTGAGGAGCAATAGGAATTCATTTCTCTTGGCTCCACAGCCTGAGGAGTTCACACTCAGAGTCCCTGTAGACTTGGGGTCTGGGGAGGGCCCTGCTTTGTAACAGGTACCTTGTTCTTTTTGTTCTCATGGTTACCTCCCATCAGGGGCGATCAGAAGGCTCTAGGGACCTTGTTTCTGATGGTAATGACCCCTTGTTCTCCTGACCTGATCACATGTCCAAAGCGTGACCTTCTATGATGGTCATATTGGCTGTTCCCATGTCAGCATGGGAAAGGGACAGAGACACTCTGATAGTGGTCTTCACACTTCCTTGATCATGTGCTTCGTTCCTCTGAGGGACAGGAACCCAGCTTGACTGTGCAGGTTCCATAATCAGAGGAAGAAGAAAAGATAGATGCAGCTTAATTTTACATGAAAAGAAAGAACAAGTCAATGGTTGTTGGAAGGGAAACAGGATGGTTGGTGGATTTTCAAAGACAGCAGTGACTGTGTCTGCATGGTGGGAAAAAATCCAGCAGGACTGAAAATATGACAGTGTAGAAGATAGGAAATGACTTTGGGGACAATGTGGGGCAGGGCTGACAAAATGAAATTAAGTGAATCTCAAAAGTCTGTATTTTTTTAAATTATTTTGAGCTTCAGGACCTTTTTTATTACGACATGAAAGAAAAGTGAGAGAGTGGGTGAGCTGTGAGTCCTGGTAGCTGTGTGGAAGAAGACAGAGAAGGGGAAGCCCAAGATTCTTTTTTCTGCATTGGACATGGAGGTCAGCAGGCAGCCTCGTGGTGAGAAGGTGGAGGGTCTTCAGAAAAGCTAAATATTGGGGGAAGTCTGTGTAGACTTTCAGAGAAAAGACAGAGCAAATGAAAACGCCCAGGGAGAGGTCTTTGGGAAGGGTAACTGCATGACCTCACTCAGAGCATAATTATTCCTCCCATTTTCTTAACATGTCTTCAAGTGAGTCAACTTCGGGGGGGGGGGTGATTGACAGGAGTGTAGTAGATGTGTTCTAGTCCTTGGGGCAGGTTAGAAAGTCCTGTCTCTTTCACCCTGAGCCAGAGGTAAAATTGAGGTTCCATTGGAATGTTGCCAAGCGAAGGAGAGTCGAGGTCTTTCTGCCTTGGGGATCCGTTTCTGCTACTCCCTAGCTTGCCATTCTGAAGCGCTAAGCAGAAAATCACCCAGGAAATGGCCTGATACTAATTTACACCACGAAAATCTAGAAGCATGATTCTAAAGCTGCTCACCCAAAAGCGCTGGTGCATCTGGGCAGACACTCTTATTTCTGATCAGCCCCGCAGATGTTTCCTACATCTCTGTTTGGGGTCCACTCTAACCCCCATGGGCGAGTCACATTGACCCCAAGTCCCCATCTCTGCTGCCCCTTTATGTCAGCAGAATGTTCTGCTCCATGATTGGAATAGCATTTTATGGCTGGGGTGTCCAGGACAGATGGTTATCTTGTTCCTGTGAAGAATATTCTACTGCCACACACTCCTGCGAGACGGGAAGGGATCATCACTCGACAGAGTCTGCCTCAACTTTCAAGATTCTAACTGTTAAGAAGTGATTCCTTAACGACTTTAACAGCAGCATATGTTTCTAAAAATTTGACTCCACGGAGCCAAATGGTGCCACATGGGCATAAGTTTAGTCCCTTCTGCTTCTTCGGTCACCTGTTCATTTCAGTAACTGTCTTTGAAAATTGGGTGTGCACCAGGCCCTGGCCAAGGCACTAGGCAAAGAGCCAGGAGAGGGGCTTTGTGTCCTCCAGATCCCTTGAGATACCCGAACGCAGTGGGTTGGGCGGCTCCAATCTCCTAGACCCTTGGCTGAACATCAAGCAATTGCTTCTGTTGTTTGGGAATTCTAGGTCACGCTCTCTCTTCAAAGAGGAAACTGAGGTTCCCTCCCCAGCCGAACTTAATACCTTGCTCCCTGATGCATGTGACAGAACCATTTCTCTCGCCTTTCATGGGGGCTGTGGCTTTTTCAAAGCAGTTCAGGTGGGGCTGGCATTATTTACTGTGGTTTTGTTCCCTATTGGTTCTGCATGGGGTTGAAGTGAACTAAGATTCCAGACAAGCCGCTCACCATCTTGCACTTGCAAAGCTGGGTTTTTGTACACAAATCTTAAGCTTGTAAATTGAGTTTTTTTTTTAAAGAAACTTTAGCTTCGACACTGACCATCCAAATACACAGGAGTCCAGGAAACAATATTAGTATTTATTTTCAAAACTGTCATTTTAACAGAAGAGCAACCAAGGAAATCTATGAATTTTAGGGAATATCTGTGAAGTAGATGATAATAACCTTCTCTCTCTGTCTCTCTTCCCCTTTCTCACCCCTGTCTTTCTCTCTCTCTCCCCCTAGTTCTTTTCTCTATCCTCCCTCCTTTTTTCACCCTGTTTTCTCTCTCTTTCCTTCTTTGCCTTCTTTCTCCCTTTCTCTCTTCTTTCCTCTCTGTGTCTCTCTCCCAGACACACTTCAAGCCTTTAAGTGAGCCAAAGGAGGTTGGTGAATTCCAGCCTCCTTCAGGCAGTATTTCAATTCTTGGCCTATGATTTTCTCAAAATAGAATTCCTTAATGTCAGGCAATGGAGAAAGCATGTACCTTCTGCAGACATAGGAAGCATGAAATGTAGTGGAATACAGGGGATTTAGATGATCTCTGTAAACCACTCTTTCGAGTTCCTGTTTGAACATCAATTCCTTCTTTTCACCTGCAAATAAAAATAATCTGTTTTCAAGAATCACACATGTTGCTCAAACATATTCTCTGTGGTTCCTAAATTCCCTGTACATAATATGTTTTAGGGCTCAGAACAATTCATGGGGGCACCTTTAGGAAATGATCAGAGAGGAATCTCAGAGCTGAATGTCTGTTACTTTGATTACCCTGTGACATCAGAGCCTCACACGGTGCACACGTGTGTTTTTGCCTCCAGTTCAATCACTTGTCTTGCTGTGGCATCTTTTATTGACCTGTCATTATTCTACCAGTGTAATAGACAAAAGTATTGAAGCATCTTGTGGCATTTCATAGTATGGAAAAAACAAGGTCCTTCATGAGCTAACTGCTGCTGATAGACACCCAAAATGGTGTTCTTCTCTGACATCCCTTCTCAACTAATAGGTACCTTGAACTCTTGGCCTATAGGATTCTTCCAATCTTCTGGCTTTAGGAGTTTCATATTTAACTAATGCTGGATAATAATTATGACTTATTTTGTATTTTTAACTGGCATGTACAAGTGTCTATGTGCATGTATGTGTGTATGTGTGTGGGGGTGTGTGTGTCTATACCAGAGTATACTTGAGTGTGTATTCTTACAGAGAGAGGTCCTGGGATAACTCAGAAATCATCCTGGATTGTTCTACCCCCTACCTCCATATTGCTTTATCCCGAGGTTTCTCAGACTCCAACTTCCAGGTTCAGAAGTGTAGTCTGCTGCCAATTCTATTTAGTAATTTTATGTTGGATCTGGGGGTTCAAACTCGGGTTTTCAAGGCAAAGGCTTTAATCCCCAAGCCATCCCTGTCTCCAATCCCTATGAGTTATCTGTTAAACCATAATTAAAAATTAGGCACTTATTTTGTTCAGCTATCGATGGATGATACCTTCAAAGAGTCTTCACAATAAAATTTGTAAGAAACCAGTCATCACCTTTATCCTCAGATGGGCTCCTCGTAAGTACAAGTTCATTGCATATCATCTTTCATCGCTTGAAAAGTCTTGCAAATCTTATTTTTGCTGCCATAAACTCTTCGAGTCAGGTATATTGGAGCGTTACTATTTTCAGTGTTGAGTCTGCAGAGCTGAAGTGTGACTCATAAGAAACACGAGATGAGTAAGACTGAAGGGTATTCTGGTTTCTGCCCACCAGCCCGTGACGTCAGCACTCTCCGGGCAACCTGCTTCGGACGGAGCATGTTCTGCCTGTCCCTTTTCTCATGCCCCACGTGCCAGGACTCACTTGGCTGGAGCTTGAGAACCTTCTCTGCAGGCAGGATGAGGTGTAAACTCATTTTCTCATCAGTTGCAAGAGAGATCGTGAAAGCATCCAAGGTTTTCTTGAGAAACCTTGAGTGTTCTCAAAGTTCTCTTAGGCTCATCAGTTCCTCTTCTGGAATCTGTTGTGTTCTTAGGAGTGCTTAGTAGCTTGTATCAGCAGTCCAATGCTCACTAAGCCACGAGTTCCTTCCATTTAAAGCCATAAAAGTCTGTGTTCTGTGATAGAAGACAGGTGTGACTCTTGTAGAGATGTCCTCTAGCAGTGTGATCCAGGGTCTGACGGTTACCTGCCGGGGGATATAGACATGAGCTCATTTGTTTACCCAGAATTCTTTTTTTTTTTTTATTTTCTCTTACAATTGTCCTGTTACAGTTCTCTTTTTTTAATTTTTTTATTATTATTTATTCAATTGTGTGTGTGTGCGTATGTATGTGCGCGCGCATGTGTGTATGTGTGTGTGTAGAACCACGGACAAAACGCGAACCACCATGGACGCCTCCACTTCCTTCTGCCCCGGGATTCACAGGCTCTGCCCTACCAGGACCAGAAGCACAGGCCGCCCCCGCTTCCCCCTGGCGTCTATACGCGGGATCTGGGATCCGAACTCAGGACCTTCCGCCTGCAAGGCGGAGGCTTAAACCCTGAGCCACCTCTCCAGCCCCTTACCCAGAATTCTTAAGTAAAGGTCTTGCATGCAAAAGTAATAGAAGGTACCACAATTTGCATAAAATCAGGCAAGAGACTTCATTGCCAAATAATGAAGGTAGATTTTATTTACCATGTTGATTTCCACGATCCAAGTACATCCTAGGATCTATTTTTGATCTTTAATATGTGCTCACAGAAGTGCCAGTGCAGGCAAGAGCATCCTGGTTCATGGGATCTTGTATACTGTCAAGACATGGGGATACTAGCCTGTGTGCTTGCCTTTTAGCTCATTTAGCCATGTACCTGCCATGCTTCATGTGGTTCTGCCATGGACATACGAACTTACAGTGTGTGAGGGGGGAGTGGACGAAGTCTGTCATGCCTTTAAAGCTCTTCTCACATCCACAGATCAGTCTCCTGATTCTTCCTTTGCTATGTGTCTCACATGCAGTCTCCTCTTCCTTTGAGCGTTTTATATTCTTGTCCTACTTGATTCTCTTCCAAATGTACCCATCATGCATTGCTACCTGGTGTGTGTGTGTGTGTGTGTGTGTCTGTGTGTCTGTGTGTCTGTATGTGTGTGTCTGTGTGTCTGTATGTGTGTGTCTGTGTGTCTGTATGTGTGTGTCTCTGTGTGTGTGTGTGTGTACCTGTGTACCTGTGTACATGTGTTGTATGTATAAGAGTGCACTTGGATATGTGCTTTAAACTCACTCTAGACTTCTTGAAAATATTTTTGACCATTATCACAGAATGTCTTTGTTCAAGCCATGCATTAATTTTTACAGGCAGTGGCTATGCTTTGTGAGGTTGAAAGTTTTGCAGCTGTGATTTAAAACTTAAACTGATCTATGTTCAAATATTTTTGAGATTAAATAATTCACATTCCCACATGTGAAATCAAGATGGAGCAATCACTCTGGATCACTCTACCTCCTTAATGTTCTGCTGTAGGACTTCCTAGTATCCATCTTACAGGGCTGGGAGTGCAGATCACCACCATCTCCACTGAACATCATTTTGTGGGGTCTGGGGATCTGAACTCAGTGCCTTTTGCTTGCAAGGCAAAGACTTCAACCATCTCTCCACCTGCTCTTCGAGCAGAGTTGGAGCCTATGCCTGCTGGGGCGGAGGACGTATTCATCCCTAGAGCCCCTCTCGGTCCCACAGTTCCAGGGACTGCTGACAATCAGCCCTGACTGAGCCCCCCCCATACAGCAAGAACGCCGCGGTCACAACACATCTGAGTGATAGTTATTGAACAGAACCCACAGAATATGAAGTGTTCCCAGTGTGTTGGTTCCTGAGTCTTTTCTATTATAATCACCTGCGATTGTCCATTTTATGGATGAAAACTAAGGTCAAGAGATTAGAAGATTTTAGGTTGATTCTTCATCCTGGGAAGTAGCTACACAAGAATATTATGTTCTAGGTCAGGGTATTTAGAGAATTTTGGTTTGTTGACCTAATAAAACTTCTCTTATGCAACTTAGATGACATACCTAGTATCTGGTTTCCATGTTATTAATGTTCACTTTCTCAGTTGTGATTGGAACTAGGATCTAACAGGCAATCAACAGTTTTGCAAATTATAAGGAAGACAGATCTTAAGAAGTATGCAAATTTCATGATGTTATATTTTTGTTTCATGTCCTGAATATATATTTTTTGTGGTGTGCATGTGGAGGTCCAAGGGTGACATTAGGAATCATCCTGGATTGATCTATCTCTTGATTGCTTTGATCTTGAGTTTCCCAGGCTTCACCTTCCAGAGCTGAAAATGCAGACCATTGCTGCCATTCCACTCTGGTACTTGTGATCTGGAGATCTGAACTCAGGTCCTTTTATTTGTAAGGCAAAGGCTTTTGCTTCTCAACCCATGAGAAAGCTCTCCAACCTTGTCCAAAATATATCACTCTTGAAAATATTTTTTGATCATTATTACAGTTAGAATGTCTTTGTTCAGGGGCTGGAGAGGTGGCTCAGGGGTTAAGCCTCCACCTTGCAGGTGGAAGGTCCTGAGTTCAGATCCTAGACCCCACCTATAGACGCTGGGCGGAAGCCGGGGCAGCCTGCATTTCTGGTCCTGTTAGGGCGGAGCCTGTGAATCCTAGGGCAGAGTAAAAACAAGGAGGAGGTAGGTAGAGGTGGTCCATGGTGGTTCCCGAATTCGTCCGTAGTTCTATATACACACATACGTACATGCACACACACTCATACGCGCACAATTGAATTAAAAAAAAGAATGTCTTTTTTCAAGCCACGCATTAATTTTTGCATGCAAGGGGCTGTGCTTAGTGAGGTTGAAAGTTTTGCAGCTGGGACTTAAAACTTAAACTGATGTCTGTTCAAATATTTTTGAGATAAAATAGTTCACTGTTAGCACTTCATCAACTTTTGACTGAATGATATCTTGAAAGTCAAAATACAGTTTTCATTGGGCTGGTTATTAAAAACAGTCACACTAAGGGATTTTTAAGGTCTATTAGCATATTGTAAGGACAGGTGCTAACTAATGTATGGTGGCAGCTTCTTTTGAGCAGACCAGAATGCATATGAAACCATGCA
Organism: Typhlomys cinereus; assembly: GCA_023101885.1. Classification (NCBI taxonomy): domain Eukaryota; kingdom Metazoa; phylum Chordata; class Mammalia; order Rodentia; family Platacanthomyidae; genus Typhlomys; species Typhlomys cinereus. The sequence goes on from JALPQD010000246.1 coordinate 2,224,841, forward strand.
TGAAGGTCGGTCGGATTTCATTAGCTCTTATGGGTGTGGCCTGGCCTTTGTTTGCATCTAAAATCATTTTACAAATTGACTCTGGAGTCTACGCAAACCAGAAATGCAAATAGACATTTTGTTTGTTTCCCGTGACCCTTGGATATGTAGCTGGCTTCATTCTGTCTTGCTGCCTGGATTCTTCTGTTAGAGGAAACCTCATTAGGATGGGGCTGATCTCATTAATAATGGGGTTGTTCTCATTAATAACGGGGTTGAGTTCATTAACAATGAAGTTGATCTTGAATGCGGTGTTCACTGAGCTTTTAATTTTTGGGTTAAAATAGAGCTTTGAATATTACAGTCAAGCAGCCAAGTTTCTTTGGTGAGTAGGCGCACGCTGTACCTTCAGAGAATTATGCATCTGATGTTTTAGGTACAAGTTCTTCATGTTATAAGGGAAACATGCCCCTCACGTTTTAGATAAATATTTATGATAAGGTTATGACTTATCTATAATACTTAAGTTTTTCCTAGCCTAAGTACATGTCTTTATATTATGCCTATGTTCCTTTTATATTTCATTATCAGAAATGAAGTGACTATCAGAGTATCCACTCTTAAAAATGTGTAAGGTTTTATTGCAACTATACTTTCATATAGTGGACTAATACCCCTTTGCAATCTTTAGAAGTTGCAAAGTCAGCTACCATAGATTCCTATGCTACAAGCATGTTCTTCATGTGATGTCCCTTAGATATTTCTTCTGATCACCTGACCCGTGAACACAGGAGGAATCCAAGGCTGGCAGCCAGGTTATTTATTATTTCTTTCCCTTGTTACCCATTACCTAAAATATCTGTCCCTCATTGTGGCTTAGGGTTGTAAGTTAATGTTCACAAGCTTAGTTTCTCGGTATCTTTGAGCCTCATCACCCCATGCCAAGGTCATCTGTGTACTTTGATCTCTGTACACAGATGTCTTCACTGAAAGGTTAATGATACAGTTAGTGGAGTTTGCATGTCTGTGTGGAATGAGAGGGAAAGGGACACATGGTTCTCTTCCTTGGTAAAAGAATTTTCTGATTCCATCTTGTACTGAGATTCTTTGGAAGGATTTATATATAGACATCTGAAGGAAAACATTACTTTGCCCAGACCTAATTGAATTGGTATACATTTTTATTTTTCCTACAGTGTGGTCTGTTTTGGCATCCTGTGACTATAAGTCATCTTTGTTAAAAACTGGAATAGGCATCATCCTAGTAGTGCTGAGTAAAACCTTTCAGGTGTTTGTGAATAAAGGTGTTTGATCAATTGCTCATAAGGAGAAAGTATGTTCCCATTGCTTTAGGATCTGAGCCGTTGGCTTCTCCCTGAGCTTAAGATAGGGCTGGAGTAATCTATCACGATGACTACCAGAATTGGAGTTGGCTATTATTAGGGGAAGCATATAAATTTCCAAGCTACTCAGACATTGGATTCATCCACTAAGCTCATAATCGCTCCTGTGGGAGCAAGGAGGGAAGCCTGGTAGATTTCAAGATTATTTCCCTTATATCAAGCTTGGTGGGTACTGTGATGTGACAGTTATTCTTTTCTCTGCACTAGATGATTTTGTAAGTGATGTAACACTTATCTTACCAAAATTAAGTTCTCTAGTTACCTTCCATATTGCAGCTGAAATTCTTATATTTCATACAAATTTATGAATTTCATAAAGCAAATATAATGTCTCTCTTGTTTAAGAACCTAGCTACAGGGTCTGGGGAAGTGGTTCAGAGATTAAATACTTGCCACACAAACAAGAGGTCTTGAGTTTGGATCCCCCAAACCCATGTAAATGTTGTGTAGATGTGGTGACCCACTTCTAAATCCAACCTCAGAGGGCAGACACGGGATGCCCAGAGCAAACTGGCTAGTGACAAGCCAAATCAGAGATGTCTGAGTTTGACCAAGAGACTCCGCCTCCAAGAATAAGGTAGAAGAGCAATAAAGAGTCCCAACCTTGAGCCTGCACACAGGGCTGTGCGCACGTGCACGTACTCACGCATGCTCACGTGCACCACACAGGTCAGGATGCCTGTACACATTCATACACTACACACGAGCACTTGAAACTGGAATAAATAATTAAAAATAAAAGAACCGTCTGAGGTTCCCACGATTCCTTCAAAGTCCAGCCTCTTGGAGCAGCATGCCTGCATCTGAATGGGGGGCCGTGGAGGGTCCGTGGCATGCTACCCTGCCATCCTGTGGACATCCTGCGCCCATCACCCATCACATGCAGCATTCATTAGGGTCCACGTGACACTTTGGCTGATCTGTCTCCCAGGAGCCCGTGGGCTACCTCTGTCCCTTGTGACTTCAGAGAAGAAGTCGCACCACACTTGAGATAATTGTTCCTGTTTTTCAACTTTCATACAACATAAAATGATGGGAGCTAAAAAGATAAATCCTGTACAGTTTTCTATACCCCAAATATTCCTTTAAGGCAAACTCAGTGTGGTAGGCAATTTACAGCCAGTAGCTGTGATCACTGCATTCCAAAGGGTCCTGGAGTTTAACCCTTCCATTTCCTTATTGGAAACTGAAGATGTTTACATTTGCAATATCTATGTTTTATGCATGATGAGCATTTGTTGACATTTACAAATACTTAGAACAAGCTCAGCACACAGAAAATGCTAAATCAGTATTCATTATGAAGAGTTCAATTTTTTTCTTCCATAGTTGTTTGATGTGAAACTTTTTCAGAAGTTCTGTTAATGTCCGTACACTCCCTGCATCTTTACTGCTTCCCTGAGTATGTGCAAGACAAAGTGGATCCACCCATTCTTGTAAAATGAAATATTACATTCAGTTCCTCGCTGTCTCTCCTCCTAACATATGTTCACTTAACCCTGGCCCCTGCTTTTAAAAAAGTAGCTTTCGAAAACATCTTTGGTTTGAGTTCTTCCTTCCTTTTCCTGTCTTCTTGGGAATCTCAAGTGGCAGATGTTGGTTCTCACTTTCTCTGTACCACTTAAGCAGCCATGTCTGCTGCACGTATGCTATGTGCTGTGTGACTATCGGGTAAATGAACTGGTGGTGGAGTAGTTAATGTACTTGGCTTCTGGCTTCTTGACCTTTCAAGGAAGAAGAATAAGGAGTGTCCCCAGGTCTCTTCTTCTGCAGCATGATTTGTAAAGGAACCTCTCTCCATGACGGACCTATGATAGGGGTCACATTCTCCTTTACCTCTGTGTGACCTTCTGAGTTTAGCATGACATCTAGAAAATGTTATAAGCAACTCACATTCTTGTCTGATGACTTTGGTGAAGTAACTGTGCTGACGTATTTTAAATGAACAGACCAAGAGTTCTGAGTCTGGTTCTGAGTCTGAGAAGATCCCAACAGCTTGCTAAAGGAGGCTTCCCTTTCCAGCTGTTTAGTGGTCACTGTAGTTCATGGATTGTGTTCAAGGGTAAATATGGTTCCTAGGTTCAAGGTTTCCACCTCTGAACTGGAACCGAATCCTAGTCACATATTTATGCTTACATGGAAAAGAATTATGAATTATGAAAATGATCAGTGAACCAATTTAGTAGGAAGCTATTGCTTTCTCTTTGAAAATGCCAGAGTAATGGGGTTGCAAAGGCAGTGGGGTAGCAGAAGAGAATAATGAATCTTCCACGTGGAAAGACAAGGTGAAAAGTCTCTTGGGGAAATGCTGTGGCTGACAGTCAGTGTCACAATCTCTCTGCTGTTGTGAGACAGGTTCAGACTCAAACAACTTAAGAGGAGAAAAGGAGATTGTTTCGCTCATGGTCCTGGGGAACACTCAGTCCATTATGGTGGGAAGCTGGAGAAGGCTCAGGTAACTGCAGACACCATCAGGAAGCCAGAGAGAGCTGGCTGCAGACTGTAAGAAGCAGGGCGGAGATGCCCATCCTCAAGCCACTCCCTACCACGTCTTATTCCAGCAAGGCTCCGCCTCCCAAAAGTGCCACGGCTTTGCAAAACATTAACAGCAACCAAGGCTGCAGACACGTGGGCTTGGGAGGGACGACTCACATTCAAATCATGGCAGCATGTTCAAACTTCAGGATTCTCCGAGGGCGTAGGCTGAACACTAATGGAATTTGGAAGCACATGGTCAGCCTGCCTTCTGAGCACCAGGCCTAAGGGGTTTGCTTTCCCTTATTTTCTGTTTTGTTTCTGATAGCCCCCTGTGCCTCTGGACAGAGCCGTTTTATTCTGGCGAGATCAGCGAGCTCACTGGGTGTTCAGGGCTATTTTGAATGCGAATCGAGTCTGACTAAAAGATAATCATGTCCCTCCATGTGAAAATGATAGCAAGGGGTACAGTGAGCCTTCAAATGGCTCTAGGGTGTACCCTCCGTGCAGGGACCAGGTCACAGTAACTGGAAGTCTATGGGGGAGCTGGGGTGCACCACACAGGATGTTTTACAGTATCAGATGGATTCCGGGCTGGGGGGAGCAGCCATCAGATACCAGCATTATCATGGCGCTTTGAAATTTTGAGAGGAAACATTCTTCTTAAATGTCCTCTTCGCTTGCACTCATGGACATGCCATTTCTCAAAGCAGGAGCTCTGTGGCTGGAATCCGAGTTTCGCCTCCCTGGTCAGCCCCTCACTGAATGCTGTGTATTATTTTAATCATGTTAATCTGCGACTTAGTGTAAAGCACTGCTTGAGAACAAGTGCTTTCTGTTCTCCGTCCTCTGAGCGTCACTTCCCTCATAGTCTTGCGAACAGTCCGTGGTTTAGTCTGAGCTGATCAATACATGCACAGCCCTTTATTTAGTGAGATCGATGTAACCTAATGAAGTCTGGGCTCCAATTCCCTTCTTGGTGCCACGGCTGAGTATGAAGGTGTCTCGTTTTTCAACTCTAAACAAAATCAGAATTATGCTGTAGGTTTTTTTTTTCCTGATGTCTTAGAAGGACAGAGCAACATTTTTGAGCCTCCTCCGAACAAGCACAACAAATCTGACTCCCGTGGGTATCCAAAGACTCTGTAATGAAAAATGAGTGAACAGCAGTTTAGCTCCAGACAGAAAATAGGAATGTTTGCACATGACCACTGCAGTTAAAATCTGTGAATCAGCCATAGGAGATGGTTGCTGATAAATGGCTTTGAATAAAATCTTTTTATAAGAGATATGCCCACAGGTTAGATACATACTCAGGAAACGTACATGGATAACTATAGGATCTGAGAATTGATCTGTCAGCTATAAGTTTAATATAGGTACTTTCCTATGCAATATATACCTTTGTATGCAATATGAGCAAAAAAATTAGCGTGTGTTTTCTCTACTTGTTTCCCGAGTTTTCCTGTTGTGACCAGAATTTGCTCTTAGTGACTTTTAGAGAAGTTTCATCATAACTTTGAAAAACACTTGATATATTTGGAATAGTGGATTAGAGTGTTTGGGAAGAAGTTTTCTAGCACTTTAATCAACAGAGGCCAGACAAAGATCCGAACAGTGACCAGTCTCTTCCATCAAGGATTAAACCAACCAGCAGCCATTAGATTAACCCCTATGCCTCAATACAGCTTTTACAAGCTTCTGTTTTTAACCTAAAAGTGTCCTGGAATTTTTTTTCTGAAAAAAATATGTCTTGATAATGGTGGCTGTAGTTATTAGAAATTATTTGGTTCTGATAGGAAACTGTTTAATAATCTATTTACAGTCCTCTGGAGAATTTCTGTTTTCTAGCTCTGTTTGCTAAGTGCTGGGAGAAAATATTTATATTTACATGCATTAAATGTTTGTGCTCTCAGGCATTAAGAATGAAATTACATCTAGACCGCTACAAGATTGCGTGTAAGAAAGTCAGGAGAAATCGCCTTATAAGGTGTGGATCTAAAACAGTTTGTTTCTCTGTTTTATAATTAGAAATCTTTATACCAACTTCCCGTAATTAGCCATGCTGAGCTTTTTTTGTTCCGCTATTGAAAGTTAATAAATTTTAGACTTTGTTTTAGAGAGAATCATACTACTTAGCCCCAACTGGCCTTGACTTTGCGAGGTCTTCCCTCCCTCAGCCTCCCAAATCTTGGGATTATAGATTCCAGCTATCACTTCCAGGATACACTATCTTGTTATATTATTATGGAAGATAGTTCAACAATCTCATTTTACTTGATAAGCAAGCTCAGTGTAACTCAAGTTAGCTAATTTTTATTTTGTTTTATTAATCATTTGATTTCATGTTAGGAGGGACATTATATCATCTGAAAAATTCTAAGTCTAAAATTTATAGCTCAGAAACCATAAATTGGGACAAAAGCTGTTTCTGTGGTTACCTACTCTGTATAAACACCAAGACACAAAAGTGAACATAAATGCTTTGCTTTTCTTGAACATTTTTCCAAATAATAACAGTTTTTTTTAATGTAGAAATGCACACAGTCCAAATACTAGTAGATCCTTCAGAGTGTCTATTCCTCTGTGTGATGGATGGGAAAATTGCTTTAAAGACATGACTTCAAGCTAAGTCCTCAACTGTAGAGTTAAATTATCTGAAAGTCAGTGGGGTTTTCACCTTGGTGCTTGCTGCGTGTGGAATGCTCCTGTCATGGTTTGAAGTGTGAGTTGTCCCCCACAGGCTCATGTGTTTGAATTTAATTGTTTGGAAAGGTCATGGCACCTTTAGGAGGTGGAGCCTTGCTGGAGGAAGGCAGTCAGAGGAGGTGGGCTCGAGGTTGGTTAGCCCCACCCTGCTTCAGTTAGTCAGTCTGCTCTTGAGCTTGCAGCAACTCTCAACCTCCATGATGTCTGCAGTGACTGAGGCCACTTCCTCTAGCTTCTTTGCCAGCCAGGCCTCTCCTGCCATAACAGACTCTCTCTCCCCTCTGGAAACGTAAACTAAATAAATCCCTTTCTCCCTTTAAGTTACTTGAATTTGAATCTTGTCTCACGCAACAGACAACAGTAATAACCAGTGCAACCAGGAAGAGAAAGGGTTCTAGAATTCTTAAGAGTTTTGAATGTAAATGATGAGAAGAAAGCTACCTCTCTTAGGAAAATCAAGAAGTGACCGGACTGGGTATGAAGCATGAGGAATAAAGGACATGTGGTACCTGACCTCCCATCTGGACTCCTCTGTCCTTAAGACTCTTTGTCTTATCGCCCTTCCCTCCCCTTCTGCCCAGCTGAACTCTGCATTAGAGAGCTCTGTAGTCACGTGACTCTGCTTCTTATACAGCCACAGAGATATGTAGGTGCAAACATGTTACCAGGGAAGCCTTTTGCTTCCACATCACACTTTTTGTGGGTGGAGTTATTTTAGGGAACTGCGATGACCTTGATCTTGGTGACCTTGTCACTAACCCTCCCTAGAGTTCTGCAGATTGAATGAAGTGGGTAAAGAGCAGCTTGCGTTGGAAAGCTAAGGAAAAGGAGTTAAATGCAGCAGCTGCAGGTTGGGCATAGATAGAGCTTGGGATCTGAATGTGGTAGAGTCGGTTCTGTGAAACCAGAATAGAGACAGGCAAGAGAGAAGAATGCTTAGGGCCAAGAGTTAAGATCTCAAGTGGAACAGGAGGCGGCCAAGGGCAAAAACAATAAACATAAACTCAGGACAAAGAAAACTTCAAGAATTAAGCAACGGCTGCTACACTGGGGCCAAGAAAAACTAGGCAGATGAGAAAGTGGCCAGCAATAGATGATGGGCTTGTTGTGGGGGGACTGTATAGCGTCTGTGATGGAAATCTGTATTTCTCTAGGAAAACATCCCTATGTTTTCTTGGGTGTTTGTAATGATAAGTTTCACTGTTCGGTTTACTTAGGTATTTTCTGTTTCTTTACCCCTGGGTAGCAGGATGACTTGTGGTTGTTCTAGTTATTGAAAGCAAGCTATCGGGTTCAACATATTTTAAGTACTGGGTAATTATGTGAAAACTGAAGAGATAAACATTAGTGTTTCGCTAAGATTCCCATGGACTGCTCAATGAGTCCTTGACTTGGAATGAGCCTATTTGCTATCAAGCACTAGGCTTCCTGTGGGTAAAGTCTGGTCCCGAAGGTTCATGCCCACACCTTTGATCAGGGGGGGCTTTGTCCTCAGAAAGGATGAAAAACCCTCACTAAGGACTGTCCTTTCCAAATCAGGAAATCACTGCTGAAGGCCAGACAAACTAAATAACATTGTTGACAGTGTGGAGAATAGTTGTGTCTAATGGGGCCCTGTGTGTGTGATAAATGGAGTTGATGAAGGATCAGGGGTTTTCTGTTTGACTTAAGCATAGATCATGTCTTTCATTTATATATGTCTCTACTGTATTGCCACTCACATGTCTTCCTTACCGTGTGCATGTCTTCTTAACACATACAGGCTATTTAGATACAAACTACTGGGTCAAATACCAGTTGGGTCACAAATAGGCATTTATTTGTTTTGTATCTATAACTAATAAATCTATACCTGTATACTTGTAGAGAATTCATATATTTAGGTACATATATATGTGTGATTTACATAGCGATACTGTATTCCTATTTTTTGTTAACATACAAAGCATTGTCTATTGTGTATTTTTTAACTCCTCAGTCCAAACTCTGAAATAACTTCATGTTCAAATATTAATCCTTGGGCCATATAACAGGGAAGAAGAGCTCAGATCATCTCTCCAGGCTGTTGGCTTGACATGTCATTAAAAGTGATAGAGACTTATCTGCCCACATGTATGACATGCATGCAGAGGTCATTCATGCATATCTGCCCATGTATTTCCACTCGGGGCAGGTGTGTATACATTTATGACATAATTTGGCCCAGGTTCTCGGGGATGACTTTAAAATAATTGGCGTGTCAGCCCAAGTACAGATCTGGCAGCGTGAAACAGGAATCAGAAAACTCTAACAGTTTAAACATGAAAGAAGTGTGTTTCTTGCACCCCCAACATTGCATACGATAGTGTGCTCTGCAGAGGTGTGGTAACTCGACACTAGGACGTCACACAGACATGCAGGGATCCTTGGGCATTTGTCCTCCTGGAGCGGGTGTACACAGTCCAAGATGGCCGGAACACAAAGTCATGATCCACGCAGCTAACCAGCAGAGGATTCCTCTGTATTCCAAAGCCACGGTCTTGGATTCCATTGGCCAGAGGTTTTTTGAAGAGTCAACAATCAAACAGAGGCAGGGAACTGAACGGGATGCCCAGCCAAACATTCACTGACCCTAGAGTAAGGTGAGAATGAGTGTTGAGTTACAATTCCTGCCCCAGGGTGCAATAGAGTATGTGCTTATGAATAGCAGACCTGCCATGCTCTCTCTGTATTTATACGATTACATTATTATTGATCACTTACCGAATGGTCACTTAATAAACTCAATATTATAGTATTGGAATATTATACAAATTGCACCTAAGACATCTTTGTTTTGAAAACCTGATACTTTCAGGTTCTATAACTTCAACCCCCGAGGTATATGTGTGGTAGCTGACACTTTATTCCTGGTGGAGGTTTCTCTGTGGCCTGGCAGATTTGGAGCTGGTGGGGGGGGCTCGCACTGAATCTTTCTTGGATTTGTTCCATCATGCATCTGTTTTACCCCTGCTGGGCTCTGCCTCAGACAGAAGAGGAACAAGGCACAAAGCCTTTGACTTCAAGGTGCTTGCTGAAAGTCACAGGGACTTTCCCTGACTGCCCTTCTTCCTCCTTTAAGTGACCCATGGACTCGACCACAACCAATTTTGCCCCTGGTTGGTACTGAAGGACAGTTTTTGGAAATCCAAGCAGTTCAGATTCTCAAAGTCAGTCATCTCTGACTGAATTTTTGAATGGACTATTAGAATGCGAGAATTGCTGGTGATCCATTACATTCTCTCCTTTCTTAAGCAAGCCACAATTGATTTGCCCCACAAATCACACTGTAACATCTGGGTTTCTTAGAAAGAAAAAAAATTTTAAGGAATAAAAGCCTGTTTTTTATATACAACTAATGGAGCCCATCAATAATCATTAAGGTATGCTGGCTAAGCCATCCGTAGGGAATTGTTTGGTTTTTATTCTTAAATTGCCAAACTCAGCAAAACCTGGTAGGGTTGTCAGAGAGCTAAACAAGAAATAAGAAAGTATCTATGTGCTCATATATTCTCTCTCTTCTAAAAACGCAGAACCTGAGCTAATCCAACCTCATTTGTCAATGCACATACCCAGCAATACTTCTTTCCTTTTACTTGTTATTATTCTCTGCACAGGGGACATTGGCATTCGTTCAGTTCAAACAATACTCTTTTCTAGTCAGTTGAGAGTTTTCTTTGATTGTCTGATTATACTAGAATGAAGATGATCAATGTTTGTGCCACTAAATTTCATGCCTACCAGATGGCGCCTGGTGCTGTGGATATAAATATGTAGGGTGCACACGGCCGCATTCATCATGCGTTCTTCATTCCGTTCTTTTCATTGGGTCACTGTCCGTCATGTTTCACTTGCCTTCCCATCGCAGAGCACTGTCTGCCCTTGAATGTAGATGCACGTGGACATTATCAGACAGCGAGTGGGGGATTCTGTGTTCTGGGATGGACAGACGCCTCTCACTGGAGACAACACTGAAAGGCAGCTAGCTGCATGTGTTGACTTTTCCTTGGCAGCGTGGCACTGTGTAAATATAGACTGGGCCACCACCTCATGACTTTCTGCTCTCAGTTTTAGTAAATTTGTCAGATGGAGCTCTTTGGTGTCTTTTCCTTTTTCTTCCCAGAGGTGTGACCTAGGGTGCCAAAAAAGAAAAAAAAAGAAAAAGTCTAGGAGTTTTTTTTTTTTTTTTTTTATTTCCATTGAGTGTTGGTTTCTTTTCCGTGTTTGTTTTGTTGTTGAGAATGGCCTCGTGTAGCCTAGGCTAGCCCTGGCCTCTATATTGTTGAGGGTGACTTTGAGTTTCTGAGCCTCCTCCCTCGACGTCCTTCAAAGCAGGGAATGGCAGCCATGCACCTCTGGGTCCAGTTTGCGCAATGCTGAGGATGAGATCCGGGGCTTCCTGCGATTTAGGCGGGCAATATGCTAATGGCGTTGCATCCCTAGCCCCACACTCCAGCAGGCAGTGAGGCTCAGTGTTGACCTCTCTTGGCTTGTGACATCAGGATGCCATTGCCACGGGCGACAAAGTGCAGGGCTCGCATGACGTCATGGCATAGGTTCCTGTCAGCCCCTGATAATGATTTTCTGACTGCGTTCATCTGACAAGCAACACGATATAAAACAAGCAAGCAAACAAAGAAGTCAGCATTTTGCAAAACCCTGCTCCACAAGCAGGATTCGGGCATACATCTGTGCGATGCTCGTTACCTTCAGGCTTTGTGTCTTTCCTGGTAGTTTAAACTCCTTATGAATAAATTTTGTTAGCTTATGATGTTCGGCTCATCTTACTCCATCTTATAGCCCAGAGTCATTTCCTGCTTGGAGTGCTTAAATAAAGTCTCAACCGCAGCTCACTGACTGAAATGTTAGTGGGCAACCTTAGTAGTGGAATGTCTTTCAGGGGTACTGAGCTGGGTGGCCAGCCTAGGTAGGATGCCAGTGTCCTGCTGACTGGACATTTGTCTCCATCCTCTCTCTGTTTCTTTAGTCATATTCGCTTTGGATCATAGGATTGGTTGACTTAATTTAAAGTTTGTAATTCCAGTCTCCATTAATCTCATTAATCTTATTTAGAGCAGCTTGTTTTTTACCAAGTAGGCCCATGGATTATGCTTAGCGTGTCATGGCTTCCCTTCTTGATCGTTGCAATTGATTTTTGGTGGAAGGGTATATTAAATATCAGCATGAAAAACTGAGTCTAAACAAGCTACTTCTCTCAACCTTCAAAGGTTCCAGGATTTATTTCAAATACACTGTGACTTGGAAGGAAGGGAGAATGTACGACCAGGTTGTAGACACCTGTGTGGGACATGAAGCATCTTAATGAAATCGTTTGCATCTACAGCATTTGAGTAGTTTAAGTTTGAAGAAGATGAGATGCTAATTTTCCTCCCTTCATCCCACGACAGGAGTTATTACGTGAAACAGGGAGCGATGACTTCAGGCTGCACAGTGTTAACTTGTTTCAGGAAGTCGCTTACCTTCAAGAACGCTTGCTCTGTTCGCTTTGGGAGCTCCTATTTTGAGACACTTGGCCACTTGGAGCTCAAGCGTCATTGTGTAGCCAGTTCTGTGCTTTGGATGAAAGACAAAGGAATTGACAGTTGTTGATTAGGTTCATATAAAAGCCTTGAATCATCTGGCTTACCCTGGCTTTTAGGAAAGAAAGTTGTTTCAAAAATAGGCACGTCACTGGCTGTTCCCACTTTGTCTAAAAATTTTCCAGTGGGGGCTGCAGAGCTGGCCCCAGGGTTCAGTCTCTGTCTCACAAGCCGATGAACCTGAGTTCAGATCCCATGTAAAAACACCAGGGGGAAAAGGCAGTGGCCTGCACTTCCAGTCCTGGAAGGTGGAGTGTGGGGAACCCCAGAGCAAAGCAAGAAAGGAAGTGGAGCAATCCAGGTTGGTTCCCCAAGAGTCACCTTTATGTCTCTATAGGCAGATGGCATTACTGTGTTCTCTCTCTCTCTCTCTCTCTCTCTCTCTCTCTCTCACATACACACACACACACAGAGACAAAAACAATTTCCAGTGAAAGAAAATAACTTTCTACCAAGAGTTACTTCATTGAGAAAATACTTTATACAATGCTAAGGTCCACGTCACTTGGTCCAGCATGGTTCAAAGAACTGTATTCAAAGTATTGCAGAGACTGAAAATGGAAGTCTCTTAGTAAAATTTAAAACACTATTTAAATATCACCATTTTCATTATCATAGGTTTTTGGGTTTCAAAGTTAATATTGCTGAAAGCTTATCAAGATTGAATTCTGTCTTAATCTCTGGTGGTGTTACTGTAGGCAGTTATTCTTTTTGGGCCAGCCATTGATGCCACCCCCTGTACATTGATAAAAAGCAAGTAAAGTTAATAAAAGCTAGTGAAGATCTTACTCAAGCAGGGTTCCTTGATGATAGCACTGTGCCATTTTGATCTGGGTAATTATTTAACTCGTGGGCTGTTCTGGGCATGGTAGGTTTTTAACAGCTCTTCCCTGACCTGGAAACAGTACATGTTCCAACTGTAACAATTGAAAATATCTCCATGTTACCTAGGGGGCAAAATTGTCCCCTAGGACAACATTGGAGAACCACTGCATTAACTAAGCAAACGATTATGATCACTGCCCAACACCCTGTGGTAGATGTCAGAGCGTGGCACTCATAGGCTGACCTAATAAAATGCATTATTAAAATTTCATGAGATTTATCGACTCGATACATGTTGACAGATCAGGACCCGAGATTTCACCCCAGGTGAAATCACGTTCAACTGTCTCCTTTTCCCGTCCTGAGAAGAACGTATAAAAATTTCAATTTGCATAAGCGTGTTGTGTCAATAGAAGCTGTAATTTTGACATGGGTTCATGGACTTTGGAATATTCCAAAAGCAGGCTTATGATTAATGGGCTGGAATGATTCTGGTGTGGTTTCCACTCCCACTCCAAGATGTCCCTGGTCAGCCTCAGCTGTGGAACCCAGAGGGCTGGTCTCCAGAATCTCTGAAGGAGAGATGGTCAGGGTCACTGGAAGCTTAGTCACCAGATGAGGAAAGCTGCTGTCATATCATTTTCTTCCTTTTTCTTTATTTTTAGTGTTCGGTTGTTTTTTCACACATGAGTACTGTTGCAGTTCGCCTGGATGGTTGCTGATAAATGACCATAAAACGGCTTAAGAGAACAAGGGGTTTATTTTGTTATGACAATCCGGTTACAGTTCTCAGTCCAGCTTGACAGGAGAGCACGCACCAACACCAGGACTGAGGAAATTGGCCACACCATCTCTACATAATGGCTGAGAGATGGATAATCCTTACTTGCCAGGCTAGCCAAGAGTACAGAAGGATGCCGACTCTCTCAATCAGTGCTCTGTGATTTATTCCAGGGCCTAGTCCCACCCACCGTGGGTTGGGCCTTCCCCATCAGCTAGACAATCTCTTGCAGGTTTGCTCTGGACTTAACTACTAATTCTCTACAAGTGTGCCCAGAGCTCAAATCCACAACTGTCAAGTTGACACCTGTGTTTAACTATGACAAATACATACTTAATCTCATTCCCCTCTTACCTCAATGTAAAACTTCTTCACCACAACCAGTTCCCTTCTTTGTTTCTCTCCTTTCTGAATATGTGGCCACTGAATGTCATCTGGGCGTCTGTGCTGGCCCGCGCCCACCTGTGGCTGGAGCATGAAGTAGTGGGCGGACACTAAGGAAGGTAGCTCCCCATCCCTTATCCAACACTAACTCTCAGTCGTCAGTTAACGAGGTCTCCCTGCTTCCATGGTGGAATATCAATAAAGTTCTCCTGCAGGTCTCCGCGACGTAGTCACAGCTGTAGGGAGTTCAGGGATGCATGAGCCCTGCCATGTCCGGAAGACACTGTCAGAACATCATGGAAGAGGGGGCAATAAGAAAGTTAGAGGGTAAGATGCTTCCAAAGTCTCAGGATGGGGTCAGTCACATGACCTGCTTTGGAAACACTCCGCAGTCACTCATCCCCTGAACATTGGCCACAGGACCTTCTCTGTGCGGAGTACCTGCCATTGCAAAGGGTGCTTCTTGCTCCGGGACTGACTGACGGCTGCTTTTTTTTCTCTTTTTCTTCCAAATCACATGTGGGTGTTGAAAGAGCCCCTTGGGAGAAGTGCACCCCTTCAGGAAATACTCCTGAAGCTCTTCTGTTTGGAGATCTGAAGAGCACAGTAGGAAATTAAGAGGGTGGGACTCCCATCCCCATCCCACCCGCTATTTGCTCAGGGAATTAATTACTGTGGCACCTGGTGGGCAGAGAGGAGTGTGTGAGGAATCTCTCTCATGAAGTAGCTCAGTCATAATGGTCCCCAGGAGACAGGCTTGTAAGTAAACCTGGGTCTGTCCTGGACTCAGATGAAGGTTGAAAACAGTAACCTTCCTTCCTTCCTTCCTTCCTTCCTTCCTTCCTTCCTTCCTTCCTTCCTTCCTTCCTTCCTTCCTTCCTTCCTTCCTTCCTTCCTTCCTTCCTTCCTTCTCCTTCCTTCCTTCCTCCCTCCTCCTCCCTCCCTCCCTTCCTTCCTTGCTTCCTTCCTCCTTCCTCCCTCTCTCTCTCTCTCTCTCTCTCTCTCTCTCTCTCTCTCTCTCTCTCTCATTTTGTGGTGCTTGGAATTGAGCCAGGGTTTGTGTGTGAACACAGATAGCATGTATTCTACCACGGAGTCATGACCCTAGTCTCCTGGATGTCACCAAAACTTAAAAAGTTACTTATTTACAAGCAACTGGGTCAATGTCTTTGCCCTGACACCCTCTCCATCGACTTCTCTTCTCTCCTACCCTCCTCTTCTGCACCCTTCCCCCCCTCCTGTCTTGCTCATGTTGTGCATATCACAGAACTCCCTTTGGGGCACTTGTGTTGGTAAGGGAGTCAGATGGAACACTACGTTTGAATTCCTGTCACTCTCAGGGATTCGTTGTGTCCCTAAGTAGATCAGTCAGGGAGAAGGTACTATTAAGTGCCTATGAAGTTTTGACAGGTGCAGCTCGACCTTGCTGTTGTTCACAGCAAGACATTTTTCAAATGTCTTTCATTTGGTCAGAAACCTATACTTCAGATGAAGTGATAGTTTTATTTCATTCACCTTTCAAAGAGGTTAGGTAGGTTTCACCAAGGGTTCGATCATGCTATGTTAATAATGTGGTGACATTGTCAGAATTTAGGGGACTGATAACTAAAAATCTCTCATGGAACAGCACCTTAATTTTAAGTATTTTAGTGACACCAAATCCAGATAATGTCAGCTGGAGCCATAGTTTGATACATGATTCGTTACCAAAAACTCCCTTTAACAACTAACTCCATGGTAGATAATTTGAAGGATAAGGATGCCATTTAAGTAAAAATAAAATTCATTTTACTCTTCACAATTATTTACCTACTTAGGAAAAATTCAATTAACAGCTGAAGTCACACACATGAATGTATTATCATTTTCTCTCTATTGAGTATTTGTGTCTGTACTTCTGGTGTAAGGACCAATGGGAAAACTGACTTGAAACCAGTTTTCTGGCTCTTGTTGTATCTTATCTGTAAATGCTACTTACAAAATGTGGACATCTGATTTCTTGTCAAATCAATGTGTTTATTTCTTTTCTTTTTCTCCATTTTAATGTGTTTGGGGCGTATGGGTTTGTGTACATTGTTTTTTTGAGGCTTAGTGTCTTATTAAACCCAAAGCTTGCATCCAGGGCTAGTCTGGCTATGCGGGTTGCTATGGCAATTCTCAGGGTCTACCTTCCACAGGATGCTTTAGCATCCACAGGTCCACCTCCCCAACTCCACTGCTTCTGCCGGATTCTTTCTCCTTGGCTCCTTCTTACAGGTCATTATTGTCTCCTGTCTTTTCAATGTAAAATGTAGATCTTCATTCCCCTTCCTCAGTTTCTGTATAAATTACCCAGACTTTTTAGGAGAGAGACTGTGTACAGTCAGAGTGTCATTAAAATCTTAAAAAGAATATGTCAGAGTCATTTTGTATTTTTTCTGTCTTTTTTTAGGATAAAATTCTATATAATTCCTTAAGATTGTACTTATTTTATATAATTTTCCAAGGAAGATTCTCTATCGATGCCTTGAGAAGAAATGTTTGGTCTCATTAGTTGTGAAATTGTAACTTTCTAATGCTTCAGTTTAACCCTTGCTCATTTCTTTTCTGTCTAATCTCTCTCCCCTCACTCAGTGTAGGATAATCCTGTCACACATTCAAGGAGCATGCATGTTTTACATGTTTAGATCTATTTATCTCATATACGTGCAAGTTGTATACCTGTCCGTACATGCAGGTAAACATGAGCGCTTGCATATGTACTGTGGCATGCATGTGGAGTCAGAGGAGACAGGCAGGAGGAGTTGGTTCTCTTTTTCCACCATGTGGCTCAACTCAGGTCATCAGTGTTGGTAACAAACCCCTTTGCTGCTGAACTATCTTGGCTTGCCAGTGCTACACGTCTTGAACTGTCCAGTTCAGCGTGCTTTTACCTGGCTCTTTCATCCTGCCTCTTCTCTGTTCAGTGGGGTGCCCGTTAGCTGCTTGAGTCATTTGTGATGGGGAGACACCAAATTTTGAACACTGACACAAACATAATGTAAATTGTCTCCTTTTATATTGATCACTTACTGATATGGCAATAGTTAAAATGTTGGGTTAATGAAATATATTATCAAATTTCAATAGTAATTTTGTATGTTTTCTTAACATATGCTAATCATAAACAGGAATAGGATCCAATGTGACTTCCTTACATATGCATGTGCTATACTGTGGTCATATCCTAGTCCTCCTCTGTTACACTAGCTTGTGACCCCTCCCTAGATCATTTGCTCCTCCCATACAGACTCCCTTCCAATGGCAGGGTTTTTTTTTTTTTTTTTTTTTTTTTTTTGCTTCTATTCGTTTCTTTCATGAATGAGAGAAAACATGCTGCATTTGTTTTTCTTAATATTTGTATGTATAAGTTTCCATAATTAATACTATGTTGCTTGGGTATTGTGAATAGGGTCATGGTAAAAGTGGATGGAGATGTCTCCCTCCTACACTGACTTGGACTCATCCTGGTGTGTTCCAGAAGGTGATATTGCTGGATCCTAAGCTAGTTGTGACCTTAGTTTTTCTAAGTTCCTATTCTCGCACCACATCTTCACCCCACGTCCTCAGCAACATTCATCATTTTCTCTTCCATCATATTAGTGATGATGGTCACAGTGACTGGTGGAGATGGAACCTCAGTGAAGTTTTGATTGGCATCTCCTTCCCCGCTAAGGATGCTGAGCTTCTTTTCATGCATCTCCTGGCCATCTGTACCTTTCACTTTTCTAATCTACTGAGAAACTTTCTAGTGACCCCCACAACTCATCAGCCACGTCCACTGGGCAGTCCGGCTCTGTAGCCAGCAGAGTGTCTTTGTACTTTAGCATCAAAAATCAATACTCAAGACCTGATAGGTAGTAGTTGTGTTCAATTCTATGTCTTGCATTCTTGGAGTATGGTAAAATCAGTTCTGTGGGTTAGTATTATGATTAGTGGTGGCTTTGTTTGCTGTCTAGAGATCTGGTCTCTTTGATTCCTGATGTTTCTGTGGTTGAGTTTTCTTCCCTTGGAGAGAGAACTAATGCCATTCTTCCAATGAGCCACTGTCCTTGTTTGCTGACGAGCCTGGGAGCTAGAGGGGCTCTGGGCATGGCCTTTGATCTGCATGTGTGCTTGTATAAGTCTGTGAGCGGGCGCTTCAGGAAGTTTTGTTGGTTTGTTGCCTTTGCTTTACAGTGAGTCTCGCCAAGGAGGTGGTATCTAAAAGAAGCTACCTGTGTAATTTCATGCATGGAGCAATGATTGGTTCTAGAAAGGAGGTCCATGATCACCTTAACATAGTTTTAAGAAAAGAAATTAATTTTTTCTTTCAAAGGAGCCTGTTCTTTCTTTTATTTTTTTAAGAGCATTTGAAGTTTGAAGTGAAGCTTCTCCTAGATTCCACAGGCTTCTGCTGAATCCATCACCTCAGTGCCTCCTTTCAAAGGGATCTGAGTAAGGCCTTCTCCTCCTTCTCCTCCTCCTCACTGGCCATTTGTTATCATCTCGGCTGGAGCTGCCCGGAATCCCTTTCTCCTCATTAAGATCATGGTGTGGAATTCCGAAGCCATGAGAAGCCAGCCCATGTTGGGACAGTGAATGCGGAATGTCAGAAGGTTTTTATCTTCATTCAGCGAATCTGTCTGTGACCCAGGAGCTGAAATATGAAGCAAACCAGGGCTGGAGACTTGGAGTCTTACATTCATGCAGGAAGCTGGGAGATAAGTGGTCAGCTGGTGGCAGGACCATGATTCATGTTCTATCTGCTGGTGACTAAACTTTCCAAATACTTTCAGTGCACTGATAACACAGTTCTCCAATGCTAAATATATCTAGCTGTTAACAGCTAATTGTCTGTCCTGCTCATTGCCTGTTACCCTTAAAGGCCTAAAGGTCACACTGTCATTCTGGGTTTTGAAGTTCCAATATGTCCCACGGGAAAAGAAAAAAAGGAAAAAAAACCTGTAGAAAAAATAAGTGTTCACTTGTATAATTTGGCAAACTTAAAACTTTGAGGTTAACCATTCCAACTTTTGCTAAACTTTCACACTATGCTTTTACTCTTGACTCCAGTTCACTTTGGGACAGAATTATGGGACAATCCTCTAGGGAAAGAAAAAAATTCTGTTAGAAATAACCAGATCCAAATGTTTTTATTTTCCTCCGTTACTTATGTATTTACTAGTTTTTTTTTATTCAATTGTGCACGTGTATGTGTGTGTGTGCATGCGTGCATGTATGTGTGTATGTGTGTGTAGAACCACAGATGAATTCGGGAACCACCATGGACCGCCTCCACCTCCTCCTTGTTTACTCTGCCCCAGGATTCACAGACTCCGCCCTACCAGGACCGGAAACGCAGGCCGCCCCTGCTTCCGCCCGGAGTCCATACGTGGGGTCTAGGATCTGAACTCAGGACCTTCTGCCTGCAAGGCAGAAGCTTAACCTCTGAGCCACCTCTTCAGCCCCTTTACTGGGTTTTTGAAGTAAAGTCTCCCAAGACTCAGAACTAGTGTTGGGTGTGGATTAACTCAAACCTCAAATGTCTAACAGTTAGATTTACGTTATTTCTCTCAACAGATTGGATACTGTATTCAAAAAGTTTCAAGAGGCTCAGAATGTTTGAAAAAGCTTGCTTTTAATTTCCAAAGACTGGTGGGCACATGTGTCTTTTCTGACCTGGTTGCTGCATTGACAGAATGCTCGGTCTTCCTTGATTTCTGCTCACACAAATTATAGCACAGAGCTTGTTCCTTTTTATTTTTAAATGCGGACAATGTTATTACTTCAAAAACATATGTTTTCCATTGCCTTTTAAAAGCCAGTTCTATTTCTAGGTTACGAGAAGTACCATTTAAAATCCTCATGAAATTTTACAGCTTGGGGGGGTTGGTGATGGGGCGGAAGGAGACACGCCCCGGGTACCCCTGCCCACAGCTCTGAGCTCTGGTCCTGCAGGCTGGCAAACAGACTCCGGCAGCAAGCCTGAAGTGGAGCTGCCAGCACTTGGCGAGTTGATAATAAAAGTCCAACTCTCTCCTCATCTGGCCTGTTTCCATTTGTCTTGCCCGTAAGTAGGCCAGGGACTCGCTGCTCAGGTCGGCCTTGGGAGTTGATAAGAAGCGTTCTCAGCACACTGGACACTGCACGGGAGGGCCTGCCTTCCTTGACTTTGCATGCTGCCTTCTGGATGCTTCTTTTCCTTTTTATCTTCTTCACTGACCTCATTCAGTTCCATCAACTCTCCTTTCCGCTGGGCCTTTAGATACACCCTGAGAGAGGGGGTGCAGAAGAAAGCACTGTGGGTTCTAGGGACTGTGTCCCCCAAGCCAGGTGGATGCTCTAGGCTAAGACTTGCCTCTTGTCTTGGTCTCATCTGCAGCTTCTGTCCTGTGGGTCTCTCTCTCTTCTTCCCATTTGAAAGTGACATCCCTGCTTTAGTGCATAAGTTACACTTTCCTGTCCTGCTTATTCCTTGCCCAATTTTCAGTTTCCCAAGAGTGTCTGTGTACATCCCTCTCTTCATAACTCTAACTACTGTATGGGCGGTTGGACCCACCTGCTTGCCCGAGGTCAAAGGCCGGGACTTAAAAATACCCTGTGATCTTGGCTGTGATCCGCTGCCTCCTTTTTGGGGCTTGGGAATCTGTCTTCACTAGTCCTCTTTTCCCTAGACTGATGCAGACGCACTTCCTGCCCGAGGTGCCTGCCCCAATCCCTCCCCTGACTGGAACTCAGCATCTCACATGCGCACACCCTAGGTTAATCCTCAAGAAATAACTTATGCAGCAAAGGGATGAGGCTGACGAAGGGTCCCATATAGAGAGACGCTGCTTTGTGAGGTTAGACTCTGGCTGTAAATAAAACCAAGCCGAATTAAGGACCAGACAAAACAGAACGGCAGAGATAAGTGTAGTCCCTGTGTGGCATGAGAACGTGAGTGTTGTTTTCCATTTCTTATGTCAGCACGGCCAACACCAAGCCCTTAATTCAGAAAGAGAATACTCTGGAGTATGTCAAGTTATTGCCTGTTACCCAGGAAGGGATACCATATGGCCCTGTGTTTAAATGCTCTTGCCATAACAATTGTCTGTCAGAAATGATTTTCTCCGGAAGTAAGCTATGCAAATTCCTGGGCAATCATTCTGAAAAAAGAAAGGACTAGCATTTGTTAACCAGCACTTTTTTTTTTCTGTAAAGTGCAATTTTGGAGTAGGAAAGAGGAAGTAGTCAGCCTGTGCGTGTTGACACCGCCTGAGTGTTCTTCGTTAAGGATGCTTAAGGATGCGCGGCACCGTAAAGTGCGTGGGAAGCTTTCTGCTTGCTCTGCAGATGATCTGGACATGAAAGCGACATATTTATTTTCGTGTTTTTGGAGTTTCGTATTCTTAAGTACCAGGGAAAAGCATCAAAGACGTTTTGGACGCCACTGAGTTGTGAAATCTCCTTGAAGCTAATACTTGGTTCTGCCTAGCATGATGCCGACTTTGGCAACAAAAACATTTCCCGCACACGTCCAGATAATAACAGTCTCTGGCGTATTGGGTGGGTGGCTTTCTGTACTCAGTCCTCATATTATTTTATATTCTTTATTAGCACTCTTAGAAGGAAATGTAGCAATGAATTCAGCTTTATGTTTGTATTGCGTTCTATGACTCTTCCTCCTCCCCTTCAGCCAGGAGGGGAAAAACATCTTGCTCTTTTCCAGGTACCTGTAGATGCAGGAATTCATCAACGTAAAGAGAATGGCCTTCTTTTTTTGTCAGTTGTTCTTTCTTCCGTTTTTCCTTTTTCTGTGTAAGTGTATAGGGAGCACATGTATGTGTAGGCATGTTAAGTGTGTGTGTGTGTGTGTGTGTGTGTGTGTGTGTGTGTAGGCCCAAGATGATAAAGGTAATCATCCTCAATCATTCTTCAACTTACTTGCTTTGAGGCAAGCCAAGCTTGCTCATTGGTCTAATCTAGCTTGTCAACTTTCTCTGGGATTCACAGGCTCTACTTTCCAGGAGTAGAACTGCAGGATGGCAGCCTTCCTTACCTGTTATTCTATGAGTATCTGGGGTCTGAACCACGGTCCCTTTGCTTGCATGACAAGGACAGTGCTTTAATTGTGGACATAACTTCCTCAGACCTCTTTATATAAATTAATATAATATTTTCTGTTCTACCAGTGTTAAAGTCTATCAAAAGTAGCATTAAGTTTAGAGCAGTGGATATCTTGTTTCAGTGGAAAATATCCTAGGTGTGTACTGGACATTCACACCCTGATTAGTTCCTCTAAGTGACCCTCATAGACTAGGCGTCATTCACATCTAACGGCCGTCCTACTACGTGCTGGCTGAGATTCTGACACTGCTTTAATAAATTACCCAGACTGCTCTTAGATCTGAGAGAAGTACTATTGTGCTGTCAAAGTGTTGTTTAGTGCTTGGCACACACAAACCTTGTGAGGTATGGCTGGGTGTGGGTTTTCTTATTCTGTGTTTCTTAATTGATTAAGTAGATGGAATTCTACATGCCCAGTGCATGTTTATTTGTTTAGCTATTACTTCTGCTTCCGGGTCAGGTTAAGAAAATTGGGGAAATACTGTTCTGTTCTAACTCCAGTCTTTTCTTTTTCTCATTGTTTGGAAGGCATCTCTCATATCTTTCCAAAGCAGTTCATGTGGGGAGATAAGGTTGGTGAAAACCTTCTGATAAATCTTGTGCTTAATGGAAGTGATCACAGAATAAACTCGAATTTGGAATCTTGTCATTAAAATGTGTACTTGTTAGGCATGCATGCACGCTCTTTGCAGATGGGATAGTCTTGGTTTTCCAAAGTTCCACATCGGGATGCTGCGTGCTGTGTTTGACAGTTATGGAGACACGCGTGTCTCCAAAGCAGCTGCTTTATTAAAAGCAGAACCTAACTCTGTCAGGGTGGGTTTCATTTGGCCTGGATGCTGTGACAGCATTTCCTCTACTTACTGTCTTGACGTGTAGACCTGCTTCTCTGAGTACTGGCAGTTGGTCCTTCAGCAGTGACGACAGATAGCAAGAGCTACCGTCCGGCGACCTAGAATGTCGTCGCGTTTCAATTTATGGATCAAATAAGCAACCCTGAATTTTCCACACTCTTTCAAATCTTCGGAAGTTGTCTCCAAAGCCTCCTCCAAAGAAGATGAGGCCATTCGTCTTTCAGGGGGTCTCTTTGCCCTCTCAACACCTCGGTGTTAAGGGGATAAGAATGGTTTTCACATCTGCAAACCTGCAGGGGATGAAAGGGAGCCCAACAAGGGAAAGGTTACAGCGTCTTCCTTCCACTAGGTTTTATTGTGGAAACTGTTTGGCCAGGCAATTGGATTTAATTTGTAGCAGAGGGGAAGGTTTGTATTGTAAACAAGAATGTTCTTTGAAGATAAATATGTTGTTAAGTGTTGGAAGGCCGGTAAAGGGAGGATTGAAAGTTTTATGGCACTGGTTTTGGAGGGTGTTTGTCTTGCTTTCCTGGTTTTTTTTTTTTTTTTTATTGCTAAACCACAGATTGTTAGTGGAGACTAGAAGGTGATAATTAGTCTTCACCTGATTTTTTCTTGGATGCTGGCTAATTAAAATGCATAAAAAAACTTTCACTTCTATCCGCCCAAAAGGAGATGTGCTTCTCTTGTGACTTTAAGGCTCTGCATCTCCCCGATGCATCCGTGGCTGTGTGGACAGCTTCCTTACGCATCAGAGAGCTGCACTCATGTGCATATGGGATTCTTAAAAAACATTGGGCTGGGGCCAGCTGCATGGTTTAGTGCGAATGGTGATTGCTGTCAAGTTGGAGGACTTGAATCCACATCTGGAACCTACTTGGTGGAAAGAGAGAACTGATTTCTAACACACACACACACACATACAATAGATAATAACCTATTATTTATTAAATAAATATGTTAAAAACAAACATTGGGAGAAATGGCTCTTATAAATGTGAGACTTTCATGAGTATTGAATTGTATTATTACGTGCATGTTACACATCTAGCAAGATGTTACTTCGGCTTGTTTATGTTCAGCAGTGGGTCTTCTGTTTCAGACTTTGATACTTTTAAGTTACCTGAGGTCCTAAGTTGAGAGACTATAACTCATCACCTGGTACTTCATGCTGCAGTCCTTGATGTCACAAAATATCACTGACCTAGCAGGTCTGGTTTAAACACTCACATGTGCTCTCTCTCATCCCTGCAATTCATCACACAACAGTAGTCACCCATTTTCCAATATGTTGTTGCCGGTATTAGATGTGGGATGGTACAAATCTAGATTATAATTTCAGGGACCTTTCTTCAAATAACCTATTAACATTCCATTGCTTTTTAAATACTATTTATTTGAGTGAAGGGGTCAATCACATGCAAGTATGTGAGCCATGGCACATGTGTGGCAATCAGAAATCAAGAGCAGACCGGGGTGCTCAGCTTTCTATCATGCGCTCCAGGGGTTGAATTCGGGTGGCTAGATTTGCACACAGACACCTTTTATCAGGTGCGCCACCTCACTGATCTGTTAGCAATCTAATAGAAAGCAAGGTGACACCTTGATCAGAGAAATGATGAACTTGGTCTTTAAAGGGTGCTGGGTATTTGTGGAATGTCACAATCACACACAGGCGCTAGTCACACTACATCAGTTGGCCCTGATTGGATGGTGAAACCTCTGTGAGGTTTTCCATTTAACCCTCCAGTTATTCATCATTCCACAAAACATTTGTCTTGCAATTGGTAATAAGTGTGGCTGTGTGTGCGTGCATGCATACACACATGCATGTGTTTAATAAGTGCCAGAAGTATACCTCTTGATTTAATTTTCACTTTTTATTTACATCCCAAGAAGTTTCAGCTAAATATTCATGTACCTAGATCGACTATGAGAAACAAACCCCATGTTTTCTGTAACGTCAACAACATAATTCAAAATTCTTAAACATAATTATAAGTTATTTTAAGGACTTAAATTTAAAGTTTTTAAATGTTGGCCTGAATTTGTCACTATGCGGTGGTGAAAGAGTTCTTTTTTGAAGAATACTTTCTAAGTCAGAAAAAAAAATCTATAAAAGAAACAGGATCTCAAGCTATGAAACAAACCATCCCTTCCCACATGTCTCCAGAGTAAAGCAGTTACCATGCTGCATGAGGTTTTTAAACTCATGTCTAGGAAGTTCTTACTGTCACTGAAAACTTTCCTTCTGAAATGAAAAGTAAAGCGCAGGGAATGTCTATCTAAGAGGGGAGAATAAACCCCCAACCATTTGGTAAGTTGGTGCCATAGCCAGGATAAACACTTTCTTGCCACGCCTTTGCTAATGGAGTCAGACTGCTGCAGGAAATGAAACTTTGAAGTGTTTGGCTTTCAAGGGGAAGATCACAGAAAGTGTGAATTGGTTCTGAGGCTAAAAGATAGAAGGTGTTCAACTCATTTCCCATCTCAACTGGTTGTTGCTAGTTTACAACTAAATCCCCAGTTAACTAATTCAAATAGTAGCTCGGCTTTTACTTCCTCCTCTGGTCACGTAGGGGCTAACCAGAGACTTATTTTAATAGTTCGCCCATTTGAGTATCTCTGTAAAAGATACTTGAACATGATGATTACTAGAGAGTATGCACATGTATGTATGTGTGTTCACATTGCCTGGGGGTGCACATGCACATGTATTCTTGTATGCATGTATGTATATGTGTTCATATATGCATGGAAGTGCATATGCACATGTGTTCATGTATTTGTGTGTGCATGCATGTATGTGTGGGTGCATACACATATGTATTCCTCTGTATGTGAGAGAGAGACTTGGGTGTCTTCATTGATTGTTCTCTATTTCATTCATTGAGGCAGAATTTCTCACTACACTTGCTTTGGCTGTTGTATCTAGCCAGCTTAGCCTTATCCTCTGCTTGCGGAGACCTGGGTTTACAAGCAGCCACCATGACCACCTTCCTTTTTACTTGGGTCCTGGGGACCTGAATTCCGATCCTTGAGTTTGTTCAGCAAGCTCATTATCCTGTCTCTGGGGAATTAGGTTTTTAATTAAGGACTACTCATTGATGCCATTGAGTGTTTTCCTGAATTTGACTTTTTGTTCTAGAGTTCTGTGATATAGGACATGGTCTAGAAGCAAACAAAAAAAGTGTGCTAAGCGATAATACAAATTGGCTTGTAGTTTTGTTGAGCTGTCTGTCTAAAGTATGGATAAAACTTTTTTTTTAAAATTTATCCGTAGGTAATGGATTCACTTATTGCTCGTTATGAGACGATAATTTTGAAAATGATAGCGGGGATTTGGAAGTGATCCAGAGCTCTTCAGTGTTCACTTTGACGAATTTGCTCCATTCAGATTTCCTTTGATTGGCATACAGTCCCTCTGTTGTGTTCTGAAATATGTGAAATCACAACATCTTGATAGATTCTGCTCTATTTTCGAATTGTTTTAAATAGTAACCTTAAAATTTGCATTAATTGAAAAGTACCTTGTCATAACATTTGCTTTGTGTCATGAAAGGTTATCTATATTTGGAAGTAACATTTTGGTAAAAGGAAGATTATGGAATATTTATGAACTTTCTCACAGACTTGGGTTATTAGAACAGGATGAAACTTCAGGGCTCTCGGGCCACAACCTGCTCAGTTTTCAGCTGAAGGAAATTAGTTCCAGAAAGATCAAGTGACATGTCCAAGGCAGGAAGAAATGACATCACGACTCTATAGCTCCAAGTCCAGTCATTTGGTCCAGAGACATGCTCTGAAGAGTCGCGGTAGCCAGGCTAGAAGGAGGTACATTTAGAGAATGTTCACTTGTGAGGTATTCACCCCTTGTTGTGTCTCTGGGTATTTAAGCAAGAGTCTTAGTCATTCCCTCCCCCATTACTGTAGGTTTTGTTCAGTTTATGAATTAATCACAAAGACTAAAGTAATTATACTTGGATAAGGATAACATCCCTTATTCCCATGACTCAATTTTAGGACTACTGCTTGGTAGTAATAACTCCATGATGCAAGGGGCAGGAAGCCCAGATCTCTGTAAAATAATTAGTTTATATGATTTGATCCTTCCTTTTTTTTTTTTTTGTCTTGGAGGAAGGGTGAAACTTAGACATCTTTACTTCATGACACCAGTTCAGCATGATTTTCCTGCTGGAGGATAAATACCTGGGTGCTTTTCGTTTGTTTCACTTTGTGAAAAGTAAAACGGTTTACAACCGTGTCGTGAACAGATTTGCTAATTATTTACATGGTTGTTGTTCTTGGTAGATGGTCAGCAGAAACGTGGGGTGTATGTGGCTCATAATAGTGTTTTCATGAACAGTCTTTCCTGGATCAGTTCTGTAACCAAGTGAACTTAATACTTGATTTTCTTGAAGAGACAGACAGGAAAAGTCACGGCCAATTGGCATCAAGAAGTACTATGTTAGCCCCATGAAATTTTCCAGAAAAAGTGTGAATCTAGCATCTCTTGGACCATTAGTGTTTCCTGTGTACAACATGTTTGTAGATAATGGAACCGAAGTTTTCCTAAACATGTAAATCCTCTTAGCTTGGTTTTCTACATATGTACATATAGTGATAAGAATCTACTTTTGGATCTTTGGTTGAAACTCTATTTTTTTCACTGGCTGTTAACTGAGTACTTATCTTCTATGAGCAAATTCTATTAAGCAACTAGTGTAAGTGGGGGGAATCAATGACAGATTATACATTTTGACAGTTATAATCAGCTTTCACATATGCATGTTTGTGAAAGTTATTTTACCTATTTTAAGTTTATACCCTAAAACCAGTGTTAATCGTCACGTTAAGGATTCTTAAACATATGCTCACTCTGTGCTGTAACGCATTTTAAATCTCAGGTTTCAAAAATGATTTCTGTTGCAATTTTGGATAAGTTATTTGGGTTTTCTGCATCTCCACACCTCTTGCTGTCACACTAATATACAAACCAAATCAATAAGGTCTTTCAGTGACAATAGCTCTCTCCAAACCACAAGATCACATTTAGGATATTCTGTGTTTAATTTGCATTAAACTCTTGACTTCAAAAGGCAGGGGACTCATTTGCATATTCGTCATCAAAGAAATGGTCTGCTTTGCGTTTATGCTTTCCCAAAGTACCAACTGCTTGTCTGTCAGTATCGGGCTCTTGGTGTGGGCACAGGCCTGTGGTCCAGGGCATCCGCCCACAGTCAGGGCTGTGTGCGAACAAGCTGAGAACATTGGATAGCATCTGTTCTTCTGCTTCCAGTTCACAAAGAAAAGAGAGCAAAGTGATTCTGCAAGAGATGGATCCAAACACTCCGACTCTTTCTGAAACCTTCATTTCTTAGTTCTTTGGGCATTTTGCGGTCGATCAGTTCCAAACACTTGGGATTTCAATTCTCTGTTTAATAAAAATTTCAAAGCATTCTTTTCCTACCAAAATTAATCTCTGATTCCCTGGTTCTCTGAAGTGCAGGGTTTCCACCAAAGAGAAAGGTGAACCACTTAATGTTGGGTTTCTGCAAATCGGAAGAGTGGGCTAGAGCTCAGGTGTGATTCACAGCTGTGTTTTTTCATGCCAGATTCAAGATGAGTGTCTGCAATGGGGATTGTGGCCATTACTTCACAGACAGCTATGGGAGATGTGGCCATGCTTGGTTTCCCCCTGAGCAATGAAAAATGGGAAGAATAATCCTAGGAAAGGAAGGGGAGAAGAACATGAAACTCTTGTGGAAGGAGCTGATTTTGAATAACTGGAGCTTTATTAAAACCAAAGCAGGGCGCATTATAGAATAAAGCAGCTCCTTTGGCTTCTTGATATTTTAAATTCGTAAGTAGTCACTTAAAAATAGATACCCATTCACTGAGTTAGGAGAGACTTTTGTAACCTATCCCAACTGTGCAGTGTAGCTTTCTGTGTCTATAGCAAAGTTTATTTTTCAAGTTTATTTCAATCAAGTCTTCCTCTTTTTCAAAACCCTGGATTTCCCAAGAACATTTATTTCAGGCAAACACGTTCTACCCTTAGTAAGCTGCACATGGGTATTAAATAAGCTTTTTTGAGACTCAATTCCCAAATGTGTTTTGGTACATTTGTTTATAAATTGCAGGTGTGGTTATAGTTGGGTTTCCAGGTGGCTGTTGGAGAAAATAGGGTGCTTATAAAGAAATGCATGCAGGTGTAGATGGCTTCGAAGGACAGGAAGACCTGTCACTAACTATCACAACACATGGTCATGAGAGTTACATAAATCGCTGAGGGGGTCATATGGCATAGAGGAAGGTATGTTGATATGTATGTAGCTAAGAATTGTGGGACTGAGTATGGCAGCTGTTCATTGGAATTTCTAGCTCCTGGGATGTGGAGAACAGAGATGAGAGGTTTAAGATCAGCCTGAATTATAAGACATATTGTGGCCTTTATATGTACATATATGAACAGCTAAACTACATGTAATATATGATATGGAACATACAAATATTTATATGTATATATATGCATATGTATGCTTCATGTATAAATGTGTGTGTGTGTGTGTGTGTGTGTGTGTGTGTGTGCACGCGCTACAGAAATGGGAAGCTCCGAACATCCTTGAACCATAGAGTAGATATCTAGATACAAAGCAGGTGCAGCTTTATTTGAAACATTCAACTTGATTTTTAGTCATCTTCAGTAGCTGCGTTGAGTTTGAATTTTATGCTTAACAACTGGACATGGTTAATGTCACATGACTAAAAAGCAGTACAAGACATTCTAGAAACATGATAGATATGCGCATTTTTAAAGAATTTTCTTAGTAACAGTTTTTTATTTATTATCATGAATTTAGTCTATGTTTGCTGTGGAACATTTTTAAGAATTAGATGCTTTTGAGAAAAAAAAATTGAAGCTTGGTGGAACTGCCTTTCAATAGTAACAAGAAGAATGTAAATATTGCCTGCAGCAGACCATCTTGGGAACCTTCAAGAACTTCCAGATGGGCTATGTCCCTCCAGCTCCTCTCGTACTTGTTACTTGCCAACACCAGTCCTCTGCAGAGTGGATTCTAGAGCTGGGCATTCTCTTCATACTTAGAATTTATTTCATCCCCAGAGAAACCCCATGACACTCTCCTGGCTCATCGTGTCCATGTGTAAGAAGTGTCTGAATGTAGAATCTACTTTCCATGCTTTCCTGGCCAACGTCATTCACGGTGACATTTTCCATCTTGCTTCATTTCTGATTGTGATCAATTGTCCCTGCTACATGCCGTGCCTTTTGTTGTTGATGATTTTGCTGTTGAACTGACCCTCTGATAATACTGCTAATGAGCTCTCCAGTGTTCCTAAGTGCAGAAAGGCTTGGATGCACTTGAGAGAGAGAGCACATTCGTGTCAGGTAAACTTCAGGAAGACAGCTGTGAGACATTGGCCAGGTATTCAGTCTTTTTTTTATATATACATTTTTATTATTATTTCAGCTCATACAAACTTAATAGGTACACCAGTTCCCTCCCTCCCTCCTCCTCCCCCCCGAACCCCCTACTCCCCCTCCCCTCACCCTTCCCGCCCCATCCCCCCGTGCTTCCTGCCCCGATTCCCAGAGTCCTTTCTTGTGCATGCCTGACTCTCCTCTGGGCCCTCCTCTCTGATGACGTACAAGGACCCAGTGGCATTTCCCTGAACCCCTTCCTGTGTTCCCCTTAAGCATAGGAACACTACTGTGGCTGTCAATCCCTTGCCTCCAAGGATTTTGGTGCCTTTAGCAGATGCTAGACTTTGTGAGGTCAATAGTGTGTTGGACATTGCGCCGGGCATACAATGTCCAATTATGATTGCTTTGACCCTAACTTGTATGGAGTATCTTGCAAATCATTGCTCCTCCCATCCCTTTGCTCTTACACTCTTACCGCCCCCTCTTCCGCAAATGTCCCTGAGCTTCAGGATGGGGAGAGATTACAGGTATTCAGTCTTATGTGTCAACAGTGTGTAGTAAATATGGTGTTTTAAACAGAAGTGAAGCCAGAAACTAGCAAGTGGTCATGCCCAGAGGTTCCTAGGAACTTAATCTGTATCATCCACAAGAGCATCTGAGCCATGTTTGTAAATTCAGCGTCCTTGTAATTTTACAGACCGTAACTTGTGAAAACAATGAGAATTGCATTACACGTGGTGTGCATTAGTGTATGTATGTATATTCCCATGTATGTGTGTGCGTGTGTGTGTGTGTGTGTGTGTGTATGGGGTGTGTATGGGGTGCAGGGTACACATACGTGTGTGTGCATGTAGAGGCCTGAGGTAGAAGTTGAGAATCATCTTTAATTGCTCTTCCATTATGTTTCTTAAGGTTTCTGTCTCCAGTCCAACTGAAAGCTGGCCGGGAGGGCTGGTCTCATTAGCCAGCTTGCTCTGGGGGGCTTCAGTGAGACCTGTGGGCTGCCACACTCACCTGATGGCAATTCATGTGTTTCATATTATCTTGCTTATACAGCAGATATTGTAACTCCTCTGTCATCTCCCAGCCCTGAAAATCACTTAAATATGAATTCGAAAATTGAGTTTCAGTGTACATAAGTGCACTTTTCCTTAATGGTATATATTTGAATATTTTCCTGTCATCAAATATTTAGTATCATTTTAATGTTAAATGTAGCAGCAATACACCCTACAGATGTGCTATTAGCTTAGTTAATAGAAGTTTTTAATAGGTCATTTACTAATCCTTTTCCCCAACCTTTCATCATCATATGCAAGTTTAAAATGAATTTCACACATCTAATCTTTATTATATCCATAATTATTCAATCATCTTGGATCCTTTTTGTGGATATGGTATACATGATTCTACACTTTAGCTATTTTTAAAACCTTCCTAATACATTTTATTCTGCATAAAATGAAATGATCAAAAAGCTCCATTTTACCAGATTTTGAAGACCTAAAAAGGAATATGAGCTACTATAAATGTCATTTTAGTTCCCACTTCAGTAGCCTCCAGTGCAGATTTGTTGATTTATTTGAGTCTGAATTCAATACAGAGTCCTTTGAATGTGCAGAGGATTTAGTTACATGCACATGGTCCTGCAAAACTTTTTCCAACTCCCACTAACAACTGATTTGAGTAACTATGAATTCAAATTAAACACACACACACACACACACACACACACACACACACACACACACACAAATTGGGCTGGGGAAACTAGATCAGTGAGTAACATGTTGACATGGCATGCACGAGGCCCACAGTCAGATCTCGGGCGTTTGTATGACAGGGCACATCTGCAATCCAGCACTCAAGAAGATTAGAAGTTGAAGGTTGTCATCCTTGAATGCATGGAAAGTTCAGTTCAAGAGTAGCCTGGGCTACATGATATCTTGTCTCAACCAAAAATTAAACAAACAAACACATAAATAAATGACCAATAAATGATTCTAAATTGCATAGCTTTAAGTAAGATGATTGCCGTTCCCAGGGCTTGGAGTCTCTACATTTATCCATTGCTTCTTGATTATTTTTTTCAAGATTCCTTGATGACATCTGAGTTCAAGAGACAGGAATACATGAGCAGAATCAGTAGTCCTGAACTGGTACCCCTCGTTCACATCCAGCAGGTCACAGCACGCACACAAACGCTGATATAAGGGTCTTCCTAATACTTTGCGGAGGGAGGGGGGACTCCAAGCAGATCACAGTGGCCATCCAGAGAAAAACAGTATTTTCCACAGTGAGAATTTGGGTGACTGAGCAGTGTGGCATGTGTTAGACATTGATCGATGACTTGCAAATCCTCATTGGAAAAATGATCGAATGCTACAAATTTGCAGACTTCTATGCTGGCAGGCTTTGATTTATCATGAGTTCTTTCCCAAGTGAGAAGTATCCCCTGCTTGTCAACACCATCCTAAGCTCTGCTGCTCCAGCAAAGTAAATGTTGGTTTTCACTGTTTGACGCCTATTTACGAGATGCTTGTGGTATTTTGTGATTTTTACATATTCACTGGGATCATAAATCACTGAGCACATAAAATTAGATTGGACTGAAACATTTTAATTTGTCTTTCTCTCCTAATTTTATTATTTCAGATTTACTCTACTTTTGATTAGTATAGATTATGCCAAACCCATAGTTTAATGCTTATATATTTTATGATTTGTTGAGAATTATTTCTTTTTTATTCCTGAGTCTGAAAGGACGAAGGACTACTTCAGAGACTTTCTTGTATATTTTGATATTACTTTCCATAAACATACTGTTAATTAGTTTTATGCCATTATTGCAACTTACCTCTGTGCATGTAACTGTGGTACATGTATGTTTGTGTAAATGTATTTTCCAGTGCTCTGAGTTTGGAGATTACAGGTCAAAGCTGAATGTTTTCCTCAGTTGCTTTCTTAATACATCTTCTGTGACTCCCCCCGTATCCCCTCTTTTAGGGTTATAGGCATTTGGTAACTTTTCTCCCTTACTTAGTCTCATGCTTGTATAAAAAGCGCTCAGCCCTCTAAACTATTTTCCAGTCCTATGTGTAGTATTATTCTTCAATTCTTGTTTTTTAGGCAGGCAGGAAATTTCATTTCAAGATACTTAATTCCTGCCTTATTGATTACTTGTAAGGATCATTTTTTTCTATTAATATTTAGTACTGGAAATTTGGACTATCAAAAAGATTGTCATTTTCATCCAAATAGTGTCCTGGGAGAGATGTTTTTTTGTTCTTGTCAGGGCTGTGAATCACTCCAAATAAATATTCCTATACTCTTCCATGTTAGTTCTATCTCATGGGGTAGAGGAAATGCCTCTTCATAGGACCGGGTTCCCATTTGATCCAGATCTCTCATTGACTGTAAGGGAATCATGTATAAACGGCTCTCAAATGACTCAGTGGGAAGCAGAGATATCCAATGTAGAATTCCCAAATAGTTGATTTTTTGGGATTGGCATTTTTCCAGTGTTTCATCGCTATAGGCTCATGCTAAATCCTTTGGGGCTCTTCCTTGTGATGATCTTAGCCAGTGCCTGTTCTCATCCTGGGACTTGGCCACAGGTCATTGGAATTCTCTTTTGCACGCTCTGTGCCTCTTCTGAATGCTAAGTGACCAGTGGAAATCCAGCATCACATCCCTTATTTTTCCCATTCATCATGCCCAACGCACAGAATGCACTATCTCTTTAGTCCATTCATTCAGTGAACAGAACATTTACTAGCAGGCCGAGAGCCCTCCAGCCCCATTGGGCACAGAATATACGGAGATGAAAAAGCTTCGTTCTTGAGTTCTGGCCAGAGAGAAAAGACTTCAGTCCCCAGATAATTGACAGAGCATGAAATCTTATTTCAGAGTTCAGAGTGGTCTTTAAGCACCACAAAATATGAGCCGAGACACTTCATTAAAGCAGCAGCGATCAGAAGTTACTGGGAAAAAAATACATCATCCCACATTATAAAATTCTTTCAAGCGTATTTTCCTAAACTTTATAAATTTCGAGTTAAACCCATCTTGCCAACTCTGAATGTCAGCCTTCATGGGATCCAAATATTCAGTCAGATAAATGTGTTTTGAGAGTGGTCGGAAACCATAGCAAGTTATTGTTTCACAAGCTCCTTTGTACAGTTCAAGAAAAGTTATCTCTGAAACCGTTATGATTGTCCATAGCTTGGCTGAAGATGGTCTGGGAAAGTACAGAAGGATGTGTTTCCTGGTACCTTTGAAGAAAGTTGTGTGTGGCCTCGTGCCTTTTTGGTTGTATCTAAGAACCACAGGGGAACTATCTCCCACTTCCCTTAGTATCCTGCATAAAACTCTAAAAGTGCCTGAAAAGGCTGATATTTCTCATACGCCTGCATTCTTTCCTTTTCAAAAATGAGCTTGAAGTCCACTTTTGGAGTTGAGTTGTGATTCTCTTTGTGGAAACGATGTGTACCAATTAGTACAAAGTTCGGCGTTTTTGCCTTTCTGTATGACTACACTACAGGGGCAGATATGATGTGTCAAGGAACTTTCTGTACATCGGCAGGCAGTATAAACATTTTATTCTACAATGTTTTCTCTGATGTCTTTTCATTGTTTTTGAGAACAATGTTTAACTTTCTTTTTTTGTGCTTCGCTTCCTCTTGAAGAGATAAAGACACCCCTATCTTAGTCGTGCCAGACAAACCTACTGAGTGCAGGTTGCCTCCATGTGGGAATAGGACAGGATGAAGGGCAGAAAGACACCCTGGAAAACTCTCTATTATTGATTCACAAAATTCCAAAACCTTGCCCGAGGATTCTTAGTTATTCCTTTTTCTGTAGGATAGAACAGTCTTTGAATTAAGCTAACTTTTTGGGAGCCTCATCTCCGTAGCTTTTTTAACTTTAATTTCTTTAGAAAAATCTGGCAGAAATTTTCATTTTACAATACATTGAGGGGCATTCTTCAACCCTCTGCAAGGCCAAGATTTTGTGTATACTGTAGACAACCCCCCGGACACTTCCATAA